>OZ012737.1:478488432-479088432 GCA_963859935.3 Lathyrus sativus | reverse complement strand
CACGGCGTACGTCTTCAGCAGTTTCTTCCCATGCTGCTTCTCCGAAGCAATCTTCTAACTTTCGCTTCTGAGACACTGCTTCATCTCTGGATTTGATTGCCTTGTTCAGTGCGTGCTGGACACTATACCGGGTCATCACTTCTTCCTCACACTTCTTGATGCTAGACTTCAACTTCTCTTCGAGGTCGGAAATTTGCTGCTTCAGCTTATCTTCCCTCTTCTTGTTGTTAGTGAGAGTAGCATTCCAGGTCTTATTGCAAGAAGATATCTCTCGGTGTGCTGCCTCGAGCGCTTTCTTTTTGGCTTCCAGCATGTCATGGGAGCTTCTGAACTCTTGCCCCAGACGTTCACGCTTTTTCTTTTCCTCAGTCAACTCAGCCCCTAGTCTGTTTACTAGCTCGATCTGCTGCTGGAAAGCATATACGGCCTTGTTTTTCTCGCTGCGTACTTGGGCTAACTCTTGCTCTAACCCTTCGTTGATCTTCATCAAGGCTTCCTTTTCTTTCACAACTTGCTTGTAGACTTCTCTAGAAACAGTAGTTGGCTCTGCTACCGGAACGGGAACGAGAATCGGTGCATCTGGAAACGGCATCCTCAACTGACTAGCCCTCTCCTGAATCCAAACTCTATAAGGTGCACAAGCCTGGCAATCGTTCTTACCTAACAGTGGCTTCCCTTTGCGGTTAATACGTGTCCAGGCATGTTGCAGCTTGGCTAATAACTCCCCCTTCACGTCACCGGTGAAGTACAGAGATTCCTGTACTTCTTCCTCCTGAGGTGGATTCTTCAGTGCATATCCGAACTGGCGAATGAATAGAGAAGGGTTGTAATTGATACACCATTTTCTTCCTATCAGCGGCACATTAGGGTACCCAGAACAACTGAAGATGAGCTCGGATCCCAACAAATCTCGATCAAACCATACAACGTCTTCGGAAGATAGCCTCATCAGGCGTTCTGACCAACTGGCTGAGGTTGCACTGTCTACAAATGGTCCCTTCGTGGGGAGATGACTCTTGAACCACATGTTCAACAGAGGAGTACAGCAGTAAACAACTTTTCCCCTTCGGTTTTCGTTCTTGTAGTGCAATGAGTGGTAGAAGTCTCCAATCAAAGTTGGCACTGGGTTGCCTGCAGCAAACAGATAGAAAGCATCCAGATCTACAAAATTGGGCAAGTTAGGAAACAGCACAATTCCATAGATGCATAAGGCCAAAATAGCATTGAAAACCACCCAACAACCGTCCTTGGCGTACTCTCGAGCTTTGACAACTAAGAAATCAAGAGAGAAACCTGAAACCCCAAGCCAAGAAGTCAATAACAGATCTGCAGCATCCATATGTAAGGCTTTGGCTAAGTCCTCCAGCTTGGGCTCAGCAGCAGAGTGAATAAAGGGAACCTTGTTCTGCACGGGAAGCTCGGTAAACTCCACATACTCCTCAATGGTAGGCCCTAGAATAAAGTCAGCAAAAGTAAAGCATCTCAATGCGGGGTCATAGAACTGCATCAAGGTGTATAGCCCGTTCATCTCATCAGCAGTGGGCTTACAGACTAATCTCAGTAATCTCCCATGGCTTATTCTGAAGCTCCTCCTAACCTCCTCATTAGCAAGAGATATCAGACCAAGCAAAGAAGTAATATCAGGTGCAGGCAGCTTATACGCAACTGTTTTCCTTAAACCAGCCATAATCAATACTCAGAAGTCCGGGCACTAGAACTAGGGAAATGCAAATGCACCTGCAGCACAGACACACGTTAGTGAAATGCAAATGGTAATGGATATGCAGGCAATGCAATGCAAGTAACATGCAACAGGGACCAAAGCTGTAGCTGAATAGCCTAAACCCAATCAAGAAAGGTCTCCGATAGACCATCCAGAAGTCATCAAAACCCTGGTCTCAGATAGACCTAAAACAAAGCTCCATTACTGGTCTCTGATGGACCTCAAACCATAACTCCCACTTGTAAGAGCACAGATTGTGTCTTAGTAATATCTCTATGTTTTGATGATAACATTAATGATAATTTGTATACAAGAATTATACTCTCTAAATTTGTTCTAAACTGTTTTCTACAGGCACAAAAGATTTTAATCTTAAAGAGCAAATTTGATGTGAACAATGAATTCTGAATGGCTCAAGAGCATCTGAAGATTAGAAGAATCTGAAGTATAAGAGCTTAGTCATCAAGATTCTGAAGATACAACACGCTGCATATATTATCAAGAATCTGAATGAAAGAAGACTCTGAGTGAAGAGACTCTGAATGAGAGAAGACTCTGATCTGAGTGAAGACTCTGATCTAAGAGCATGTTATGCTTCAAGCACACAGCTGCACCAGACTCTGATTCAGCAACATCTGAAGAACATCTTAGGCTCTGAAGTTTCCAGAAGATTCTGAAGACTGAAGACTCTGATATTGATTGTTGATCTGAACTATCTGAAGAATTATTTGAAGAAGATTATTTTAATATATCCGTTGGAATATGCCAGCAAATCTTTC
Source organism: Lathyrus sativus (assembly GCA_963859935.3). NCBI lineage: Eukaryota > Viridiplantae > Streptophyta > Magnoliopsida > Fabales > Fabaceae > Lathyrus > Lathyrus sativus. The sequence goes on along the minus strand of OZ012737.1, from coordinate 479,085,930 downwards.
CTTAATTGGGATAGACATAAATCTCTGCAAGAAGATTATTCCTCTGATACATTCCATATATGGTAAATTCACAGCTCAGCAGACAATTGCTACACCCACATTTTGTGCGCCGTCTCTCTGCTGCAATAGTACAAAGGACAGTACTATTTGATATTGGAAATATCTTCTCCAACGGTATTATATTCTCTCCAATATTCAAGTGGCTATATAAAGGATATCATAGCACTTTCTTCAGTAAGACGAATTTTGAAAAACTTACTCTCAAGCGAAGAAACTCTCAAGCTCTCATATTCTTTATAGTTCATACTTTGTTCTAAACTTAGAGAAATAACACAGTTGTGTTTATAGCTTTTATAGAAGCAATTTATTACTCTTACATTGTATTACATTAATTTGTAAAGGAAGTTTTCCTTAAGAGGATCTAGGTTAGATCAGTAGCTCTTGAGAAGACTAAGAACAGTTGTTCTTAGGTGTTGCTATTTGTAATCAGTTGATTTGAATAGTGGATTAAGTCCTTGTTGAGAAAGGCAAATCACTCTTGAAAAGGGTGGACTGGAGTAGTTGAGTTCAACGAACCAGGATAAAAATACTTGAGTTTTTATCTTTGATTATTTTCTGTCATACTTATTCAACCCCCCTTCTAAGTATTTTCTCACCTTCAGTTGGTATCAGAGCTCCGGTTCTGCGTGTGCATTCACTTAACCGTGACAGATAAAGATCCAGTGAGAAGAATACTCTGTTATTTATTTGGTTGCTAATATGGGTGATATTCCTACATCAAGCAACAAATATGAAGGAGACAGAATCAGCACCAAACCTCCAATGTTTGATGGAGAAAAATTTGATTATTGGAAAGATAGACTTGAAAGTTTTTTCTTGGGGTATGATGCTGATCTCTGGGATTTAGTCATTGATGGATATGAACATCCTACTAAGGATGGCAAAAAGATTGATAGAAAATCAATGACTGAGGAGCAGAAGAAAGAATTCAAGAATCATCACAAAGCCAGAACCATACTTCTGAATGCAATCTCTCATACAGAGTATGAAAAGATCACCAACAGAGAAACTGCTCATGATATGTTTGAGTCTCTCAAAATGACTCATGAGGGAAATTCTCAGGTGAAAGAGACAAAGGCTCTAGCGCTTATACAGAAGTATGAAGCGTTCAAAATGGAAGAATCTGAGAACATTGAGACTATGTTTTCCAGATTTCAGATTCTAACAGCTGGGTTGAAAGTTCTGGACAAGGGCTACTCAACATCTGATCATGTCAAGAAGATCATCAGAAGTCTTCCTACCAAATGGAGACCTATGGTGACTGCATTGAAGCTGGCCAAGGATCTGAACAAAATCTCACTAGAAGAACTCATCAGTTCTTTGAGAAGTCATGAGATTGAGCTGGAGGAAGATGAACCCCAGAAGAAAGATAAAGGTAAATCTTTAGCTTTTAAATCTAACAAATCTGTTAAAGCCTTGCAGGTTAATGAAGAAAGCTCTGAGGAATCTTCTTCTGAAGAAGAAGATGAACTTTCTATGCTGTCCAGAAGGATCAACAAACTCTGGAAGCACAAAGGGAAGAAGTTCAACAACTTCAGAAGATCTGATCAAAAGAAAGAATCTTCTGGACACAGAAGATCTGGCAAGAAAGAGATCACTTGTTTTGAATGTAAAGAACCTGGACACTACAAGAGTGAATGTCCCAAACTTCAAAAGGAAAAACCCAAAAGGAAGTTTGACAAAAAGAAAAAGGTTCTGATGGCTACATGGGATGACTCAGATGAATCTGAATCATCTTCTGAATCTGAGGAAGAATGTGCAAATGTTGCGCTGATGGCCAACACAGATGATCAAGATGAAGGAACGTCATCATCTGAAGCTGAGTCAGAATCAGACTCTGACTCTGAAGAGGTATTTTCTGAACTCTCCAGAGCTGAACTTGTTGAAAGTTTATCTGACATGATGGAAAGCTACAGCAAGATTAAACTCAAATACAAGAAGCTGAAAAGCAATCTTGAATCTGAGATTAATCTTCTGAGAACAGAACTTGTTGAGCAGAAAGAGATAAATTTAAAACTCAAAAATGATTTAGAAACAACTCAACAAGAATCTGATACTGAAACAGAGTCCAGTGAAAATATTTTAGAAAAATATGACTCCAGTTTTAGAAGATTTCTCACTAAAAGCATAGACAGAAGCAAAATGGCTTCTATGATCTATGGTGTTAGTGGGAACAACAGAAGAGGCATTGGATGTGAATCCTCCTCTGGAAGCAATCCAAAGTCTGTTGATAAACTCTTCATCAAGAAGACTCCCTTGTATTCTCATTTCAAGTTTGGTCATCTGAATGATATTAAACATACAAGCTCTGAAAAGAGTACTTATGTGTTTAAGCCAAGGGTTAGCCAAAATAAACACTATGTTGAAAAACAGAAGTTTAGGCAAAACCGCAGAACATCTAACCCCAAAGGACCCAAAAAGATCTGGGTACCTAAAAGCAAAATAATACCTGTTGCAGATATCCTTAGCAGCAAAATCCAGACACCAATCATGGTACCTGGACTCTGGATGCTCGCGACATATGACGGGCGAAAGGTCTATGTTCCAAAGCCTGGAACTTAAATCTGGAGGGGACGTGAAATTTGGAGGGAACCAGAGGGGCAAGATCATTGGCTCTGGTACGATAGGTAATGGTAACCTACCCTCTATTTCTAATGTTTTGTTAGTAGAAGGATTGAAACATAATCTATTGTCCATAAGTCAATTAAGTGACAATGGTTATGATATCATCTTTAATCAAAAATGTTGCAAAGCTGTTTGTCAAAAGAATGGCTCAACCTTATTCAGTGGAAAGAGGAAAAACAACATTTACAAAATTAACCTTTCAGAACTTAAAGTTCAAAATGTAAAATGCCTTTTATCTGTGAATGATGAGCAATGGGTCTGGCATAGAAGATTGGGACATATTAATATGAGACGTATATCTCAGATTAATAAACTCAATCTGGTCAGAGGACTCCCTAATCTGAAGTTCAATTCAGATGCTCTGTGTGGCGCATGTCAAAAGGGTAAATTTTCAAAATCTCATTTTAAACCAAAAAATGTTGTTTCCACTCCTAGACTATTGGAATTACTTCATATTGATCTGTTTGGACCAGTGAAAACTGCATCCATCAGAGGCAAGAAGTATGGGTTAGTCATTGTAGATGACTACAGCAGATGGACATGGGTAAAGTTTCTAAAACACAAGGATGAGTCTCATTCTGTGTTCATTGACTTCTGCAATCAAGTCCAGACTGAAAAAGAATGCAGAATTATTAAAGTCAGAAGTGATCATGGTGGTGAATTTGAAAACAAATATTTTGAAAAATATTTTTCTGAAAAAGGAATTGCACATGATTTCTCCTGTCCTAGAACTCCACAACAAAATGGAGTTGTAGAGAGGAAAAATAGAACATTGCAAGAAATGGCCAGAACCATGATCAACGAGACAAATCTGGCAAAATACTTTTGGGCAGAAGCAATAAATACAGCATGTTATATTCAGAACAGAGTGTCTGTAAGACCTCTTCTGGAAAAGACTCCCTATGAATTGTGGAGAAACAGAAAGCCCAACATTGCTTATTTTCATCCATTTGGATGTATTTGTTATATGCTTAACACTAAAGATCATCTAAACAAGTTTGATTCCAAAGCACAGAAGTGTTTCATGCTTGGTTATTCTGAACGCTCTAAAGGCTACAGAGTATTCAATACTGAAACACAGATTGTGGAAGAATCTATTCATGTTAGATTTGATGATAAGCTTGGCTCTGAAAAGCCAAAGCAAGTTGAAAGTTTTGCAGATAGAGAAGTTATTCTCACAGACTCTGAAGGCTCAGAGGCAAACAAGACTAAAGACAAAGACTCTGAAGAAAATCCAGATGCTACACCTTTAACTTCCCAACTTGACAATCTGCATATTTCTGAAAGACCAACAGTCAGAGGATCTTCTTCCAGAATGAAAGCTTCTCATCCAGAGGATGTGATAATTGGAAAGAAAGATGATCCAATAAGGACAAGAGCATTTCTCAGAACTTCTGAATCTTCCTTCTGTGGCTTAGTGTCAATTATAGAACCTTCATCTGTTGATGAGGCTCTGGAAGATAATGAATGGATTCTAGCTATGCAAGAGGAGCTGAATCAATTCACAAGGAATGAAGTCTGGGATCTGGTTCCAAGACCTAAAGGTTTCAATGTTATTGGAACAAAATGGGTTTTCAGAAATAAACTGAATGAAAAAGGAGAAGTTGAAAGGAACAAAGCAAGACTGGTTGCTCAAGGCTACAGTCAACAAGAAGGCATAGACTATACAGAAACATATGCTCCTGTTGCAAGGTTAGAGTCTATACGCTTGCTTATTTCATTTGCTGCACAACATAACATCACTCTTTATCAGATGGATGTTAAAAGTGCTTTTCTTAATGGAATTATAGAAGAAGAAGTGTATGTCCACCAACCTCCTGGTTTTGAAAATGAAAATTTTCCAGATCATGTTTACAAACTAAAAAAATCTCTTTATGGACTAAAACAAGCTCCCAGAGCTTGGTATGAGAGGTTGAGTAATTTTCTTCTGAAGAAGGATTTCATCAGAGGAAAAGTGGATACCACACTATTTTGTAAAACCATTAAGAAAGATTTGTTGATTTGTCAAATTTATGTAGATGATATTATTTTTGGATCAACAAATATTATGCTTGGAAAGGAGTTTGCTAAATGTATGCAGGAAGAATTTGAGATGAGCATGATGGGAGAACTGAAATTCTTTCTGGGAATTCAAGTAAATCAGACTCCAGAGTGCACCTACATACATCAGACGAAGTATGTTAAAGAGCTTCTGAAGAAGTTTAACATGCTGGATAGCAAAATGGCAAAGACTCCAATGCATCCTACAAGCACTCTAGGTAAGGAAGAGGTAAGTAAGAAGGTAGATCAGAAACTCTACAGAGGTATGATAGGATCTCTTCTTTATTTGACTGCTTCTAGACCAGACATTCTGTTTAGTGTTTGTTTATGTGCTAGATTCCAATCAGATCCTAGAGAATCACACTTAACTGCTGTTAAGAGGATTCTAAGGTATCTGAAAGGTACTGCTAATGTTGGTTTGTGTTACAGAAGATCTGACAAATATTCACTAGTTGGATTCTGTGATGCTGACTATGCTGGAGATAGAGTTGAGCGCAAAAGTACTTCTGGAAGCTGTCAGTTTCTTGGAAGTCATCTGATCTCATGGTACAGCAAGAAGCAACCAACAATTGCACTATCAACCACAGAGGCAGAATACATTGCTGCTGCTGGGTGTTCCACTCAGATGCTCTGGATGAAGAGTCAACTAGAAGATTATCAAATCTATGAGAGTAATCTTTCTATCTTCTGTGACAATACTTCAGCTATATGTTTATCCAAAAATCCTATTTTACACTCTAAGGCTAAACATATAGAGATTAAACATCACTTCATCAGAGACTATGTTCAGAAGGGTGTAATAAATTTAGCCTTTGTTGATACAGATCATCAATGGGCAGATATTTTCACAAAACCCCTTGCTGAAGATAGGTTTAAGTTTATTCTGAAAAATATTTGTATGGATTTTTGTCCAGAGTAATATTTCTCAGAGTCTACTTCTCAGATGCTAAGTGTTTAACACTCTGAAGTATTTCATCTGTTTTGCTTATTTAATTTATCTGTGATTTATTTTTGTGTGAAACTCTGTACTGACCATCTCAGAGGATCTGAAAGTTGAAAACGTTTCATTTCTTAAGAGTTACAGAATCACATGCAAAGCAAACACGTGTCACTCAGAATCTGAAAAGATGGAGTACACCTACTGACTATGACGTTTAAGGTATTGCTTTGAAAATCTCAATCTATCTTGATTTTCCCCCCAAATGTCATATCATAATTAAAAATGATTACTTTTCATTAAATGCAAACGTGCGTATGTGTCCTATGTATGTCTGTTGTGTTTCCCATGCGTGTTTTATTTTTTCTATATAAACCACTTTCACAACACATTCACACTTTTCACATTCTCAACACATATGCGCTTTTGTCTGTTGTTCTCTCTCTTCTCAAACCCTAAACGAACCCAGAAACCGTCATCTCCTTCTTCTTCATCAACAATGGCATCCACATCAAAAGCAGTTACTACCAAAGATTCTACCACTATCATTGAACCAGTACGCACTCTTCTGACTCCTGTTGATTCTCTAGAAGTGTTATGTGAAAGTTTCGTGGATTTGGAAGACCTTGCTGATAATGGGTTTGATCTGATTCCTTCGATCAAAGAACAAGGTTGGAACGGTTACTTTGATAGACTGATGGGTCCTGTGTATCCAAAGTTAGTGAAGGAGTTTTGGATCCATGCATTCGCTACTCCAAAGTTCGTTCATTCTTCTGTGCTGGGTAAGAAGATTGTTATCACTGAAAATCTGATCAGGAAACTCATAGGTTTCACAGCAACTGATGGAGTAACCTCTCTATCTTCTGCGCGTGAAGACCTGAAGGATGTTTGTCAAGAAATCTGCACTACTGGTGAACCTTGTAAGAAGGTTAAGTTTTTGAAACCCACTTACAAGATTTGGGCTAAGATTTTCTTGAACACCATTTTTCACAGACCCTCCTCAAACTCATCTGACTATGTTAATGCTGAACAACTTTACTTCATGTACTGTTTGCATCAAAACATTCAGATTGATCTCCCTTATCTGTTGTTCAATCATCTGGTATCTCATGTCAAGGAAACAAGGGAAACAGCAAGAGATAAAACTGGAAAAGTCAGATCATGGATTCCTATGGGAAGACTGATTTCAGATATTCTGGTAGAAAACAAACTTGTGGCTCATCTGCAAGAGGCTGGGCTGACAGAAGATCTGGACTTTATCATTGGCTCTGAGATAAATGGCTTAACTCTGAGAAGGATGAAATTGGTTGAAGATTTATCTGAGAAACCAAGGAAAACTAACTCTGAAGAAGTTAGGGGGAGAAGGATTCCTGTTGAGGACTTTCCTCTATTTACCTCAGATGAACCCAGAGAGCTAATAGCTGAGTATGTTGCTTGCTGCATCAGAGATGGTGTTGAGATCCCTGCAAATCTTGTGCAGAAGGAAGGCCAAGTTCTTCCTGATCAGACAAGGGAAAGAAGACGCAAGAGAAAAGCTGATAAAGAAGGTCATCAGAAGAAAAGAAAGCATTCAGATGCTGAGAAAAAGAAGAAAAGAAAGAAGCTGAAGAAGGTTCAACAAAATCCTCCTGCAGCAACTTTTGAAGAGATAAGAGATACTCTGAAACAGGTATTTAACACTGATTCTAATCCTGTTCATCATTCTGCTACCACACCATCTGACTCACCCCTCATATTTAAAAGATCTAGACCATCTGAGACTCATACACCACAACCAACAAACATTCATACACCACAATCCAAACAAACTCAACAAACAACACCACAACCTCAAAACCCCATCCCAGAATCTACAATTCCAGAGGATGTTCACCCTGAACACTCTGACCAACCTGAAAATCCCATTGATCCTAATGAGATTTTAGATATCACACCCTTAAACCGTTCTATCATTTTATCTTCAACTTCTGAAAAATCTAACCAATCTGATACATCATCTGATGATGAATCATCTGGTTTTATTAATGAATGTTTGAATGATCTCAAACAACCTCGTACTGAGAGTGTTTGGAAACAACTTTTTAAATCTCCCACCTCTGATCATCCACCTTCTCCACAAAATTCCCCCACTCAAACTCTCAATCCACAACATCTTGAAATCCAATCCACTCCACAACCAACATCTGAACCACAACCAACATCTGAACCTCAACCAACATCTGAACCACAACCATCATCTGAACCAACCAACCAACAAACTTCTGAACCACAAATTAACCAACAAACATCTGAACCTCAAACATCTGAACATCCATCTCCACAACCTCAACCTTCTAAACAAACACCACAAACACAACCAACCCAACCCAGAATCCCTGATGAAGCAGAATTGGGATCAAGTGTTTATACTATGTTAAGAAATTTTGACAAGGATAATGTCTCAGACTTTGCTGACATTATGGATGTGTGCATGACCACTATGGATAAAGAGGCTGCTAGTGCTGTCTGGAAGAAATATCTTTACAGACTGAATAGGGAGGCTTTGAAAATCAGGACTCAATGTCTTAGATTATCAAAAGTAAGGTTTGCTGCTTATCAGAAAAGGATTAAGAAAAACCCTCCTCCTATTCTTCTTCTAGAAGCTCCTCCACCTCCAGAAATTCCTGCACCCAATGTCACTCAGATTGTTTCAGAATCCACTGTTCCAGAATCTTCTATTTCAGCATCTACAGATCTTCAGAAGGATGTCAAGGAACTAAAGGACTTCATGGTTGATCAAAAGAAGACAAATGAAGAAATGAAAACTTGGATGGCTAAGCAAGATGAGAATTCAGAGAGGATTACAGCACTGCTGCAACTCATCGCTTCTCAACAAGCTTCATCTGCCAAACCCTCTTAATGTTTTTGCACAAGTTTTTCATGCTTTGTTTTGTTTTTGATTGTCTTCTGATATGTTTTGTTTGCTTCTATCTGAATCTGGATGTTATCTTAATGAAAATGATCTTTTGCTTATCTGGATATGTGTTTCTTCTGCATCTTTACTGTCTTTTAAAAATCTTTTTGATTATGACAAAAAGGGGGAGAAACAAAATAGAATCTGATTGTTCAAATCTATAAGCAATTATCTGAACTAAGTCAGACATATTACTAACATTCTTTGAATCTAATCAGAATCTGACAAATTTATCTAACCAGACTCTGACAAATTTCATTGAAGTTTTTCCTGAGATCTATCTTTTCAGAACCTGATCAAAAATAGCTAAATCTGAGTAAACCAGACTCTGATATCTAAAGACCAGACTCTGATATCTATCCTTGAGTACTATGATCTGAAAGATAACTCAAGACAGGAAATGGCAAGATAAACAACCAAGTGTTCTGAAGTTGTTCATCTGGCATCAAGCTTTAATATGACATCAAGCTTTGGCATCAAGCTTTGACTCTAGAAGTCAAACTTATATCAACCAGGATTTGTCAACCAGGCTTCAATCAGGATGTTAATCAGGCTCTGAACCCAAAATGCAATCAGGCTCTGAATCTGAAATGAAATCAGGCTCTGAATCTGAAATATACTCAACCAGAAAGGGAAGTATCTAATTCCATTAGAGTATTCATTTCAGGGGGAGATTGTTAATCTCAGGGGGAGTAATTTCAATTCATTTTTTATTGAACAAATTGCTCATGTTTTGTCATCATCAAAAAGGGGGAGATTGTAAGAGCACAGATTGTGTCTTAGTAATATCTCTATGTTTTGATGATAACATTAATGATAATTTGTATACAAGAATTATACTCTCTAAATTTGTTCTAAACTGTTTTCTACAGGCACAAAAGATTTTAATCTTAAAGAGCAAATTTGATGTGAACAATGAATTCTGAATGGCTCAAGAGCATCTGAAGATTAGAAGAATCTGAAGTATAAGAGCTTAGTCATCAAGATTCTGAAGATACAACACGCTGCATATATTATCAAGAATCTGAATGAAAGAAGACTCTGAGTGAAGAGACTCTGAATGAGAGAAGACTCTGATCTGAGTGAAGACTCTGATCTAAGAGCATGTTATGCTTCAAGCACACAGCTGCACCAGACTCTGATTCAGCAACATCTGAAGAACATCTTAGGCTCTGAAGTTTCCAGAAGATTCTGAAGACTGAAGACTCTGATATTGATTGTTGATCTGAACTATCTGAAGAATTATTTGAAGAAGATTATTTTAATATATCCGTTGGAATATGCCAGCAAATCTTTCCTTAATTGGGATAGACATAAATCTCTGCAAGAAGATTATTCCTCTGATACATTCCATATATGGTAAATTCACAGCTCAGCAGACAATTGCTACACCCACATTTTGTGCGCCGTCTCTCTGCTGCAATAGTACAAAGGACAGTACTATTTGATATTGGAAATATCTTCTCCAACGGTATTATATTCTCTCCAATATTCAAGTGGCTATATAAAGGATATCATAGCACTTTCTTCAGTAAGACGAATTTTGAAAAACTTACTCTCAAGCGAAGAAACTCTCAAGCTCTCATATTCTTTATAGTTCATACTTTGTTCTAAACTTAGAGAAATAACACAGTTGTGTTTATAGCTTTTATAGAAGCAATTTATTACTCTTACATTGTATTACATTAATTTGTAAAGGAAGTTTTCCTTAAGAGGATCTAGGTTAGATCAGTAGCTCTTGAGAAGACTAAGAACAGTTGTTCTTAGGTGTTGCTATTTGTAATCAGTTGATTTGAATAGTGGATTAAGTCCTTGTTGAGAAAGGCAAATCACTCTTGAAAAGGGTGGACTGGAGTAGTTGAGTTCAACGAACCAGGATAAAAATACTTGAGTTTTTATCTTTGATTATTTTCTGTCATACTTATTCAACCCCCCTTCTAAGTATTTTCTCACCTTCACCACTGGTCTCTGATAGACCTCAAATCACATCTCTAATTGGTCTCTGACAAACCTCAAGATTCTCCTACTGGTCTCTGACAGACCTCAGAACACATCTCCAAATGGTCTCTGACAGACCTCATAACTCTCCATAAATAACCAGGATCTCTGATCAGGAAATAACCGGTATCTGAAGGTCTAGTTACCTGCATAACCCCAAATCCCCTCACAGGTGGGTGGCCCTATAACTGGCACAAGGTACGGCATCCTATGCGGTCGTCGGCGTCACAGACTTTCAGGGTTGATGATACGATTCCCAGAAGGAGTGGCATCATCAATTCCTGAAGAGGCCTCACTTAGCCAACTTCCAAATGATCGGTCCCCGGAGTCGACAATTCAGCTGACCAACAACCCCTTCGACCCAAAGGGTAGAAAAAGAAGCCAACCAGAAGAACCTCGTCCGAGTGTAGATTTCATGAGACACTAATGCAAGCAAAGCCGGCACGCGCCCACTACTTTCTACGCTAATTCTAGGTGCACTCAAGCCCAGGTCCGGCTTATCTCTCAATATCAGAACACCCGTCACACCCCAATACAGCAATAATAAACAATATATAAAGCTGAAAATACAAGGTTAGAAATATAAATCCATACAAAATCCTCGACGGGAAAACAAGCGTTAGGATTGACTCTCTTAAGGGACGTTGGATCCCAAATGCATAAGAACTATCGCAGTCCTTAGCAGCCAGAGGACGTTGGATCCCCAGCAGAGTCGCCAGCTGTCGCTACTGCGAAAATCGGCGCCGGCTGAACAGAAGAGTCGCCACCGTGCGTTATTTATCCCACGGGAGGGAAAGGAAACGCTCAGAGTAAACCTCGCACAACACGGGAAAGGTATGGTCATCGCAACCAAAACCTGGATTCGGGAGTCGGTTACGCAAGGGGAAGGTATTAGCACCCCTCACGTCCGTCGTACTCGACGGGATCCACGCTTGTTTTCGGGTATGGATTGTTATTCTATCTACGCTAAAGGTCTGGGGTTAAAAGGAAAGAAAATGAAAACAAAATGACTCGGCAAAGTATCGCACTTCATGCCTACGTATTCCCGTCTGGAACGAGAAATCAGAGTCAACGTGGTTCGCCTACCTACGGGAAAGGAGGGGAAGGTTGCTCGCTAGGATATCGCATCCTATGCCTACGTACTTCCACACAGCATGGAAGATCAGAGCAAACGTAGTTCGGGCCACGTACGACACAAGTCTGTCTTGGTTGATTTTATTCCTTCTGAAAAAGGTTTTTTCTGATTAGCAGTCCAAGCGGACAAAAATGACGTCTTTGATGAGTTCACATTCTTTTACGAAAGAAGTGTCTTTTATTGTGTTTGAAATCTTTATGTGTTTTTCTGTTTGTTTTAAGATGAGAAGAGACAGAACTCTAACCTACGGTTGCGAAGGGAATCAAACTAACCTAATGTTATCATGCATGGGTTAAGACCTAGTGTCTATCATGCTCCTCTCTTGCACAGAGAGAAACAGAGATCCTACGGGATAGGCAGAAACAGAAACAATAACAGATATATACAGTAAAACAGTAAAATGCATGGATGCAACAGTACAAGCGAGGCAAGGGAGTCCCATTCAACCTCGAACCTAGAAAACAATAGGCAAAAGTGAACAGGCTTCACTTTCAACCCAACAGGGTAAACAGCAAACAATACAGTCCAGAAAACCAATCAATACATCAGAAAATGAAATACAACAGCAAAAGAAACAACAGCTTCAGCAGCTCTGAATCAACATCTGGCTTCAAGTAATCTCCACTCAGCCACAGGCTTCAACAAGCATCAATCTCCATCTTCATGACCTCCAGGCAAAGGGCTTTGATCATCTGTCTTCCATCTGCAATGGCTTTTCTTCATGCTCAAACCTCCCAGATGAGGGATCAGTCACAAGAGTGAAGGGAATGAATGTTAGACAGTTAATTACCTACCAAGGGTGGTTCATCAACTGTTAACATTAAACAGAAAGTTTCCTCTCAAAAGTTCTATCTTTCAAATATATTCACTGATCCTTCCAAAGGAAGGAGGTGGATATTTGAAAGAGACTTTGAATCACAGAGAAAGAATGGATGCAGACAAGGCATTCCATGTTTGAGAAACAAGCTTTCTAATCTAGAGCTCTGCCTAGCTCCTAAACCCTAGTCTCCTCAGCATCTGCTAGCAAGAACCTCCTCTCCAACTCTGGCAGTTGATCTTCAATCTCTGGATCTCCAATGGCTTCATCATCACAAGTCTTCAGCTCTCCCAAGTCCCCAGACAATCCCAATACCCAAGCAAACAAGCAATAATCCCCAGAGGGCACACCACACCAGCCAATCAGATATACACAGAGTATTAATAGCAGTAGGGGAATCCTGACTTTTTCTAAGGGGATCTAATAACTACCCATAGCCCCTATAGTCCCATAACTAAACTAGTCAAACCCTAAGTCCTAAGGGAAAGAATCAAACTTCTTAAGTCATCACCTAAAAACCCTAATTTGTTCATGTTGTTCAAGCCTACATTAATCACCTAAAATTAATTTCTAAAAATGGGAACTAAATTGTTTCTACAAGTTCAATATCTAAACTAAACACCCTAAAAAGAATGAACAAAAAATATGAAAGCATTTAATAGAACAAAAATTAGCAAAATCATGCATGAAATGAAACTACTTAAAATGCCATTTATTTAGAAAATATGGAAAAAATATGAAATAAAAATAAAAATGCAATTTTATTTAATGACAATTTTCTACACATTCTAATGAAAATGATGTAAAAGGAATGGATTAAAAATGATTTTTTATCTATTTATTATGAATTTTTAAAAGTTGGTAAAATTAAAGTGGAATAAAAAAACAATTGAAATTAAAATGAGAGGGAGGGGGGTAAGAATAGCAGGCGCCCTAGTTGATATTTGGATGGGCCAGGCAGTGGTGGGGTGTGACTAGCGAATTTACTAAGCCCAGAACGAAGTCAGCATTAAAGAAAATAAAAAAACAAGCTGGGGGGTGAAAATAACATCAGATCCACGTGCAAATGAAGTTGGGCTCACTAATGGGGGGTGGGAATATAAAACTCACTCAGGCCCGCCCGTTTCAATTAATGAAACGGTGCGTTTAGGGCACCAACGCTTCCCTCCAAAATCTGAATCAAATCTCAGCCATACGATGGGCTTCTGAGTCAAGGGTCCAACATGAAATGAACGTTCCAGATTTCGTCTTCTCCAATGGATCATATGAGCTAGGGTTTCCACCATGAAACCTCATGCACGCACCAACTTCTACCAATCTGTTCTCACTCTACAATCCATGAAACGCCACGCTATAAACACGAAAATCACTCTAAATTCCTCCCTCTATACGCCTATGGTCTTAGATTGCTCTGAAACTCAACAAATCAACAAACCCGATCGGGACAAGTTCTGGTTACTGTTGCACCCTAAAATTTGCCCAACCTTATTCCTTGGTTTATGTTTCATTGTCATTAGCATTTGCATATAGAGTCATGTACATAGACTAACCATCTGCATAGCATAAGCATAGCAAGTCATTCAACAGGGGACCAATCATTATTTTCATCTCTAGAGGCCTAGCAAGAGGTTATCATCATAATTCAATCATATTCAAGTCATCAGGAAAGAATTTGAAAGCAAAGAGTTCAGCAGATCAAGCCTTGAGTCCATCTCCTAGCTGAGGGCATCTGAGGATCAACAAGAGGGTTATGAGCTGTGAGGTGAAAGCATGGAGAGCATCTAGACATCTTGAGAGACTTATAAAGTCATTTGGAGAAGAAAACAAGTCATTGATGAAAGCACAAGAGCTACAGTTGAAGACAGTCAACTAGGGTTTCATCTGGGTCAACCCTAGGTCAACCCTAGGTCAATTGACTGACTTAAGAGGGCATTCAAGTCTATTGAAGAGATGTGGGGATCAACATTTGACATATGAAGAAGGATATGGAGATATGACAAGGAGAATTCAAGAGAAATCAAGGAGAAGAGGAGTTACTAAATTAGGGTTTCTCTGTAAAATCCCCTAGTTTAGGTCAAATTTCCAAGCAAGATAAGTCAAAATGCTAGCTTCAAATGGCTTCTTGGCCAACATGAAACTTGTAGAGGATCTCAAGACCTTTAATTTGAGTGGTGGAAGACCTCAAGGAGATTTATAGAACTCAAGTTATGGTCCTTGCAAGTTACAGGTCATTTGGGGTGTCTGAATTTTTGTCTGTGAAAGTGACTTGACTTCCAAGCTAGTTTTGCCCCTCAAGGAGATTTCAAATGAATTCTTGGTCAACATAAGAATTGTTCCTCATTGTCTTAGCTTTCTAGAATGGTATGGCATGCCTTCATATGATGTGGAGAACTCAACTTATGGTCTTGACAAGCAAAGGGTATTTTGGGCATTTGTGAATTACAGGTCATTTTAACCTATGTCCAAAACGCATACAAGGAGGCCTCAAATGGAAAAACTTACAACATCAAACTTGCTCCAAATGGGATTTTAAGTCTAGAAAGAGGGTCACAAGTCATTGGAGAAGCTCATAGCATGGAGTTGCATGATTGGTCAAAATATGAACTAAAAGGGCTTATAAAGTGAATAATTTCAAAGTGAAAAATGGTTTGGGAGATTTCCAAGTCCAAATGGAGACTTCCAATATATGATTTTGAATGGAAAAACAATTCTAAGAACAATGGTTCACACACTTTTTTGAGTTTAGAAGGAAAAAATGAAGTTATCCATGGTTGCTTACCTTTTAAGAAACATAATCAAAATGAGCCAAAGTTTGAAAACAAGGGAATGTGCAAGATGGATCTAGAATGTACCATTGGGGTCTATATATTCATGAAAGATGAATTTGGCAAGGGTTGGCTTCATTTGCACCAAGAATTCCACAAGATTTCTCATTCTTTCTTCAAAAGTTTCATTCCAAATCTCTCAAATTCTTCATCAATCTTCATCAAGATCAATTCAATTTTACTCCATCATCATCTTAGATCATAATTGAAGCAAGGTTTTGGTAGTTCTCATCCATTTTCGAGTGCTTCTTTCATCAACATCAAAATCACAAGTTCAAGTGAATTGCATGATTCAAGCAAGGAACCTCCAAAATTGTGCATACAGAATTGAGTATTGAATTGGTGAATCAAGATCCAAGTCTCAAAAGCTTCATATCTTCCATTTCCATAGCTGTTTTCAAGGTTTCTCATCAGGTAAGTTTTCATTCGATTTGCTTAATTCTGTTAGTTTCACATGATTTTAGTAGTGTAGACTTGATCTAGGTGGTTAGGAGATTAAGTTAGATGAATTTGGAAAGGATTAGTGATGGTTAGTGACAGGTGCAACAAACTGTTAGTGCTTATATCTCTTGGATTAAGGCGTTAGAATGTTAGTTTGATTCATCAGATTAACCTCCATTATGTGTAGATTAGTTTAGGGTAAGTTTGAGGAAGAATGGTGAAGGTTCGTATCAGTGCATTTCAATGGTGGCCAGATGTTGCTTCGATCGGATTTGGTGTTGTGGTGAGTTTCAAGATGAATTGATGCCCTAGGATTGTAGAGGGAGAGCTGGGGAGTAGATTTCATGTTCACAGCATGAGGATTCATGGCGTGTAGGATGAGAACAGAAGGGTGTAAAGCTTGCTCGTGCATGGATCCATGGTGAATTGAAACCCTAGGTTCAGTTGAATGGAGGAAGAAGAGATAATCTGGACCCTTCATGTTGTGTTGGACCATTGACTGATAGAGTGATCCAATGGCCAGCATTTAATCTGAAGTTTGGAGGGAATTGGGGTTTGGCTCTAAACGCACCGTTTCATTAATTGAAACGGGCGGGCCTGAGTTGAATTTTGTTATCCCCACCCCCGTGTTAGGCCCAAAACCAATATTCAACGTAATTCTGTTGCTTCTCTCACCCCCAGCGCGTTGTTATTTTTTTTCTTTGGATTCTGATTGTTGTTGGGCCTTGAAGAAGGCGCTATCTGCACCCCCATTGTGAAGGCCCATCCTGGATTGAACTGGGGCGAGTTCTATTCGTACCCCCCTCCCTCATTTAATTCATTTTATTTTCTAAATTTCATTTTAATATTTTACCATTTTCATTAATTCATAACTAATTCATAAAAAATGCTTTTTAATCCATTCTTTTTACAATATTTTCTTTAAAACGTCTAGAATATTATAGAAAAATAAAATTTCATTTTTAGTTTTATTTCATATTTTTTTCATATTTTCTAAATAAATGTCATATTAAATAGTTCATTTCATGCATCATTTTTATGATTTTTGTTCTCTCACATGCTTTAATCTTTTTTTGATCATTCTTTTCATATTGTTTAGATGAGATATTCAACTTGTAGAAATATTTTAGTTCCCATTTTTAGAGGTTAATTTTAGGTGATTAATAAATGCTTGAATATCATGAACAAAACTAGGGTTTTAGGTGACAACTTAGGAGTTTGATTTCATTTCCCTTAGGACTTAGGGTTTGAATAGATTAGTTATGGGACTATAGGGGCTATGGGTAGTTATTAGATCCCTTAGAGAACAGTTAGGATTCCCCTACTGCTATTATTACTGTCTGTATATCTGTTGTCTGGTGTGGTGTGCCCTCTGGGGTTTATTGATTGTTTGTATGGGTATTGGGTTTGTCTGGGGCCCTGGGGAAGCTGAAGATTTGTGAAGATGAAGACTATTGGAGATTCAAAGATTGAAGATCAACTGTCAGAGTTGAGGAGGAGTTTCTTGCTAGCAGATGCTGAGGAGACTAGGGTTTAGGAGCTAGGCAGAGCTCTAGATTAGAAAGCTTGTTTCCCAAACATGGGTTGCCTTGTCTGCATCCATTCTTCTCTGTGATTCAGAGTCTCTCTAAGGCACTCACCCCCTTCCTTTGGAAGGCTTGGTGATGGTGTCTATGAGATAGAACTCTTGAGAGAAAATGTCTCTTGTGTTAGAAGCAGTCTGTTCACCACCCTTGGTAGTCAACTGATTGCTTAACACCCAATTCACTCTTGTGACTGATTCCTCATCCTGGAGGTTTGAACTTGAAGAAAAGCCATTGCAGATGGAAGACTGATGATCAAAGCCCTTACCTGAAGGTCATGAAGATGGAGATTGATGCTTGTTGAAGCCTGTAGCTGATTGGAGATTGCTTAAAGCCAGATGCTGAGCTGCTGATGCTGCTTCTTTTGCTATATTTTATTTGATGATGTATTGACTGGTTTTTCTGGACTGTATTGTTTGCTGTTTACCCTGCTGGGTTGAAAGTGAAGCCTGTTCACTTTTGCCTATTGTTTTCTAGGTTCGAGGTTGAGTGGTACTCCCTTGCCTCGCTTGTATTGCTGCATCCATGCATTTTACTGCTTTACTGTATATGTCTGATATTGTTTCTGTTTCTGCCTATCCCGTAGGATCTCTGTTTCTCTCTGCGCAAGAGAGGAGCATGATAGACACTAGGTCTTAACCCATGCATGATAACATTAGGTTAGTTTGTTTCCCTTCGCAACCGTAGGTTAGAGTTCTGTCTCTTTCTTTCTCAAAACAAACAGAAAAACATAATAAAGATTTCAAACACAATAAAAGACACTTCTTTCGTAAAAGAAGGTGAACTCATCAAAGCGTCATTTTTGTCCGCCGGGACTGTTAATCAGAAAACCTTTTCAGAAGGAATAAAATCAACCAAGACAAGCTTGTGTCGTACGTGGCCCGAACTACGTTTGCTCTGATCTTTCATGCTGTATGAAAGTACGTAGGCATAGGATGCGATATCCTAGCGAGCAACCTTTCCCTCCTTTCCCGTAGGTAGGCGAACTACGTTGACTCTGATTTCTCGTTCCAGACGGGAATACGTAGGCATAAAGTGCGATACTTTGCCGAGTCATTTTTATTTTCGTTTTATTTTCTTTTTAACCACTGACCTATAGTTTAGATAGAATAACAATCCATACCCGAAAACAAGCGTGGATCCCATCGAGTACGATGGACGTGAGGGGTGCTAATACCTTCCCCTTGCGTAACCGACTCCCGAATCCAGGTTTTGGTTGCGATGACCATACCTTTCCCGTGTTGTGCGAGGTTTACTCTGAGCGTTTCCTTTCCTTCCCGTGGGATAAATAACGCACGGTGGCGACTCTTCTGTTCAGCCGGCGCCGATTTTCGCAGTAGCGACAGCTGGCGACTCTGCTGGGGATCCAACGTCCCCTGGCTGCTAAGGACTGCGATGGTTCTTATGCATTTGGGATCCAACGTCCCTTGAGAGAGTCAATCCTAACGCTTGTTTTCCCGTCGAGGATTTTGTATGGAGTTATTGTATATTTCTAACCCTGTATTTTTCAGCTTTGCATATTGATTATTATTGCTGTATCTGGGGTGTGACGGGTGTTCTGATATTGAGAGATAAGCCGGACCTGGGCTTGAGTGCACCTAGAATTAGAGTAGAAATTAGTGGGCGCCCGCTTGCTTTGCTTGCTTTGGTGTCCCATGAAATCTACACTCAGACGAGGTTCCTCTGGTTGGCCTCCTGCCCCTTCCTTTGGTTGGCGTGGGTTGCTGGTTAGTTGGATTGTCGACTCTGGGGACCGATCATTTGGAAGTTGGCTGAGTGAGGCCTCTTCAGGAATTGATGATGCCACTCCTTCTGGGAATCGTATCATCAACCCTGAAAGTCTGTGACGCCGACGACCGCATAGGATGCCGTACCTTGTGCCAGTTATAGGGCCACCCACCTGTGAGGGGATTCAGGGTTATGCAGGTAACTAGACCTCCAGACCACCGGTTATTTCTTGATCAGAGATCCTGGTTATTTATGGAGAGTTATGAGGTCTGTCAGAGACCATTTGGAGATGTGTTCTGAGGTCTGTCAAAGACCAGTTGGAGAGTCATGAGGTCTGTCAGAGACCAATTATGGAGGTGATTTGAGGTCTATCAGAGACCAGTTGGAGTTATGGTTTGAGGTCTGTCAGAGACCAGTGTTGGAGTTTTATTTTAGGTCTATCTGAGACCAGGGTTTGGTGACTTCTGGATGGTCTATCTGAGACCTTTCTTGATTGGGTTTAGGCTATTCAGCTGCAGCTTTGGTCCCTATTGAATGTTACTTGCATTGCATCCTTGCATATCCATTATCATTTGCATTTCACTAACGTGTGTCTGTGCTGCAGGTGCATTTGCATTTCCCTAGTTCTAGTGCCCAGACTTCTGAGTATTCGATCATGACTAGCCTAAGGAGAACGGTTGCTTACAAATTGCCTACGCCTGATATTGTTCCTTTACTGGGGTTGATCTCTCTTGCTGATGAGGGTGTTCGTAGGAGTTTCCGGATGAGTTATGGTAGATTATTGAGATTGGTGTGCAAACCTACAGAGGTAGAGTTAGATGGGTTGTATGCTTTGATGCAATTCTACGACCCTGCTTTGAGGTGTTTCACGTTCTCTGACTTTATTATGGGACCAACTCTGGAGGAATACGCTGAGTATGTTGAGCTGCCTGTGCAGAACCAGGTTCCATTCATTCATTATGATGCCAAGCCCAAGCCGGAGGAATTGGCAAAAGCCTTGCATGTTGATGCTTCTGAACTTGTGACTACTGTTTCCCGTGGAGTTCCAGGATTCTCATTTCAGTTCTTAGTGGGTAAAGCCCAAGAGTACGCCAAGAATGGGTGCTGGGTTGCTTTCAATGCTGTGTTGGCTTTGTGCATTTATGGCATAGTACTGTTCCCCAATATACCGGATTTTGTGGACTTCGATGCTTTCTACTTGTTCGCCGCTGGTAATCCTGTACCTACCTTACTCGGAGACCTCTACCACTCACTGCATTACAAGAATGAGAAGGGAAGAGGGAAGAATGTTCATCTGTGTGTGCCCTTATTGAGTATGTGGTTTGAGAGTCATCTTCCTAAGAGAGGATCTGCTGCAGAGACTACAATTCCAGTTGGTTGGCCAGAACGCTTGATGAGGCTATCGTCGGAAGATATGGAGTGGTTTGATAGAGATCTGCTGGGATCTGAGCTCATCCTCAGCTGTGCTGGGTACCCTAATGTGCCATTGATAGGAAGAAAAGGGTGTATCAATTACAACCCTTCTCTATTCATTCGCCAGTTCGGATATGCGCTGAAGAATCCACCTCAAGAGGAGGAAGTACAGGAATCTCTGTACTTCACCGGTGACGTGAAGGGGGAGTTATTAGCCAAGTTGCGACGTGCCTGGACGCGTATTAACCGCAAAGGGAAGCCGTTGTTAGGAAAGAATGACTGTCAGGCCTATGCACCTTATAGAGCTTGGATTCAGGAGAGGGCTAGTCAGTTGAAGATGCCGTTTCCAGATGCACCAATTCTTGATCCTATTCCGGTAGAAGAGCCGACTACTGTTTCTAGAGAAGCATATGAACAGGTTGTGAGGGAGAAAGAAGCCTTGATGAAGATTAATGAAGGGTTAGAGCAAGAGCTAGCCCAGGCACGCAGTGAGAAGAACAAGGCCGTATATGCTTTCCAACAACAGATTGAGCTGGTAAACAGGTTAGGAGCTGAGTTGACTGAGGAAAAGAAAAAGCGCGAACGTCTGGGGCAAGAGTTCAGAAGCTCCCACGACATGCTGGAAGCCAAAAAGAAGGCGCTCGACGCAGCACACCGAGAGATATCTTCTTGCAATAAGACTTGGAATGCCACACTCACCAATAACAAGAAGAGGGAAGATAAGCTGAAGCAGCAAATTTCCGACCTCGAAGAGAAGTTGAAGTCTAGCATCAAGAAGTGTGAGGAAGAAGTGATGAACCGGTATAGTGTCCAGCATGCACTGAACAAGGCAATCAAATCTAGAGATGAAGCAGTGTCCCAGAAGCGAAAGTTAGAAGATTGCTTCGGAGAAGCAACATGGGAAGAAACTGCTGAAGACGTACGCCGTGTCCTTAAGAAGAGAAACCAGCTTGTTGAAGGGCTGCTTGATCGACCAAGCCATCCGGAGACCAAGAAGTTGATAGAGGAGTACCAGACTTTTGGGAGGATCTGATCATTCCATTATTTGTATGCTTTATTTGCATAGTGCTGACCATCACCAGGATTGTTGGTTGAGGTCATGCCATCTTTGTACTCTCAGTGATATTGTACCCTGGGCTTATTGATTCTCTCTGCTATATATGAGGCTTTCTATGATTCAGCTCCGATATTCCTATTGTCAACACTGTCACTGCA
Source organism: Lathyrus sativus (assembly GCA_963859935.3). Taxonomy (NCBI): domain Eukaryota; kingdom Viridiplantae; phylum Streptophyta; class Magnoliopsida; order Fabales; family Fabaceae; genus Lathyrus; species Lathyrus sativus. Next base: position 479,064,160 of record OZ012737.1, on the reverse strand, counting down.
CCGGCACCTTCGCACTAGAACTGGGGGAATGAACTTCCCTAATGCACAGGCACATTGCATTGCATTCATATTCATCTTGCATAACAGGTAATATATGAATGGTGTCTTATCTCTTGCTCTGCATCAGGTACTTAACAGGATTCCAGATCAACATCCGCACCGCTATTCTACACGATCCAACTGTCGGAAAGTCATGGACCAGATTCAGAACGAGATGCAGGATGTACGCGAGAAGCTCGCCCTCTTCATGCAGACCATGGAGGCTATAGCAAAAGGGCAAGAGAATTTGCAGGCCATGGTCCAGCCTCTGTTGGCTCGCAACGCTGGTCATGGTAACGAAGATCATCAGTCTGTCCGGGTTGATACTGCTCATGGAGACGGCACCCCCACGCCAGTGGCTCCGCCTGTCGTCAATGTGAATGCTGCTAACGTCAACAACGCTACCGCTGCTGTGAATGGTAACGTCGGAGTTGGAAATGATACTGCTGTCCATAATGTCGGGCTGGGTGATGTCAATGTGGGAGATAATCTCGGAGGCAATGGTTTTGTCAATACTGGGTTCGGATTCAACGATCAGGGATTCGACAACACTGGCAAGTATGGCTTTAATGCTCAAGGCTTTGGGCAAGATGGTTATGGTATGGTCAATCAGGGCTACGGAGGTTTTGGAAACGGAAACGGTGCTGGTTTTATGGCTGGTGGTCCTGCTGGAGGTATTCAAGGGTATGGCAACAGATGCCGAGTTCCGGGGATGAATCAGGTCAGAGCTGGACGTAATAATGTACATGATGGATACGGGGCTGGAAACGGTATGTGGCAAGAGGATCAACAGGAGGACGCCTTCTCTGGAGGGGGTTTTGAAGGGCCGATGGATGATTCTCAAAAGATTAGAATGCTGGAAGAGCAAATGAAAGGAGTCCTAAACCAGAGTGCTGTGGGATTGGATATGGCAACAATGGGCTTGGTACCTGGGCTGAGGGTGCCAATCAAATTCAAAGCGCCTGCGTTCGACAAGTACAAAGGAGACACATGTCCGAAAGTGCATGTACGAGCTTATTACAGAAAGATGTCTGCATACTCCACTGACGAAAGAATGCTCATGCATTTCTTTCAGGATAGCCTATCGGGTCCTTCCCTAGAGTGGTACATGGGGTTGGAGCCCACTGATATCAAGACTTGGAAGCAATTAGCGGAGGCGTTCGTAGCCCATTACAAGTATAACAGCGATCTGGCGCCCAATCGGGTCCAGTTGGCCGGGCTTTCGCAGAAGAAGGGGGAGAGTTTTAAAGAATACGCGCAAAGGTGGCGCGATATGGCTGCCAGGGTCCGTCCTCCTGTGGAAGATAAAGAAATGAACGACATGTTTGTTGGCACATTCACCGGGCTGTTTCATGATATGTTGTTTCATACGTCTCTGGCTAGTTTTTCAGATCTGATTCTGATGGGCGAAAAGATTGAGCGGAACATTAAGCAAGGAAAGTTCCAAGTTGACGAGTCAGCTGCATCTGGCAGTAATAGGAAAGCTTATGGTGGGCGCCGTCAGGGCGAAGCTAGCGCGGTATTTGGAGGCCGAGGCCGAGGCCGAGGCAGGGGAAGAAATCAATATCGTCAGTCGCAGCAAGTGTCGAGTGTTACCATCCCGTATCAACAACAACCAATCCAGCAACAACAACAGGTTCAGCAGCAACCAATGCCACAGCAGCAGCAGCCTCAGCAGGGGGCACAGCAAGCTCAGAGAAAATTCCAGGGTGGTAAGCCGAGAAGGGTGTTCGAGAAGCCTCCCTCTAACTATGCTGATTTATTGCAGACCTTGTTGGGATTGAATCTGGTAGAGAAAAGAACCTTGGCACCAATAACGGGAACTCCCCCGTTCGGCTATGATGCAAATAGGCGCTGCGAGTTTCATTCTGGGGCCCCGGGCCATGATATAGAAGGTTGTCATGCTTTTAAGCACGTTGTGCAGGATCTCTTGGACAACAAGTCTATCAACTTCGGAACGACCGGTGCGAATATAGTCCAGAAACCCATGCCTAATCATGGGGCGAACGCCGTGCTGACTGAGGAAGGTCTGAATCTGATTATGAATGTTGAGGATTTAAAGACGCCGCTGAGCGAAATAAAAAGCCGACTGTTGCAAGGAGGTGTTTACCCGGGTTGTAATGAGTACTGCTTAGATTGTTGGGCCCTATCTGGGGGGTGTGAGGATTTGAAGAAAGGCATTCAGGCCTTGATTGATGAAGGTATATTGCAGTTTGATAGAACAGCAACTGATGAACCGGCAGGGGCAGTAGTGGATAATCGGAGTGATGTTGCCACAGTGACAATTCCGCGGAAGACGGTCACCATTTCAGCACCAGCTCAGCGACCACCGATTACCATAACTAAAGCCGGGCCAATCCCGTATGAGAACACGAAAGCAGTCCCATGGTCATATGGGCTAGAGGTGTATTGTGACGGGATTAAAATCGATGTTAACAAGCAGTCAGCGGAGGTTGTGGATAATGTTGTTGGCTCAGGAGGCATGACGAGGAGCGGCAGGATCTTTATATCTCCTGAAGTGGAGGCTGAAAGGCTAGCGAAAGGAAAGGGGAAAGCGGTGGAGAATGTTCCGGTACAAGCAAATGAAAAAGAAGCAGCGTCGAAGGACGTAGAGGAATTCATGCGCTTAATTCGGAAAAGCGATTATAAAATCGTGGAGCATCTGCAGCAAACACCGTCCAAAATATCTATATTGTCATTGCTGTTGTGTTCGGAAGCTCACCGAAACGCTTTGCTGAAAGTCCTGGACACTTCTTTTGTACCACAGGATGTCTCCGTAAACCAGCTAGAAGGGGTATTGGCACATGTAAATGCAGGCCACAGTCTGGGCTTTACTGATTTTGACTTGACTCCGAAAGGAAGGGATCATAATATGGCATTACATGTATCTGTTGAGTGCAGAGGGTCGACAATGTCGCACGTATTGGTTGACACCGGGTCGTCTTTGAATGTGCTGCCTAAGAAGGCTATGATGAAGCTGGATGTTCGAGGAATTTTGTGCACACCAAGTGATTTGGTAGTCAGAGCGTTTGACGGCACGCGGAGAACAGTCTTCGGATCGATTACCTTGCCTCTGCAAGTGGGGCCGGAAGTGTTTGCAACGGAGTTTTATATCATGGATATACAGCCTGCGTGCAGCTGCTTGCTGGGAAGACCTTGGATTCATGGGGCGGGGGCTGTCACGTCAACCCTGCATCAGAAGTTAAAGTATATGGTCGGAGACAGTGTAGTCACCGTGTGCGGAGAAGAAGACATCCTGGTCAGCCATCTTTCTTCGTTTAAATATGTGGAAGTCGACGGGGAGATCCACGAGACGCCATGCCAGGCATTCGAAGGTTTGCGCATTAAGGACAAGAGTCCCGGGCCAAGCAAAGTGCCGGAGATAGCTGTCTCATCATATAAAGAAGCCCAAGCGCTAGTGAAGGCAGGAGAAGCCACGGGCTGGGGCAAAGTATTGGACATTCCGGTGAAAATGGACCGGTTCGGACTGGGGTACCGACCGTCGTCATCAACTCCTTCCGTGGGGGCCCCTCATTTCAGAAAGTCAATCACCATCTCTGCCAGTGGAGTATGCCAGGAATCTGTCAATGCTGCTTCGGAATCCGATGAAGGGGACAGCGACTGTGATATGGATGCCTGGATTCAGCCAAGCACGCCAGGACAAGGACTGTGCAACTGGTCTATTCAGGAGCTTGTTCCTGTGACTTTCAAACAGTAATGCTTTGCTTTATTAATTGTTGAATAATCTGATGTCTTGCCCGGGGCATCAGGATTTGCTTAGGGCTGTGTTGTTATAAACATTGCTTCGTTAATCATTAAATAAATGGCGTTTTTCATGTGCAAATACTGTAATCCCTATCTTTCTTGTTTTGTATTTTTCAATAAACTGGCAATGTGGTTATTCGCTTTATACGCATTTTGAAGCACTTAACCATTCCTTTTGCAGGATAACATTTTCAGATGACATCCTTGAACTACCTATGACTCGTCCCGACTTCGAGCACCCGGTATTCCAGACCGAAGAAGAGGTTGTCGAAGATAGCGACGTTCCTGAAGAACTGTCTTGGTTGGTGAAGCAAGAGGAAAGAGCCATTCTGCCTCACGACGAGGTTATCGAAATTATCAATTTGGGGTCGGAAGGGGTTGAGAAAAATGTTCGTATCGGAGCCGCGCTGCAGAGTGATATCAAGCGAAGGCTGGTTGAAATGCTCCGAGAGTATAATGATGTATTCGCTTGGTCGTATCAAGATATGCCAGGGCTCGATACGGATATGGTTGTGCATCGTCTGCCACTGAAAGAAGATTGCCCGCCGGTCAAACAAAAGCTTCGCAGAACGCGACCAGATATGGCAATGAAGATCAAAGAGGAGGTTCAGAAACAGTGGGACGCTGGGTTCCTGGCTGTGACGAAGTATCCCTCATGGGTTGCTAACATCGTGCCAGTGCCAAAGAAAGATGGCAAGGTTCGAATGTGCGTGGATTATAGAGATTTGAATAAAGCAAGCCCAAAAGACGATTTTCCACTTCCTCACATTGACGTGTTAGTGGACAATACTGCTCAGTACTCCGTATTCTCCTTCATGGATGGCTTTTCAGGATATAATCAGATTAAAATGGCGCCAGAGGATATGGAGAAGACTACTTTCATAACGCCTTGGGGAACATTTTGCTATAAAGTGATGCCCTTTGGTTTGAAAAATGCTGGGGCAACATATCAGCGTGCGATGACAACTCTCTTTCATGACATGATGCATAAAGAGATTGAAGTTTATGTTGACGATATGATTGCCAAATCCCAGACGGAGGAAGAGCATCTGGTGAATCTGTTGAAGTTGTTTAAAAGGCTTAGGAAGTTCAGGCTGAGGCTGAACCCTAACAAATGCACCTTCGGGGTGAGATCGGGTAAACTGCTGGGGTTTATCGTAAGCGAAAGAGGAATAGAGGTCGATCCTGCTAAAATAAAAGCGATTCAAGAAATGCCGACGCCTAAAACAGAGAAAGAGGTGCGCGGGTTTTTAGGGAGATTGAACTACATTGCCCGGTTCATATCTCACCTAACTGCCACGTGTGAACCATTATTCAAGTTGCTAAAGAAAGATCAAGCTGTAACGTGGAACGATAATTGTCAAAAGGCGTTCGATAAAATAAAGAAGTATCTGCAGGAGCCTCCTATTTTGATACCCCCAGTGGCAGGGAGACCCTTGATAATGTATTTGACGGTTCTTGAGGGAAGCATGGGTTGCGTTCTCGGTCAACACGACGAGACGGGGAGAAAAGAGCATGCGATCTACTATCTGAGTAAGAAATTTACAGACTGTGAATCTCGATATTCAATGCTGGAGAAAACTTGTTGCGCGCTAGCCTGGGCCGCCAAGCGTCTGAGGCAGTACATGCTGAATCATACAACCATGCTCATCTCGAAGATGGATCCAATCAAATATATATTCGAAAAGCAGGCGTTGTCAGGTAGAATTGCCCGGTGGCAGATGGTCTTGACTGAGTATGATATTCAATACGTCTCGCAAAAGGCGATAAAGGGGAGTGTGTTGTCTGAGTATCTGGCGGAGCAGCCTATTGAAGAGTATCAATCGATGAGATTTGACTTTCCTGACGAGGATATCATGTATCTCAAGATGAAGGATTGCGAAGAGCCGTTACCAGACGAAGGACCAGAGCCGGGGTCCAAATGGCAGATGATATTTGATGGAGCTGTGAATGCTTACGGTAGCGGAATAGGGGCAATTATCACTACGCCGCACGGGTCGCACATCCCGTTTACTGCCCGATTGACCTTTGCTGTTACCAACAATGAGGCCGAATACGAAGCTTGTATAATGGGGCTTGAAGAAGCCATTGATTTGCGAATCAAACATCTAGACGTATACGGAGACTCAGCTCTGGTGGTGAATCAGATCAAAGGGGAATGGGAGACACGTCAGCCCAATTTGATACATTATATGAATTATGCAAGGAGATTGTTGCCTTTCTTCGACAAAGTTGAATTGCATCACGTGCCGCGGGCAGAAAATCAAATGGCTGACGCCCTTGCTACTTTGTCTTCCATGTACAAGGTCAACTTCTGGAACGAAGCTCCCCAGATCACTATCTCTCGGTTAGACAGGCCAGCTTATGTATTTGCTATTGATGAAGCGTCTGATGGCAAACCGTGGTATTTTGATATCCTTAATTTCCTGAAGAATAAAGAGTATCCGGCTGGGGCATCCAGTCAAGATCAGAAGACTCTCAGGAGATTAGCGGGTAATTTCTATTTGAACCCGGATGGCGTCTTATACAGAAGAAACCACGATTTGGTGTTGTTGCGTTGTGTAGATGAAAAAGAGGCCAAGCTTCTCATGGAGGAAATTCACGAAGGTGCATTCGGTACGCATGCTGGTGGACATGCTATGACGAGAAAACTGCTGCGGGCAGGTTACTTTTGGCTGACGATGGAAACTGATTGTTTCAAGTTTGCAAGGAAGTGCCACAAGTGCCAAATTTATGCTGACAAAATACATGTGCCTCCGAGTCCTCTGAATGTGATGTCATCTCCATGGCCATTCTCGATGTGGGGAATCGATATGATCGGAAAGATCGAGCCGACGGCTTCTAATGGGCATCGGTTCATACTAGTAGCAATCGATTATTTCACCAAGTGGGTGGAAGCGGCGTCTTACGCAAACGTAACGAAGCAAGTGGTGGCTAGGTTCATCAAGAGAGATATCATTTGCCGATATGGGATTCCCGAGCGGATAATCACGGATAATGGTTCTAATCTGAACAACAAAATGATGAAGGAGCTCTGTCAGAATTTCAAGATCGAACATCACAACTCCTCCCCTTACCGACCCAAGATGAATGGCGCTGTCGAAGCGGCCAATAAGAATATCAAGAAGATCGTCCAGAAAATGGTGGTGACGTATAAGGATTGGCACGAGATGCTACCTTTCGCTTTGCACGGTTATCGTACGACGGTACGCACATCAACCGGGGCAACTCCGTTCTCGTTGGTATACGGAATGGAGGCGGTATTACCATTGGAAGTTGAGATCCCTTCTCTAAGGGTATTGCGAGACGTTCAGCTGGACGAGGCAGAATGGGTAACGAATAGATTGAACCAACTGAGTTTGATGGATGAGAAGAGGCTAGCTTCTCTGGCATACGGTCGTTTGTACCAAAGACGAATGAAGAAAGTGTACGACAAGAAGATACTTCCGCGAAGCTTTCAGACGGGCGACCTTGTGCTGAAAAGGATTCTCCCGCCGCAAGCAGATCACAGGGGCAAGTGGACCCCCAATTACGAAGGGCCATACATCGTCAGTAAGGTCTTTTCAGGAGGAGCTTTGTTGTTGTCCACCATGGACGGGGAAGACTTTGCATCACCTGTGAATTCGGACGCAGTTAAAAAATACTTTGCTTAAAATAGACCCGCTGGACAGAAAAAAGAGAGTCCAGGCAAAAATGGGGCATCCTGGCGAACCAAAAACAGAATGAAAGGTTCGGGCAAAAGTTAGGGATAAAATGAAAAGATGTACACCCGCGAAGTTGAAAACCTACACTGGGCGGCTTCGGCAAAAAAGGGTATCCCGGTGAACTGAAAACCCGTAAAGGGCGGTTCACGCAAAAGTTAGGGATGAGAAAAGCAAATGACTGCGGTCCGAATTTGATATTCAATGAGCATCAATGCGGGATAATATATTTGAGGAGTCAGTTATCGGATACAACCTCTTCAGAAGTGGGGATACCGGGAAAGTATTAGAGTCGGACGAGTCATGGGAGGATCAGTTCGTGATGTTCATCTGCATCCAGTTGCCGACATGTGTACAAAATTTAATTTGTCAATATTTATGCTTCTTGTGAATACTTGCATACTTGTATATTTGCTTTGTGTAGCTTCCTCTTTTCAGGAGTTACATCCCGTGTACAAAAACTCCGCCCATTCAGGGGCCCAATCAATGAAAATGTGTTATTCAGTACTTGATGCCTGTTCTTTACTGTTTTGCGCATGATAAAACGCCTAAGTTTGATGAAACTAGCATGAGTATAACATCATTGGCCCTTGCCAACAGTTGTTAAAGCTTTGAATTAACTGAGTGTAACGTCACTAACCTGAATTGATTTGATTGCACAGGCTTGTCGTGTCTTGTTTGTGGCTGCAGGTATCGTAACCATACGAGGAAGATGATCAAAAGATTGCAATAGTGAAAGGCTTGATCCCCACGCAGGTCATGCATGTTCTTCCTGAAGAAGGATAGAGTTCCCCAGCTAGCCGTAGCTTATCCAAAGGACGTGCTCCAGAGAAGTTACTCGTCCTCAGCAGAGTTTAGTGATTCCGAGATCGTAAGGCTGTATTCAGACAGGTTCATCTCCCCCCGCAGGGTCATGCACTCTCCCCCAGTGGAGTCAGTTAATTTTCCCCGAGAGAATCATCCCATCCCCAGCGGAGTTCTCTTTTCAGTAAATGTTCTTTCCTTCCAGTGGAATTCGAAGATCAAGACTCTCCCCAGCAGAGTTGATGGCGGTTCCAGTCATTTATTTTGTCAGAGATACTGGTGATATCAGTTTGCGGTCCAGCAGAAAGTCCGATCGAACTATGCGCATCTGCTATTCCTCAGCAGAGTTATTTCCCCAGCAGGGGGTTACTTCAACAAGACGTGTGGTTTGAGTTCCCAACTTCCCAGCAGGGTCGACTTCACTCTTCCAGCATTTATTCTGCCGGAATAATTTTGTAGCATCAGGCTATCCCCGGCAAGTCAGCGTTATTCCCCACAGAGTTATCATGATAAAACTCTCTTTGTCTCCAGCAGAGTCGTTTATGCAAATGTCTCTTATTTTCCCCAGCCAGAGTGGCCAGGATAAGAATCTCCTTATCCCCAAGCAGAGTTTGTTTGTCATCAACGGGTCGCAGGAATCAGGATTTCAGAGACCACCGCCGGTTATCAGAGCAGGCGTCCGATAGTTGGTTTTCAGACATCCCCAGTAGAGTTCATCTCAAAGTCGCTGTCGCGTCAGTGCTGAGCAGTTTGTGGGTGAGGATCATTGAAGAACTAAGTCCTGACGTGGACAATTTACTCCTAGAATGACGGGATTTCTTCAGAAGTGGGCGTCCTAGCGTGGACAGGTCTATTTCCCTGGGCTGATGGGAGGTGCTAGTCCTAACGTGGACATGTTCGATTTCTCAGAATTGTTGGAAGGTGGGGTCCTGACGTGGACATTTCCTCAGGTTGACGATATGTGCTGGTCCTAACGAGGACAGATTTGATTTCTCGATATTGATCGGATGTGAAATCCTGACGTGGACAAGATTGGTTACTCTCCGTGTTGGTGTCCTGGCGTGGATCTTTTGTTTCCCGCAGATATCTTTATTCGTAATGATGAAATGTGCGTCCTGACGGGGACAAGTTTGTAGTTCTTTGGGATGACAAGATACGAAATCCTTACGTGGACAAATTTATCCTTCTTCGTGTTGTTGGCAAAGTGTAAGTCCTGACGCGGATATTTCCCCAGCAAGTCGAAGACGCGTGAGTCCTTACGTGGACAAGTTATTTCCCCAGTGGGTCGAGGGTATGAGTCCTCGCGTGGACAAGCCTTATTTCCTCAGCGAGTCGAAGACGCCTGAGTCCTAACGTGGACGAATCGCCAAGATCAGTGTCCTGACGTGGACAAATCAAAGAAATTATTATTATTCCTAACGGGGAAAGATGGAGATTCCTTACGCGGAAAGATGTAGTCCTTACGCGGACATATCAGAAGTTGCATTCCTAACGTGGAAAGGTTGTAGTCCTTACGTGGACAGGTTCAGATGGCATTCCTTACGTGGAAGAATGAGTCCTGACGCGGACAAATCAGAAAGAAGTTGGTATTCCTTACGTGGAAAGATCAGAGTCCTGACGTGGACACATCAAGAGCATTCCTTACGTGGAAGAAAAGTGGTTTCCTTACGTGGAAAGACGAGTTTATTCCTTACGTGGAAAATCGATTGATTCCTGACGTGGAAAGAAATGGATTGTTTCCTAACGAGGAAAGATGAAAGGGTTAGTCCTGACGTGGACAGATACAGAAGATGATTCCTAACGTGGATAGGTGTTATTCCTAACGTGGAACGGTTACTTCTAACGTGGAAGAGTTTTTCCTAACGTGGGCGATTCAATTTACGGAAATGCAGACGAAGTATCCCCAGCGGAGTTGCCGAGATTTTTCTGGGTTGACAGCAAGTGGAGTCCTAACGTGGACAGGTTCTAGTTGAGAGTTCTTCGTATTGATGACAGACAGAATCCTAACGTGGACCAGCAAGCAAAATGTTATGACAGAATCCTCTTCAGAACGATGAAGACAATCCCCAGCACGGTCGCGCAAGATCAGTGGGTTATCGTAACAGTCAGATTCAGCTGACGAATGTCATTCCTCAAGCAGGAGCGCAGTTTATTTCTGCGGTTGGCAAATTTCTGGGTTCACTAGTATTCAACCGTCTCGTGCCGCGAATGTCTGAAGGCTCCGGGCTCTTCATCCAGTCGGGTCCAAGTCGCTTGAATAGGGGCAGCTGTTGCACCCTAAAATTTGCCCAACCTTATTCCTTGGTTTATGTTTCATTGTCATTAGCATTTGCATATAGAGTCATGTACATAGACTAACCATCTGCATAGCATAAGCATAGCAAGTCATTCAACAGGGGACCAATCATTATTTTCATCTCTAGAGGCCTAGCAAGAGGTTATCATCATAATTCAATCATATTCAAGTCATCAGGAAAGAATTTGAAAGCAAAGAGTTCAGCAGATCAAGCCTTGAGTCCATCTCCTAGCTGAGGGCATCTGAGGATCAACAAGAGGGTTATGAGCTGTGAGGTGAAAGCATGGAGAGCATCTAGACATCTTGAGAGACTTATAAAGTCATTTGGAGAAGAAAACAAGTCATTGATGAAAGCACAAGAGCTACAGTTGAAGACAGTCAACTAGGGTTTCATCTGGGTCAACCCTAGGTCAACCCTAGGTCAATTGACTGACTTAAGAGGGCATTCAAGTCTATTGAAGAGATGTGGGGATCAACATTTGACATATGAAGAAGGATATGGAGATATGACAAGGAGAATTCAAGAGAAATCAAGGAGAAGAGGAGTTACTAAATTAGGGTTTCTCTGTAAAATCCCCTAGTTTAGGTCAAATTTCCAAGCAAGATAAGTCAAAATGCTAGCTTCAAATGGCTTCTTGGCCAACATGAAACTTGTAGAGGATCTCAAGACCTTTAATTTGAGTGGTGGAAGACCTCAAGGAGATTTATAGAACTCAAGTTATGGTCCTTGCAAGTTACAGGTCATTTGGGGTGTCTGAATTTTTGTCTGTGAAAGTGACTTGACTTCCAAGCTAGTTTTGCCCCTCAAGGAGATTTCAAATGAATTCTTGGTCAACATAAGAATTGTTCCTCATTGTCTTAGCTTTCTAGAATGGTATGGCATGCCTTCATATGATGTGGAGAACTCAACTTATGGTCTTGACAAGCAAAGGGTATTTTGGGCATTTGTGAATTACAGGTCATTTTAACCTATGTCCAAAACTCATACAAGGAGGCCTCAAATGGAAAAACTTACAACATCAAACTTGCTCCAAATGGGATTTTAAGTCTAGAAAGAGGGTCACAAGTCATTGGAGAAGCTCATAGCATGGAGTTGCATGATTGGTCAAAATATGAACTAAAAGGGCTTATAAAGTGAATAATTTCAAAGTGAAAAATGGTTTGGGAGATTTCCAAGTCCAAATGGAGACTTCCAATATATGATTTTGAATGGAAAAACAATTCTAAGAACAATGGTTCACACACTTTTTTGAGTTTAGAAGGAAAAAATGAAGTTATCCATGGTTGCTTACCTTTTAAGAAACATAATCAAAATGAGCCAAAGTTTGAAAACAAGGGAATGTGCAAGATGGATCTAGAATGTACCATTGGGGTCTATATATTCATGAAAGATGAATTTGGCAAGGGTTGGCTTCATTTGCACCAAGAATTCCACAAGATTTCTCATTCTTTCTTCAAAAGTTTCATTCCAAATCTCTCAAATTCTTCATCAATCTTCATCAAGATCAATTCAATTTTACTCCATCATCATCTTAGATCATAATTGAAGCAAGGTTTTGGTAGTTCTCATCCATTTTCGAGTGCTTCTTTCATCAACATCAAAATCACAAGTTCAAGTGAATTGCATGATTCAAGCAAGGAACCTCCAAAATTGTGCATACAGAATTGAGTATTGAATTGGTGAATCAAGATCCAAGTCTCAAAAGCTTCATATCTTCCATTTCCATAGCTGTTTTCAAGGTTTCTCATCAGGTAAGTTTTCATTCGATTTGCTTAATTCTGTTAGTTTCACATGATTTTAGTAGTGTAGACTTGATCTAGGTGGTTAGGAGATTAAGTTAGATGAATTTGGAAAGGATTAGTGATGGTTAGTGACAGGTGCAACAAACTGTTAGTGCTTATATCTCTTGGATTAAGGCGTTAGAATGTTAGTTTGATTCATCAGATTAACCTCCATTATGTGTAGATTAGTTTAGGGTAAGTTTGAGGAAGAATGGTGAAGGTTCGTATCAGTGCATTTCAATGGTGGCCAGATGTTGCTTCGATCGGATTTGGTGTTGTGGTGAGTTTCAAGATGAATTGATGCCCTAGGATTGTAGAGGGAGAGCTGGGGAGTAGATTTCATGTTCACAGCATGAGGATTCATGGCGTGTAGGATGAGAACAGAAGGGTGTAAAGCTTGCTCGTGCATGGATCCATGGTGAATTGAAACCCTAGGTTCAGTTGAATGGAGGAAGAAGAGATAATCTGGACCCTTCATGTTGTGTTGGACCTTTGACTGATAGAGTGATCCAATGGCCAGCATTTAATCTGAAGTTTGGAGGGAATTGGGGTTTGGCTCTAAACGCACCGTTTCATTAATTGAAACGGGCGGGCCTGAGTTGAATTTTGTTATCCCCACCCCCGTGTTAGGCCCAAAACCAATATTCAACGTAATTCTGTTGCTTCTCTCACCCCCAGCGCGTTGTTATTTTTTTTCTTTGGATTCTGATTGTTGTTGGGCCTTGAAGAAGGCGCTATCTGCACCCCCATTGTGAAGGCCCATCCTGGATTGAACTGGGGCGAGTTCTATTCGTACCCCCCTCCCTCATTTAATTCATTTTATTTTCTAAATTTCATTTTAATATTTTACCATTTTCATTAATTCATAACTAATTCATAAAAAATGCTTTTTAATCCATTCTTTTTACAATATTTTCTTTAAAACGTCTAGAATATTATAGAAAAATAAAATTTCACTTTTAGTTTTATTTCATATTTTTTTCATATTTTCTAAATAAATGTCATATTAAATAGTTCATTTCATGCATCATTTTTATGATTTTTGTTCTCTCACATGCTTTAATCTTTTTTTGATCATTCTTTTCATATTGTTTAGATGAGATATTCAACTTGTAGAAATATTTTAGTTCCCATTTTTAGAGGTTAATTTTAGGTGATTAATAAATGCTTGAATATCATGAACAAAACTAGGGTTTTAGGTGACAACTTAGGAGTTTGATTTCATTTCCCTTAGGACTTAGGGTTTGAATAGATTAGTTATGGGACTATAGGGGCTATGGGTAGTTATTAGATCCCTTAGAGAACAGTTAGGATTCCCCTACTGCTATTATTACTGTCTGTATATCTGTTGTCTGGTGTGGTGTGCCCTCTGGGGTTTATTGATTGTTTGTATGGGTATTGGGTTTGTCTGGGGCCCTGGGGAAGCTGAAGATTTGTGAAGATGAAGACTATTGGAGATTCAAAGATTGAAGATCAACTGTCAGAGTTGAGGAGGAGTTTCTTGCTAGCAGATGCTGAGGAGACTAGGGTTTAGGAGCTAGGCAGAGCTCTAGATTAGAAAGCTTGTTTCCCAAACATGGGTTGCCTTGTCTGCATCCATTCTTCTCTGTGATTCAGAGTCTCTCTAAGGCACTCACCCCCTTCCTTTGGAAGGCTTGGTGATGGTGTCTATGAGATAGAACTCTTGAGAGAAAATGTCTCTTGTGTTAGAAGCAGTCTGTTCACCACCCTTGGTAGTCAACTGATTGCTTAACACCCAATTCACTCTTGTGACTGATTCCTCATCCTGGAGGTTTGAACTTGAAGAAAAGCCATTGCAGATGGAAGACTGATGATCAAAGCCCTTACCTGAAGGTCATGAAGATGGAGATTGATGCTTGTTGAAGCCTGTAGCTGATTGGAGATTGCTTAAAGCCAGATGCTGAGCTGCTGATGCTGCTTCTTTTGCTATATTTTATTTGATGATGTATTGACTGGTTTTTCTGGACTGTATTGTTTGCTGTTTACCCTGCTGGGTTGAAAGTGAAGCCTGTTCACTTTTGCCTATTGTTTTCTAGGTTCGAGGTTGAGTGGTACTCCCTTGCCTCGCTTGTATTGCTGCATCCATGCATTTTACTGCTTTACTGTATATGTCTGATATTGTTTCTGTTTCTGCCTATCCCGTAGGATCTCTGTTTCTCTCTGCGCAAGAGAGGAGCATGATAGACACTAGGTCTTAACCCATGCATGATAACATTAGGTTAGTTTGTTTCCCTTTGCAACCGTAGGTTAGAGTTCTGTCTCTTTCTTTCTCAAAACAAACAGAAAAACATAATAAAGATTTCAAACACAATAAAAGATACTTCTTTCGTAAAAGAAGGTGAACTCATCAAAGCGTCATTTTTGTCCGCCGGGACTGTTAATCAGAAAACCTTTTCAGAAGGAATAAAATCAACCAAGACAAGCTTGTGTCGTACGTGGCCCGAACTACGTTTGCTCTGATCTTTCATGCTGTATGAAAGTACGTAGGCATAGGATGCGATATCCTAGCGAGCAACCTTTCCCTCCTTTCCCGTAGGTAGGCGAACTACGTTGACTCTGATTTCTCGTTCCAGACGGGAATACGTAGGCATAAAGTGCGATACTTTGCCGAGTCATTTTTATTTTCGTTTTATTTTCTTTTTAACCCCTGACCTATAGTTTAGATAGAATAACAATCCATACCCGAAAACAAGCGTGGATCCCATCGAGTACGATGGACGTGAGGGGTGCTAATACCTTCCCCTTGCGTAACCGACTCCCGAATCCAGGTTTTGGTTGCGATGACCATACCTTTCCCGTGTTGTGCGAGGTTTACTCTGAGCGTTTCCTTTCCTTCCCGTGGGATAAATAACGCACGGTGGCGACTCTTCTGTTCAGCCGGCACCGATTTTCGCAGTAGCGACAGTTACCATGAATATACACTGAGATGCATCACAATAATTCTCAATCAAACTTATCCTAATCTAATCTATGACTAATGGTGATTATCCTGCGCTAACAACCTAAGATTCTAATGCACTAAGCCACGAGTTCTAGGTCCTAACAGTTTTTACAACCTGCTAACAACCATCACCAAACCACTCCAAACTCATCCTAATTGCTCTACTAACATCCTACATCATATCTAAACTAACAAATCTATGCTAAACTAACTGAATCAAGCTGTGGCAGAGAAAATGCACCTGGTGTGAAATCTTGTGGATGATGATGAAACTTGTGGATCTAAGAGTCTTGATGCTTGGATCTTGATCTACAATTGCACTACTTGATTCTGTTTGCAACACTTGAATGAAACTTGGCTTGAATTGTGCTGTCAACTTGAAATTGCAATCTTGATGTTGATGATTATAGTGCTCGAAAATGGATTGATCACACCTTGTTCTTGGTTGAATTCTGATCTATGATGATGAATCAGTATGATGAAATTGATTTTGATGGTGATTGGTGAAGAATTTGAGGAATTGAAGTGAAAATGCAATGAGAAAGGATGAGAGAATTTGGGAAATTCTTGGTGAAAAAATGAGTCCAACCCTTGATCAATCTTCATTTCATGAATATATAGTGTTCAATGGTAACTTCTAGATCCCTCTTACACATTCCCTTGCCTTCCAACTTTGATTCATTTTGGCTATGTTTCTTAAAATGCAAGTAACCAAGGATAACTTTTCTTTTTCCTTCTAAACTCAAAAAAGTGCTTGAACCATTGTCTTTAGAATGTATTTTCCATTCAAAATCATATATTGGAAGTCTCCATTTGGACTTATAAATCTCCCAAACCATTTTTCATTTTGACTTTATTCAAATTATAAGCCATTTTAGTTCAACTTTGGACCAATCATGCAACTTCATGTTATGAGCTTTTCCAACAATTTGTGACCTTCCTTCTAGACTTAAAATCACATTTGGAGCAAGTTTGATGTTGTGAGTTTTTCCATTTGAGGCCTCCTTGTATGAGTTTTGGACATAGGTTAAAATGACCTGTAATTCACAAATGCCCAAAATACCCTTTGCTTGCCAAGACCATACGTTGAGTTCCACACATCATATGAGGGCATACTATACCATTCTAGAAAGCTAAGACAATGAGGAACAATTCTTATGTTGACCAAGAATTCATTTGAAATCTCCTTGAGGGGTAAAAATTGCTTGGAAGTCAAGTCACTTTCACAGACAAAAGTTCAGACACCTCAGATGACCTGTAACTTGCAAGGACCATAACTTGAGTTCTATAAATCTCCTTGATGTCTTCCACCACTCAAATTAAAGGTATTGAGACCCTCTACAATTTTCATGTTGGCCAAGAAGCCATTTGAAGCTAGCATTTTGACTTGTCTTGCTTGGAAATTTGACCTAAACTAGGGGATTTTACACAGAAACCCTAATTTAGAAACTCCTCTTCTCCTTGATTTCTCTTGAATTCTCCTTGGCATATCTCCATATCCTTCTTTATATATCCAATGATGAACCCCACATCTCTCCAATAGACTTGAATGCCCCTTAAATCAGTCAATTGACCTAGGGTTGACCTAGGGTTGACCCAGATGAAACCCTAGTTGACTGCCTTCAGCTATAGCTCTTGTGCTCTCATCAATGACTTGTCTCCCTCTTTGAATGACTTTCTAAGTCCTCCAAGATGTCTAGATACTCCTCATGCCTTCAATTCACAGCTCACAACCCTCTTGTTGACCCTCAGATGCCCTCAGCTAGGAGATGGACTCAAGGCTTGATCTGCTGAACTCTTTGCTTTCAAATTCTTTCCTGATGACTTGAATGAGATTGAATTGGGATAATAACCTCTTGATAGGCTTCTAGAGATGAGAATAATGATTGGTCCCCCTGTTGTATGACTTGCTATGCTTATGCTATGCAGATGGTTAGTCTATGTACATGACTCTATATGCAAATGCTAATGACATTGAAACATAAACCCAAGGAATAAGGTTGGGCAAATTTTAGGGTGCAACACCTACATATCCTCGTCTGGTACGAGGAATCAGAGCAGCTGTAGTTCGGCTAACGGGACCACAGCTCAAATCTCATTTTATTGATATACTGAAAAATGATTACAATGGTTGAATACTGAAAATAAACCCCTAGGAAATACTATCCTATCCTATCCATCTATAATGGAAAAAATCAAATGGAAAATAGTCCCCTAACAAGTGGACCTCTAAAATTATCTCTAAAAGATGTAAAAGAAATTCTATGAAAAAAATACACTCTAAAAAATATTAAATCTACCTTAATATTTTTACTATTTTTTTCTATTCTTTTTTCTCATTATTTTTTCACATTCTTTTTCAATATATTTCTTTTTATATTTTTTCTACACTTTCTTTTTATATTTTTTTCCACATATTTTCTCCTCTTTTTCAATATGCTTTTCTTTGAATATCAACATATATTTTTTTTATGAATATTTCTTTTTTCACTATTTTTTTCTATCTTTTTCATTTCCTCTTCTTTTTTTTATCTCAAGTATATTCTCTTTTTCTTTTTTCAATATACTTTTTCTTTATTCTTTATTTTTCTTCTAAAAAACTAAGTACATAAAAAATAAAGAAAAGAAAACAAAAGGGGAGGGGGTACACTACAGTTACAGGGGGTAATTAAGCAGAAACAACAAAAAAAACTACAAACTGGGCCCAGCCCAACAGCTGTTTGCTGCAAAAACCGGAGGGGGGGGGGGGGAATACTGAAACTGGGGGGTGTGGCTAATAAAACGCTAGGCCCGGCCCAATCCCACACTGCATACACGCAGGAGGGGGGTACGAGGAGAAAAAACGCAGGTGCGGTCCAAAACTTCGTTGGGCTTAGAGGCCCATTAATCATGTGAATCCAAACTTCCGAACAAACATCCCAAACCCTAATTCCTGCTGCCACTGTTCACCCACACACGAACGGCGCCGTTCCATCTGTCTTCTCCAACTCTCTCTCGCTCTCATCTCTCGACCCAATCTCCTCAGACAATCCTAGTCCATTGCCTCTCAATCTTCAATCCACCCACCTAAACCCCGTTTCCACCTACAATGAAACACTACAAACCACCAAACCAAGTCTAACTACCGATGCTCTTGAAGAGTGAATGGAGAAGAAGGTTTCTGGAGATGATAACCAAGGTCTTCGAAGATTCATGATGATGAACTTTGGATGAAGACGAGAATGCGTGAGATTGCTCGCGGGGAAGACGTCAACGAAAACAAAAAACTGGAGAGAATGAGGGATTTTGATGCGTTACCGGAGGTTTTGAAGAACTTGCTGGACGAATCTTGAAGATTTAAGTGAATCTTATACGTAGATCTGGACGGAGGAAGGTCGTTCTGGGAGCGGTCGAAGGATGCTTGAAGGTTCATATGATGATGATGAACGGTTGTAGGATGAAGATTGGAGCGTTTCTGGGATTTGGATGAATGTTCTTGATGACGAACTGACGATCATGGTTGATGTCTTTGGAGCTGAGTCGAATCCGATGAAGAAATCTGGAGAAGGTTCGTATCTTGATTGATGATTATGGATGAATCTTTCTGGGGAAGACGAAGATGCACGCGCAGAAATTCTTGAATGTTCTTCGCTGATGCGTTTTGGGAGAAGGACGAGGGAGATCATGGCGATTCTGAAAGATGATGGAACCATGATGATTTTCTGGAATTTGGATGATGAACGTGGATTGGAGGAGGAAGATGAATGTGGATCGGATTCTGGAATTTTTGGTGTTCTCCGGCGAAGGGTATGGCTGAGGGCGGTGGTCGGAAACGGTTGGGGGGCAGTTAGGGTGGTCTGAGACAGTTGGAGGGTGACCGGAGAAATTCAGGCGCGGCGGCTGCATGGCCGCCGGCCATGCAAACGGCGAAGATCCGACAAGGTTTGGATGCAGACAGGTGTCACAGGGAACGCGTCCATGAAGCACACGTGGATGAGGGGCTGAGATAGTGGAAAACGTGGCAGTTTCTGGGGTGAAGTGGAAAGTGTGGTGGCGTGCGTGAAGTGTGTAATGTGGGTCCCCTCCTGAGTGTACACGTGGTGCTGATTCTTTATACACCTGCAATTTCTCTGGACCTTTCTAGACTGATCTGGAAATGGACAAAAAACCCAGAATTGGGCCTTACGTGAACAAAATTGGATATAGGCCCAAACAAAAAATCTGATGATGGAATTAATATTGGGTTAATACAAAACATGATTAATATGAATTAACAAAGACTGATAATAAGGATTAACTAAAAGATGAGTTGACTAATGAAATAACCAAAAATGATTAATGATGAACTAATGCCAATGATATGGATTAACGGAAATAATGGGAAAGGATTAAAGACTAATTCAATTAAAAAAGAACTAATGACCCTAATTAAATCTGATAACTAGTCACCCTAAACAATTTATTAAAATTCTATTAAGTCTATATTAATATCTATAAAACAATATTCTAAAAACTAAAAATCTATTAAAATTCTATCAAGAAGATCTATATTATTCTATTAAGAAAAATGATAAAAATCTATTTAATATCTAATATATCTAAAAGAAAATCCATTAACTCCTATAAAAATAGAAAAATCTATAATAGCTAGAAATAAAATCCATACTAATTTTTATAAAAGAAACATCTATTAATCTAAAAAAAATCTATATTAACTATTATAAAAGGAAAATATTATTCTATTAAAACCCTAATATTCTAAAAAGAAAATGATATTTATTTATTCCATTTAAAATTCTAAAAAACTATTTAAAATCCAATAAAACCCTAATAATGGCCAATAAAATCCAGAAAATTCACAATAATTCCCGAAAGAACAAAAATAGCACCGAACGGCAAATAACACCACGAGAGCACACCGGAGTAGCCGGTAAAAATAAACGGACACCGAAATACCCCTAAAAACAACAGCGCGAGCTGAAAACACCGGGAAAAGCACGGCTTCTCGAAAACACGATTCTACCTATCTGAACTGATTAAAAACACCTGAGACGCGAGACGAGAGCTGTGATCCCGATAAAATCAAACCAAAAGACAAATGCACTGTATGCGATATGCAGATGCAAATGCGGTCATGCGTCGAAACATAGAGCCAGATACGGGACCCGGTTGGTCAAATTTTGGGGTGCAACAGCTGCCCCTATTCAAGCGGCTTCGACCTGAATGGGTGAAGAGCGCTCAGCCTTCGCACATTCACAGGTAGATGACGGTTGAATACCAATGAAACCCTGAAATTTGCCAACCGCGGGAATATACTGCAAAACTGCTTGAGGAATAAAATCCAGAACCGAACCCAGCCATCACGGCAACAAACTGATCAATCATCTGGTAAAGAACACCTGATTTTAACACTCGTTATCCGCGTGATACCACTGATAACAAACCTGAAGGTTGCAACAAAACATCTGATCTTCTCACATCGTCTACTGATAGACAGGAAGAGAAATATACTCACATCGTCCGAAGATGGACGGGAAGACACCCATAATCCCGAAAGAAAACTTCAATACTCACATCGTCTAAAGATAGATGGGAAGACACCCAAAATCCCTACTCACATCGTCTAATGATAGACGGGAAGACACCCATAATCCCTACTCACATCGTCTAATGATAGACGGGAAGACACCCAAAATCCCGAAGGAAAAAAATTCAATACTCACATCGTCTAAGGGTAGACGGGAAGACACCCAAAATCCATACTCACATCGTCTAAGGATAGACGGGAAGACACCCAAAATCCCGAAGGAAAAAAATTCAATACTCACATCGTCTAAGGGTAGACGGGAAGACACCCAAAATCCATACTCACATCGTCTAAGGATAGACGGGAAGACACCCAAAATCCCTACTCACATCGTCTAATGATAGACGGGAAGACACCCATAATCCCTACTCACATCGTCTAATGATAGACGGGAAGACACCCAAAATCCCGAAGGAAAAAAATTCAATACTCACATCGTCTAAGGGTAGACGGGAAGACACCCAAAATCCATACTCACATCGTCTAAGGATAGACGGGAAGACACCCAAAATCCCTAAGGAAAAAAAAATTCAATACTCACATCGTCTAAGGATAGACGGAAAGACACCCAAAATCCCGAAGGAAAAAAATTCAATACTCACATCGTCTAAGGGTAGACGGGATGACACCCAAAATCCATACTCACATCGTCTAAGGATAGACGGGAAGACACCCAAAATCCCTACTCACATCGTCTAATGATAGACGGGAAGACACCCATAATCCCTACTCACATCGTCTAATGATAGACGGGAAGACACCCAAAATCCCGAAGGAAAAAAATTCAATACTCACATCGTCTAAGGGTAGACGGGAAGACACCTAAAATCCATACTCACATCGTCTAAGGATAGACGGGAAGACACCCAAAATCCCTAAGGAAAAAAAAAATTCAATACTCACATCGTCTAAGGATAGACGGAAAGACACCCATAATCCCGTAGGAAAACTTCAATACTCACATCGTCTAAAGATAGACGGGAAGACACCCATACGCACCTCAATACCATCCATCAAATTTCGGAATCCTTTCGTCTACGGGACTTGATGGAAAGAACAATATCCTTAAAGGGGCCACATCATCAGTATGGACCGACGGGAAGAGAACCACCTTCAAAGAGCCATGTCGTCAATAAGAATCGACAATCAGGAAAACCCTCTTGAAATATCATCTCATCCAATAAACAGAAAGAAACCCACTATCCGAAAGATCACTTTGAAACCCTGAACATCTAATGATAGCTGGAGAAGACTAGCTGAGGAAACACACCATCTGTATGATCTGACGATAAAAAACCCGCTGAAAAATCACCTGAAACTTCACATCGTCTACTGATAGACGGAAAGAAAACCTCATAGAGAACCCCATCTTGAGACCCCACTGAAAAATTAGCCGAAACTTCACATCGTCTAATGGTAGACGGAAAGAAAACCACTTATTCAAACTCAAGGCGTCTAACAATAGACGGAGAAAACACCACTTATTGGAGGAACACATCGTCAATATGAATTGCCGGGACGAAAAGTCTGTCGATACCAGATGACTGATTGATCAAAGCATAACTGTTGTACGATCTGAAAATACGAATAAACCGCTGAATTGCTTGAACCCTGATGCTGGATGAATGCCCCTGAACTGGTCACAGCATAATTCACGCCATACGAGGCTGATAGAAAACCTGACTTATGCTTCATATGCATATGCATATGTTTGAATCTTTCTATGGCGTAATGCTCCATTCAGGATGGAAATGCTACGCATCTTAAAAATGAAATGCAAGTATGATGCAAATATGATGGTATGCAACATGCTAATGCAGGCTCGAGCTGCTGGAGAAGGTCGGGTACAGAAAACCATTTCAGCAAAATAAATGCTGAAGACGAAGCCAACTCCGCTGGGGATAAACCGGACATCGCAGAATCATTCCAGCAAAATAAATGCTGGAAAAGTGAAATCAACTCCGCTGGGGATATTGGGAACTTAACCGAACACCTCGACGATGTAACACCCTGCTGAGGAATATAACTCTGCTGGAGAATAGCAGATGTGCCAAGTATGATTGGACTTCTCTGGGGATAGCTTACCCGTGCCAATGAAAAACTGGACCTTGCTGGAGAAAATAGAGGGAGTCTTCCCGCGTATTGCCGAAAATTGGATTTGAAAACTGATGCGCCAACACGGATGGGCCTCACAGTGATTGCCAACATGGATTTGAACTCTTAGGCTATCTGTGATGGGTCAGGTACAACTGACGCTGGAAAACATTCTGCCTGAATACGCAGCCTTTTAGTGGAAGAGTCAAGGGATAGTGACACGACTTCCCGCATTCGTCTCGCTCTCGAAAATCGACTGAATCTGCTCGAATAACTCTGAATAACCCTGTGGATACGGAGAAGAACAAACCTTTCGCTTATGATATGCCCCAGCCTGCGGGGCCTCTGCGAGGATAGTCCTCTAAAGGAAATCTGAAAATCTGAGCCCTGATGGTCTGATATGACATGCCCCAGCGTTCTGAACTTCTGAGAGATACTTCACCTTAAATGCTTCTCGAATAAAGAACTTCTGCGCTCTTAGGATGGCCTGCCCCTGACTGCAATGACCTTGCTCCTGATTATCCGATTCAGAGTAGTGCCCCTGACTACAACACATTTACCTGAATCTCAACCTGATTGCCCCAGGATAAATGACTTCGAAAGGATGACTTGACTGGGGATCACAATAATAGCTTGCCCCTGCTCTCGGAACATTCGGGCGTTCTGTATTCCATCCTGACCATATCTTCCATTGTAGAAAACTTTCCTGCTGTCAAGCGCTTACTTGCAAGTAAAACAAGTTGTTCTACATAAAAAGATGTATTAATGCAACACATATGACAGCTTTGACATCCAATTTGTTCACTGGGAAAAGGAAAAACAATTTATGGCATATAATGCACAAAACATTTATCAAGAATCTCAACATTAGTACCAACATGTTAAGAGAAACCCTTTCAGGAGTCAGAATCGACGCGACCTTTACCGGAGTGTGCTTTCAAAACAACCTGCTTCAATTAGGACTTTTGAAGGTTGTAACGTGGTTAGGTTCACGGTTTTGAAGGAAAGGATAAAGGCTCAAAGTTTATTTTAACCCACCCACTCTCCTTGATGTTCTCCGATCCTATGTTCAGCTAATTCGACCTTAGCGCTCACCTCTCGGAGGCGGAAAGATAGGGGTGATAGTTCGAGAAATCATGAGATTTTGGGAGTGACAGCCACTCACCTCTCGTCTTTGACACTTGAGGTCACACGACTCGCATTTGATTTGAGGATTTTTCTTTTGTCATCCTTTCATCTTTTCTTTTCATATCCCTAACTTTTGCCTGGACTGACTCTTTCGAGTTTCTTTTGATTTTCTTTTTTTTAGTCCAGCGGGATGCCCTCATCTTTGCCTAAGTCATTTGTTTGCTTTTCGACTTAGCGGGCTTTTGATTCTTTTTCTTCGCTTTCTCTTTTTTCGAACGAGTCGTGTGACACTGATTGCTTGACTCTTCGGGGAATGATGTGACTGTTTCACTCCTAATTTAACCATTGTGGTTTTTTAGGCACGACCTCTAGGGGCGTGATTGATCCTCGAACGAACACTCCTTTTGCAATTTGGACGCTCGGTCAAATTAGCTAACACCTACCCTGCCCCAGGTTAAGATTGAGGGTTTTTCGTTTTCAGAAAGAACTCCTACTACTAGGCTCAAAGGGGTTAACAAGGGATTATCTTCCTTATATCACCGGTGTTTAGGGATTCGAAACAATGCTTGTACATCATCAGCAGGTTATATTTCAAAAGCATACAATCGGAATTTTGCACGTCGTTCATTTTCGTCATCCTCCCCAGATTCCTCTTAACCAGGCGTTGGACATTTGTAAAAACAGTTAGTGAACACGAATGGATTTAATCAAAACATGCATATTTATTTCATTATCATCAATTGAATGAAAACAACGAGTTTTACAAACAAGATTGCAATTTAAACAGGAAAGAAACTACAAATGTAAAGAAATGACAAGATAAAACAAAGAAAAAACTAGCTTCCGGGAACCGGCTTTCACATCTGTCCTGCTGCTGAACCAGCCTTCTTCACAATCAATTATTAGAGGCAACCCGATGTTGTCCTGATCTGCTGTCAACGACCCAACCAAATTATAGAACCCCTCCTCATTACTCAGATGATTTTGGGCCCTTCCTGCCCGAAGTTGATTGCTGCACTGTCGAGTAGATCCTGCACTTTGTGCTTGAAGGCCAGACAATCTTCAATGTTGTGCCCCTGTGCTCCTGAATGGAAATCACAGCGCTCCTTGATATCATAACCTGCTGGAGGTGTGCCTGTCAGCGGAGCTAACTTCCTCTTCTCAACCAACTGCAATCGTAGCAACACCTGAAGAAGTTCGGCATATGGCATCGGAGGCACACTAAATACCCTCAACGGCCTCTGAGTTTGAGCTTTTCGCTGATTGGGATGCTGCTGCCTCTCCCGCTGTTGAGATCGTTGCTGTCGTTGCTGGAAACGGGTTGACTGTTGAACAACCTTTGTAGCAAATACAACATCGGTTTCTTGACTTTCACCGCACTGATTAAGGCACTCCTTATGCTTAGCCATCTTCTTTCTCAGATCTGCCCCAGGAATAGGCAACAGTTGTGGGCATGGAGATTCTGACACCATGGAGTCCCGGATACGCTTCTGACCTACTGCAGCTTTAGAAACATCCGTCATCTTAACATCAACTGAGACAGAAGCAGTACGTACAGCTACACCGCTTGGCGTGAATTCAATATCTTTCGAGTCGATCAGGTCTTGAACATTGTGCTTAAAAGCATGACAACCCTCGATGTCGTGTCCGAGTGCCCCAGAATGGAACTCACATTGCTTACTGGCATCGTACCCATAAGGAAGCGCTCCTGTGGGTAGTTCCATTGTTCTCTTTTCAACCTTTTTGAACCTCAATAAAGTCTGCAGGAGCTCAGCATACGTTGTAGGTGGCGCCTCAAATATCCTCTTTGGCTTTCCCTCCTGAATCCTCTGTTGAGCCGGGTGCATCTTTTGTTGCTGCTCAGGTTCCACAGGTGGCACGAGCTTTTTCACTGCGGCTTCAAATAACTGATCATCCTCTTTCCTAAGCACATTCTTGACTACTTCCATAATCAAGCTCATTTGGGTCTTCAGCTGATTGTTCTCCTCTTTGAGGATCTTCTGCTCCAGACGCATCTCTTGCATATCTCTCATCATCTGCCCCAGCTGGCTTCGGACTTCAATCAATTCAACCTGATTCTGTTCCATATCTCTGAAGGAATTCCTGCAACAAACTGGACGATGAGGAAATAAGACTCACGGTTCTGATATACCTGTTAAATGATAATGCAATGCAGAAAGCAAACACATATTCGATACAAGACAAAGAGAAACTCAAACTATAAGCACCCAGACGAACATCTCCCACACATGTATAACCAACAAAAGCAGCACGTAAGCACAAACGAGTACGAATACAATGACCCCAACCAACAGTCCTGGTGGTGGTCAGCAAATACTAATGCACAAAAGCTAAACGGGTTAGGCAGAGAAAACAGATGCGACCCCCGGCACAGAAATCTCTAAAAACTTCTCCCATATTCAACTGAACTCTCCGATTGACATTCTTCAGAATACACACTTCCCGAAGAGTCTTCCATGTCATTAACTGACGAACCCACACAACTGGATGACGAAGAATCGTTACTCTGAACCAAACCCTGGGGCGTGATGAAGATCCGGTTAGAGTCTAACAGATCCTGAACCTGACTTCTAAGCACCTTACAATCATTTGTTGAATGCCCCTGTGCCCCAGCATGGTACTCACAGCGGGCGCTGGCATCAAAACTTGGAGGATACGGTGGAATCACTGGATTAGTCTTTTTCGGCACTATCAATCCACTTCTGACCAGATCTGGCAACAACTCACTGTACGACACTGGTAGCTGAGTAAACTGCCTTTCAGGTTTCCTTGGTCTTCGTTGGGCGTGCTGACGCGATCGACGATAGGATGATCGTTGACTTGAAGTGTCTGAAAACCGATCCTGAGATGCTAGAGACTCTGAGACGACGTCATTTCCTTCTTCCCACTCTTCCTGAGAACTGACAGCTGATTCATTCTTGTCAACTGGGACGTAAGGAGCATTTCAAAGCTTTCCACTCTTGAGTCCTCTCTCAACAAGTTCCCCCATTCTCATCAGGCCCACAAAGTTGGTACAACTGAACAATTTGTCATAATAGTGGCCTTTCAGAGTACCCAAGAAGATGCCAACCATTTCTCTCTCCTGAAGCGGTGGTTGAACACTAGCAGCCAATTCTTTCCATCTTTGCAAATACCCTCTGAATGATTCATTCTCCGCCTGAGATAATTCTTGCAGATGTACGAGGCTAGGAGCCATATCCAGGTTGTAGTCGTACTTCTTCACGAAAGCTCTGGCTAAATCCACCCATGATCGAATCTGATTACTCCCTAATTGCACATACCACCTCAAGGATGCCCCAGTCAGGCTATACTGAAAGCAATGGATCATCAACTTGTCATTTCGCACAAACGCAGTCATTCTTTGACAGAACATCATCAAATGCAGCTTCAGACAGCTAACTCCCATGTACTTTTCAAACTTCGGCACTTTGAACTGATAAGGCAACACCAAGTCAGGGACCAAACACATGTCTGCAGCATTCAGGTTAACAACATCTTTGACCTCCAAAGCTTTAACCCTTTCTTCCAGTACTCGGAACCTTCTAGCACCTTCAAGAGCTCTTGAGTTTACAGTCCTGGCTACTAGGATATATCCGCGTGGATTCCTCTCAGGGAAAACAGCACCTTGATTACTAACAGGAGGAAAGCGGTCATTTCTGGCAACGAACTGCTCATGTCGATCTCGGTTTTCAACAGTGGGCTGTACAACTTGGTCTGCAGTCAGGTTGTTCGCTTGCGGGAAGCCTTCCATAGAATCATACCGATGGTTGGACGTCATAGCAAACCCTGTCAAGGTGTTAGGAGACTGGAAATTGCCTTCAGACATAGCTATCAATTACCTGTAACCGACTACACTGCTTGATTATGCTCAGATCTGCTTCAACCCCTTGGTCGTCCTCTGACAATCAACAGTTGCTCAATCCAAACTCCGGGTACTCACCTTCAGGAAACAAAGGCTGGATCAGAACTCTGGCTAGCTGGAGAAATGCTATGCAATATGATGCGAAGATGCCTATGCAAATGCAATGCAATGCAACAAACACGGGATCACAGCCCCCACACAATCTAAATACTGCTGCACTGCTGACGGAGTACGTTTGCTCTGAAGAGAAGACCAGAATAACGGGTAGGTTGGAAGTCAAGTTTCCTGCAAAAAACCCCCCCACTCACAGGTATGGACCTATATCTGACAAGGTACGGCATCCTATGCGGTCGTCAGCGTCACAGACTTTCAAAACTGACGATACGATTCCCAGAAGGAGTGACATCATCAAGTCTTGGAGAGGCCTCACTTAGCTAACTTCCAAATGATCGGTTCCCAGAGTCGACAATCCAACTAACCAGCAACCCGAGCCACCCAAAGGGTGGGACAAGAGGCCGACCAGAAGAACCTCGTCTGAGTGTAGATTTCGCGGGACACTAGGACATGCAAAGCATGTGCGCGCCCACTAATCTCTACTCTAAATCTAAGGTGCACTCAAGCCCAGGTCCGGCTTATCTCTCAATCATAGAACACCCGTCACACCCCAACAGCAACAGATAATATAAATAAACCCCAATAGACAAGCAAACAAGCGCTAGGATTGACTCTCTCTTAGGGGACGTTGGATCCCACACGCATAAGGAACTATCGCAGTCCTTAGCAGCCAGGGAACGTTGGATCCCCAACAGAGTCGCCAGCTGTCGCTACTGCGAAAATCGGCGCCGGCTGACAGAAGAGTCGCCACCGTGCGTTATTTATCCCAACGGAGGGAAAGGAAACGCTCGAAGTAAACCTCGCAAAAAAACGGGGAAAAGGTATGGTCATCGCAACCAAAACCTGGGTTCGGGAGTCGGTTACGCAAGGGGAAGGTATTAGCACCCCTCACGTCCGTCGTACTCGACGGGATCCACGCTTGCTTGGGTTGTCTAAAGGGTGCAAAAACAATCTATCTACGGCTGCTAAATCTAAACGGAAGGGAATTGACTCGATAGAGCGTCGCACTCTATGCCTACGTATTCTCAAGAGAGAAAGTCAGAGTCAACGTAGTTCAGGACTACAGGGAAAATTGGCTCGCCAAGAACTCGCGTCTTGTGCCTACGTACTTCCACACTGCATGGAAGATCAGAGCTTTACGTAGTTCAGGCTAACTACGGCTAAACAAAACATTCTCACACAGCAGTGAGAAAAACAACTGGTTTCAAAGGGGGAACCTACGGGCAAAACTATGGCTTGGTCTCAAATGCACTCGAGCAAGAGAGAAAAAGGGTAACGATTAGTCGTCAGCGGGAAAGTCTCGATCGCACAGCAGCGAGAGAACTAAAGGTTAGTTGTTAGTGTGCTCGCTAGGATATCGCATCCTATGCCTACATATCCTCGTCTGGTACGAGGAATCAGAGCAGCTGTAGTTCGGCTAACGGGACCACAGCTCAAATCTCATTTTATTGATATACTGAAAAATGATTACAATGGTTGAATACTGAAAATAAACCCCTAGGAAATACTATCCTATCCTATCCATCTATAATGGAAAAAATCAAATGGAAAATAGTCCCCTAACAAGTGGACCTCTAAAATTATCTCTAAAAGATGTAAAAGAAATTCTATGAAAAAAATACACTCTAAAAAATATTAAATCTACCTTAATATTTTTACTATTTTTTTCTATTCTTTTTTCTCATTATTTTTTCACATTCTTTTTCAATATATTTCTTTTTATATTTTTTCTACACTTTCTTTTTATATTTTTTTTCACATATTTTCTCCTCTTTTTCAATATGCTTTTCTTTGAATATCAACATATATTTTTTTTATGAATATTTCTTTTTTCACTATTTTTTTCTATCTTTTTCATTTCCTCTTTTTTTTTATCTCAAGTATATTCTCTTTTTCTTTTTTCAATATACTTTTTCTTTATTCTTTATTTTTCTTCTAAAAAACTAAGTACATAAAAAATAAAGAAAAGAAAACAAAAGGGGAGGGGGTACACTGCAGTTACAGGGGGTAATTAAGCAGAAACAACAAAAAAAACTACAAACTGGGCCCAGCCCAGCAGCTGTTTGCTGCAAAAACCGGAGGGGGGGGGGGGGAATACTGAAACTGGGGGGTGTGGCTAATAAAACGTTGGGCCCGGCCCAATCCCACACTGCATACACGCAGGAGGGGGGTACGAGGAGAAAAAACGCAGGTGCGGTCCAAAACTTCGTTGGGCTTAGAGGCCCATTAATCATGTGAATCCAAACTTCCGAACAAACATCCCAAACCCTAATTCCTGCTGCCACTGTTCACCCACACACGAACGGCGCCGTTCCATCTGTCTTCTCCAACTCTCTCTCGCTCTCATCTCTCGACCCAATCTCCTCAGACAATCCTAGTCCATTGCCTCTCAATCTTCAATCCACCCACCTAAACCCCGTTTCCACCTACAATGAAACACTACAAACCACCAAACCAAGTCTAACTACCGATGCTCTTGAAGAGTGAATGGAGAAGAAGGTTTCTGGAGATGATAAACAAGGTCTTCGAAGATTCATGATGATGAACTTTGGATGAAGACGAGAATGCGTGAGATTGCTCGCGGGGAGGACGTCAACGAAAACAAAAACTGGAGAGAATGAGGGATTTTGATGCGTTACCGGAGGTTTTGAAGAACTTGCTGGACGAATCTTGAAGATTTAAGTGAATCTTGTACGTAGATCTGGACGGAGGAAGGTCGTTCTGGGAGCGGTCGAAGGATGCTTGAAGGTTCATATGATGATGATGAACGGTTGTAGGATGAAGATTGGAGCGTTTCTGCGATTTGGATGAATGTTCTTGATGACGAACTAACGATCATGGTTGATGTCTTTGGAGCTGAGTCGAATCCGATGAAGAAATCTGGAGAAGGTTCGTATCTTGATTGATGATTATGGATGAATCTTTCTGGGGAAGACGAAGATGCACGCGCAGAAATTCTTGAATGTTCTTCGCTGATGCGTTTTGGGAGAAGGACGAGGGAGATCATGGCGATTCTGAAAGATGATGGAACCATGATGATTTTCTGGAATTTGGATGATGAACGTGGATTGGAGGAGGAAGATGAATGTGGATCGGATTCTGGAATTTTTGGTGTTCTCCGGCGAAGGGTATGGCTGAGGGCGGTGGTCGGAAACGGTTGGGGGGCAGTTAGGGTGGTCTGAGACAGTTGGAGGGTGACCGGAGAAATTTAGGCGCGGCTGCTGCATGGCCGCCGGCCATGCAAACGGCGAAGATCCGGCAAGGTTTGGATGCAGACAGGTGTCACAGGGAACACATCCATGAAGCACACATGGATGAGGGGCTGAGACAGTGGAAAACGTGGCAGTTTCTGGGGTGAAGTGGAAAGTGTGGTGGCATGCGTGAAGTGTGTAACGTGGGTCCCCTCCTGAGTGTACACGTGGTGCTGATTCTTTATACACCTGCAATTTCTCTGGACCTTTCTAGACTAATCTGGAAATGGACAAAAAACCCAGAATTGGGCCTTACGTGAACAAAATTGGATATAGGCCCAAACAAAAAATCTGATGATGGAATTAATATTGGGTTAATACAAAACATGATTAATATGAATTAACAAAGACTGATAATGAGGATTAACTAAATGATGAGTTGACTAATGAAATAACCAAAAATGATTAATGATGAACTAATGCCAATGATATGGATTAACGGAAATAATGGGAAAGGATTAAAGACTAATTCAATTAAAAAAGAACTAATGACCCTAATTAAATCTGATAACTAGTCACCCTAAACAATTTATTAAAATTCTATTAAGTCTATATTAATATCTATAAAACTATATTCTAAAAACTAAAAATCTATTAAAATTCTATCAAGAAGATCTATATTATTCTATTAAGAAAAATGATAAAAATCTATTTAATATCTAATATATCTAAAAGAAAATCCATTAACTCCTATAAAAATAGAAAAATCTATAATAGCTAGAAATAAAATCCATACTAATTTTTATAAAAGAAACATCTATTAATCTAAAAAAAATCTATATTAACTATTATAAAAGGAAAATATTATTCTATTAAAACCCTAATATTCTAAAAAGAAAATGCTATTTATTTATTCCATTTAAAATTCTAAAAAACTATTTAAAATCCAATAAAACCCTAATAATGGCCAATAAAATCCAGAAAATTCACAATAATTCCCGAAAGAACAAAAATAGCACCGAACGGCAAATAACACCACGAGAGCACACCGGAGTAGCCGGTAAAAATAAACGGGCACCGAAATACCCCTAAAAACAACAGCGCGAGCTGAAAACACCGGGAAAAGCACGGCTTCCCGAAAACACGATTCTACCTATCTGAACTGATTAAAAACACCTGAGACGCGAGACGAGAGCTGTGATCCCGATAAAATCAAACCAAAAGACAAATGCACTGTATGCGATATGCAGATGCGAATGCGGTCATGCGTCGAAACATAGAGCCAGATACGGGACCCAGTTGGTCAAATTTTGGGGTGTAACACACCGCCCATGACTTATGCTCAACTGTTACAGACTCTACTTCAGTTACAGCTAATCCAGAAGAGAACCCTGGCTCCCTTGACAGGGGCACCTCCGCCAGGTTATGATGCAAATGCAACATGTGAGTTTCACTCGGGGGCACCGGGCCACACGATAGAAAATTGCAAAGCCTTCAAGCACAAGGTACAGGATATGGTGGATGATAAGATCATCAACTTCTCAGATAATGTGCCAAATGTCACGAAGAACCCTATGCCGAATCATAGGGGAGGTGGGGTGAATGCCATTATTGAAGACGAGAGCTTGGATTTGTTGACTGACGTCAAGGATCTGAAGACATCGCTTAGCTTCGTTAAAGCCAAACTGATGAAGAAAGGTTTCTTCCCAGGCTGTGGAGAACTGTGTATGGGCTGTGCGATTCGTCCTGATGGATGTGAACAGTTGACAGAGGGGATTCAGAGTCTGATGACCGAAGGAGTCTTGCAGTTTAGCCGAAGGGCCGAATATGGATCTGGAGAGGTAATACTGAAGCACGATGATGAGGTTGCCACCATCACCATCCCTCGCTGGACGATCACCATTTCTGCACCCAGACCGCCCACGATTACTATCACCAAAGCTGGGCCGATACCTTTTGAAAGCACCAATGTTATCCCATGGCATTATGGGGCAGACGTCTACTGTAACGGACAGAAGTTAGAGCTAGAACCATCTTGGTCGTCTGTGGATAACCTAGTGGGAATGGGCAGAATCACGCGCAGCGGAAGAGTGTTTGCTCCACCTGAGATCGCGGCGGACAAAGCGGATAAAGCTGAAGAAACCGATAACGGAAAGGGTAAAGTCGTTGAGGAAACCCCTCGTGGGGTAGAGAAGGACTTACTTGTTAAGGACGCTGAAGAGTTTATGAGGTTGATCAAAAAGAGTGATTACAAGATCATTGACCATCTTCATCAAACACCTTCGAAAATTTCTATCCTGAATCTGTTGCTGTGTTCGAAGTCGCATCGCAATGCGCTGTTAAAGGTTTTGAATGCCACGTATGTACCGCAGGAAATCTCGGTCAACCAGTTGGAAGGGGTCGTAGCCCACGTGAATGCTGGAAACGGGTTAGGGTTCACTGACCTGGAGCTGACGCCGAAGGGAAGAAACCACAACAGTGCCCTGCACATCTCGATAGAGTGTAGGGGAACGATTATGTCTCATGTGTTGGTGGACAGAGGGTCATCGCTCAATGTTCTTCCGAAGAAAGCATTGATGAAGTTAGATACTCGAGGATTAATCTGCACACCCAGTGATCTGGTTGTGAAGGCGTTCGATGGAACCAAATGTCATGTTTTTGGGGAGGTGACGCTACCAATCCAAGTTGGGCCGGAAACTTTCGACACGGTCTTTTACATTATGGACATCATGCCTGCCTACAGCTGTCTCTTAGGCCAGCCATGGATCCACTCTGCTGGCGCCGTGACCTCCACGTTGCACCAGAAGCTCAAGTATGCTGTCGGAGGCAGCATCGTGACTGTTTGTGGCGAGGAAGACATAATGGTGAGCCATTTTTCATCCTTCAAATATGTTGAGATGGATGGAGAAATCCACGAAACCCTATGTCAGGCGTTCGAAGCTGTTAAGGTCAAGAATGTAGCCCCTGTAATCGCTGAGAAACCAGAGATGACTCTCTCTTCCTTCAGGGAAGCCCGGGCCGTTGTTCAAGCCAGATCTACCCCAGGCTAGGGGCAAATTCTGGAAATACCTAACAAACAGGACAGTTTTGGGTTGGGATACTCTCCTACGGCTGAAGCCTCCTCCTCTCACAGTGCGTCGCGAAGTAAAGGGCCGATCCAGTTTACCAGTGGCGGGGTAATATTTGAAAGTGTCAATGCGGTGTCTGAAGACGGCGAAGACAGCAACTGCGATCTGGACTCTTGGATCCAGCCAAGCAAACCAGGCCAGAGCCTCAACAACTGGACCGTCAAGGATATCATCCAAGTGACAGGCAAAGAGTAATGATTTACTTTCTCCAATTGTTGTACAACCCTATGTCCTACCCGGGGCATAGTGGTTTTATTGTCAGGGCCTTGTTTGATTATGTACATGCATTTTGCCAATAAATCAAAAGGCGTTTTTCTTCGCATTCAAATGTTGTGATCTCTGTTATTCCTGTTTTATATTTGTTTTGAAAAACAATAAAATGGCAATAGGGTTTGTGCTAACCTGCATATCCTTGTCTTAAGCTTAACCCTTGTTATTGCAGGATCCACATAGCAGATGACATCGACTCTGGACCTTCTACAACTCACTTCGACTTCGATTGCCCGATCTATCAAGCCGAAGAAGAGATTGATGAAGACGAAGACCTTCCCGAAGAGTTGGCCCGCTTGTTGAAACAAGAAGAGAAAGTTATTATGCCTCACGAGGAAGAGATTGAGATTGTGAACCTGGGTTCTGAAGAACTGGTCAGGAATGTCAGGATAGGGGCCACATTGCAGAGTGATGTCAAGCAGAGATTGGTCGAGATGCTGAGAGAGTATAGTGACGTCTTTGCTTGGTCATACGAAGATATGCCCGGACTTGATACCGACATCGTGGTCCATCACTTGCCGCTGCAAGAAGATTGTCCTCCCGTCAAGCATAAGCTTAGGAGGACACGACCAGATATGGCCGTTAAGATCAAAGAAGAAGTGCAGAAGCAGCTTGAGGCTGGCTTCTTAGCGGTCACTACTTACCCCCCTGTGGGTCGCCAACATAGTGCCTGTACCGAAGAAGGATGGTAAGGTGCGAATGTGCGTCGATTATCGGGATTTGAATAGGGTGAGCCCTAAAGATGATTTCCCGCTCCCTCATATTGATGTGTTGGTCGACAATACAACTCAGTTCTCCGTATTTTCGTTCATGGATGGCTTCTCCGACTATAATCAGATCAAGATGGCGCCGGAGGACATGGAGAAAACTACGTTTATTACACCCTGGGGAACATTTTGCTACAAGGTAATGCCTTTCGGTCTGAAGAACGCAGGGGCCACTTACCAACGAGCAATGGTTACTTTGTTTCATGATATGATTCATCATGAGATTGAAGTCTATGTTGATGACATGATTGCGAAGTCCAAAACGGAGGAGGGACATCTGGTCAATTTGCTGAAGCTTTTTGAGAGGCTTAGGAAGTTCAGGTTGAGGCTGAATCCTAACAAGTGTACTTTCGGAGTACGGTCTGGAAAACTACTGAGGTTTATCGTGAGTGAAAGAGGCATTGAGGTTGATCCTGCAAAAATAAAAGCAATACAAGAAATGCCAGCGCCAAAAACAGAAAAAGAAGTTCTTGGGTTCCTGGGCAGAATAAACTACATTGCAAGGTTTATTTCTCAGCTCACGGCCACGTGTGAACCGATGTTCAAACTGTTAAAGAAAAATCAGGCGATTATCTGGAACGAGGATTGCCAAAAGGCATTTGATAAGATAAAACAGTATCTACAAGAACCTCCAATCTTGATACCCCCAGTGGCCGGAAGACCCTTAATCATGTACTTGACAGTTCTTGAGAATAGTATGGGGTGTGTTCTCGGTCAGCACGACGAGACGGGCAGAAAGGAGCATGCCATTTACTATTTGAGTAAAAATTTCACAGATTGTGAATCTCGTTACTCGATGCTGGAGAAGACGTGTTGCGTACTAGCCTGGGCTGCCAAACGTTTACGACAGTACATGCTCAATCACACAACCATGCTAATTTCGAAGATGGATCCGATCAAGTATGTCTTCGAGAAGCAAGCGTTTTCGGGCAGGATTTCCAGATGGAAAATGGTGTTGACGGAATATGACATTCAGTACGTTTCCCAGAAGGCCATTAAGGGAAGCGTATTGTCTGAATACCTTGCCGAACAGCCGATCGAAGATTATCAGCCGATGAAATTTGAATTCCCTGATGAGGATATCATGTTTCTTAAAGAGAAGGATTGCGATGAATCGTTGCCCGACGAGGGGCCAGACAGGAAATCCCAGTGGAAATTGATATTTGACGGGGTGGTTAATTCTTACGGAAGTGGCATTGGGGCAGTCATCATGACTCCCCACGGATCCCATATCCCGTTCACTGCGAGACTGACGTTTCCGGTCACCAATAACGAAGCGGAGTACGAAGCATGCATCGTGGGTCTAGAAGAAGCAATTGATTTGAGAATCAAGAACCTAGACGTATATGGTGACTCGACGCTTGTGATCAACCAGATTAAAGGGGAGTGGGAGACTCGTCAATCGAATTTAGTGTCGTACATGAATTATGCCAGAAGGCTACTTCCGTTCTTTGATCGAGTGGAACTCCATCATGTGCCCAGGGCCGAAAACCAGATGGCTGATACCTTAGCCACGTTGGCTTCGATGTATAAAGTCAATTTCTGGAATGAAGCTCCAAGAATTGTCCTTTCTCGTCTTGATAGACCTGCATTCGTCTTTGCGATTGAGGAAGCTTCCGACGGCAAGCCATGGTTCCATGACATCCAGACCTTCCTTATAACTAAGGAGTATCTTGCGGGAGCGTCAACCCAGGATAAGAAGACTCTGAGGAGGCTGTCTGGAAATTTTTATCTCAATCCTGATGGAGTTTTGTATAAAAGAAACCATGATCTCGTGCTACTCAGATGTGTAGATGAGAAAGAAGCGAGTATGCTCATGGAAGAGGTCCATGAAGGCACATTTGGTGCGCACACCGGCGGGCATGCTATGACGAGAAAGATCCTGAGAGCAGGATACTACTGGCTGACGATGGAGTCAGATTGCTTTAAATTCGCGAAGAGATGTCATAAATGCCAGATTTATGCTGATAAGGTTCATGTGCCGCCGCGCCCGTTAAATGTCATGTCCTCCCCGTGGCCATTCTCCATGTGGGGAATCGACATGATAGGCAAGATCGAGCCCACTGCATCTAACGGTCATCGCTTCATTCTAGTGGCTATCGACTACTTCACCAAGTGGGTGGAGGCAGCCTCATATGCTAATGTGACCAAGCAGGTGGTGGCTAAATTCATAAAGAGGGACATCATCTATCGATACGGAATTCCCGAGTGGATCATTACTGATAATGGTTCGAATCTGAATAACAAGATGATGAAGGAGTTATGCCAAAATTTCAAGATTGAACACCACAACTCATCTCCTTACCGGCCGAAGATGAATGGCGCGGTTGAAGAGGCCAATAAAAACATTAAGAAGATTGTACAGAAGATGGTTGTGACCTATAAAGATTGGCACGAGATGTTGCCATTTGCATTGCACGGTTATCGTACGACAGTATGTACATCAACCGGGGCAACTCCCTTCTCACTGGTGTACGGTATGGAAGTTGTCCTACCGCTAGAAGTTGAGATTCCTTCTTTGCGAGTTTTGGTTGACGTGAAGCTCGATGAGGCAGAATGGATTAAGAACCGACTAAACCAACTCAGCCTGATGGACGAGACGAGGTTAACATCGATTGCATATGGTCGTCTGTACCAAAGCCAAATGAAGAAAGCTTATGATAAGAAGGTGCGTCCTAGAAGCTTTCAGACAGGTGATCTCGTCCTGAAGAAGATTCTTCCTCCACACTCCGATCATCGGGGCAAGTGGACTCCCAATTACGAAGTTCCGTACGTTGTCAGCAAGGTATTCTCGGGAGGAGCCTTGTTGTTATCCACGATGGATGGCGAAGATTTTGCATCCCCGGTGAACACGGACGCAGTTAAAAAATACTTTGCTTAAAATATGACCCGCTGGAAAGAAAAAGAGTATCCAGGCAAAAATGGGGCATCCCGGCGAACTATAAAAAAGGAAAAAGGGTTCGGGAAAAAATTAGGGATATAAAAGAAAATAATGTACACCCGCAAAGTCGAAAACCTGGAAGGGCGACTTTGGCAAAAAAGGGTATCCCGGTGAATCGAAAACCCGAAAGGGCGATTCAAGCAAAAGTTAGGGATTTGAAAAAGCAAATGACTGTGTTCCACGTGTGGACTTTCATTGTTTAGTGGTTTGGAAGACCTGAGGGCCATTTATCTGACTCAATCTCTTCTGAAGCTGAAGCGTCGGAGAGGTATCGAAGTCGAGTGGGTCATAGAGGGATCAACTCATGGTGTTCGTCTACGCCATATTGCCGACATTTGTGTATATACTGATGTATATTTATGAACTTATATTTGCGCAGCTTCCTCATTCCAGGAGCTTGCATCTGTTGTAAAACATTTTTGCCCATTCAGGGGTTCGTTATCAATAAAATGTATACTATTCAGCAATTCTGTTTGTTTGCTTAGCATCTATCTATTTTGTTTGCGAAAAAGAACGCCGATGTTTTTGATAAAATGCGCATACATAAACTTACTGGCCTAGGCCACTGATTGTTGAAACAATGAATTACTTGAACATTGTCACAAGATGATAACCTTGATAGGTCCCTTTGAGAAGGGTATCTTGTCTGTTTGTTTGTGTTGTCGCAGGTATAGCCTATTACCAGCGGTACGCCGTATGCCTCCCCAAGCAGGATGATTCCTTCTACCCCAGCAAAGGTAGCAGCGTCCCCCCCATGGAGTTTGAACATGAGACCGTAAGCATTGATATGTCTCCCCAAGCAGAGAAGATTTTCTCCCCAACCAGATGCATCCTGAAGGATCGTCGCTTCCCCAGCTGGGTCATATACTGAAGTGTGCATCAATTGATAGTACAGACTGAAGTCTCCAGGAGAATCGAAATCCCCCGCAGAGTTGTACTCTCCCCAGCAAGCAGGATGATTCCTCCTTACCCTGCCGAGCTGGCAGTTCCCCAAGAGAGTCGAGTCCTTGGAAGTCGTTTGGGCCCTGATTGGTTTTCCCCAGTAGAGGTTGCACAGATGACGCTGGTCTCCCCCACCAGAGTCGTTATCTCCAGGAAAGTTTTATCCGTGAAGGCCGTGCAGTTTATTTCGGCGATTGACATCATTTTCCTTAGCAGTTGTGATTCGTATGCCCAGTTGAGCGGGTTCAGGTTCTCGTAGAGCTTTATGCCCCTACAGCAGTCGTCTGGAGTTCGTTTCCCCAGGCGAAGTCCAATTGAGATTGGTGTGACTTCTTCTCCTCGGCAGGATGATTCCTCCTCCCTACCAAAGTGGTTCTTTCTCCTCGACTAGAAGATCTTCCCTTCAGCATTTATTTTGCTGATGGGGCCATAGCATTTTGCATGAATGCATGGCATTTACCCTAAACGCGTAGCATTTCCACCGTGTGGAGCATTGCGCCGTTGTCAAACATATGCATATGAAACATGAGCTAGGTCGGTACTATTCTTGTTTTGCAGGTGTTCCTCCGCAGAATGGTTGGCTTAAGATGATTCTTGAATTCCCCAGTGAAGTCGCCAGAGTTTGTTGCTCAAGTTGATGCTTAGAATCTCCAGCAGAGTGTTTGCTCAGGATGATTCCTGAAATCTCCCACAGAGTTAATTATTCAGGGTGATTCTTGAAGTCCCCGACGAAGTTGTTTGTTCAAGATGATTCTTGATTTCCTCAGCAGAGATGATTCACCCAGAATGATTTCTGGTCCCAAAGCAGAGTTACTTGAGAGTTCTCTAGAATCCCCAACAGAGATGTGTCATCCCCAGCAGGTCTTAAACATAGAAGTTGAAATTTCCTTGAAGACTTGATGATTGAAGTCCGGCGGCGGTGCCAAAACCCCAGACTTACTGATGAAGTCTAACTGCGATGTCAAAGCAGTTCTCCTAGCTGACGCGGAGTGCCTGGCGGAAAAAGAATGTATATTCTTATTGGTCCGTAATGGAGGATTCCATTTGAAGACTTACTGATGAAGTCCAGCAGCGATGTCGAAGCAGTTTGCCTAGCTGACGCAGAGTGCCTGACGACAAAAGATTGTGTATCCTTATTGATTCGTGAATGATTAAGGATCCCATTTCAAGACTTACTGCTGAAGTCCAACCGCGACGTCGAAGCAGTTATCTCAGCTGACGCGGAGTGCATGATGGAAATGGTTTAGGTATCCCTATTGGTTCAGGATTGATTGAGGAGTCAGTTTCTGACTTTCTGATGAAGTCCGACTGACGCCCGAGATGTTCTGTGAATGCCCGACGGCATAATTAACTTGATTGTTAAAAAGTTCCTAATGACCTGATGAGTCCCGAGGAATCCTCCTGCCGGAGTGCCGCAGAGTGCCTGACGGTAATATCAGCTATGTATCGCCGGTTACCGAGTGACCAGTGATCCCTTGATGACTTGAGGAAGAAGCTGCAGTGAAATCGGATAATCATCCTGACGGAGATTTGAGAGTAGCCATATTTCTCCAGTTACCGAGTAACCGGTGATCCCTTATTGACTTACTGATGAAGTCCGACAAAGATGTTGTCGATGTTCCTAGCAACATGATGAGTCCATAGGCGACGATAAGGAATTTTTCTGCTATGACGCAGAATGCCTGACGGCATGATCAACCGTCCATTACCAGTTACTGTGTAACCGATGATCCCTTGATGAATTGAGGACGAAGATCTACAGCAAAATCAGATGATCATCCTGACGGAGATTTGAGATTAAACCATTCACCAATTACTGTGTGACCAATTCCCCAGCAGAGTTGTCGTGCAACTGTCATGCTCAGTTTTTGAAGATGTTCCTACCAATCAGAGTATCGTTTACCTGTGCGGTTGGCCGAACGCCTGTTGCCGTGTAACCAATGATCCATCGATGATTTGAGGATGCAATGATATCAGATAAATTAGAGAATCATCCTGACGGAGATTCAGATCAATATTTCTCCAGCTAGTTGCCGTGCAGTTATTATTTCAGTTTTCGAAGATTTGTCCCCATCAGAGTACCGTGTACTTGTGCAGTTGGAAAATTTTCGGGTTTGTTGGTATTCAACCATCTCGTACCTTGATTGTTTGAGAGCCGTTCGCTTCTCACCCAGTCAGGCCCAAGCCGTTTGAATAGGGGCAGCTGTTGCACCCCAAAATTTGCCCAACATTTCTTTACCTAGCTTATGTTTCATTTCATTCACATTAGCATTATCATTTGCATTCCATTGACATGTATGCAGGAGATCAAGAGGTATGATTACCAACCAAGAGCTATACAAGACTATGAAGCTAGCTAAGAG
This sequence comes from Lathyrus sativus, assembly GCA_963859935.3. Classification (NCBI taxonomy): domain Eukaryota; kingdom Viridiplantae; phylum Streptophyta; class Magnoliopsida; order Fabales; family Fabaceae; genus Lathyrus; species Lathyrus sativus. The sequence goes on along the minus strand of OZ012737.1, from coordinate 479,022,424 downwards.
GGTTATTCATGTGTATAAGGGTTGATATCCTTGTCAAAGAAAGTAAAAGATCCTCAGGGAGAGTGATTGAAGATAAGAGGGTGTGTCTCCTAACTTAAGAGTTGTGGAAAGCCATCAGATGATTCTGAAGCCATGAAGTTGGACTTGAGGTCTTGAGAGAGTTCATGAGAAGTGTTGAAGATCACTTTGGGGCCTAGACAGGGTATTGTGCAAGAATAAGAAGCCTCAGCCATGAGTGGTGCAGCTAGGGTTTGACAGTGTAAAATCCCCTGGCTTGACCCCTGACTTCAAGACCATTTAACTCAAGATATGATTGTCATCTCATCTTGGCCCCAACATGATTGTTGTAGGGCATGATCTTATCTTTAATTTGAGTACTAGAAGTCCTTGATAGGGTTTATAGAACTCAAGTTATGAGCCAGACAAGTTACAAGTCATCTAAGGCATGTGAATTTGGAGCTTGAAAGTTACCCAACTTGCATGACACTTTTACCCTAGAAGGATGATTCCTATGAACTTTTGGTCAACATTAATGTTGTTCCTTATCCTCTTAGCTTTCTAGAGAGTACTAGAAGTCCTTGATAGGATTTGTAGAACTCAAGTTATGGCTTTGACAAGTCAAGGGTATTTTGAACATTTGGTGATTATAGGTCATTTGTGATCATAGGCCATTTTCACCAACTTAGAGGTCGCAAATGCATTTTTGTTCAACATGAAAGTTGTTCAAAGTGATGATTTTAGCTTGTCTAAACATCAAGTGTTCATTGATATGGATTATATCAAGCATTGGTTGAAGAAACTTCACATAAAATCCATTTTAATGAATTAAAGTGAGAAAATTCAAAATAAATGAGATTAACATGTTTTCAAGGCAAATTTGTGGTCATTTTGAATGGAATTGATGTTTTAGAAAGATTGACATTGCCACATTTTTGATTTGAGGTCCATAACATAGCCATTTGGATGGTTACTTCACAAGTAAGAAACATATCCTGTACACTCCATGTGTTGAAAACAAAGGAAGAAAACCATTTCATTACACTCCTTAATGATTAAGTGAATGGTTTGGAAGCTTAGTAGAGCATGACCAAGGCTTAAAGGCACATATCCATGTTGAATTTTGGAAGGAAAAGTGAAGATCCAAAATCCATAATTGGGCCTAGTTTGGGCTTCTAATCCATCTGAACACATTATAAATAGGTTTTGGATCATGATAGGAAGGTTCTAGTGCAGAATTCTGTTGAGAAGCCATTGGAGTGAGGTGAAGGAAAAGCTTGAAAGTTGAAAATTCATTTTGGAGAATCAAGAGGTTTCAGCAAGAATTGAGCACCAAGAATCGTCCACCATTACTCCTTGAAGAATTCTGCAAAGTTTGGAACAGAATTGAGGCGTGTAACCACTGCAATTCAAGCTTCAAAGTTGGTTCTAAGTTCTTGAAATATCTCTCTGATTATGCACTTTTAATCAATTAGAAGCATGTGGTTAAGTTCCCCTTAGGATATAGATGGATTCTGGTTAATTAATTTGATGATTAGAGACAATTTAGGGTTTATGCCATTTTCGGTTGAGATGGTGTTTTTGCAAACCCTGCGCTGTTAGCATAAACTAGTGATATGGTTGAATTCCTGAGGAAATTCTGGTCAACTTTCATCAAGAAATCGTGTGGAATGGTTGATTATAGAGAGAGTTAGGGTTGGACGAGGCCGGCCAGAAAAGCCACCGGCGGTGGCCATGGCTGCGCGCGCGTTTTGTTATTTGCAGAAATTCAAATGGAGAAGACACAATCTCCATTGTCCATGCTTGATGAAAGTAGACTTAGTCAAGCAATCCAACGTTCACTGAGCGAGCCACGTACCCTCCCCCCTGAACGCAGCGTTTCATTTAGTGGGAGATCCAGCATGCTGTGAGCACCAAAGGGATGTGAGTTCAAGTCCTCGTGTGTGCTCTTTTTTATTTATTTGTGAGTTGAATACATGAGGAACTCAGGTGTGTGGGCTTGGGTTGTGATTGATATCAACACCCCTCTTTCAAGGCCCAATGGGATTTACAACATGAATTCCTTACTCAATGCACCCTCCCCTGGTCTTATTGCTTGTGACTGAATTGAAATTTAGATGGGCCTAGCGCCCAGTTGCTATGTACACCCCCAGGATGAAGGGCCGAAGCGAAGCTAATGGAAATTGTTTGCTGATCACACCCTCTGACCATATTTTCCACTTTATTTTCTTCATTTTACATAGTTTAGTAAATAATTCATAAAAAATTGAAGAATAACTCAATTAATTCCATTCTTTTTTCCATTGATTCATGATTGAATATATTTTTTTTAGATAAAAACATATTAATATTTCATGCATTTTTTATTTTATTTGCATTTTTTGAATTTTAATTGATATTAAAATAACCATGGTTGATACTTTGTTTTGTTGAATTTGGTTTGAGCACTTGGTGATGATTCTTGCCTTGATTTTTTGTGTGTAGCTAGCATAGATATGCATGTTCCCCTTAGATTTTCCTCACATTTTTTTGATGAAGTTAAGTGGTAGTTTTGAGTTGAGACTTTAGGAGCTCCATTTTTAGGGTTTATGGTTAGTACCTTATGATTTAGGTTTTATATCTAGAACTTGGTGGATGATTCAACCTCTGAATTTTGTATGGTAGATTCATGATTAAATTAGGGTCCCTTATGAATTTTTGTAGGAATTTATAGTGTAGTTCACTATTTTTTTGTTTGATTTTAGTTTAGGTGCTAACTTTAGATGATTCTAATGCACTAATCTGGCTAGATTAACCCCTTAGGTTCCCTTAGAGTAAGCTTGTGTTGTTTTTACCCTTGGTGGATGATGAAAGCAAGTTGGAGAAGACCATGGAATGCTTGAAGAAGCTTGGATGTGAAGTCTTCCCTTCTTTTGGTGTAGTGTTGATTAGGTGTTAAGATTAGGGTTTGTAAGTAGAGCTTCTAGATAGATTCTCTTCTTTCATAAAACATGGAAGGTGTTGATCACTTCCATTCTTCCATATGATGTAAGGTCCCCTTGTAGAGGCCTCATCCCTCCATTGGTAGGATGTGTGGCTCCTTACAAGTTGGTAGAACCTTTGAGGGTCCCTTTCTCTGATGATAGGATGCTTGGTGGTGACCTTTGGTCTTCACTCTGCTGTCAATCATCCAAATCTTGCTCTTGTTAGATGAATCTTTCTCCCTTGCTAGAGGATGGAGTTCCTTGCTTGAAGAAGATTGGAGGCTAGAAGTTGATACTTCTCTGTATTTGAAGACTGCCATTGAAGCTGAATCTTGTAGATCAGGAGGAACAAGGTGATACGTGTGAGGAAGAAGGAGTTGAAGCTTGAAGAAGAAGTAGGACAAGTTGACACTTGTGAAGGAGATCCTGTTGAGATCAGATGAAGAGGCTGAAGCTTGAAGTTGCAGAACAAGTTGATACTTGTGTGGTTAGTGCATTGAGTGCCTGAAGGAATAACTTGATACCTGCTATTGGGATTGAAGCCTGAAGGTGGAGTCTATTTTGGAGATGAAGCTTGAAGGAAGTGTAGAACAAGTTGATACTTGTGTGTGGAAGCAAGTTGATACTTGCTCTTGAAGATGATAGCCTTGGAGAGCAGTTGAAGACTGAGGACTGAACTACTGTCAGGGGTTTGCTTTGCTGTAAAGCTGTAGGAGTGGTTGATCTGCTTTCTTTCTTGCCTGTTTGCTTGTTGTGCAACTGTATTGATGTGACTTGTTTGATTTGCTTGATGCATTAGAATAAGTCCATATCTAGACTAATGTAAACTAGGAGCATGATTGCACTAGAGGTTGGGTTGCTCCCTCTTCTTGTATTTTTACTGTGTGGCTTTGCTTGCGGGTATTCGGTAGAGCCCTGCTCCCTTGCCTATGTGGTTTGTGTTTTGCTTGATGGCATGTTATTTCCTCTGTATGATTACAGTTATTCATACTTGGCTTGAGGTTGAGATGGGCTTGTGGAGGCTGATGCCCCACACACATTTCCTCCCTCACTTGCATTGCATGCATTTTACAGTCGTTTACTGTTTACTGTTTAAGCTGATGCTTTATCTGTTTCTGTATCTCATTGACATGATCCCTTAGGAATCTTGCTTCCTTTGATAAGGAAGTGATGATTAGAACTTTAGGTTGAAACCTATGCATGATAACTTCTAGGAGTTCCCTGTTTCAAACCTCAACCATAGGATGAATCCTTGGCATGACAACACTAGGACTTGATAGTCTCCCCTTAGTTGAACCTGTTTGTTCTCTCTTCTTATCTTCAAACAAATCAAAATACAGTAATAAAGGTTAGCTGACGTCGTACGTTACGAGCCTTAAGCTATCTGAGAAAGGATTGTTGGAGAGTTTCTTTTCAATAGTCTGGATGTTTAGTATGGCACCCTTTGGGTGACATGCGACGCATTCACTCTCAGGTCATAGTCTCTAGTGTGATATTGGTTGCAAACACCATAAAAAACAATTCTTCCATAAAAGACAGAAAACAAACTTCAAACCTTTTTGCCCCGTGGGCCCATAATTCAAAGGAAAGCTTTTCTGAAGAAAAGAGTGTCGTTAACTCCCAGTTCTACCGCAAGCGGTAACGCTTAAGTCTCCAAGGGTCGAGCTGCGTACGCCAAACTGCTAGAACTATTTGTTAACCCTACTCGATAAAACAGATGAATCTGAACCCCCGTAAGCCGTATTATCCCGAACTACGTAAGCTCTGATCTCTCATACCTGTTGAGAGTACGTAGGCACAATACTGATGTATTGGCGAGCCACCTTCCCCCCATCCGTACCCTGTAGTTAGTCGAACTACGTTGACTCTGATTTCTCATTCTCTGATGAGAATACATAGGCATAAAGTGCGACGCTTTGCCGAGTCATTTTCTTTTCTTTTTTGAGCCAGCCTTGATAGATAGATAGATAAAACCAACCCGTCAGATAAACACAACAAGCTGGATCCCATCGAGTACGATGGACGTGAGGGGTGCTAATACCTTCCCCTTGCGTAACCGACTCCCGAACCCAGACAATGGTTGTGATGACCTTGCCTTATACCTTTTCGTCAGGTTTTTCCGATCGTTTCCTTTCCCGTTCTGAGGGATAAATAACGAAAGGTGGTGACTCTTCTGTTTTGCCGGTGTAACCCGGTGAACTGACTTTAAACAATGTTGCGGATAGCAAGAGTCGCCACCGACTTTTATTTTATCCATAAGGAAAGGTTATAAAAGAACAGGAAAGACCTTAGAGAATATTTTGGGTCCGGGGGGTAGGTTATGAAAAGGGAAGGTGTTAGCACCCTTTTCATCCATGGTTATCCATGGGCTCTTAGGTACTTAAGCTCACTTTTGAATTGTTTTGAAAGTGTAGTGTGTGAATAGAAAATTTTCAGAATAGTTAATAAATAATCCATGTAAGGATGTGTTAAGAACTTGTTTGAAAACTTGTCGAAAATTTGTTTAAGTGTGAAACAGTTTTGAAGTGAGCAAGCACCTAGGAGTAGCCTACCCTAATGTTTTAAGGTCTTTCTTATTCTTTATCCTTTCCTTAGTAAGACTATCCCTACTATAATGGAGTAGGTAGTCCTTACTTTGGATGTTAAGGGACATGTGAGGGACAATTTGACTTTGAAGGCCATTGTGGGATGTAATAAGCACATATAAGGGACCATCATCATTTTTCGAAAGGGACTCGATTCGTAAAGGCAACCATAAGGGACTTTGATGATTTTTCTATTTGAGGGACTTGCTTTATACACCCCACTTAACCATCATTCGTAGGCAACTTGAGGGATATCCTTAGGAAGTGAGACGGCGATTAAAACCGACTTACGTGTGTGACGTGTTTATTTTAATTATCTTTATTTAAAAGTGATCTAAATTTATTTTAATATTACATACATGTTGTTACACTCCCTAATTACTAACCATAATAATAATTAAATAATTAAACAACTTTACATCCAAGAAACAATTACAAAATAATAAGCAAAATAATTAAATAGCAAAGATAAATAAAATATAAATAAGCAATAACAAATAATAAAGGGGTTAATTCTAAGTTTACTCGGCAAGACCTCGCATCTTGTGCCTACGTATCCTTACGGGAGTGGAATCAGAGTAATCGTAGTTCCCCTCAATAGGGAGGTTAGAGACTTCTTGACTGTGGTCAAGGTCTCAAGGGGAATAAACGCGCCTTAAGGACACGCTTACGCGGAGTGTAGGAACTCCAAATTTCTACGTTGAAATGTTAAGTTGTAATTAGGGTTAAATTAGGGATTCCACGGCGGGAAACCCTAAAATGAGCGCGGCGGCTCTTTGACCTAATGCTAGGGGTAAAATTGGTAATTGCGCCTGCGGCGAGGCATTTGTGAAAAATTAGGGTTTGTAAAAGTTGTAAGGGTTGAAGGTGAGGACTATTGACACGGCGGTCAAATGCTAGACCTAATTCCTTCGGAGTGTGTAATGTGCAATACATCAGCAGAAATTTAAATCATACATCATGCAGAAATTTAAATGCGAAAAGTAAACGCGGTTATTAGGTTCGCGAGGTTACAATTGAGAAGCAGATACAAATACAAACGAAACTTGCGTTGAAAAATAAAATAAATAACGGTAAACATGACAAGCTGCAAAACAAATGAACAATGTTAGTAGGCAACGTTAGACAAGTTAGGAAACGAGAGGGGAAATTTATATACATTTTTGTCGCTTATTCGTGATATATGAAAGAATTTTTAATTTAAGTCAGAATAGAAGTTCTTCTTAATACTAAAATAAATATTTTTAAGTTTAATTTTCAAGAGAGTTTAATTTAAAAAGGCCTAATTATTTTTAAAGAGAAGGATTTGTTTATTATTATTAAAAAAAGCTAAACTAGTTATCTTTTAAAAAGAAAAACTCACTATTATTATTTGAAGAAAATTATATTATTACTAATCAGAAATTAATTTTAATTGTTTTGTTATATGTTTTAATACTAAAAATAAAAACAATGATAAGTAAAAGAATAAAGTTGGGCCGGTGATCAACCCAGCCCCAACTCAATGCTTGAAAACTGGATAACACTGCTTTTAGGGTTTCGAAAACCCTATCGCTACCCGCGGCGCCGTCATGGCTCGTTTCTCTTCGTCTTTGCTTCGTTTTGCATGTTTCGACCCCTCTATCTCCTGAAAATGAAACTATGAACAATATCAGCACAAATATGAGTTTTACAAACTTCCTACCCAGATTCTGACAATGGCGGATGGCGATGGCGTTTTCGTTGTTCTTTAAGGCCCGTGATGATGTCAAATCTGAGGCTACGAAGGTGGATTGCCCGTCGAGAGACGAAGGCGGTCTTCGTTCGAATCTTCTCCTTCGTTCAGATGCACGGCCGTCGATGATTGTTCTGGTGACCTACGGCCGTTTTCGCTAGCGTTCGTGCTAGGGTTTCTACTCCCTCCTCTCCCTCTAGGGTTTTTTGTGATTTTTTTACTGTGAATGAATCCCCTCATCAGGTGATCCTGTTCCCTTTTATACTTTTTCTGGTTTTCTTTTGAATGGGCTTGGATCCTAGTGACTTACGTTATATTTACTGATACGATTTGAGGAGATTGTTTGGTGATTTTATCTGATATGATTTGATTGGATTTTTTTTCATGTGGATTGATTCGGTTGTGGATTTATCTCTGAATTAGATTTTGAATCAATTTTGTTCTTTCCTTTTCCAGATTCACTTGGATATGGATTTTGTGTAACTCGAAAACCCTCTTATTTGGATATCCACTTTGAAACTGATTTGGATAGTTTTTTTCTTGAATCTTTGCAGATGTGGATTTGGATAACTTGTTTGTTTCTGATGTGGATAACTGGTTTTGGATTGCTTGACCCTGTGTTGATGTTGTGATGCTTTGCATTGAGTTAAGCCCTTGCAGATGTTTGAACTGATAGTGCTGATGCTAACATTTTTCTTCTCTTCCAGGATTCCGTTAGCGTGTCCGGAAGTTGTCGTCTTAGCCTGGGTGCTGGAAAGGGTATATGGTGGTGATGACAACTTTAAGAAGTCTGAACCATGTGAATGTTGCTCGTGGTTGCTGGCCAATGTAGCTGATGTACTTTGTTTTGTCTGCTATTGCCCGATGATGGATGGAACCGAGGGCTGAAACAAATGACGCTGTTGCAGTTGTGAATTGACGCTGCTGGTGTCATCATTGCTAATGCTGTCTTTGCTCTCTGTTAGGCTAACATTGGTGATGTTATGCCGTTGTTGGGCTAATGGTTGTTGTTACCTGCTGTGGTTTGTGAACTGGACCTCTGCCCTCTCTTGTTTTCGAATTGACTTGAACCTGATTCTTTTAATGTACTTGCCAGGATACTGATGCTGATATGGACTTTGATTCTAATATTATCTGTTGGATTTTTGCAGACAAGTCCTCCCTCTGATCTGGGACACCCGTATGGTTTGGATTTTCTACATTCAGTTGTGGATTATCCATGGATCTAATTAGCAATCTGTTGGCATCCGGATTTACTTGATAGATTCCAATTACGTACTGGTTTCGAAGCAATCCTTCGGCAAAATCCATTTCGACCCGAAACTTCTTTTTACTCTTCATCTCTCGGTTGCCCCTTAGATAAGAACAGATGTTACCTGATCTGACGCTAATGGCGCGGATCGGTAACGGGGGTAGGATGCAGCTTCGGTTGTGCCACTCCCGGCACTCGATGATGACATTGTTCTGAGAGTGTCGAAAAAAAAAACTTCTAACCCTTCTCTGCTTCTATTTTGTTTCTCTTATTTTTTGCAGGTGATCGGGAACTTCGAGGAACACTCAAGGGAAGGATACCATGAAGAAGCCTTAGGAGTTTTTAGGATTTAGGATTTTTTAGAGTAGATGTAACATTTGTAAATGTAATCTCACAGCAATTCAAATGTGAAATGATTCACTTCCTTTTGTAAAATGATATTCTTATGAAATAAAAATTCCATGATCATTCAACTTTGAATCTATTTATATTTATTTCTAGTTATAAATTATAAACATTTGTGAATAAATCCACAAATATTTAAATTCATTATTCTAGTCATAAACCATGAATACTCACGAATGATATTCTTGCCCATGTACTTGTCTCGTTGGTAGTCCTAATCTCATCACCTGACTTCATTCATTTGGATTCTAGCCAACAATATTCTCCTCATTTTCTAACCAAACGCGAATGTGCGCCGTAATCGCAACAAATTTAGTATCAATGATGATATTGCCCGTAATTGAATTCCACTGACCAAATGATATAAACAACAATCCAATAATACCCAATTAAACTGCGCCTTATTAACAGCAACGGAAATGCTCTGGAAATAAACCATGAGCGATAAAATGGACCTTAAATCCAGTTATGCCCGACAAATTTCGATACCGAACACATCGAATTGGCACCTTGATATAATCAAAACAGGTGATAAATAAATGCCTCAGAAATAGTGTCTCAAGTGTCTCACAGCTCAGTAACAGCCCGTCTTCAAAGAATTAGCGGGATCCACGTAAAAATGACCAAAATACCCCTGGGACCAAATCTGAAGTCTTGGAAGTCCATTTAGCCTGATTAAAGTCAAAACCCTAGTTTTGGATGCACTGCTTAGGAGGTGCATTGTCTGAGGGAATTGTCAACTCTTCTGACCAATTATGAATTTTGTGAACCTTGTGAACCTTCTTGGAACACAAAGTTTTGTATTGTGAGGGCAAATTTTGGGGTGCAACAGCTGCCCCTGTTCAATTTTCTGAAACCTGAGGGGTTAGATTGGTATATTTGCCAGTCGTAACCTGGAAGGTTGAAGGGGATTGAACACAAAAGCCTAAAAATTTGCACTCACCAGTGCATGGAGTGATATTGATGGTTGGTTGAACATGATTGAGTGGGCTTAAAGATGCCACTAGGGGAAAGTTCTTCAGTAGTATAATGAGAACTGTCAGGAGTCTGGAGTAATACTGATGTAACAACATGTCTTCATGAGGATAGAGCCATCAATAATGATAACCCTAAAGCAGTCTTGAAGTGATAAATCTGACCTCAGGAGGATAGAGCAATCAATAGCTCTAAAGCAGTCTTGAAGTAATAATGGCTTCAGGAGGATAGAGCAATCAATAGCTCTAAAGCAGTCTTGAAGTAATGATTTCAGGAGGATAGAGCAATGAATAGCTCTAAAGCAGTCTTGAAATAATAATGTAATTTCAGGAGGATAGAGCAATGGATAACTCTAAAGCAGTCTTGAAATAATTAGATGGCTTCAGGAGGATAGAGCCATCAATAGCTCTAAAGCAGTCTTGAAGTAGTAATATGACCTCATGAGGATAGAGCAATGAATAGCTCTAAAGCAGTCTTGAAGTAATAGGATGATTTCAGGAGGATAGAGCAATCAGTAGCTCTAAAGCAGTCTTGAAATAATAATGTGATATGTCTTCAGGAGGATAGAGCAATCAATAGCTCTAAAGCAGTCTTGAAGTAATGATTTCAGGAGGATAGAGCAATGGATAGCTCTAAAGCAGTCTTGAAATAATAATGTAGTTTCAGGAGGATAGAGCAATGGATAACTCTAAAGCAGTCTTGAAATAATTAGATGGCTTCAGGAGGATAGAGCAATGAATAGCTCTAAAGCAGTCTTGAAGTAGTAATATGACCTCATGAGGATAGAGCAATGAATAGCTCTAAAGCAGTCTTGAAGTAATAGGATGATTTCAGGAGGATAGAGCAATCAGTAACTCTAAAGCAGTCTTGAAGTCATGAGAGGCTATCAGGAGGATAAAATAACCCTGAGGTTACAATAAAGCAGTCCAAAGTAATAAGAAGCTCATCAGAAGGATAAAGTAACCCTGAGGTTACAATAAAGCAGTCCCAAAGATCATAAGCTTGTTTGTTGGATAATTAACCTGAAAACAAGGTAGCATTCTGTATAACAACATTAGTTTATGCTTTATGTATGCATGTATGACATGATGCACTTAGGTAATGTACTATAGACATATATGTTATGGTATGATGTAAATGATGTATGTATGATATGACACTGCTGGAAGTGTCTGGATATCCTTGTATGACAACTGCTGGCCAAGGAAAATAAATCCCGATTCGTTGTTGAAGAATATATAACCCTCCGTCTGCTGGGGATAACAAGGTATAGATAACCTCCCGTTGTTGGGGATAACAAGGTATAGATAACCTCCCGTTGTTGGGGATAGTAGGGTATAGATAACCTACATCCCGTCTTCGTTCATCGTGCCCTTATTGGAAAGTAATTTCCCGTATATCTGTATGAGGATAAAAGAGATGGATATAAATTCCAGGGGAGATTAGACTTTGCGAAAATGGATTAGTCCTACTGATGGTTTGTAACTGTCTTGTAAAGATGAACCGGCGAAGCTTCGTTGAAATCCTTCCCTCGTTCGTCCTTAGTAAATACTATTACTGCATTTTCATGCATTTCTGGTAAACATCAATCATATTAAAAGCATACATGCGTTTCTGGTAAACATCAATCATATTCAAAGGCATACATACATTCAAACACAACCAATGGACGTTTCGCTTATGTAAATAGGGTAAAAGTGAATCTGGATTCAAAAGATGGAATTTATTTATATCAAAAGTGACCCATACACGGGTAAGTTTGTACAAGGAGACATAAACCCTAGTAAGAGAATTTTGTCATGAAGTTTTACAAAAAGAATCAGCTATGTGGGAAATAATCCTATTGAGTTTCAATTCTACTATTGCCACTCAAGTATCTCATCTTCTTGCTGTTGAGACGGAAATGATTGGATTGAGCTTTATCTGTTTGAGCTTGAGTAAGTAGTACAACTGGTTGCAGTTTCATGAGTGATCCAAACGAGACATAGTCATACGCTTTAATCCCTAACTTTTGCCTGGATTGCCCTTTCAGGTTTTCAATCCACCGGGATACCCTTTTTTGCCCAAGCCGCCTTTTCAGGTTTTCGACTTGCCGGATGTACATCTTTTTATATATATATCCCTAATTTTTGCCCAAACCCTTTTGGTTTGCCGGGATGCCCTTATTTTTGCCTAGGCCTGTCAACCTAGCGGGTCTCTTTTTATGCGTAGTATTTTTTAACTATGTCTGCGTTTACAGGTTGTGGGAAGTCTTCACCATCCATTGTAGTCAGTATCATGGCACCTCCTGAGAACACTGTCTTGACTACAAATGGTCCCTCATATGTTGGAGTCCACTTGCCCCTTTAGTGTCAATCTCATTGCAGTATGCAGGCTTCTCAAATCTATCAATGGTAATCTTGGGAGCTTCATCATCCCAGCTTATCTCAAACATAGATGCCATGGTGGCCAATGCGTCTGCCAACTGATTCTCTCTTCGTGGAATATGTCCAAAAGTAATCTCTTTGAAATGTGGGATCAAAGACAACACATGTTCTCTGTAAGGAATGAGATTATCATGCTTTGTATCCCAATCTCCTTTAATCTGACTTACTACCAGAGCTGAATCTCCATACACCTCAAGGAACTGAATCTTCATATCAATAGCAACTTGCATACCCATGATACATGCCTCATACTCAGCCATGTTATTGGTACAATAGAAACAAAGTCTGGCAGTAATCGGGGTATGACAACCTTCAGGGGAACTAATCACAACACCAACACCATTACCATGTGCATTGGAGGCACCATCAAAAACCATAGTCCATCGGGATCCTTGTTCAGGTCCGTCATATTGTCCAGGTTCTTTGGTAACAGACATAATGTCTTCATCAGGGAACTCAAAATTCATTGACTGGTAATCATCTACTGCTTGATGAGCCAAATGATCAGCAACAACACTCCCCTTAATGGCCTTCTGAGTAGTATACTGTATATCATATTCCGTCAAGATCATTTGCCATCTTGCAATTCTTCCGGAGAGAGCAGGTTTCTCAAATATGTACTTGATTGGATCCATCTTCGAAATCAACAAGGCAGTATGGGTCAACATATACTGTCTTAGTCGGCGAGCAGCCCATGCCAAAGCGCAGCAAGTTTTCTCGAGCAGTGAGTATCTTGTTTCACAGTCGGTAAACTTTTTGCTAAGGTAGTATATTGCCTGCTCTTTTCGACCAGACTCGTCATGTTGCCCCAATACACACCCCATTGAGTTGTCTAATACTGTTAAATACATAATCAAGGGTCTTCCATCAACTGGTGGCATTAAAATTGGAGGTTCTAGCAAATATCTCTTGATTTCATCAAAGGCAGTCTGGCACTCATCATTCCATTCCATCACCTGATCTTTCCTCAACAACTTGAAGATTGGCTCACAGATGGTAGTTAATTGGGAAACAAATCTTGCAATGTAGTTCAATCGTCCCAAGAAACCTCTAACCTCCTTCTCAGTACGGGGAGCTGGCATCTCTCGTATAGCTTTCACTTTTGCAGGATCCACTTCAATACCTTTTCCACTGACAATGAAACCCAAGAGCTTTCCAGATCTAACTCCAAAAGTACACTTGTTTGGATTTAATCTCAACCTGTATTTCTTCAACCTCTCAAACAACTTGTGCAGATGATCAAGATGTTGTTCTTCATTCTGAGACCTGGCTATCATATCATCCACATATACCTCTATCTCATGATGAATCATATCATGAAACAAAGCCACCATAGCACGCTGATATGTTGCCCCTGCATTCTTCAAACCAAATGGCATTACCTTATAGCAAAAGGTGCCCCACTGTGTCACAAATGTAGTCTTCTCCATATCTTCAGGTGCCATCTTGATTTGATTGTAACCAGAGAAACCATCCATAAAAGAGAATACCTTATGCTGAGCAGTGTTGTCTACCAGGATATCAATATGAGGAAGTGGAAAGTCATCTTTAGGGCTAGCCTTGTTCAGATCCCTGTAGTCTACACACATACGTACCTTACCATCTTTCTTAGGAACTGGTACCACATTTGCAACCCACTGAGGATAAGAAGTTACGGCCAAGAACCCTGCATTGAACTGTTTCATTACCTCTTCTTTGATCTTTTCTGACATTTCAGGACGCATACGACGAACCTTCTGCTTCTTTGGACGACAATCTTCTTTCACTGGCAAACGGTGAACCACAATGTCTGTATCCAACCCTGGCATATCTTCATAAGACCAAGCAAAGATCTCCACATAATCACGTAGCATCTGAATCAACCTGCTCTTGACACTGTCCTCTAAATCAGCCCCTATCTTGACCTCTTTTCTGTTTTCTTCAGTTCCCAGATTCACAACTTCGACTGGCTCTTCATGTGGCTGTATAGCTTTCTCTTCTTGTTGTAACAACCTAGCAAGCTCTACAGGTATTTCACAATCGTCCTCGTTTCCGTCTTCAGTTTGATAGATCGGATTCTCGAAATTGTAATTGGCAATAGTAGAACTGTTATCAACTGGATCCAGAGTGGATGAGGATCTGCATTTTAGTGACGTGGGTGTGTGTAAGAAGACATAGCTGATAAAGCAAAAATAAAAGAAAAAGAAAGACAAGGAACACAATATTTACGAAAACGAAACGTCCACTGATTTTATTGAATGAAGTATGCAAATGAAATGACAACCCGTAACAAGCACACCATTGTGCCCCGGGTAAGGCACATGGCTCGAAAGTTTTAATTGTTCCAGAAATTACAAATTTAAAAACATAACACAGTAATAGTATTTACTCCTGACTAAAGGAGATAGGGATAACATCTTCAGCTTTCCAATTATTGAGTCCAGCACCCACAGTAGGAAAAATCCATGCCTCCAAGTTGTAGTCTTCATCTTGATCTCCCACAGCATTGATAACCCCTTGATTGGTGATACGAACAGCACGAGCACGACGAACAGCCTTCTGGGACTCTGCAGTGAAACCCAAACCAAACTTGTCAGACTTGTATGGAATATCAGGAAGCTGACCCCAAATAGTACAACCACCTTCTTCCACCACAGCTTTTGCATCATTGAGGGAGGCCATTGCCATTGTTGGAGGGTTTCCGATGACCACAGGAACCTTCTTCACAGCAGGAGGAGTCACACAATCCTTAACAGCCCAGGGAACCACTTCAAATGACTGACATGGAGTTTCAATGTATTCACCTTCTACTTCCAGATACTTGAAAGTGTTTACATGGCTGACAAAGTATTCTTCCTCTCCAAAGACAGTAACAACTTTTCCATTCACCGGATATCTCAACTTTTGATGTAATGTGGAGGTCACAGCACCTGCCCCATGGATCCAGGGACGACCAAGCAGACATGAGTACGAAGGACGAATATCCATCACATAGAATGTAGCGGTAAACGCCTGAGAGCCAACCTTGATTGGAAGATCAATTTCCCCATGCACTACTCTTCTAGAACCATCAAAAGCCTTTACCACAATATTACTGGGCTTCAATACCGTATCTTTAGGACTCAGCTTGTTCAGGACTTCCTTAGGCAACACATTCAGAGAGGAACCATTGTCTATCAGCACATGAGACAGGGTAGTGCCCCTGCATTCAATTGAAATATGCAAGGCCCTGTTATGATCCCTCTTGGCAGGGGTCAAGTCAGCATCAGAAAATCCTAACCCGTTGTCATAGGTCAGGTGAGCAACACAATTCTCAAACTGGTCCACAGAAATTGCACTGGGTACATGAGCCATCTTTAGAAACTTGATCAATGACTTGGCATGAGCCTCAGAACATAATAACAGGGAGAGCATAGAAATCTTTGAGGGAGTATGCCCCAGCTGATCAACAATATCATAATCACTCTTGCGAATGATTTTCAATACTTCTTCCATCTGCTTAGAGAGGTCATCAGCAGCTGGCACATCAGTAGATACAGGCCCAATAACAGGACCCTTGCCCCGAGCATCAGTGGTGGAGGTAACAGCAGGAGTAACTGCACTCTTAGAAGCAACTGGAGGAGAGAAGACTCTTCCACTACGAGTGATCTTGCTAGATCCAGCAATATTATCAATGTCAACAGGCATATCAGGTAAAGGCTCCTGCTTGACACCCTGGATGTAAACATCAGACCCATAGTGCCAAGGCACAGCTTTGTCAGATGTATAAGAAATAGGACCAGGAGTGGTAATGATCAGAGGAGCTATTCTGGCTTCAGCGACAACTTTCACAGGACCTTCAGCAGTAATCTTGATTGGGCCCTGATGAGTGATTTTAATGGGACCCTTTGAAGTGATTCTTAGTGGTACTTTGTCAACCATGTCAACCTCTTCAATCTTCTTACCCTGAGTCAGATGATCCACCATACTTTCTACAGATGCTGGTCTTCTTTCAAACACTATAGTATATTTATCCATGAGACGTTGAATCCCATCTCTCAAAATGAAGCAACTATCCGGCTTATAGGTACAATATAGACAATCTTCATGACAACCTGGAAAGATCCCAGCTTGTACTAACCTCTTTTTGATAACAGACAATGGTGTGCTCAACTCCATAACTGAATAGACATGCAGATCTTCATCAACATCTTCATCAATGGCGTTGACAGTCTTCTCGTGATTTGGCATTGGAGCTGTAATCACATTTGGAGTACCTGGTGGATCAAACTCAATTTCTCCAGCATCAATCATATCCTAAATTTTGTTCTTCAAGACCCAGCAGTTATTAGTATCATGTCCTGGACAGTTCGAATGATATGCACATCGTGCATTGGGATTGTACTTGGGAGAGGTAACATTGGGATTCTGAGGAGCCTCCCTCAGGGTAATAAGTTCAGCCTTCAACAAGTGTTGCAATGCCTGAGCCATTGACATGTTGATCTTCGTGAACTGTCTTCTAGCCCTCTGTTGGTTGCCTTGAGGCTGCTCTGTTGTTGCAGGAGTTGGATTTGAAATATGAACTGCACTAACAGACTGATGCCTTCTGTTACGATCAGGCTGACCATACACAGCATTAGATTCTCTCTTCCCAGTGGGAGGCTTCTTTGCAGCACCTGATGAAGAAGTGCCCTCTTGGATTTTACCATTCTTGATACCATTCTCTACTCGCTCTCCTGTCATGATCAACTCAGTGAAGCCAGATGATGAGCTTCCAATGAGATGACTGTAAAACGGACCATTCAGCGTACACATGAACATATCAACCAACTCCCTATCAGTCAAAGGGGGTTGCACTCTTCCAGCTAAGTCTCTCCACTTCTGAGCATACTCCTTAAAGCTTTCTTTGGCACCCATAGACATGCTTTGAAGCTGCATGCGAGTGGGGGCTAAGTCAGCATTGTATTGATACTGCTTGTAGAAAGCTTCAGCAAGGTCATTCCAATCTCTGATGTTGACACTCTCCAACTGATAATACCACTCTAGCTGAGCTCCAGATAAACTCTCTTGAAAGAAATGGATCCACAACTTTTTATCAGCAGTGTGGGGTTGCATTCTTCTGACATAAGACCTCAGATGCAATTTGGGACAAGAGACCCCATCATAGACAACAAATGTAGGAACTTTGAACCCAATGGGTATGACCACCCCAGATATCAAGCTCAAATCCTCAAAATCCAGCCCAGATGATTTCTGTAATTCCATAGCATCCATTCTATCCGCCAGCATCTTGAATTTGTCTTCGTTAGGCTCATGGTAGTAGTTAGCCTCAGAATCAGAGTCCCCCATAGTGTTGTGGAGACTGCCTCTCTCCTGCTCAGATTCTTCAGATTCATAGTCTTCAACATGTTCCTTGGTCTTGACAGGACCTTTGAACCTTCTTCCCATGTTGAGCAACCCAGCAGACCTTCTAGCCTTCTTAGTCTTCTTGGCCAGCAGTGTCTTCAATTCATCCTGCCCCTTGGATAGGTTCAGGATCAGCTCTTGGAACTGTGCATTCTGTGCCTGGAGATCCTTAACTGATTGTTCAAGAGCCATTGCTGAAATAAACAGCGAGAAGATGAGAAACCTGTGCACAATTATAAACCTGTGATGCAATGATATGGGAATGCATATGCAATGTTTTCAAGGACCGCAGGATTTAAATTTGCTTAAACAAACAAGAAAGTAACTTTTTATTAGTAATAACTTGTTTTGCCTTTTAGGCTTACAAAAAATGAAAACGAAATAAGTACAAAAGATGGGGTTTTAAGTCTCCCATGGACGTTTCCTCTTTGTATTGAGGTATGAGTTGAGGTTTCGTTCCTCATGAAGTAGCTTTGTTAGCTCTAGGATCCTTGCTTGGCTTGCTTTGTAATGAGCCTCGAAAGTATCCCTTTGCTCTTTCAGTTGGATCCATGATCTCTGCAAGTCTTCCATATCAGTAGGCATGTCTGGGTGAAGGATGGTATAAGCTGTGTCTCCTTCAGCAACAGGTTCCATGGTAACTGGTAGGACGGCAGGATATGGCATCATGAGTGTCTGAGCACGAGATCGTACCCATCTGAGATAAGCCTCCATAGGAATAGTGTACTTAGGCTCCAGTGTCTTGCTGTCAATCCTGTTTACCTTTCCCCAAGCTCGGATGAATCTCTGACGGTAACCCTGAAGATCGTTGTCGTAATCAAACACAATGCCCTGAATCAACATGTCATGTGGACCATCGCTCCGGGCGTAACCAAACTGTCGTAAAGCTAGAGATGGGTTGTAGGTGATGCCTCCTCTTATGCCTAGAAGTGGCACATTAGGAAACTCCCCACAACGGTCAATGATGGTGACATTCTCCATAGATCTGGAGCACCAATGGATGTCTGAGTGAGAAAGTGACATGATCCTCTTGGACCATCTGAACCCTTGCTCATTCTTCATTACTGAGCGAGGAAGGTGAGAAATAAACCACCTAGAAAGTAAAGGTATGCAGCACATCAAAGTTCCTCTTGCCCTTGTAGTACGGGTGTGAAGAGAATGTAGGATGTCTCCAAGTAAGGTAGGCACTGGATTGTGACTCAGGAATATGTTGATGGCATGAACGTCTATGAACTGATCAGGATTGGGGAACAACACTAAGCCATAAATCAATAAGGCTAAGATCTCCTCAAAAGCATCGTAGCTTATAGCCTTCAAGAACATTTGAGCTTTATCCACTAATACCTTGGCAAGAATACCCTTGACTCCGCTTCTCGTCTCTAGAACAATGTCAGACTTCTTCAGATGTAGAGCTGCAGCAATAACTTCAGGTTTAAGCTCCTTCTCCAAACCTGTGAATGGTTTCTGATCAAGAACAGGGATACCCAGAAGTTTAGAGAACTCCTCCATGGTTGGAACTAACTGATAATCAGGAAATGTAAAGCAATGGTGCTTAGGGTCAAAGAACTGAAACAGCACACTCATCATGTCTTCACTGAACCCTGAAGTGACTAGATCCAATAGGTGACCATGTCTCTGGACGAACTGGGAATGATCAGACACTTGGGAAGCCAACTCTTTGAGCTTGGGAGGTATCCCTACAAAGTTGATCCTGATGGTGTTTCTACGAGCAGAAGCCATGACCTGCAACAAAGAACAAAAATAAATCCCTTGGTCCTTGAAATGGTTAGGGAAAATGATATGCTCATGATGCATGATGATGTCATGATGTTATGTTCAATCACAAACATGTGGCACACACAAACAAGTCACACAATTGCCCTAGGTTTAAAGGCTTGCATGAGGTTCAAAGGCAAGTACCCTCCCCTGAAGTTAGATGGTTCATCCTGTCCTACAAAAGTAACCGGGTTCTAAGGGATCTCAATATCATTGATCCTTCACAAGGGTGGTTGATCAGAAGGCAACTTACTTGCCAACCAAAACCCTCCAAGTTTAAGATCTCAATGAGCGTAGCATCGAGTGTCAACCAACTTCAGTCTGCACCAAAGCCGGTTACCTCACTACTTTCTAAAGGCCAAGATGAGTTAACTAGGGTTCTAAAAGTCAGTTAGTGCATTGACAACATATGGCAGCCTCAATATTATCCTCAACTTGACTTAAGGAATATAAGCACCAACCAAGAAGTCGCACTAACTATGGCCACCAGATCAACCGTATCGATATACGTCGTACAGTTTCCTTGGTCTATTGCCATTTACCTAAGGTACACTAGATCCGGGTTAGGACCTTTCACACATAAGAGCACCCCAACAATATAATAATAAAGCAAACAAGGCAAACAATTTAAAGTGATCTTAATTCCTAAGGGTACCCCTCTTAAATTTTTCCCCAGCAGAGTCGCCAGTTCTGTAACCCGGTGAACTGACTTTAAACAATGTTGCGGATAGCAAGAGTCGCCACCGACTTTTATTTTATCCATAAGGAAAGGTTATAAAAGAACAGGAAAGACCTTAGAGAATATTTTGGGTCCGGGGGGTAGGTTATGAAAAGGGAAGGTGTTAGCACCCTTTTCATCCATGGTTATCCATGGGCTCTTAGGTACTTAAGCTCACTTTTGAATTGTTTTGAAAGTGTAGTGTGTGAATAGAAAATTTTCAGAATAGTTAATAAATAATCCATGTAAGGATGTGTTAAGAACTTGTTTGAAAACTTGTCGAAAATTTGTTTAAGTGTGAAACAGTTTTGAAGTGAGCAAGCACCTAGGAGTAGCCTACCCTAATGTTTTAAGGTCTTTCTTATTCTTTATCCTTTCCTTAGTAAGACTATCCCTACTATAATGGAGTAGGTAGTCCTTACTTTGGATGTTAAGGGACATGTGAGGGACAATTTGACTTTGAAGGCCATTGTGGGATGTAATAAGCACATATAAGGGACCATCATCATTTTTCGAAAGGGACTCGATTCGTAAAGGCAACCATAAGGGACTTTGATGATTTTTCTATTTGAGGGACTTGCTTTATACACCCCACTTAACCATCATTCGTAGGCAACTTGAGGGATATCCTTAGGAAGTGAGACGGCGATTAAAACCGACTTACGTGTGTGACGTGTTTATTTTAATTATCTTTATTTAAAAGTGATCTAAATTTATTTTAATATTACATACATGTTGTTACACTCCCTAATTACTAACCATAATAATAATTAAATAATTAAACAACTTTACATCCAAGAAACAATTACAAAATAATAAGCAAAATAATTAAATAGCAAAGATAAATAAAATATAAATAAGCAATAACAAATAATAAAGGGGGTTAATTCTAAGTTTACTCGGCAAGACCTCGCATCTTGTGCCTACGTATCCTTACGGGAGTGGAATCAGAGTAATCGTAGTTCCCCTCAATAGGGAGGTTAGAGACTTCTTGACTGTGGTCAAGGTCTCAAGGGGAATAAACGCGCCTTAAGGACACGCTTACGCGGAGTGTAGGAACTCCAAATTTCTACGTTGAAATGTTAAGTTGTAATTAGGGTTAAATTAGGGATTCCACGGCGGGAAACCCTAAAATGAGCGCGGCGGCTCTTTGACCTAATGCTAGGGGTAAAATTGGTAATTGCGCCTGCGGTGAGGCATTTGTGAAAAATTAGGGTTTGTAAAAGTTGTAAGGGTTGAAGGTGAGGACTATTGACACGGCGGTCAAATGCTAGACCTAATTCCTTCGGAGTGTGTAATGTGCAATACATCAGCAGAAATTTAAATCATACATCATGCAGAAATTTAAATGCGAAAAGTAAACGCGGTTATTAGGTTCGCGAGGTTACAATTGAGAAGCAGATACAAATACAAACGAAACTTGCGTTGAAAAATAAAATAAATAACGGTAAACATGACAAGCTGCAAAACAAATGAACAATGTTAGTAGGCAACGTTAGACAAGTTAGGAAACGAGAGGGGAAATTTATATACATTTTTGTCGCTTATTCGTGATATATGAAAGAATTTTTAATTTAAGTCAGAATAGAAGTTCTTCTTAATACTAAAATAAATATTTTTAAGTTTAATTTTCAAGAGAGTTTAATTTAAAAAGGCCTAATTATTTTTAAAGAGAAGGATTTGTTTATTATTATTAAAAAAAGCTAAACTAGTTATCTTTTAAAAAGAAAAACTCACTATTATTATTTGAAGAAAATTATATTATTACTAATCAGAAATTAATTTTAATTGTTTTGTTATATGTTTTAATACTAAAAATAAAAACAATGATAAGTAAAAGAATAAAGTTGGGCCGGTGATCAACCCAGCCCCAACTCAATGCTTGAAAACTGGATAACACTGCTTTTAGGGTTTCGAAAACCCTATCGCTACCCGCGGCGCCGTCATGGCTCGTTTCTCTTCGTCTTTGCTTCGTTTTGCATGTTTCGACCCCTCTATCTCCTGAAAATGAAACTATGAACAATATCAGCACAAATATGAGTTTTACAAACTTCCTACCCAGATTCTGACAATGGCGGATGGCGATGGAGTTTTCGTTGTTCTTTAAGGCCCGTGATGATGTCAAATCTGAGGCTACGAAGGTGGATTGCCCGTCGAGAGACGAAGGCGGTCTTCGTTCGAATCTTCTCCTTCGTTCAGATGCACGGCCGTCGATGATTGTTCTGGTGACCTACGGCCGTTTTCGCTAGCGTTCGTGCTAGGGTTTCTACTCCCTCCTCTCCCTCTAGGGTTTTTTGTGATTTTTTTACTGTGAATGAATCCCCTCATCAGGTGATCCTGTTCCCTTTTATACTTTTTCTGGTTTTCTTTTGAATGGGCTTGGATCCTAGTGACTTACGTTATATTTACTGATACGATTTGAGGAGATTGTTTGGTGATTTTATCTGATATGATTTGATTGGATTTTTTTTCATGTGGATTGATTCCGTTGTGGATTTATCTCTGAATTAGATTTTGAATCAATTTTGTTCTTTCCTTTTCCAGATTCACTTGGATATGGATTTTGTGTAACTCGAAAACCCTCTTATTTGGATATCCACTTTGAAACTGATTTGGATAGTTTTTTTCTTGAATCTTTGCAGATGTGGATTTGGATAACTTGTTTGTTTCTGATGTGGATAACTGGTTTTGGATTGCTTGACCCTGTGTTGATGTTGTGATGCTTTGCATTGAGTTAAGCCCTTGCAGATGTTTGAACTGATAGTGCTGATGCTAACATTTTTCTTCTCTTCCAGGATTCCGTTAGCGTGTCCGGAAGTTGCCGTCTTAGCCTGGGTGCTGGAAAGGGTATATGGTGGTGATGACAACTTTAAGAAGTCTGAACCATGTGAATGTTGCTCGTGGTTGCTGGCCAATGTAGCTGATGTACTTTGTTTTGTCTGCTATTGCCCGATGATGGATGGAACTGAGGGCTGAAACAAATGACGCTGTTGCAGTTGTGAATTGACGCTGCTGGTGTCATCATTGCTAATGCTGTCTTTGCTCTCTGTTAGGCTAACATTGGTGATGTTATGCCGTTGTTGGGCTAATGGTTGTTGTTACCTACTGTGGTTTGTGAACTGGACCTCTGCCCTCTCTTGTTTTCGAATTGACTTGAACCTGATTCTTTTAATGTACTTGCCAGGATACTGATGCTGATATGGACTTTGATTCTAATATTATCTGTTGGATTTTTGCAGACAAGTCCTCCCTCTGATCTGGGACATCTGTATGGTTTGGATTTTCTACATTCAATTGTGGATTATCCATGGATCTAATTAGCAATCTGTTGGCATCCGGATTTACTTGATAGATTCCAATTACGTACTGGTTTCGAAGCAATCCTTCGGCAAAATCCATTTCGACCCGAAACTTCTTTTTACTCTTCATCTCTCGGTTGCCCCTTAGATAAGAACATATGTTACCTGATCTGACGCTAATGGCGCGGATCGGTAACGGGGGTAGGATGCAGCTTCGGTTGTGCCACTCCCGGCACTCGATGATGACATTGTTCTGAGAGTGTCGGAAAAAAAAACTTCTAACCCTTCTCTGCTTCTATTTTGTTTCTCTTATTTTTTGCAGGTGATCGGGAACTTCGAGGAACACTCAAGGGAAGGATACCATGAAGAAGCCTTAGGAGTTTTTAGGATTTAGGATTTTTTAGAGTAGATGTAACATTTGTAAATGTAATCTCACAGCAATTCAAATGTGAAATGATTCACTTCCTTTTGTAAAATGATATTCTTATGAAATAAAAATTCCATGATCATTCAACTTTGAATCTATTTATATTTATTTCTAGTTATAAATTATAAACATTTGTGAATAAATCCACAAATATTTAAATTCATTATTCTAGTCATAAACCATGAATACTCACGAATGATATTCTTGCCCATGTACTTGTCTCGTTGGTAGTCCTAATCTCATCACCTGACTTCATTCATTTGGATTCTAGCCAACAATATTCTCCTCATTTTCTAACCAAACGCGAATGTGCGCCGTAATCGCAACAGATTTAGTATCAATGATGATATTGCCCGTAATTGAATTCCACTGACCAAATGATATAAACAACAATCCAATAATACCCAATTAAACTGCGCCTTATTAACAGCAACGGAAATGCTCTGGAAATAAACCATGAGCGATAAAATGGACCTTAAATCCAGTTATGCCCGACAAATTTCGATACCGAACACATCGAATTGGCACCTTGATATAATCAAAACAGGTGATAAATAAATGCCTCAGAAATAGTGTCTCAAGTGTCTCACAGCTCAGTAACAGCCCGTCTTCAAAGAATTAGCGGGATCCACGTAAAAATGACCAAAATACCCCTGGGACCAAATCTGAAGTCTTGGAAGTCCATTTAGCCTGATTAAAGTCAAAACCCTAGTTTTGGATGCACTGCTTAGGAGGTGCATTGTCTGAGGGAATTGTCAACTCTTCTGACCAATTATGAATTTTGTGAACCTTGTGAACCTTCTTGGAACACAAAGTTTTGTATTGTGAGGGCAAATTTTGGGGTGCAACAGCCGGCACCTTATTTTCGCGGTAGCGACAAAACCACGACTTGGTGTTGCTACGTTGTGTAGATGAGAAAGAGGCGAAGTTGCTCATGGAAGAGATACATGAGGGTACATTTGGTACACATGCTGGTGGGCATGCTATGACAAGAAAACTGCTGCGGGCACGTTATTATTGGCTGACTATGGAAACAGACTGTTTCAAGTTTGCAAAGAGGTGTCATAAGTGCCAGATTTATGCGGACAAAATCCATGTGCCTCCAAGTCCTCTGAATGTGATGTCATCACCGTGGTCTTTCTCGATGTGGGGAATTGATATGATTGGCAAGATTGAGCCTACGACATCATACGGACACCGGTTCATTTTGGTGGCAATTGATTACTTCACCAAATGGGTGGAAGCAGCATCATATGCTAATGTGACCAAACAAGTGGTAGCCAGATTTATCAAACGAGATATTATCTGCAGATATGGAATCCCTGAGCAGATTATCACCGACAACGGTTCAAAATTGAATAACAAAATGATGAAAGAGCTGTGTCAGAATTTTAAGATTGAGCATCACAACTCTTCTCCTTACCGGCCCAAGATGAATGGCTTTGTGGTGATTTCTGAAATCTTTCTTCTGAGCATCTGTCATAGATTTTCTGTCAATCTTCTTGCCATTCCCATCTGTGGGATGGACATATCCATCTATGACTAGATCCCATAGATCAGCATCATATCCTAGGAAAAAACATTCAATTCTGTCTTTCCAGTAGTCAAATTTCTCTCCATCAAACATTGGGGGTTTGGTGTTGATCCTATCCCTTTCTTCATATTTATTGTTAATATTGGACATTGAATTATCAGCCACGGTAACAAATAAATATATATCAAAGTATTTCTCTCTGGATCTTTACTGACACTGTTAAGTGGTAGCACACTCAGAACCGGAGCTCTGATGCCAACTGAAGGTGAGAAAATACTTAGAAGGGGGGTTGAATAAGTATGAAAGATTAAGACTTAAAAAATAATCACACAATTATTTTTATCCTGGTTCGTTTAAACAACTACTCCAGTCCACCCTTCCTAGAGTGATTTGCCTTTCTCAACAAGGACTTAATCCACTATTAAATCAAACTGATTACAATAGTAACACCTAAGAACAACTGTTCTTAGTCTTCTCAAGAGCTACTGATTCCAACTGAATCCTCTTAAGGAAAAACCTTTACAATCAATGTAAATTAAATACAAGAGTATTAATGCTTCTATAAAGCTTTTATCACAACAGTGATTTTTCTCTTAAGTTTAAGTACAAGAAATTCTAAGAAGAATATGAAATAGTGAGAGCTTAGAATAATATGATTTCTTTTCAGCGAATTGTGTCACTGAAGAATGTGGTGGAGTTCTCCTTTTATAGGCAGCTGATCCAAGGATGCTGAGCGTTGATGATAACAATCTCCCCCTTTTTGATGATGACAAAAAGTATCAGAAATTTTATTTAACTGATCATATAGAATTATAACTCCGCCTGAGATGATGAATCTCCCCCTGAGTTAAATATGAAAAAGGAATAGAAACTTCCCTTTTGTCTTGAGTAATCTTCAGAGTTAGATCTTGTATGTTCTTATAACATTTTGAAGGTCAGAATGTCTTGTAGATATAAGATTCAGAGTTTGATAATAGACAAATGATCTGAGAGACTCAGAGTTTCTTTTATAGAATGTACTTATCAGATGTTCTGAAATAGTCAGATAAATGTTAGATAGAATATATATGTCTGAAGATTCATTCTGGTGAAGTTATATTAAACAGTTCAGATCTATATTTTCTCCCCCTTTTTTGTCATAAGCAAAAAGTAAAAACTTTTTTTTTAAAAGGACAAATAAAAGGAAACAGTAAATAAGATAATTCAATGGAGAAAACGTCGATTCATTCAAAATATAAGAGCAAGAGTACATAGATAATCATCAGAAGATATAGCAATAAGGTACAGATGCAAACAACAGATGCAAAAACATTAGAATGAAAAAAAATCTAAGAGTGTTTGGACAAAAGCATCTTCAATAGATCTGTAATCTCAAAGGAGGACTGCTCTTGCTTGGACATCCACTTAGTCATAGTTTCATTCTTCTCATCTTGCTTTGACATCCATTCTGTCATATCCTCAGACTTCTTATCCTGCTTAGCCATCCAGGATTTTATCTCTGACTGTCCAGCCTCCAGAGCAGCAATCTTATGTTCAATGTCTGGATGTTCTGTCTTTATCTCAGATGAAGAATTAGGAGGTTCTGTAGCCTGAACAGAGTCAATTGCCATTGGTTCTGTAGATCCTGAAGAGGGTTCTACCAGAGTCATAGTCAAAGCATTATCAGTAGATTCTGTTGATGGTGGAGGAGCATCTAAATGAAGCAGAGGTTCAGTTTTGTTGACAGTCCAGAACAGAGTCCTTTCAGCTCTGAGCTTTGCCTCATCAGAACAGACGTTCTTCAGATTTGTAGCTACAGTGTTGAATCTGTTCCAGATGATGTCAGATTCTTTGGCATCCATTGTTTCTGAGCATTTCTTCTGAACAGTACCTAAAGACATCTGTATTTCTTGCAAAAATGTTTGAAATAAATGATCAATATTAAGTCTGGGCAATGGTCGTAGCAAGGTTTCCAGAGTGATAGGTTTAGGTTGGGGAGTTGGTGGAAAAAGTGATTTTTGGATGGAAATCAGAGGAGGAGGATAGTATGGAATGAAGGGTATCTCAGGAGCTTTTTCTTTTGATCTGACTAAAGCATTAAGCAAATGAGGTTTTGGTCTTGTGTGATGGTAAACAACATCAAAAGGTACATTTGAGTAGGGTTTGAAAGCAGATTTTGGGGGTGCAACAGATGCAACAGTGTTATCAGATGCAATTTGCAGAGCTGAAACAACAACTTTACCAGAAGTTGCAGATATAGTTGCTAAAGATCCTACATTTGTCATTGATTGAATATATGAAACAAGCATAGATGGAAGAGCCTGTCTGAGTTTTGGTTTCAGAGGGTTGAGGGGTTCAGAGGGTTCAACTCTGTCATAAAAATCTTTTAGTTTGAAACCATAAGATAAATTATGAAAAAGAGAAGAAACTTGGGCACAAGATATGGAAGATGTTGGATTGGAGTTGGGGATTAATATCTCAGATGATGGTGCAGGTGGAGGCATAGGATCTGGAATGGGAGTTTTAGAAGGTAAGGTTGATTCAGGTTCAGGTTCAGGTTCAGGTTGGTTTATCTCAGTGTATTTGTCAGATGGAGAGATTAGAAAATCTGGGTGAATTTCTGATTCTGAGGTGTTAGAGGATGTTGTTGGTGTACAAGAGGTAGAAGATACTTGAAACACTGTTTTTAGAGGTGTGATTTCAAGAACTTCTGTCTCAGGGATGTGAGGTTCAGATGTATTGGTAGGTTCTGAAGGAATATCAGATTGATTGGATGGAGGTTCTGATGAAACAGGAGCAGAGGTTACTTTGGTAGGTTCAGAAGTAACAGGTGCAATGGGTTCAGAAGGTGGATTATTTGATGGTGGATTGTTAGAGGCTTTTTCTGGTTGAACTTCTTTTGGTTGGTTTTCTGGATGTTCAGATGATTGTGGTTGATCTGATGGTTGTTGTTCTGATTGTTGTGGTCGTGGAACAAAGTGTTTGATATGAATTTTGGGTTGAGGAGGTTTTGGTACAGAAACTGTTGGTGTTGTTGTTTGTGTTGGAATTTGAGTTGGAACAGGTGTTTGTTTTTGTGGTGAAACAGAACTGGGAGCAGTAACAGAAGTGGTTTGTGTAGCAGGTGGTTTTGGAACAGACTTAACATTTGAATCATTAATAACCATATTTGCAGAATTTACGGATGATTTAGTACCTTTTACTTTAATCCTCTTGGCAGGTATAGAGGCAGCTTCTTCAGAATCTTTTCTCTTCAAGAGCTTCTTGGGCTTCTCAGCAATCTTGACCTTCTTCTGAGCAGGTTCAGATTCTTCTACAGGATGAGTCCTTTTCCTCTGGAGTTGTGCTTCTTCTTCTCCTGCATCTGGTAGTGGTTGTTTAACTAGCTGAAACACATTAGCAGGTACAGGTATTCCTTCCTTCTTGCATTCTTCAATATACATAAGCACTATATGTCTGGGTTCTTCGGCAAAGAATAAAGGAAAGTCATCTATAGGAACCCTCTTATTCAATTCAGACATATTCAGCTTCTTGGGAGCTGTAGTGAGTTCATCAACAATTTTGAGT
Source organism: Lathyrus sativus (assembly GCA_963859935.3). Lineage (NCBI taxonomy): Eukaryota > Viridiplantae > Streptophyta > Magnoliopsida > Fabales > Fabaceae > Lathyrus > Lathyrus sativus. The sequence continues at coordinate 478,993,443 of OZ012737.1, read as the reverse complement.
CTCAGAAGACTTTTAGCATTCAGAGGCTTTCCCATTATAAACTCTAATTCCTCTGTAACTCCAGCAGCGTACAGAGTAGTTACCAAGCCATTTTCAGCAAGAAGATCTGAAATCAATCTTCCAAAGGGGATCCAAGGTCTGATCTTCTGTCCTTTCTCTTTCACATATTCTCTAGATGCATTGATATGGTTCCACAGATGCATAAACAGAATGTATGGAAGATCTACCTTGGTGCTCTGACTAAGGCAATACATGAAATAGAGCTGTTCATTATTGACATAGTCTGGAGAATTTGTTGACTTCCTGTGGTGGATGCATCCCATGAAGATCTTGGCCCAGATCTTGTAATCAGGCTTCAGATCTTTGAATTTGTTAGAAGCTTGACCAGCAGTCATAACTTCTTCATAAACCTCATCCATGTCCACACGCCCAGCTGGCAAGTGGGAAACACCATCTGTTTCTTCATATCCTATCAATCTTCTTATCAGATCTTCTGTGATAATAATCTCTTTTCCCATCACAGAAGATAAGATGAACTTGGGGTAAACTGATGCATGAATCCAGAATTCTTTCACAAGGAGAGGGTAAACTGGTCCAAAAAGCCTATCAAAATACTTAACCCATCCTTGAGCTCTAATTATGGAACAAAACTCAAACCCATTATCTGCCAGAGAATCAAACTCAACCATAGATTCACATAGAACTTCCAGTTTATCAACAGGCGTTAGAAGTGTTCTTTTGGGAGGGGAATATGGAGCAACACCCAAGTTTTCTGAAGTCATAGCAGCCATAGTAGATTGGAATTGAGCAGTTGTTGATGATGAAGTTGCCATTGAAGAATGCTTTTTCAAACACTTAGGTTTTGGGTTTTTATGCAGAGAAAATAGGAGATGAAAACACATGTAAATTCTGAGAGAGTGAAAAGTTTGAAAGTGAATACAAGACAAGTATTTATACTAAAACACATAGGCACATCAACAGTCAGAAAAATGCACGTTTGAACAAGCATTAAATGAAGAGAATGAAAATAATTTCAAAACATTAATTGCTTCTGACAATTTGGGGGGAAAACCAAGATTCTTACTATTCAAACTTCACCTCAAACGTCTCTTCAGTTATGTACACGCCACCTCTTCAGATTTTGTGTGACACGTGTTTACTTGCATGCTGTTCTGAATTCTCTTAAGAAATGAAACGTTAGCCAACGTTCAGATCTTCTAAAGATTGTTAGTTCAGAGTTTCACAAAAGAAATATTGATCAGAATAAAATAAGAAAACAGAAGAAATACTTCAGAGCATTAAGCATTTTTGCATCTGTAACAATTTGCTTCTGATAAATATCATTCAGGACAAAAATCCATACCAATGTTTTTCAGAATAAAATTGAATCTATCTTCAACAAGGGGTTTTGTAAAAATATCTGCCCATTGATGATCTGTATCAACAAAGGCTAAATTTATGATTCCCTTCTGAACATAGTCTCTGATGAAATGATGCTTAATTTCTATATGTTTTGCCTTAGAATGTAAAATGGGATTCTTGGACAAGCATATAGCAGAAGTATTATCACAAAAGATAGAAATGTTACTTTCAAAAATTTGATAATCTTCTAGTTGGCTCTTCATCCAGAGCATCTGCGTGCTACATCCAGCAGCAGCAATGTATTCAGCCTCTGTGGTTGAAAGTGCAATTGTGGGTTGCTTCTTGCTGTACCAGGAGATTAGATTTCTTCCTAGAAATTGACAACTTCCAGAAGTACTTTTTCTTTCCACTCTGTCTCCAGCGTAGTCAGCATCACAGAATCCAACTAATTTGAAATCATCATATTTTCTGTAACACAAACCCACATTAGAAGTACCTTTTAGATACCTTAGAATCCTCTTGACAGCTGTCAAGTGTGATTCTCTAGGATTTGATTGGAATCTAGCACACAGACAAACACTGAACAATATGTCAGGTGTAGAAGCAGTAAGATAAAGAAGAGAGCCAATCATACCTCTGTAGAGCTTCTGGTCTACTTTCTTACTTACCTCTTCTTTGCCAAGTGAACTAGTAGGATGCATTGGAGTCTTTGCCAGCTTGCTGTCAGACATGTTGAATTTCTTCAGAAGTTCTTTAACATACTTTGTCTGATGTATGTAGGTGCACTCTGGAGTTTGATTAACTTGGATTCCTAGAAAGAATCTGAGTTCTCCCATCATGCTCATTTCAAATTCTGCCTGCATACATGTAGCAAACTCCTTTCCAAGCATAATATTTGTTGATCCAAAAATAATATCATCTACATAAATTTGGCAAATTAGAAGATCTTTCTTAATTGTTTTACAGAATAATGTTGTATCCACTTTGCCTCTGATGAAATTCTTCTCCAGAAGAAAATTGCTCAATCTCTCATACCAAGCTCTGGGAGCTTGTTTTAATCCATATAGAGATTTTTTTAATTTGAAAACATGATCTGGAAATTTTTCATTTTCAAAACCAGGAGGTTGGTGGACATAAACTTCTTCTTCTATAATACCATTAAGAAAGGCACTTTTAACATCCATCTGATACAGAGTGATGTTATTCTGTGCAGCAAAGGAAATAAGAAGGCGTATAAATTCTAACCTTGCCACTGGAGCATATGTCTCAGTGTAATCAATACCTTCTTGCTGACTGTACCCTTGAGCAACCAGCCTTGCCTTATTCCTCTCAACTTCTCCTTTCTCATTTAGCTTATTTCTGAAGACCCATTTTGTACCAATTATATTGAACCCTTGAGGTCTCTGAACTAAATCCCATACATCATTTCTGCTGAATTGATTTAGCTCTTCTTGCATGGCAATAATCCAATCATTGTCTTGCAGAGCTTCTTCTACAGAAGATGGTTCAATTTCTGACACTAGTCCAAATAGTGATGCTTCAGATGATCTTAGAAAGGATCTTGTTCTGATGGGATCATCCTTCTTTCCAATAATGACATCCTCTGGATGAGAAGCTTTAATTCTGGATGATGATCCTCTGATAGTTGACTCTTCAGAAATGTTTAGATTATTCATCTTAGAAGTTAAGGGAGTAGCATCTGGAGTTGCTTCTGGTTCCTTCACTTGAACTTTGTCTGCTTCTGGAACTTCAGAGTCAATAAAGACTACTTCCCTATCTGCAGAGTTATCAACCTGCTTTGGCTTTTCAGAGCCAAGCTTATCATCAAATCTGACATGAATGGATTCTTCCATAATCTGTGTCTCAGTGTTGTATACTCTGTAGCCTTTAGAGCGTTCAGAATATCCAAGCATGAAACACTTCTGTGCTTTGGAATCAAACTTGCTCAGATTTTCCTTAGTGTTTAACATATAGCAAATACATCCAAAAGGATGAAAATATGAAATGTTAGGCTTTTTTTTCTTCCACAGTTCATAAGGAGTCTTCTTCAGAAGAGGTCTAACAGAAACTCTGTTTTGAATGTAACATGCTGTATTGATTGCTTCTGCCCAAAAAAGTTTTGCCAGATTTGTCTCATTGATCATGGTTCTGGCCATTTCTTGCAAAGTTCTGTTTTTCCTCTCTACAACCCCATTCTGTTGTGGAGTTCTAGGACAGGAAAAATCATGAGCAATGTCATTTTCAGAAAAATATTTTTCAAAAAATTTATTTTCAAATTCACCACCATGATCACTTCTGACTTTTATAATTTTGAAATTCTTTTCATTCTGGACTTGCTTGCAGAAGTCAAAGAACACAGAATGTGACTCATCCTTGTGTTGTAAGAACTTTACCCATGTCCATCTACTAAAGTCATCAACAATGACTAATCCATACTTCTTGCCTCTGATGGATGCAGTTTTCACCGGTCCAAACAGATCAATATGAAGTAGTTCTAGTGGCTTAGAAGTAGAAACAACATTTTTTTATTTGAAAGATGTTTTTGAAAACTTCCCTTTCTGGCATGCTTCACAAAGAGCATCTGAAGTGAACTTCAGATTAGGGAGTCCTCTGACAAGATTAAGTTTATTAATCTGAGATATACGTCTCATATTAATATGGCCCAATCTTCTGTGCCAGACCCATTTCTCTTCATTAACAGACAAGAGGCATTTAACATTTTGAACTTTAAGTTCTGAAAGATTTATTTTATAAATGTTGTTTTTCCTCTTACCACTAAATAGGATAGAGCCATCCTTTTGACTAATAGCTTTACAACATTTTTGATTAAAGGTAATATCATAACCATTGTCACTTAATTGACTTATGGACAATAAGTTATGCTTTAACCCTTCAACAAGTAAAACATTAGTAATAGAGGGAAGTTTACCATTTCCAATAGTGCCAGATCCAATGATCTTGCCCTTCTGGTTCCCTTCAAACTTCACATCACCTCCAGATCTAAGTTCCAGGCTTTGGAACATAGACTTTTCTCCTGTCATGTGTCGTAAGCATCCAGAGTCCAGGTACCATGATTGGTGTCCTGACCTTGCTGCTAAGAACATCTGCAACAGGAATTATTTTGTTTTTAGGTACCCAGATCTTCTTGGGTCCTTTGGGGTTAGTTGGTTTGTAGGTTTGTCTAAACTTCTGTTTTTCAACATAATGTTTATTCTGACTTGCCTTGGGTTTAAACACATAAGTATTCTTCTCAGAGCTTGTGTGTTTAATGTCATTTAAGTGACCAAATTTAAATTGAGAATACAGAGGTGTCTTCTTGATGAAAAGTTTGTCAACAAGTTTTGGATTGCTTCTAGATGAAGATTCATATCCAATACCTCTTTTGTTGTTTCCACTAACACCATAGATCATGGAAGCCATCTTGCTTCTGTCTATGCTCTTAGTAAGAAATCTCTGAAAGCTAGAGTCATATTTTTCTAAAATGTTTTCGCATGACTTAGATTCAAATTCTTGTTGAGTTATTTCAACGTCATTTTTGATTTTCAGATTAATTTCTTTTTGCTCAACAAGTTCTGTCTTCAGAAGATCAATCTCAGATTCAAGATTGCTTTTCAGCTTCTTGTATTTGAGTTTGATATTGTTATAACTTTTAAGAACTTCTGTTAAAACTTTAATGAGTTCTTCTTTGGTAAGTTTAGCCATTACCTCTTCTGCGTCGTCATCAGATTCTGAATCTGATTCATATCCTGAGGTACCTTCCTCTTGATCCTCTGTGCTGGCCATCAGTGCAACATTGGCACATTCTTCTTCTGATTCAGAAGATGATTCAGATTCATCTGAGTCATCCCATGTTGCCATCAGAACCTTTTTCTTTTTGTTAAACTTCTTCTTGGGTTTTTCTTTCTGAAGTTTGGGGAAATCATTCTTGTAATTCCCAGGTTCTTTGCACTCATAGCACACAACTTCTTTCTTGGCAGATCTTCTATGTCCAGAAGATTCCTTTCTATTATCAGATCTTCTGAAGTTGTTGAACTTCTTTCCCTTGTGCTTCCAGAGTCTGTTGATCCTTCTGGACAGCATAGATAACTCATCTTCTTCTTCAGAAGAAGATTCTTCAGAGCTTTCTTGAATGACCTGCAAAGCTTTAGCAGTTTTGTTAGATTTTAATGCAACAGATTTACCTTTTTCTTTCTTCTGAGGTTCATCTTCCTCAAGCTCAATCCAATGGCTCCTCAGTGAGCTGATGAGTTCTTCTAGAGAGATCTTGTTCAGATCTTTAGCCATCTTTAAGGCAGTCACCATTGGTCTCCATCTGGTAGGCAGATTTCTGATGATTTTCTTTACATGATCTGATGTAGAGTATCCCTTGTCCAGAACTTTCAGCCCAGCAGTGAGTATCTGAAATCTGGAGAACATGGCTTCAACAGATTCAGAGTCTTCCATTTTGAAGGCCTCATACTTCTGGATTAGAGCCAGAGCTTTTGTCTCCTTAACTTGAGAATTTCCCTCATGAGTCATTTTTAGGGATTCAAACATATCAAAAGCAGTTTCCCTGTTTGTAATTTTCTCATACTCTGTATGTGAAATTGCATTCAATAATATAGTCCTGCTTTGTGGTGATTTCTGAAATCTTTCTTCTGAGCATCTGTCATAGATTTTTTGTCAATCTTCTTGCCATTCCCATCTGTGGGATGGACATATCCATCTATGACTAGATCCCATACATCAGCATCATATCCTAGGAAAAAACTTTCAATTCTGTCTTTCCAGTAGTCAAATTTCTCTCCATCAAACATTGGGGGTTTGGTGCTGATCCTATCCCTTTCTTCATATTTATTGTTAATATTGGACATTGAATTATCAGCCATGGTAACGAATAAATATATATCAAAGTATTTCTCTCTGGATCTTTACTGACACTGTTAAGTGGTAGCACACTCAGAACCGGAGCTCTGATGCCAACAGAAGGTGAGAAAATACTTAGAAGGGGGGTTGAATAAGTATGAAAGATTAAGACTTAAAAAATAATCACACAATTATTTTTATCCTGGTTCGTTTAAATAACTACTCCAGTCCACCCTTCCTAGAGTGATTTGCCTTTCTCAACAAGGACTTAATCCACTATTAAATCAAACTGATTACAATAGTAACACCTAAGAACAACTGTTCTTAGTCTTCTCAAGAGCTATTGATTCCAACTGAATCCTCTTAAGGAAAAACCTTTACAATCAATGTAAATTAAATACAAGAGTATTAATGCTTCTATAAAGCTTTTATCACAACAGTGATTTTTCTCTTAAGTTTAAGTACAAGAAATTCTAAGAAGAATATGAAATAGTGAGAGCTTAGAATAATATGATTTCTTTTCAGCAAATTGTGTCACTGAAGAATGTGGTGGAGTTCTCCTTTTATAGGCAGCTGATCCAAGGATGCTGAGCGTTGAAAAGAGAGTCCCAAAAAGGTCTGAGCCTTTTTGTCTTCCCATCAAGTGACCTTTCCTTGAAGTAGATAACACAGAAAAATCCTTTTTGTCTGTGTAATTGTGTCTAGCACAAATGAGGAAAGAGACGTTGAATTACTCCAACGGATATATTCTTGAATATTTCTTCTTCAGTTTTCAACAAGTTCTTCAGAGTCTGAATGGATCAGAGTCTTCTAATGATATTCAGAACTTTGCTGTATCAGAGTCTTCTGCAGCATGTGTGCTTTCAGCGTGTTGATCATCAGAGCATATTTGACACAGAACTTTAGTACTTGGCAGCGTTAGTACTTTCAGAAACTTCTGTAGAATTATGCTTTGAGAAACTCTTCAATCAATATTCTTCTTTGCTTCAGATGCTTCAGCTTCAGATGCTTCTGACTAGCTTCAGATGCTTCTGACTCAGATGCTTCTGACTCAGAATGTTCTGGAGCTTCTTGCTTCAGATCCTTCTGGAGACTACGCTCAGGATCTTCTGTAAAGAGCAATCAGAATTTTCTGTAAGATGCATCTGGCGCTTCAGAGTCAGGATAACTTCTTGTATACAATACAGATTTGCTTCTAGAGAGTTAATTTCATTTCAATCTGCAGTAAAAACTCTCAAACAAATTTTAGAGTATATAATTCTTAAATATAAAATTTCCTAACAGTTATCATCAAAACAAAGAGTTATTATTAAGAACCAATCTGTGTTCTAACACCTGGGGGCCGTCTATCCAAAAACAATCTCTTCCGAAGATCGAGTACCGGGAAAGCATAGAGTCAGGCGAGTCATAGGAGGATCAGCTCATGGTGTTTGCCTGTGCCACATTGCCGACATGTATACAAATATTGTTTTGTATTTTCTTTATACTTCTTGTGCATATATTTATGTGTGTTTGTGCGTAACTTCCTCTTTTCAGGAGTTGCATCCAGTGTACAAAACTTTGCCTATTCAGAGGCCCATTATCAATAAAACATGTTATTCAGTACTTGATGCTTGTTCTTTACTGTTTTTTTTGTGAAAGACGCCGATGTTTTTGATAAACTTGCACTTACATAATCTTGCTGGCCCTTGCCAATAATTGCTAAAACTTCGAATTGACTGAAGTAATGTCACAGATGCTAACCCGGATAGATTCTGTTGTATAGGCTTGTTTTGTCTCGTTTGTGTTTTGCAGGGTTCTTACCTTGGGAGCAAATGGTCAGGAATTGTATTCCCCAGCCAAGGTCGCTTGACGTAAGACCTGATTCCAGTTGATGTCATTCCTCAGCTAGTCGCAGCTTATCCCCCGAGATTTGAAAAGATGTTTATCCCTTCCCGAAGCAGGGAATTATTTTCCCCAGGAGAGTGTCCTCATGGAAATCCGTCCATAAGATTAATCCCAGCAAGTCAAAATCAATGTCTCCTGCAGAGGTTGCGCTCCTCAGCAAATCAAAGATGTGCACGTTTAAGCTCCAGCATGGGAGATTCCCGCAATAGCTAACCGAGTTGTTGGTTCGAAAGGTTTATATCCGCGAAGAATGGTTTTCTTGCTTCCCACAGGTCGTCTTGCCATTGACAGGATGTTGATCCTCAGCGGAGTGGTAACTCTGAATGTGTAAACTGTGCCTAGACAATGTGCTTTGCCTAGAAGTATCGCTTCTTCCCCAGCTAAGTTTGTTCACCAGCAAGGTGTTTAATCTCTCCCCGATAGAGATGGTTGTGTTTCTGGCGTTTATTTCGCCAGGATATTTTGTGATACTTGTTCTCCCCAGCGGAGTTGGTTTTATCCTCAGCATTCGTGTTATTGAGACATCATTATCAGAGTGGCCCCGACAGCTTGAGCCTGCATTTGCATTTGCATATATCGTCATATTTGCATCTACTCAAACGCGTAGCATTTCCGCGCCGTATGGAGCATTACGCCATTTTCAAACATACGCATTTTGAAACATAAATCAGGTTGGTTAACCTTTTGCTTTCGAGTGTGTTTCTCAGCAGGTATATGGAGTTCTGGCTCAGATCTATTACCAGGTATTCGAGGTCTCGCCGTGAGACGTGTGATGATACGGTTCATCTTACTATTTTCCCCACAGGGTTACTTGGTTAAGTTTCTCTTTGTCCCCGAGCGGAGTTACTTGTTTAAATTTCTCTTGTTTTCCCCGCCATAGTTGCTTGTTGAAGTTTCTCTTATCCGGCCAGCGGATTATCTTCTTCAAATTTGCTGTTACGTTAGCATCAATGGGTTTCATGAATCAGAATTTCAGAAGCTGCCGCCGGTTATCGGAACAGGCGTCCGACAGTTTGGTTTCCAAATATCCCCGTGGAGTCCTCCTCAAAGTCGTTGTCATGTCAGTGCTAAAAAGTTTGTGGGTTGGGACCAATGGAGTTAGCTACTGCAGAGATAAAGAAAGAGAGAAACGGTATTCGGAGTATCCTCCCGTATGGATGAACGGATGCATTTCCCCGGAAGTCGTCAAAATTTTATCGCCTATGTTGATAGGAGTTCCTCGTGTTGACGAGATATGAGTCCTGACGTGGACAATTTATTGACGGGATTTCTTTGTGCTAGTGAAGTGGGTGTCCTAACGTGGACAGATTTATTTCCTCGGGTTGACGAGATGTGCTAGTCCTAACGTGGACAGATTCGATTTCTCCGTGTTGACGGAATGTGAAGTCCGGGCGTGGACAAAATTGATTACTCTTCGTGGACCATTTATTCCCCAACGGATATCTTTCTTCGTATTGGCGAGATGCGAGTCCTGACGTGGACAAGTTTACTAGTTCTTTGTGTTGATAAGATGCGCGAGTCCTGACGTGGACAAATTTGTCTTTCTTCGTGTTGGCGAAGCGTGAGTCCTGACGTGGACAAGTTTTATTTCCTCAGCGGGTCGAAGATGCGCGAGTCCTGATGTGGATGAGTTTATCTTTCTTCGTGTCGACGAAACGGTGTCCTGACGTGGACAATTTACTCCCATGCTGATAGGATTTTCTTGTGCTGACGAGATGTGAGTCCTGACATGGACGAATCAAGACGAGATGTAAGTCCTGACGTGCACAGTTTATTCCTAACGTGGACAGTTTATTCCTAACGTGGACGATTTATTCCTAACGTGGACAATTTATTCCTAACGCGGACGATTTATTCATAACGTGGACAGCTTATTCCTAACGTGGACAGTTTATTCCTAACGTGGACAGTTTATTCCTAACGTGGACGATTTATTCCTAACGTGGACAGTTTATTCCTAACGTGGACAGTTTATTCCTAACGTGGACAGTTTATTCCTGACATGGACAATTTATTCCTATGTTGATAGGATCCCCTCGTGATGACGAAATGCAGACGAGTCATCCCCAGCGAAGTCGCCGGGATTTTTCCGTGTCGACGGCAGGTGGAGTCCTGACGTGGACAAGTTTAAGTTGAGATTTCTCTGTGTTGACGAAACAAGCGTCCTAACGTGGACAAAGTTCTATTCCTGTGTTGTTGAGACGTGAGTCCTGATGTGGACAGATTTGTGTTTATTTGTGATTTGACGAAATTTGGGTCCAGATGTGGACAAAGTTACTCCTGTAATGACATAATTTCTATTCGTGTTGACGAATTTGTTTCACTTCTTGTGTTGACAAGGTTGGTCCAGTTGTGGATGGAGGTGTTTTGCAAAAATTGTTCAGTACCTGTAGCGTTACATGGGTGGTTGAAGTTGAAATCAGAATTATTATCAGACGTTGGATCAGTTGTTGCCGTAACAACCAGATTCAGATAGGGGGTGTTGTCCCCCAAGCAGTGCGGTTTATTTATGCGGTTGGCAAATTTCTGGGTTTCTTGATATTCAACTGTCTCGTACCTCGATTGTTTGCAGGCCATTTGCTCTTCACCCCAATCGGGTCCAAGCCGTTTGAATAGGGGCAGCTGTTGCACCCCAAAATTTGCTCAACCTTTTCTTGCCTGATTTGTGTTTCATTGCATTGCATTTGCATAGTTACATCATGTACATAGTTCAATCATTTACATATCATAGCATAGCATGCATCCAACCAGGGATCAAGGGTGCCCATCAAGAGAAGAGCCTAACAAGAGGTGATATCCAAGTATGAGAAGTCATCCAAGCCATCAAGAAATGATTTGGAGTCTTGAGAAGTTTGAGTGCCTACATGTGGGTGTTTGCTCCTATCTTGAGGAATATTGAGAATCATCAGTGGGATGTGAAACATGGAATGTGGATTTGAGGTGTGTATGGATCTCATGGAAAGCCTAGAGGGCCATATTGAAGCTGAGACAAGTCATTGATTCAAGTATGAGAGCCACAGTTGAAGTGCAGTCAACTAGGGTTTCATCTGGGTCAACCCTAATTCAATTGTGCAAATTGGAGAGCATCAAAGCCTACCTTGAGGTCATGGGATTCATAGATTGGTATGTTGGTGCATGTGTGGCGTTGTGCTAAGATTAAGCAAAGAAGGATCAAGAATGTGAGAAGTTGCTAAATTAGGGTTTCAGTGTAAAATCCCATGTTTAGTGCCAAACTTCAAAGCCACATAAGTCAAAATACAAGTTTCAAATGGATCTTTGGCCAACATGAAACTTGTAGAGCATCTCAATACCTTTAATTTGAGTACTAGAAGTCCTCAAGGGGATTTATCTGTGAAAGTCACTTGACTTCCAAGCAAATTTTGCCCTTCAAGGAGTTTTCAAATGGAGTCTTGGTCAACATAAGAGTTGTAGATCTTGATCTTAGCTTTCCATAGAGTACTAGAAGTCCTCAAGTTATGATCTTGGCAATCCAGGGGTATTTTGGGTATTGGTGATTATAGGTCATTCTCAAGCATGGGCCAAAATCTCCAACTTGCAAGCTTCAAATGGAAAATTGTTCAACTAGAAAGTTGCTCAAAATAGGGTTTTAACCTTGACCATGCATCAAGGAGGTTTTGAATTGGCTCATAGGAGAAGTTGGTTTGAAATGGTTTTGAAATGAAGAAATTAAAGTCATTTAAAAGGCAAAAATGTGATTTCTTGACTTTATGGCCAAACCAAGCAATGTTATATACCAAATTGATCAGAAAAGACATTTTAAAGATGGTGACATTACCACATTTTGGATTTGAGGTCATTTGCACATGGTTCCCTTTTGTTACTTAAGATGGAAGTAACATAACCATCACATTCCATAAGATAAAAAACAAGGAGGATGCACATCTAATTCAGTTCTAAATATCACAAGAGGAGAAATTCAAGTGGGTATGAGAGCTAAAGCAGAGCAAGGCATGATTTCCACATATGAGATTTTCAAGGAATGTGAGAAATTGAATTTCTCATTCAGGTTGTTACAGAACTTTCTAGAGGTTTCCAATAGCTTATATATAACCATTGCAATGAGTTCAGATTGTTTTTTGGGCAAGCGTTGAAGAGGAACCATAGCAAGCCATTGAAATTTCTCAAGCTGCATCAAAAATCGTGATTGGAGATCAAGGCACATTCAGAGCAAATTGTTGATTTCAGAAGCTTCACAAGGAGTTGTTGATTGATTCTGGAAAGAAGTGGAGCTTGATTCGAAGGAATTCACCCTCTGTTCATCACATTTTCTCAGGTATGCATTTTTCAACCCGTAGCTTAGATTAGAGGAAATTGGTTAGGTTTTGGCATATGGTTAGGTTAGTGATGATGCTAGGAAGGATTTCAGTGCAAAAGATTGAGGTTTAGAGACATGTTAGGTCATGACACCATTTCTGTTGAGAGAGATATCTATGGATTCTTGAGGCTACAAGCATGTTTGGACAGTGAGTTTTGAAGCCTGATGCGTGTAGATGAGTTTAGGATCATTAATTGCAAGAATTGAGTGATTCAAGACTTGGTGAATTTTCTGAAACTTGGATCGGTTTTTGAGTTGGAGTGAGAATCAATGGATTTAGAGATCATATTCATGCTCAGGAGAGAAAAACGAGTGGGATAGGGTGTTTAGTTGCAAGGATTGGTGGACTTTTGGGTAACCCTCACCGGAGACGACGGTGGCGCTGCAGCTCAGGCCACCGTCCAGCTTTCCCTCTCAGATTTGAATGTTTTGGAGAAGATGACTGAGAGCCCTCAGATGAGGCTTTGACCTTTAACTCAATCCAAAATACACGGCCAGAATTTGTTTTTACAATCTGAAGAGAGTTGAGTTTCACATGAAGCGCTGCGTTTCATTAAAGGACATTGGGTGGGCTTTAGGAATTCTTTGCTAACCACACCCCAGTCTAGGCCCAATTGGAGATATGAACTAGGAACCATTGCTATTCATCACGCACATTTCTCAATTTTCATTTCATTTTTCTGATTGTTTTTAGTTTGGTTTGGGCTTAAGACTCATTTGCTACGCGCACCCCATGCATGGCCCAAGTCCTGAGAATAACATGATCCAATTGCTATTTGCAACGCAGGTTTATCATTTTCTTATTGTTTTTCTTTTATTTTTTGTTTTGCATATAGTTAGAAATAATTTCAAAATAATTAGGAAAATTAATCTTTTTAAGCTAGATTTTTTCCCCCTAACTCCTTAGAATGTGTAGAATTTAATAGGATTAAAATTTATTTAATTCATGCATTTTATATTTTATTTGCATTTTTGTATTTTCAATTGCTTTTATTTTGATATGTTTGGTATGCCATTTTGCTGATTTTATTGTGAATGATTGGTGATGAATTTTGAGTTGATTCTTTTTGGGATAGATATCTTAGATATGCATGTCCCCATAGTAATTTTCTCATATTTTTGTGAGATAATTTTATGCTAGTTTGAGCATTGAACTTTAGGTGTTGTAGAATTAGGGTTTTAAGATAGTACCCTTAGGTTTAGGGCATAGTTTTAGGTCCAAATGAATGGTTAACCCCCTGGTTTTTGTATGGAGTGATTCTTAAGAGGTTTAGGAACCCTTAGTAATTTTTGTAGGATATTACAATCCCTTTTGGTATTTTAGGTAGAATTAGCTTTAAGACTAACTTTTAGGTGTTTCTGATGAACTAACTTGCCTAGTTTGATTCAATAGTTCCCCTTAGATTAGGGTGGTGTTGCTTTTGATCTTGGGTGATCATGAAGACCATTTGAAGGTACTTTGGAGAGCTTGAAGAAGCTTAGAGTTGTTTCTCAGCTTATGGGTGCTTGTCAGGAGCTTAGGAAAACTAGGGTTTTAGGAAGAGCATTAGACTAGTTTTGCTTCTTTCTTCAAACATGGAGTATATTGTTCATCTCCATTAAATCCAATGACATAAAGTCCTCTTAAAGAATTCACATCTCTCCTTTGGAGGGATGAATGGCCTGCTTTGAGAGTAGAACTTTGAGGGTACTTTTCTACTATAATGTTAAGTTCTCAGTGACTTCCCTTGGTTGCCATTGAGCTTCATAACATTTCAACCTGATCTTGTTGAATGATTTCCCCTTGGAGATGCTTGTTGAAGTTTGGTAAAGAGAAAGATGAGGTAGCTTGTTGAAGCTAGGGGTTTGTGCTTGTTGAAGCTGGTTGCTTGTTGAAGCTAGGGTTCTGTTGCTTGTTGAAGCTGTTTACTGGTTGAAGTTTGCTGGGGTTTAAGCTAGTTGATTGTTGAAGCTTGGTGCTTGTTGAAGATTGAAAGTTTGTTGAAGCTTGAGGATGGGAGTTATTCATGAAGATGAAGGTTGTTGCTATCAACTTTTTGCTGTTTAATCAACCTATTGCTGTCAGAGCTGCTGCTTATGCTGTTTGTTGTAGGAGTCTGGTGTTGCTGTCTGGGCTGCCTCCTCTGCTTTGGGGTTTTTGTTCTCTGTATTGTTTGTTGGCTTGTGTAGCTTGCCCCCTAGGTTTGAAGTGAATGTTGATTCACTTTTCCTGTTGTTTTCCCAGGTTCGAGGTTGAGTGGGACTCCCTTGCCTCGCTTGTATTGCTGCATTGCATGCATTTTACTGTATTTGCTTGCTTTCTTTTCTGTTTATCCCCTAGGATCTCTGATTTCCTCTGTGCAGGAGGGAATTATGACAGACATCAGGATTCTTATCCATGCATGACAACATTAGGTTAGTTTTATTCCCTTTTCAACCCTAGGTTTTTTAGAGCTTCTTTCTCTTCTTATCTCAAAACAACTCAAAAATACAGTAATAAGGTTAATCGATGTCGTACGTTACGAGCCTTAAGCTGTTTGAGAAAGGGTTGCTGGAGAGCTTCTTTCCAGTAGTCTGGTTGCTTAGTGTGGTACCCTTTGGGTGACATGCGACATAGTCACTCTCAAATCATAGTCTTTAGTGCGTCAGAGATTGCAAACAAACTAAAAAAAACTTCTTTCGTAAAAGATTCAAAACAAACATCAAAGTGTCATTTTTCTCCTCTTGGTCTCTTAATCAAGAAAAACCCTTTTTGAAGGTAATAAAAAACAGCCAGACAAGCTTGTGTCTTCCGTAACCCGAACTATGTTTGCTCTGATCTTTCATGCTGTATGGAAGTACGTAGGCATAGGATGTCGTATCCTAGCGAGCAACCTTCCCTCCTTTCCCGTAGTTAGGCGAACTACGTTGACTCTGATTTCTCGTTCCAGATGGGAATACGTAGGCATAAAGTGCGATATTTTGCCGAGTCATTTTCTTTTCTTTTTAACCCAGACCTTTAGAGTAGATAGAATAATAATCCGTACTAGAAAACAAGCGTGGATCTCGTCGAGTACGACGGACGTGAGGGGTGCTAATACCTTCCCCTTGCGTAATCGACTCCCGAATCCAGGAATTTGGTTGCGATGACCATTCCTTTCCCTCTTTGCGTTAGGTTTACTCTGAGCGTTTCCTTTCCCTCCGTTGGGATAAATAACGCACGGTGGCGACTCTTCTGTTATAGCCGGCGCCGATTTTCGCAATAGCGACAGCTGGGGACTCCAACGGTTCCCTACGCGAGTCAATCCTAGCGCTTGTTTTCCCGTCGTGGGTTTTGTATGGATTTACCTTTCTGTCTTTACTTCCCGCAGTTTATTCAGCTTTATATTGTTATTGCTGTTGTGAGAGGGGGTGATCTGTTGAGAGATAAGACGGACCTGGGCTTGAGTGCACCTAGAATTAGTTGTGGAAAGTAGTGGGCGCGTGCATGCTTTGCATGTACTAGTGTCCCACAAAATCTACGCTCAGACGAGGTTCTTCTGGTTGACTTCCTTTTCAACCCTTTCGGTTGAGGGGGTTGTTGGTTAGTTGGATTGTCGACTCTGGGGACCGATCAATTGGAAGTTGGCTAAGTGAGGCCTCTTCAGGACATGATGATGCCACACCTTCTGGGTATCGTATCATCAGTCTTGAAAGTCTGTGACGCCGACGACCGCATAGGATGCCATATCTTGTGTCAGTTGATAGGACACCTACCTGTGAGAGGGATTGGGACATGCAGGAAACTTGACCTCCAGACTACCCGGTTTTCTTGATATTGGATCAGTATGTGTGGTTACTTGGGGTTCTTCATCAGGACATTGTTTTGGGTCTGTTGAGACCAAGCTGGAGCATTGTTATGGGTCTGTTGAGACCAGGTTTGAGCATTGTTATAGGTCTGTTGAGACTAGGTTGGATCATGGTTATGGGTCTGTTGAGACCAGGTTTGAGCAGTATTGTGGGTCTGTTGAGACAGATATTGTGGATGGGTCTCTTCAGCAATATATCACTTGATCCCTGTTGCATGTTTGCATATTGCATTGTGTTGCACCCTAAAATTTGACCAACCGGTTCCCTATCTGGTTTATGTTTCGATACATTTTGCATTCGCATTCGCATACGGCATGCATTGCATTTTTATCAATCAAGATTGATTTTTATCAGGATTAGAGCCCCTGGTGTTTCAGGCAGTACAGGCCCTTTAGAATGAAAGTCTGTTGAGAATTGGTGCTCATCTCCCGTGTTTTCAGACCATCTCGGTGCCCGGGTTCTGCTATGGTTGCGTAATGGGGTTTTATTCGATTTAATCGGCTTCCTGGCATTTTTAGGATTTTTCTGTCATTTTTCTGGATTTTTTTAGTGCATTTAATGGTTTTTTCTGGATTTAATAGAGTTTTTTAATATTTTTTAGAGTTTAAATAAATTTTCTTTTCATTTTTTAGAAATTAATAAATTTTGTTTTTAAAGATTTTTTTAGATATTATAGTTTTTAATAATTTTAGATATTAATTTTCTTTTATTAGGTTTTAATAGATAAATAGTTTTTTTTCCTTCTTTTAAAAAGAGTAAATAAAAGAAAAATAATAAATAGATATTGGTTTGTTTAGATTTTATTGTTAAAAAAAAGGGGGTTTAATAGAATAGATAAAAAAAATAAAAAGGTAATAGAGATTAAATGGTTTTTTTAGATTTTTTTGATTTTTATTTTTCAAATTAATTACGATTTTAAAGAAAAATATTAATTAGGATTGAATAATAGTTTTTTAGATTTTTTTAGATTTAATTAGGTTTTTATTTTTCATTTTTCATTTTAGATATTAATTAGGATTAATTTTAGGATTAATTAGGGTTTTATTAGGTTTTAATTAGGTTTTAGTGTTAATTTTCGTTTTGATTAATTAGGGTTTTTTTTAGTTTAAATTTGTTTAATCAGATTTTAATTCTGTTTTTAGTCATTTAATCCAGGATTAGTCCAAATGGGCCAAGTATCCATTATCCAAGCCCAGAATCCAAGTCCAGCACAGAGCCATGTGTCACATAAAAGGCAACGCCACGCGTACACTACCTCTCTCTTCCACCTCAATTTTTCTCTCTCCCCAGAGCTGCCACGTTTCCCACTCAGTCTCTCTTCCACTGACACGCGTCTCCCTCACCCTCTCTCACCTCACACGTGTCTCGCCCTCAACACTCCCTCTGCCACCTGCCCCTCGCCGGAAACTCCCACCGCCGGCCATGCAACCACCCACCGGACCACCTCCCTCCGCGTAACCATCACCAGAGTCTGTTGAGACCGTCGGAAACAGCAATTTTTCTAGTTTTCTTTCTCCTCTCCACCGATCTGCATCGATCATCCTTCATCAATCTCACCGGAGAATTCATAGGACCGCCGGAAACTGCAAAGTAATTTTCCTCCATCGTTCTCCCAGAAACACGAAGAACACTCATCTTCTTCCATCGTTTTCCCAGAAATACGAAGAACACTCGTCCTTTTCCCAGAAATTCCTCCAGATCTTCAAACCTCCAGCTCTATCTAGATCTTCGCCGAGCCTTGTATCTTCAACAAAGAGCTTCAGACGTTCAATCAAGATTCCAGATCTTCCTCGATTACATATCTTCGTGCGTTCTCCATCCTCCAGCCAACAACGATCCCTTCAACGTGTTCCTCATCGCGCCTTGTTCGTCATTTGGATCTTCATCCAAAGTTGGCCGTTAGTCCAGATTCAACGCTTTGCACGTGATTTAGGCGAAGAATCTCAGCGAACGAACCAGAAGTTCTCCCCAGAACCTCCGTCTTCATCAAGCCTCCAGGTACCTTTTTCTTCTTTCACGAACTCATAAGCATGCATGTGGATTTATTCATCTGTATATAGCGTAGCTTCGAGTGCTAGGTTGAACAATGGAGACTGAGATAGATGTTGGTATTTAGGTTTGAATTTCGGTGGGTGAGGTGAGTGTTAGGGATTGGTGTTGTGGAATGGAGGTTCGAAGGTTTGATGGCGTTAAGAATAAGTGCTAAGGTTGATTTGAGGTTCAGAGATCGCGTTTGTGAGAGTTTCGGAGAGAAGGATTTCAGAGGGCGCCGCTAGGGTTCCGTTGGGGAAGGAGATGAACAGTGGTACAAGGTTGGAGTGTTAGAATATTGTTAGGGTTTTACTGAAGATAAGGATTGGACCTCGGGCCTTAAGCCCAAATGCGTTTTACTGAACCATACTCCCATTGTTCCTTGTGAAACCCCCTCCCCGTTTGTAATGTTAGATGGGCCTAACCCCATTGCTGCTAGCACCCCCGTTTGGAGGCCCATAATGAATTGCAAGCTAACTGGATGCCGTTCGCACCCCCCCTAAGTGTTTTTGTGTGGTTTTTTCGTAACTGGTGGACTGGGCCCAGCGCATTGCTGAGCGCACCCCCCCCCCCCCTCCTGGGCCCAGTTGTGTTCTGAAGTGCAATAAGCTGCTTTCGCCACCCCCCTGCTTTAGTATTTTAATTGTTTTTTTTATTATTTCTTTTTCATTTGCATATAGTTACTAAATAAATCATAATAAATCAGAAAATGATCATTTTAATATGAGACTTTTTCCCACATTTCGGTAATGGTTTTAAGAAAATTATAAAAAAATAAAAATATCATTTTAGGTTTTTTTTCCATTTATGGTGATTTTTCAAACTTAATTGCTCTTATTTTCATGTTTGTTTGTACATACATTTTGATGATTTTTGTTTAGCAATTTAAATTCATATTTTGATCCCGTTCTTTTTGTAATAGCTAGATTAGAGCATTAAGTTCCCTTAGGGATTTATTTCACATTTTTGTGATTAAATCTTGATTAGTTATGATTAGAGAACATTAGGATAGTATAATTAGGGTCTAAACTCAACATAGGTGCATTCTACCATTTTATTTTTGGGTTTTTAGCATGAATTAGGTTATGGGACATATAGGGTATGTAGGGTAGATATAGAAATCCCCTTAGAATAAATCTTAGAATTTTAAACCCTATTTTACTATTTTCAGTATATTTTGCAAACTGCGTGATTGTTTGGTGTGCCCATTTGGGGTTTTCTCTGTCTGCTTGGGCTTTTGGGTTTTTTATTTGGGGTATGGGCTTGGTTTGGGCTTGTGGAAGCATGAAGAATCAAAGGAGAAGATTGAGGATAATAATCAAAGGTTGATGCATGAAGATTACTTGGATTGAAGATGCTGATTGAAGGCATAGGAAATAATAGGAATAAGCAGAGCCTTAGAATAGACTGATCTGTTTTGTGCAAACATGGATAGCCTCCTGTGCTTCCATTCCTCTCTATGACATAAAGTCCCTTTAGGGTGTTCACCTCCCTCCTTTGGAGGGATAAGTGGCCTTACCTTAGAGGTAGAACTTTGAGGGAAACAGTCTGTTACAATGTCAACTGTTTATAGGCTTCCTTTGGTTGTCAATGAACTGTTTGACATTCAATTTGCTCAGACAAATCAATTCTCATCTGGGAGAGCTTGTCTTGAAGAAAGAAGCCATTGAAGATAGAGATGAAGATCAAAGATTGACAAAGATGAAGATTGTTCATGTCAAAGCTGTGCAACTGTTAAAGCTAGGGTTTACTGCCGTTTGGAGCTGTCTGCTGTCTGGTGCTGTCAACTGGTTAGGATTCTGTGCTTGCTTGAGCTTGGGGATTTCTTGAAGATGGAAGCTTATTATAGCTTGGGTATCATCAGAGTTGGATTTTTGGGGCTCCTTAGAAGATTGCTGTTTATCAACCGTCAGAGTTGGAAGTTTTTCAGAGCTGCTGCTGTAGGAGCTGTTGAGCTGTCAGAGCTGGGTTTTTGGGGTTTATTTTCTTTGCTGTATTGTTTGTTAATTTTTCCCCTTGAGGTTGAGGTGAAGCTGTTTCACTTTGCTCATTGTTTTCTAGGTTCGAGGTTGAGTGAGACTCCCTTGCCTCACTTTTACTGCTGCAATCATGCATTTTACTGCTTTACTGTATATATGCTGTTTCTTTTCCGTTTATCCCTTAGGATCTCTGTTTCCCTCTGCGCAAGAGAGAAATATGACAGACATTAGGCTTTCACCCATGCATGACAACATTAGGGTAGATTTTGATTCCCTTTTCAACCATAGGTTTTAGAGTTCTGTATCTTCATTCTCAAAACAATCAAAAATACAATAAGAGGTTAAACATCAATAAAAAAACAGTTCTTGCGTAAAAGGCTGTAAACCAATCAAAGAGTCATTTTTGTCCGCTTGGACCCATAATCAGGAGCAAACCTTTTTCAGAAGGATAAAAAACAGTCAAACAAATCTGTGTCTTCCATAGCCCGAACTACGTTTGCTCTGATCTTTCATGCTGTATGAAAGTACGTAGGCATAGGAGGCGATATCCTAGTGAGCAACCTTCCCCTCCTTTTCAGTAGGTAGGCGAACTACGTTGACTCTGATTTCTCGTTCCAGACGGGAATACGTAGGCATAAAGTGCGATACTTTGCCGAGTCATTTTATTTTCTTTTAACCCCATACCTGTAGAGTAGATAGAATAACAATCCGTACTAGGAAACAAGCGTGGATCCCGTCGAGTACGACGGACGTGAGGGGTGCTAATACCTTCCCCTTGCGTAACCGACTCCCGAATCTAGGATTTGGTTGCGATGACCATTCCTTTCCCGTCTTTGCGGTAGGTTTACTTCGAGCGTTTCCTTTCCCTCCTTTGGGATAAATAACGCACGGTGGCTACTCTTCTGTTCAGCCGGCGCTGATTTTCGCAGTAGCGACAGCTGGCGACTCTGCTGGGGACTCCAACGGTTCCCTACGCGAGTCAATCCTAGCGCTTGTTTTCCCGTCGTGGGTTTTGTATGGATTTACATTTCTGTAATTTACATTCAGCATTATATTATTATTATTATTATTGCTGTGGGTATGAGGGGGTTATATGATTGAGAGATAAGTCGGACCTGGGCTTGAGTGCACCTAGAATTAGAGTGGAAATTAGTGGGCGCGTGCATGCTTTGCATGTACTAGTGTCTCATGAAATCCACGCTCAGACGAGGTTCTTCTGGTTGGCTTCTTTTTCAACCCTTTGGGTTGAAGGGGTTGTTGGTTAGTTGGATTGTCGACTCTGGGGACCGATCATTTGGAAGTTGGCTAAGTGAGGCCTCTTCAGGGCATGATGATGCCACACCTTCTGGGTATCGTATCATCCGTCCTGAAAGTCTGTGACGCCAACGACCGCATAGGATGTCGTACCTTGTGTCAGTTATTAGGACACCTACCTGTGAGAGGGGTGGGGGCATGCAGGTAACTTGACCTCCAGATTACCGGTTTTCTTGATTGAGATTCAGTGGTGTGATATTTGAGGATAGTATTATTGGGCCTGTCAGAGACCAGGTTGGAGCATTGTGAATGGTCTTGAGCAGTTTGTGGGTCTATTTGAGGCCAATATTGTGGATTGGGCTTCTCAGCCAGGGGCATTTAATCCCCTGTTGCATTGCTTGCATATTACATTGTTTGCATCATCATGTGCATATCATTAACGTGTGTCTGTGCTGCAGGTGCATTTGCATACTTCCCGATTCTAGTGCTCCTGACTTCTATCTGTTATTATGAGTACTTTGAGGAAGACTGTTGCGTATAAGTTGCCTACCCCTGATGTGACTTCTCTGTTGGGTCTGATTTCCCTAGCTGACGAGGGTGTGAGGAGAAGCTTTAGAAAGAGTTATGGGAAGCTACTGAATTTGGTTGGCAGACCAACTACATATGAGCTGAATGGGTTATACACATTGATGCAGTTATATGATCCCTCCTTGAGGTGTTTTATGTTCCAGGACTTCATTTTGGCTCCGACCATGGAGGAGTACACTGAGTTTCTAGAGTTGCCAGTTCAGAACAAAGTACCCTTCATTCACTTTGATGCTAAGCCTCAGCTGGAGGACTTAGTTGTTCCCTTACATATGGATCCTGCAGAGTTGTTGTTGACTTCCTGGCATGGAGTTTCTGGGTTTTCTCTCAAGTTCTTGGTTGGCAAAGCTCAAGAATATGCCAAAAGTGGCTGCTGGATTGTGTTTAACACTGTTCTTGCTTTGTGCATCTATGGGATTATACTGTTCCCTAATCTGCCTGAGTTCGTTGATTTGGATGCCTTCCACTTGTTTGCTGCAGGAAACCCAGTGCCTACCTTGATTGGAGATTTCTATCATTCATTGCATTATAAGAATGAAAACAGAAGGGGGAAAAATGTCCATTGTTGTGTATCGTTGCTGAATATGTGGTTTGAGAGCCATCTGCCCAAGAAGGGTCCTTTTGTTGAGTCTGCACATACAGTTGAATGGTCTGAGCGTCTAATGGGGCTTTCTTCAGAAGACATTGTCTGGTTCGATAGGGATTTATTGGGGTCAAAGATTATTTTCAGTTGCGCTGGGTTTGCTAATGTTCCTCTAATTGGAAGGAGGGGCTGTATTAATTACAACCCATATTTGTTGGTTCGACAGTTTGGGTATGCTTTGAAGAGTCCGTCGAAGGAAGAAGAAATACAGGAATCTCTGTATTTCACTGGTGACCTGAGAGGGGAAGTATTAGCCAAGCTTCAGCATGCTTGGAATCATATCTGCAGAAGAGGGAAACCATTACTAGGCAATAATGATTGTCAAGCCTATATGCCATACAAGGTGTGGATTCAGGAGAAGGTAAGACGGGTGCAGATGCCTTTTCCAGCAGTACCATGTCCCGTTCCCATTCCAGTTGAGGAGCCCACTACTGTAGCTATTGAGGTCTATGAGCGGGTTGTGAAAGAAAAACAAGACTTGATAAAGATCAATGAAGAGTTAGAGAAGGAATTGGCTCAGATCCGGAGTGAGAAGAACAAAGTTGTGTACTCCTTCCAACAGCAGTCTGAGTTGGTAAACAGGCTAGGTGCTGAACTGACAGAAGAGACAAAGAAACGTGAACGCCTGGGAAAAGAATTCAGAAGCTCTCATGATATGTTAGAGTCCAAGAAGAAGTCACTTGATGCCGCCTACCGGGAAATCTCTTCGTGCAACAAAACGTGGAATGCTACGCTAACCAACAACAAAAAGAGGGAAGACAAATTGAAGCAGCAAATTTCTGAACTCGAAGATCAGTTGAAGGCTAGCAAGAGAAAGTATGAAGAGGAGGTTATGACAAGATATGGTCTTCAGAACTCATTGAACAAAGCCATTGGGTGCAAGAAGGAGATTGTGTCTCAGAAGCGGAAGTTAGAGGATCGCTTTGGAGAAGGGGCATGGGAGGAATCTACTGGTGATTTACGACGTGTTCTCAAGCGAAGAGATTTACTTGTCAAGGGTTTGCTTACTCAACCAAATCATCCCGAGACTAAGAGATTATTAGAGGAGTACCAGGCGTATGGTTGCACTTGACTATCCCATGTATTGATGTGTATGTTTTATTTGCATCGTGTTGGCCATCACCAGGATTGTTGGTTGAGGTCATGCCTTCTTATTGTACGCTCATTGATATTGTATTCTTGACTTGATGGGATTTTCTGCAATGTATGAGATGTTTTTCTATGATTGAGTTTCGAGCTTCTTATTGCTATCACTGTCACCGCACTGGCACATTGGCACTAGAATTGGGGAGTGATATTCCCTAATGCACAGACACATGTTGCATTTGCATACACATTCATATTGCATTACAGGTGATTATTGAACTGTATCTCATTTCCTGCATTCTCCAGGTTTTTCCAGGATTGAAAGTCAACGTCCTCACCGATACTCTACTCGTACCAACTGCAAAAGAGTTATGGACCAGGTGCAGAGCGAGATGCAGGACATGCGTGAGAAGCTGGCGCTGTTCATGCAGACGATGGAGACAATTGTGAAAGGGCAGGAAAACTTGCAAACTTTGGTGCAGCCATTGCTGATGAGGAATGTTGGGAACGGAAACGAAGACCACAATTTTGTACGTGTTGACACCATTCATGGGGATGGCACTCCTACACCTGTAGCTCCACCTGTGGTGAATATACCTGTTGCGAATGTGAACAACAGCGCTGGCGCCGGGAATGGTAATACCGGAATTGGTAATGAGACTGTCATTAACAACGTTGGATTCGGAGACGCCAATCTGGGCGGGGATAATAATGAAGGTAATGGCTTCGGTAACAACGGATTTGGCTATAACGACCAGGGGTTTGATTATGCTAACCAGGATGGGAAGTTTGGCTTCAACGCTCCGGGTTTCGGACATGATGGATTTGGTAATGCCAATCAGGGCTATGGTGGATTCGGTAACGGAAATGGTGCTGGAATGATGCCTTTTGGACCTGCCGGGGTCGCTCAAGGGTACGGTAACAAGGGACGGGGCCCTGTGATGAATCAGACTAGATTTGGTCGTAACAATGGGTATGATGGGTACGGAAACGAGAATGGTAATTGGATGGAAGACCAACAAGAGGATGCTTTCTCTGGTAGAGGTTTTGAAGGTCCTGTAGACAACACTCAGCGAATCAAGATGCTCGAGGAGCAGATGAAAGGTATTGTGAATCAAAGTGTTGCTGGTTTAGATATGACCACAATGGGTTTGGTGCCTGGCCTGAGGGTACCGCTGAAGTTTAAAGCTCCCACATTTGACAAATATAAGGGAGATACCTGTCCGAAGGTGCATGTGTGGTCATACTACAGACGGATGTCCGCTTACTCGAACGATGAGAGAATGCTGATGCATTTCTTTCAAGACAGCTTGTCTGGTCCTTCCCTTGAATGGTACATGGGGTTGAAGCCTACTCAGATAAAGACATGGAAGCAACTGGCTTAAGCGTTTGTGACTCATTATAAGTACAACAGTGACTTGGCACCAAACCGGGTCCAGTTACAGGGGTTGTCACAAAAGAAAGATGAGAGTTTCAAAGAATATGCGTAGAGATGGCGCGACATGGCTGCGAGGGTTCATCCTCCTTTGGTTGAGAAGGAGATGAACGCTATGTTCATAGGAACGTTCACCGATATGTTTTATGATAAGCTGTTTCCCGCTTCCTTGGGCAGTTTCTCGGATCTAATCTTGATGGGCGAGAAGATTGAAAGTAATATCAAAATGGGGAGGTTCCAAGCTGAGGAATCCATTTCAGTTGGAAGTAACAGAAAAGTTTTTGGTGGTCGTCGACAGGGTGACGCAAGTGCAGTATTCGGGGGCCGAGGCCGAGGCCGGGGCAGAGGACGGAATCAGTACAATCATCCGCAACAAGTGGCAAGCGTCACAATTCCATTTCATCAACAACCAATACCACTACAGCAGCTACCACCACAGCAGCAGCAGGGGCAGAATGCTGGCCAAAGAAGATTCCCGAATGCGAAGCCGAAAAGAGTGTTTGAAGCGCCTCCTTCCACGTATGCAGAACTCTTTCAGACACTGTTGGGGCTGAATTTAGTTGAAAAGAGGACCTTGGCACCGCCCACGGGACCAACTCTTCCTTATGGGTATGATGTTAACAAACACTGTGACTTCCACTCCGAGGCGCCCGGGCATGACATAGAGGCATGTCACGCATTTAAACATAAGGTTCAAGATCTACTAGATAGCAAGGCCATAAATTTTGGACGAGCAGGTCCGAATATAGTACAGCAGCCAATGCCTAACCATGGGGCAAATGCTATTTTAACTGAGGAGGGTTTGAATCTGATTATGAATGTTGATGAACTGAAAACACCGTTGTGTGAAATAAAGAGCAGGTTATTGAAAGGAGGTGTGTATCCGGGCTGCGATGAGTTTTGTCTAGAATGTTGGACCCAAGCTGGGGGTTGTGCTGAATTGAAGAAGGGTATTCAGACCTTGATAGACGAAGGCACGTTGCAATTCGACAAAACGGCAGTGGAGAGACCTGCAGAAGTATTAGCTGATGAGCAAAGTGATGTCGCTACAGTGACAATTCCCCGAAAAACGATAACTATAACGGCGCCAGCCAGACGACCGACGATCACTATCACGAAGGCAGGGCCAATCCCTTATGAGAGCATTAAGGCAGTACCATGGACTTATGGGCTGGAAGCGTATTGTGATGGGGAGAAAATTGATATCAGTAAGCAGCCAGCTGGGGTTGTGGACAATGTCGTCGGGACTGGAGGGATGACAAGGAGCGGGAAAATTTTCATATCGCCTGAGGTAGAGGCTGAGCGATTGGCAAAAGGTAAAGGTAAAGTGAATGAGGATGTTCCTGTGCAGAGGAATGAAAAAGAAACGTCACTGAAAGATGTAGAAGAGTTTATGCGCCTTATCCGTAAGAGTGACTATAAAATTGTTGAGCACCTTCAGCAGACGCCGTCGAAGATATCCATATTGTCGCTATTATTGTATTCCGAAGCCCATAGGAATGCATTATTGAAAATTCTGGACACGTCGTTTGTACCCCAAGATGTTTCTGTGAATCAGTTGGAGGGGGTGATGGCGCACGTGAATGCAGGCCATAGTTTGGGATTTACGGATTTTGATTTGACCCCGAGGGGAAGAGAGCATAACATGGCGTTGCACGTCTCAGTTGAATGCAGGGGCACAGTCATGTCCCACGTGCTGATAGATACTGGGTCTTCCTTGAACGTGCTGCCAAAGAAAGCAATGATGAAATTGGACATCAGGGGGATCATTTGTACGCTTAGTGACTTGGTGGTCAGGGCATTTGATGGTACACGAAGATCAGTCTTTGGATCCATAACTTTGCCCCTGCAGGTGGGGCCGGAGATTTTTGAAACTGAATTTTACATTATGGACATCCAGCCCGGATATAGCTGTCTTCTCGGACGACCATGGATCCATGGTGCTGGGGCAGTCACATCTACCTTACACCAGAAGCTGAAATACATGGTAGGGGACAGTGTGGTCACAGTTTGTGGAGAGGAGGATATACTGGTCAGCTATTTGTCGTCATTCAAGTACGTAGAAGTCGACGGCAAGATTCATGAGACACCCTGTCAAGCCTTTGAAGGGTTGCGCATCAAAGACAAAGTTCCAGGGACGAGTAAAGCATCAGAGGTGGCAATATCATCATACAAAGAGGCTTAGGCTCTAGTGAAGACTGGTGAGACCAAGGGCTGGGGCAAAGTTCTGGATATTCCCGTGAAAATGGACAGATTTAGGCTGGGATATCAACCGTCATCATCAACGCCTACTGCAGGGGCACCCCGTTTCAAAGGACCAATAACGATTACGGCTAGTGGAGTATATCACGAGACCATCAACGCTGTTTCAGATTCCGAAGAAGGAGACAACGACTGCGACATGGACGCCTGGATTTGACCGAGCGTGCCAGGACAAGGGCTTTGCAATTGGTCTATTCAGGAGATTGTTTCTGTGACAACAAAATAGTAATACTTTGTTTTCTTAATTGTTGAACAATCTGGTGTCCTACCCGGGGCATCGTGATTTTGCTTAGGGTCGTTCTGTTATGTACATTGCACTGTTTAATTGTTAAATAAAAAGGCGTTTTTCATGTACAAATATTGTGATCTCTGTTTTTCCTGTTTTTATTTTTTACAATAAAATGGTAACGTGGTTATTCGCTTTGTATGTATTTTGAAGCATTTAACCATTTCCTTTGCAGGATTACTATTTCAGATGACATCTATGAACCGCCTATGACTCACTTTAACTTTGAGCACCCGGTATTTCAGACCGAAGAAGAGATTGTTGAAGATGGCGACATTCCAGAAGAGTTGTCTTGGTTGGTAAAACAAGAAGAACGAATCATTCTGCCTCATGAGGAGGTCATTGAAATCGTCAATCTGGGGTCGGAAGGGGTTGAAAGGAACATCCGTATAGGGGCTGCACTGCAGAGCGACGTCAAGCGAAGATTGGTTGAAATGCTCAAAGAGTACAGTGATATTTTTGCTTGGTCGTATGAGGATATGCCTGGGCTGGATACGGATATGGTTGTGCACCGTCTGCCGCTAAAAGAAGAATGCTTGCCGGTTAAGCAGAAGCTCTGAAGGACTAGACCGAACATGGCTGTGAAGATTAAAGAGGAGGTTCAAAAGCAGTGGGATGCTGGTTTCCTAGCTGTTACAAAATATCCCTCATGGGTCGCTAATATTGTGCCAGTGCCAAAGAAAGACGGTAAAGTGAGAATGTGCGTAGATTACCGTGATTTGAACAGAGCGAGCCCGAAAGACGACTTTCCACTTCCTCACATCGATGTGCTGGTTGATAACACCGCTCAATTCTCCGTATTCTCCTTCATGGATGACTTCTCGGGCTATAATCAGATAAAAATGGCACCAGAAGACATGGAGAAGACTACTTTTATTACTCCCTGGGGAACATTTTATTACAAAGTGATGCCCTTCGGATTGAAGAATGCTGGGGCAACGTATCAGCGTGCAATGACGACTCTCTTTCATGACATGATGCATAAAGAGATCGAGGTTTATGTTGATGATATGATTGCCAAATCCCAGACGGAGGAAGAACATTTGGTGAATTTGCTGAAGTTATTCAAGAGGCTTAGGAAGTTCAGGTTGAGGCTGAACCCTAACAAATGCACCTTCGGGGTGAGATCGGGTAAACTGCTGGGGTTTATCGTAAGCGAAAAAGGAATAGAGGTTGATCCTGCGAAAATAAAAGCAATACAAGAAATGCCGACGCCTAAAACAGAAAAAGAGGTGCGCGGGTTTTTAGGGAGATTGAATTACATCGCTCGGTTCATATCTCACTTAACAGCTACGTGTGAGCCGTTATTCAAGCTGTTGAAAAAAGACCAGGCTGTAACCTGGAATGAAAATTGTCAAAAGGCGTTCGATAAAATAAAACAGTATTTGCAGGAGCCTCCTATTTTGATACCTCCAGTGGCAAGGAGACCCTTGATCATGTATTTGACGGTTCTTGAGGGGAGTATGGGTTGTGTTCTCGGTCAGTATGACGAGACAGAGCGTAAAGAGCATGTGATATACTACCTGAGTAAGAAGTTTAATGACTGCGAATCTCGATACTCAATGCTCGAAAAAACTTGTTGTGCGCTAGCCTGGGCCGCCAAGCGTTTGAGGCAGTACATGCTAAATCATATAACCATGCTCATCTCGAAGATGGATCCTATCAAATACGTATTTGAAAAGAAGGCACTATCTGGGAGAATTGCCCGTTGGCAGATGGTTTTGACCGAATATGACATCCAGTATGTTTCACAGAAGGCTATAAAGGGGAGCGTGTTATCAGAGTATCTGGATGAGCAGCCTATTGAGGACTACCAATCGATGAGGTTTGATTTTCCTGACGAGGATATCATGTACCTGAAGATGAAAGATTGGGAAGAACCGTTGCCGGATGAAGGGCCAAAGACGGATTCCAAGTGGCAGTTGATATTTGACGGAGCTGTAAATTCCTACGGTAGCGAAATAGGGGCAATCATCACTACTCCACATGGGTCGCACATCCCATTTACTGCTCGATTGACCTTTCTGGTTACCAATAATGAAGCCGAATACGAAGCTTGCGTCATGGGGCTTGAAGAAGCTATTGATTTGCGAATAAAAAATCTGGATGTATACGGAGACTCAGCTCTGGTGGTGAATCAAATAAAAGGAGAATGGGAGACACGTCAGCCTAATTTGATACCGTACATGAATTATGCGAGGAGATTGTTGCCTTTCTTTGACAAGGTTGAATTGCATCATGTGCCGCGAGCAGAAAATCAGATGGCTGACGCCCTGGCCACATTGTCTTCCATGTATAAGGTTAACTTCTGGAATGAGGCTCCCAGAATTGTTATCTCTCGGCTCGACAGACCTGCCTTCGTGTTTACCATTGACGAAGCATCCGATGATAAACCCTGGTATTTTGATATCCAGAATTTCTTGAAGAACAAGGAGTATTCGGCTGGGGCATCCAGTCGCGATCAGAAGACTCTCAGGAGATTGGCTGGTAATTTCTATCTGAATCCGGATGGTGTCCTATACAAAAGGAATCACGACTTGGTGTTGCTACGTTGTGTAGACGAGAAAGAGGCGAAGTTGCTCATGGAGGAAATACACGAGGGTACATTTGGTACACATGCTGGTGGGCATGCTATGGCCAGAAAGCTGCTGCGGGCAGGTTATTATTGGCTAACTATGGAAATTGATTGTTTCAAGTTTGCGAAGAGGTGTCATAAGTGCCAGATTTATGCGGATAAGATCCATGTGCCTCTGAGTCCTCTGAACGTGATGACGTCACCGTGGCCATTTTCGATGTGGGGAATTGATATGATTGGAAAGATCGAGCCGACGGCATCTAACGGACACCGATTCATTTTGGTAGCAATTGACTATTTTACCAAATGGGTGGAAGCGGCATCATACGCAAATGTGACCAAGCAGGTGGTAGCCAGGTTTATCAAACGAGATATCATTTGCAGATATGGAATTCCTGAGCGGATTATTACCGACAACGGTTCGAAATTAAATAATAAAATGATGAAGGAGCTGTGTCAGAGTTTTAAGATCGAACATCACAACTCTTCTCCTTACCGACCCAAGATGAACAGCGCTGTTGAAGCGGCCAATAAAAACATAAAGAAGATCGTTCAGAAGATGGTGGTGACTTATAAGGACTGGCATGAGATGCTACCTTTCGCTCTGCACGGTTATCGTACGACGGTACACACATCAACCGGGGCAACCCCGTTCTCGTTGGTATACGGAATGGAAGCAGTGTTACCACTGGAAGTTGAGATTCCTTCCCTGAGGGTATTACAAGATGTCCAACTTGACGAGGCAGAGTGGGTGAAAGGTAGATTGAATCAGCTGAGTTTAATGGATGAGAAGAGGCTAGCCTCTCTATCATACGGTCGGTTGTACCAGAGCCGGATGAAGAAAGCGTATGATAAGAAGATACATCCTCAGAGCTTTCAGACGGGCGACCTTGTGCTGTAAAAGATTCTCCCGCCACAGGCAGATCACAGGGGCAAGTGGACCCCCAACTACGAAGGGCCATACGTTGTCAGAAAAGTCTTTTCAGGAGGAGCTTTATTGTTGTCCACCATGGACGGTGAAGACTTTACGTCGCCTATGAATTCGGACGCAGTTAAAAAAATACTTTGCTTGAAATTGACCCGTTGGACAAAAAAAAGAGAGTCCAGGCAAAAATGGGGTATCCTGGCGAACCAAAAGCAGAATGAAAGGTTCGGGCAAAAACTAGGGATAAAAATTGACAAAATGTACACCCGCGAAGTTGAAAACCTACACTGGGCGGCTTCGGCAAAAAAGGGTATCCCGGTGAACTGAAAACCCGCAAAGGGCGGTTCACGCAAAAGTTAGGGATTTAAAAAAGAAAATGACTGCGGTCCGAATTTGATGCTGCATTGCTTGGCGGTTGGGAGAATGCTTTGGGGATTCGATTATCAGATACAATCTCTTTCGAAGGATGAATACCGGGAAAGCGCCAGAGTCAGGCGAGTCATAGGAGTATCAGCTCATGATGGTTGTCTGCTTCACGTTGCCGACATATGCGCAAATTTGATTTATCAGTGTATTTATGCTTCCTGTGCATACTTGTACATTTGTTATGCGTAACTTCCTCTTTTCAGGAGTTACATCCAGTGTACAAAATTCTGCCTATTCAGGGGCCCAATCAATAAAACATGTTATTCAGTATTTGATGCTTGTTCTTTACTGTTTTGTATGTGAAAAACACCAATGTTTTGATAAAACTAGCAGTTGCATAACGTTGCTGGCCCTTGCCAATAATTGCTAAAACTTCGAATCGACTGAAAATGATGTCACTAACGCTAACTTGAATAGATTTGGTTGTATAGACTTGTCTTGTCTCGTTTGTGGTGTTGCAGGGTTCTTGCCCATATGAAGTGGACGATTAGAAGATTGTAGTCCTAACTAGAGACTCGTGACGAAAAAACTTGATCATTATGTGAAGTGAATCCCCGTGCAGGTCGCGCTTCATTCCCTGAAGCTGAGATGACAGTGTTCCTTACTGAAGAAGGATCAAATTCCCCAGCTAGTCGCAGCTTATTCGAAGGACATTCTCCAGCCAGATCGTTTACCCTCAGCAGAGTTTGGTGATTTCAAGATTGTAGGCTGTAGTCAGACAGTATGGTGTCCCCCAAAGGGATTCCATATCCCGAGCAGAGTGGTTTAGCCTCAGAAGACTAATATTTCCAAACTTATGAGTTGTACCCAGACAGTCTCTCTCCCCAGCAGAGATTCCCTTCCCAGTAGGGTCATTTATTCTCCCCAGCGGAGTCAGTTGATATTCCCCAAGAGAGTCGTTTCGTCCCCAGCGGAGTTCTCTCTTTTCAGCAAGTGTTTTCTTTCCTCCCAGTGGAAATTGAAGGTTTAAATCTCTCCCCGGCAGAGTTGGTTGCATGTCCTGGCATTTATTTTGCCGGGATGCTTGGTGATACCCGTTCCTTCCCCCGGCCAGGTGGTATTTGTCCTCAGCATCCGTGTTGATGAAGCAAGCTTATCAGAGCTTTCCCCAGCAGCCTGAACCTGCATTTGCATTTGCATGCATCCATATAGAAAACGCGTAGCATTTCCATGCTGTATGGAACATTACGCCATCGTCAAACATGCGCATTTTGAAACATAAGTCAGGTTGGTTAACCTTTTGCTTTCAGGTGTGTTTTCTCAACAAGAGTATGGAATTCTAAAGCTCAGAGGTCTTTTCATACAATCAAAGTCTTGATGTGAGACATATGATGATGTGATTTAGTTTATTATCATCCCCACAGAGTTACTGATTGAGGTCTTCTCGTGTCCGATCAGCGGACTGTTTTATCAAGTTTGTTGTTGCAGTAGCCTCTCAGGGTTCTGTGTATCAAAATTTCAGAAATGGTCGCTTGTTGTCAGAACGGGTGTCGGTCATTGGTTTTCAGAATATCTCCAGCTATGTTGATAGAATTTCTTCGTGTTGACGAATCATCCTTCCGTGTTGACGGAATATGGAGTCCTGTTGAGGACGAAGTTTGATTTCTCCGTGTTGACGGAATATGGAGTCCTGATGAGGACAATTTAAGCCTATGATGATAGGATTTATTCGTGTTGACGAATTACTTCTCCATGATGATGGAATATGGAGTCCTGTTGAGGACGAAGTTGGATTTCTCCGTGTTGACGGAATATGGAGTCCTGATGAGGATAATTTAGGCCTATGATGATAGGATTTATTCGTGTTGACGAATTACTTCCCCACGATGATGGGATATGGAGTCCTGTTGAGGACTAAGTTTGATTCCTCCGGGTTAACGGAACATGGGGTCCTGGTGAGGACGAGGTCTCTCCGTGCTGACGGAATAGGGAGTCCTGATGAGGACAAGTTACGCCTATGTTGATAGGATTTTTCTGCGTTGACAGAATATGGAGTCCTGATGAGGACAATATACGTCTATGCTGATAGGATTTATTCGTGTTGACGGATTACTCTCTCTGTGTTGACGGAATATGTGTCCTGAGGAGGACAATTTATGATTATGTGGATAGGATTTCTTCGTGTTGACGAAATATGAGTTCAGAGATGTATAAGAGTGGTATTCCTATGATAATAGGATGTCTTCATGTTAATGAACCTATTTTCCTCGTGTTGACGAGATGTGAGTCCTAACTTGGACGAGCTATTTCTATGTTAATGGGAGTTCTTGTGATGATAAGACGTAAGTAGAACTTTATTACCCATGCTAATAGGATCTCCTTGTGCTGACGAGATGCGAATAGCCCATCCCCGGTGGAGTCGGCAAGTTTTGTCTCTCCATGAGGATGGAATATAAAGTCCTGTTGAGGACAAATTTGAAGAGTACTGATGAGGGCAAGTTATATTCCTATGATGATAGGATTTCCTCCTAATGACGAATCTATGGCTTTTCGTGTTGATGAAATTTAAGGGCAACTGTGGATAAGGTTTTTCCTGTGGTGATGGGACGCTTACTCGTGTTGACGAATCTGTTTCTCTCTTGGTGTTGACAAGTTTAGTCCAGTTGTGGACAGAGGTATTTTCGCAAAGATAGTTTAGTACCCGTGGTGCTACACGGGTAGCGATACTCAAAATCGGAGTTATTCTCCGACGAACAATCAGGTTCACTCGACGAATGTCGACCCCCAAGCAGTGGTGCAATTTATTTCTGCGGTTGGCAAATTTCAGGGTTCTTTGGTATTCAACCGTCTCGTACCTCGAATGTTTGAAGGTCGTTCGCTCTTCACCCAGTCGGGTCCAAGCCGCTTGAATAGGGGCAGCTGTTGCACCCTAAAATTTGACCAACCGGTTCCCTATTTGGTTTATGTTTCGATACATTTTGCATTCGCATTCGCATACGGCATGCATTGCATTTTTATCAATCAAGATTGATTTTTATCAGGATTAGAGCCCCTGGTGTTTCAGGCAGTACAGACCCGTCAGAATGAAAGTCTGTTGAGAATTGGTGCTCATCTCCCGTGTTTTCAGACCATCTCGGTGCCCGGGTTCCGCTACGGTTGCGTAATGGGGGTTTTATTCGATTTAATCGGCTTCCTGGCATTTTTAGGATTTTTCTGTCATTTTCTGGATTTTTTAGTGCATTTAATGGTTTTTTCTGGATTTAATAGAGTTTTTTAATATTTTTTAGAGTTTAAATAAATTTTCTTTTCATTTTTTAGAAATTAATAAAAAAAAATTTAAAGATTTTTTTAGATATTATAGTTTTTAATAATTTTAGATATTAATTTTCTTTTATTAGGTTTTAATAGATAAATAGTTTTTTTTCCTTCTTTTAAAAAGAGTAGATAAAAGAAAAATAATAAATAGATATTGGTTTGTTTAGATTTTATTGTTAAAAAAAAAAAGGGGTTTAATAGAATAGATAAAAAAAATAAAAAGGTAATAGAGATTAAATGGTTTTTTTAGATTTTTTTTATTTTTATTTTTCAAATTAATTAGGATTTTAAAGAAAAATATTAATTAGGATTGAATAATAGTTTTTTAGATTTTTTTAGATTTAATTAGGTTTTTATTTTTTATTTTTCGTTTTAGATATTAATTAGGATTAATTTTAGGATTAATTAGGGTTTTATTAGGTTTTAATTAGGTTTTAGTGTTAATTTTCGTTTTGATTAATTAGGTTTTTTTTTTAGTTTAAATTTGTTTAATCAGATTTTAATTCTGTTTTTAGTCATTTAATCCAGGATTAGTCCAAATGGGCCAAGTATCCATTATCCAAGCCCAGAATCCAAGTCCAGCACAGAGCCATGTGTCACATAAAAGGCAACACCACGCGTACACTACCTCTCTCTTCCACCTCAATTTTTCTCTCTCCCCAGAGCTGCCACGTTTCCCACTCAGTCTCTCTTCCACTGACACGCGTCTCCCCCACCCTCTCTCACCTCACACGTGTCTCGCCCTCAGCACTCCCTCTGCCACCTACCCCTCGCCGGAAACTCCCACCGTCGGCCATGCAACCACCCACCGGACCACCTCCCTCCGCCGTAACCATCACCGGAGTCTGTTGAGACCGCCGAAAACTGCAATTTTTTCCAGTTTTCTTTCTGCTCTCCACCGATCTGCACCGATCATCCTTCATCAATCTCACCGGAGAATTCATAGGACCGCCGGAAACTGCAAAGTAATTTTCCTCCATCGTTCTCCCAGAAACACGAAGAACACTCATCTTCTTCCATCGTTTTCCCAGAAATACGAAGAACACTTGTCCTTTTCCCAGAAATTCCTCCAGATCTTCAAACCTCCAGCTCTATCTAGATCTTCGCCGAGCCTTGTATCTTCAACAAAGAGCTTCAGACGTTCAATCAAGATTCCAGATCTTCCTCGATTACAGATCTTCGTGCGTTCGCCATCCTCCAGCCAGCAACGATCCCTTCTACGTGTTCCTCATCGCGCCTTGTTCGTCATTTGGATCTTCATCCAAAGTTGGCCGTTAATCCAGATTCAACGCTTTGCACGTGATTTAGACGAAGAATCTCAGCGAACGAACCAGAAGTTCTCCCCAGAACCTCCGTCTTCATCAAGCCTCCAGGTACCTTTTTCTTCTTTCACGAACTCGTAAGCATGCATGTGGATTTATTCATCTGTATATAGCGTAGCTTCGAGTGCTAGGTTGAACAATGGAGACTGAGATAGATGTTGGTGTTTAGGTTTGAATTTTGGTGGGTGAGGTGAGTGTTAGGGATTGGTGTTGTGGAATGGAGGTTCGAAGGTTTGATGGCGTTAAGAATAAGTGCTAAGGTTGATTTGAGGTTTAGAGATCGCGTTTGTGAGAGTTTCGGAGAGAGGGATTTCAGAGGGCGCCGCTAGGGTTCCGTTGGGGAAGGAGATGAACAGTGGTACAAGGTTGGAGTGTTAGAATATTGTTAGGGTTTTACTGAAGATAAGGATTGGACCTCGGGCCTTAAGCCCAAATGCGTTTTACTGAACCATACTCCCATTGTTCCTTGTGAAACCCCCCTCCCCGTGTGTAATGTTGGATGGGCCTAACCCCATTGCTGCTAGCACCCCCGTTTGGAGGCCCAGAATGAATTGCAAGCTAACTGGATGCCGTTCGCACCCCCCTAAGTTTTTTTGTGTGGTTTTTTCTGAAATGGTGGACTGGGCCCAACGCATTGCTGAGCGCACCCCCCTCCTGGGCCCAGTTGTGTTCTGAAGTGCAATAAGCTGCTTTCGCCACCCCCCTGCTTTAGTATTTTAATTGTTTTTTTTATTATTTCTTTTTCATTTGCATATAGTTACTAAATAAATCATAATAAATTAGAAAATGATCATTTTAATATGGGACTTTTTCCCACATTTTGGTAATGGTTTCAAGAAAATTATAAGAAAATAAAAATATCATTTTAGGTTTTTTTCCATTTATGGTGATTTTTCAAACTTAATTGCTCTTATTTTCATGTTTGTTTGTACATACATTTTGATGATTTTTGTTTAGAAATTTAAATTCATATTTTGATCCTGTTCTTTTTGTACTAGCTAGATTAGAGCATTAAGTTCCCTTAGGGATTTATTTCACATTTTTGTGATTAAATCTTGATTAGTTTTGATTAGAGAACATTAGGATAGTATGATTAGGGTCTAAACTCAACATAGGTGCATTCTACCATTTTATTTTTGGGTTTTTAGCATGAATTAGGTTATGGGACATATAGGGTATGTAGGGTAGATATAGAAATACCCTTAGAATAAATCTTAGAATTTTAAACCCTATTTTACTATTTTCAGTATATTTTGCAAATTGCGTGATTGTTTGGTGTGCCCGTTTGGGGTTTTCTCTGTCTGCTTGGGCTTTTGGGTTTTTTATTTGGGGTATGGGCTTGGTTTGGGCTTGTGGAAGCATGAAGACATCAAAGGAGAAGATTGAGGATAATAATCAAAGGTTGATGCATGAAGATTACTTGGATTGAAGATGCTGATTGAAGGCATAGGAAATAATAGGAATAAGCAGAGCCTTAGAATAGACTGATCTGTTTTGTGCAAACATGGATAGCCTCATGTGCTTCCATTCCTCTTTATGACATAAAGTCCCTTTAGGGTGTTCACCTCCCTCCTTTGTAGGGATAAGTGGCCTTACCTTAGAGGTAGAACTTTGAGGGAAACAGTCTGTTACAATGTCAACTGTTTATAGGCTTCCTTTGGTTGTCAATGAACTGTTTGACATTCAATTTGCTCAGACAAATCAATTCTCATCTGGGAGAGCTTGTCTTGAAGAAAGAAGCCATTGAAGATAGAGATTAAGATCAAAGATTTACAAAGATGAAGATTGTTCATGTCAAAGTTGTGCAACTGTTAAAGCTAGGGTTTACTACCGTTTGGAGCTGTCTGCTGTCTGGTGCTGTCAACTGGTTAGGATTCTGTGCTTGCTTGAGCTTGGGGATTTCTTGAAGATGGAAGCTTATTATAGCTTGGGTATCATCAGAGTTGGATTTTTAGGGCTCATTAGGAGATTGTTGTTTATCAACGTCAGAGTTGGAAGTTTTTCAGAGCTGCTGCTGTAGGAGCTGTTGAGCTGTCAGAGCTGGGTTTTTGGGGTTTATTTTCTTTGTTGTATTGTTTGTTAATTTTTCCCCTTGAGGTTGAGGTGAAGTTGTTTCACTTTGCTCATTGTTTTCTAGGTTCGAGGTTGAGTGAGACTCCCTTGCCTCCCTTGTACTGCTGCATTCATGCATTTTACTGCATTACTGTATATATGCTGTTTCTTTTCCGTTTATCCCTTAGGATCTCTGTTTCCCTCTGCGCAAGAGAGAAATATGACAGACATTAGGCTTTCACCCATGCATGACAACATTAGGGTAGATTTTGATTCCCTTTTCAACCATAGGTTTTAGAGTTTTGTCTCTTCATTCTCAAAACAATCAAAAATACAATAAGAGGTTAAACATCAATAAAAGAACAGTTCTTGCGTAAAAGGCTGTAAACCAATCAAAGAGTCATTTTTGTCTGCTTGGACCCATAATCAGGAGAAAACCTTTTTCAGAAGGATAAAAAACAGTCAAACAAATCTGTGTCTTCCGTAGCCCGAACTACGTTTGCTCTGATCTTTCATGCTGTATGAAAGTACGTAGGCATAGGAAGCGATATCCTAGCGAGCAACCTTCCCCTCCTTTTCAGTAGGTAGGCGAACTACGTTGACTTTGATTTCTCGTTCCAGACGGGAATACGTAGGCATAAAGTGCGATACTTTTCCGAGTCATTTTATTTTCTTTTAACCCCAGACCTGTAGAGTAGATAGAATAACAATCCGTACTAGAAAACAAGCGTGGATCTCGTCGAGTACGACGGACGTGAGGGGTGCTAATACCTTCCCCTTGCGTAACCGACTCCCGAATCCAGGATTTGGTTGCGATGACCATTCCTTTCCCGTATTTGCGGTAGGTTTACTTCGAGCGTTTCCTTTCCCTCCTTTGGGATAAATAACGCACGGTGGCGACTCTTCTGTTCAGCCGGCGCCGATTTTCGCAGTAGCGACACATTATTGCATACCCATTTTGCATATCATTAACATGTGTCTGTGCTGCAGGTGCATTTCATACCCTCTGATTCTAGTTGCCCGGATTTCTGTCTGCTGCTATTATGGATCATTTGAAGAAGACTGTGGCTTACAAGTTGCCTACTCCAGATGTTTCTTCTTTGCTGGGTTTGATATCCTTGGCTGATGATGATGTGAAGAGAAGCTTCAGGAAGAGTTATGGGAAACTGCTTAGGTTGGTTTGCAAACCATCCACGTATGAGCTGAACGGATTGTACGCGCTGATGCAATTCTATGATCCCCCGCTGAGGTGTTTTACTTTCCCTGACTTCATTTTGGCTCCGACCATGGAGGAATATGCTGAGATCTTGGAGTTGACTATTCAGAATAGGGTACCCTTCATTCATATGGATGCTGAGCCTAAGCTGGAGGATTTGGCTGTTGCTTTGCATTTAGACTCCTCAGAGTTGTTGTTAACCTCGTGGAATGGAGTTTCTGGTTTTTCTCTCAAGTTCTTGGTTGGGAAAGCACAAGAGTATGCCAAGAGTGGTTGTTGGGTTGTGTTTAATACTATCCTTGCTTTGTGTATCTATGGCATTGTACTGTTCCCTAATATGCTTGACTTTGTTGATTTGGATGCATTCCATATATTTGCTTCAGGAAATCCTGTGCCTACACTGATTGGAGATTTCTATTATTCTCTGCATTATAAGAACGAGAATAGGCGGGGCAAGAACGTCTCTTGTTGTGTGCCTTTGTGTTGCACCCCAAAATTTGACCAACAATTATTTATCCATCTAGTGTTTGAAAGTTGATACCTTCATCAGAAAGTTCAAGGGATCCTCAGAGGAAGTGGATTGAAACCAGGGTTGTGTGCTTCATAGCTTGAGAGTTGTGGGTGCTCCTCAGATGATTCTAAGACTTTGAGAATGAACTTGATGTTTTTAGAAAGCTTATGAGATGTTTTAATAGCCACCATGAAGCCCAGAGAAGTCATTATACAAGAATTCAGAAGATTCAACCATGATTGGTAGAATTAGGGTTTTGACTGGGTCAACCCTAGGATAGCTGAAAATTTGGAGAAGGTTGAGACCCAATCCAAGGGCCATGAGAGCATGGAATGATGCATAGAGATGTTATAAGGATGATTCCTAGACCAACTCATCATGATTGAGGAGTTTGAGAAGTTTTGAGTTAGGGTTTCCAAGGATTGTCAGTGAAAAAACCCTAATTTGATCCCTGTTTTCCAGGCAGTTTTAGCTCTAGATATGATTGATATATCATCTTCCCCACAACATGAATGTTGTAGAGCTTGTTCTTAGCTTTAATTTGAGTGGTGGAAGTCCTTGATAGGAGTTACAGAGCTCAAGTTATGGTTTTGACAAATTACAGGTCAGCTGAGGTGTGTGAATCTGGGTCCTTGAAAGTCACCCAACTTGCAGACAACTTTTGCCCTAGTAGGATGATTCCTATGATCTCTTGGTCAACATTAATGTTGGAGGGCATCTTCTTAGCTTTAATTTGAGTGGTAGAAGTCCTTGATAGGATTTGTGGAACTCAACTTATGGTTTGAACAAGACAGGGGTATTTTGGTCATTTGTCAGTTATAGGTCATTTTAGCCAATGCCTAAAACTCCTATTTCCAAGCCTCAAATGGAAAAACTCAAAACATGAAAGTTGTTCAAAATGTGATTTTAAGTCTAGAAAGAAGGTCACAAATTGTTGGAAAATCCCATAGCATGAAGTT
Source organism: Lathyrus sativus (assembly GCA_963859935.3). Taxonomy (NCBI): domain Eukaryota; kingdom Viridiplantae; phylum Streptophyta; class Magnoliopsida; order Fabales; family Fabaceae; genus Lathyrus; species Lathyrus sativus. The sequence goes on along the minus strand of OZ012737.1, from coordinate 478,952,404 downwards.
GCATGATTGGTCAAAAATGAACTAAAAATGGCATATAAGTTTGAAAAGTTGAATTTGAAAATTGGTTTGGAAGATCTAGGAATCCAAAATAGGTCATCCAATATATCATTTTGATTGGAAACATCATTTTGAGAACATTGGTTTAGATAGAATTTTGATTTGAGGCTTTAAAATGGGTGATGATTTGTTATTTTGTTACTTGCATTTGAAGTCACCCTTGGAAACCTTAACACAAGGCAAAGAAAAAGCTTGTAATAGCTTATAACACTTCAATATCTCACATAAGGAGAATTTCACACCAATTTTGCAAGGTTTAAGGCATGATGCATGAGATTTCCAACTTACCATCACATGAGATTCCAAGACTTTTCTAGATGATTCTAGAATGATCTAGTTGTTTCCATCCATCATTATAAAAAGAGTGAATCACAAGGAGGAAAAGGTTGGTGAAAAGTGGCTGAGTTTAGTGGAGAGAGTGAGAGAGAAAGTGCCATTGTTGGATTTCTTCAAGATCAAGTAAGGTGCAATTCCTTCTTCTACAAGCTTCATCCACCTCAACTCTTGCAAACAGAAAGGTGTTCATTATTGGAGGAAGATTTGGAGAAGGTTTCAAGTGCTGAATCAAGTCCTAACTCCCCTCACCATTGAAGCTTAACAGGTTGGTATCTTGATCTAGAAGTCCTAAATTATGAGCATTCTGTTAGAATCTTAGGTGTAAGATCAGCATGCTAGGTTAGAGGGATGTTTTCTGAGAATTAGAGGAAGATCCATGAGGTTTCGTGGCAGGGCACCATTTTTTGCAAGATTGATAGCAGGCTGGTTAGTGTGTATTAATGGATATGATGTGGTTTAGAATGGCTAGGATAACATGTGGAACAAATTTACATCATTAGATTGAAGTTTGGTTAAGTTTGATAGCAGAGAATCATGGTGGAACCCCAACCTTCGTGCTTTCTGTTAGAGCGATTCAAGAGGTTTCATGGACAAATATTGATATCATTGTGTTCAGGGTAATTAGTAGAGCAAGATTGCTTTTGGAATTTCTTGATTTCACCCAGCCATCAGTGAGAACGATCGAGTGGAAGTTCTGGTTCGAAATTAGGGTTTTCTGAAAACCCTAGGGTTTGTTTGGAGAAGATGAACTCCAGCCGTCAGATGGTTCCAGATCCTTGACTTATTCTCATAATCCAACGGCCATGGTTTGAACTCAAAATGGAGGGAAGTCTGAAGCCTGCGAAACGCAGCGTATCACTTAGCCAAACGCAGTCGTTTGGTTTAGTGACTGATTCTGGGCCTATCTGTTCTATTCGCACCCCCCACGCAATTTGGCCCAATAAAATGAACTGTCTGTCTCTTCTATTTCCACCCCCCTCCCTTTTTATATTATTTTGAATTCTTTTAAATTTTTTTAATATTTTAGCCACCTTATAAAATTCATAAAAAATTGATAAATGATGATTTTTTACTCATTCTTTTTTCTATGATTAGATAATTTTGTGTAGAAAAACATAAAAATAAAAATGAAATTTTATTTTTAATGTGGAATTAATGGTGGTATTTTCTTTTAAATAGGGTATTTTCTTTCCTTTAGTTTATACCTTATCTTGCAAGAATTGTTTTAGGACCTTCCCTTAGGTTTTTTAATTCATTCTTTTTTGTGTGATTAGATATTGAACCCTAGCTTCATGTAGGATTTATCCCTTGATTTTAGAAATTAAATTTGATGTAGTTTGATTATTAGACATTTAGGTGTTCTAATTAGGGTTTTAAGTAGTATACTTGAACTTCAACATTTTATTTTTGGGGTTTTTAGGACAAGTTAGCCTATGGGGAATATATGGGACTTAAGGGTAGTTAAATAGGATCCCCTAGAATTTATATTAGGAATTTGTATGATATTTTAGTATTTTTCATTGATTTTTGAATGTATGGATAGTATGTGTGTTGCTTAAAGGCATAAGTTGTATTGTTGTGTTTTCTTTCCTTCTCTGTTGAGTGTGTGAGCTTTGAAGATTGAGTTGAAGACCTTGTGGATCATCATGGAAGCTTTGAAGACCTTGCAGAGGAGTTTAGCATAGCTTTTGTTGTTTGTTTATAGGTTTATAGGTGCATAGGCAGAGCCCTAGATAGAATACTTTGTTCAATAACCAAGGAGTGCTTTGTTCACCTCCTTTCTTCTCTATGACACAGAGTCCCTTAGGGGTATTCACCTCTCTCCTTTGGAGGGATTAGTGACCTTGCCCTCTGAGGTAGAACTTTGAGAGAGCTTGTCTTTTGATGTTAAGTCCTCAATGGCATCCTTTGGAAGTCAGTGAGCACTGTAACATCCTCACCTCATCTTGTTGACTGAATCTTGTTTGCTGGAGCATTTGAGCCATTGAAGATAGAGGCTGAGGCCTTGAAGAGGATGATTCCTTGAAGATTATTGAAGTCTGAAGACTCCGTGAAGATCAAGTTGATGCCTGAAGATCCCTGAAGATAGTGAAGCCTGAAGGTAGAGCTGATCAAAGGAGCTGAAGCTCAAGGGAGAAGATGAGTTGATACTCATGTTGTAGGGTTGATACCTGGAAAGCAAGTGATCTCTGAAGTCTGAAGACTAGGTTGCTGCTGGAGGAGCTAAGGCTTTCTTCTGTTTTCTTTGATGTATTGTGTGTTTTGTCTGATTTGTCTGCTGCATTAGACTAAGCACATTTAGAATAAGTTCAGTCTAAGAGCATGAGTGCATCTGATTGTATTGTTACTGCCTGGCTTTGCTTGCGGGTATTCGGTAGAGCCCAGCTCCCTTGCCCATGTGTTTATTTTGCTTGATAGCATTTCATTTCTTTCATCTGTATGATTGCAATTTACCGTTTTTGCTTGATAGCATGTTGTTTATTTCAGTATGATTACTGTTATTTCATGACTGGCTTGAGGTCGAGACGAGCTTGTGGAGGCTGAAGCCCCACACACATTTCCTCCCTCACTTGCATTGCATGCATTTTACTATTAAAGCTGATGCTTTTGTTTGTTTTGGTGTATCATTGACATGATCCCTTAGGACTCTCATTTCCTCTGATGAGGATTTGATGATAGACTTTTAGGTTGAAACCTATGCATGACAACTTCTAGGAGTTCCCTGTTCAAACTTCAACCATAGGATGAATCCATGGCATGATAATAGTAGGACTTGATAGTCTCCCTCCTAGTTGGGCCTGTTCTCTTCTCATCTCAAAGCAGTTTAAGATACAGTAATCATGAACGATTTCTTTCGTACGTTACGAGCCTTAAGCTATCTGAGAAAGGATTGTGGGAGAGCTTCTTTTCCACAGTCTGGATGTTTAGTATGGTACCCTTTGGGTGACATGCGACGCATTCACTCTCAGGTCATAGTCTCTAGTGCGGTTGAAATCGCAAACACAATAAAAAACACTTCTTTTAGGAGATAACCCGTAGTTTCCCGAACTACGTTTGCTCTGATCTTCCATGCTGTGTGGAAGTACGTAGGCATAGGATGCGATATCCTAGCGAGCAACCTTCAACCTTCACCCGTAGTTGGCCGAACTACGTTGACTCTGATTTCTCATTCTCTGATGAGAATACGTAGGCATAAAGTGCGACGCTTTGCCGAGTCATTTTTCTTTTCTTTTTCAGCCAGCCTTGATAGGTAGATAGATTATAACCAACCCGTCCAAGTAAACAAACAAGCGAGGATCCCGTCGAGTACGACGGACGTGAGGGGTGCTAATACCTTCCCCTTGCGTAACCGACTCCCGAACCCAGACAATGGTTGCGATGACCTTGTCTTACCCTTATTCGTCAGGTTTTTCCGATCGTTTCCTTTCCCGCTCTGAGGGATAAATAACTAAAGGTGGCGACTCTTCTGTCATGCCGGCACCTTATTTTCGCGCAAGCGACACTTTGTTGTATATGTGGTTTGATAGTCACATGCCCAAGAAGGGTATCTTTGCTGAGTCTGCAGCTACGGTGAATTGGTCTGAGCGTCTGATGGGGCTTTCTTCAGAAGATGTTGTCTAGTTTGATAGGGATTTACTGGGATCTGAGATTATCTACAGCTGCACAGGATATCCTAACGTTCCTCTGATTGGGAGAAAAGGGTGCATTAACTACAATCTGTCATTGTTGATCAGGCAATTCGGTTATGCTTTGAGAAGCCCGCCCAAAGAGGAGGAAGTATAGGAATCTCTGTACTTCACAGGTGATCTGAAGGGGGAATTGTTACCCAAGCTTCAACATGCTTGGAATAACAACCTCAAGAAAGGTAAGCCATTGTTGGGTAAGAACTTTGAGGGTACTTTTCTACTATAATGTTAAGTTCTCAGTGACTTCCCTTGGTTGTCATTGAGCTTCATAACATTTTAACCTGATCTTGTTGAATGATTTCCCCTTGGAGATGCTTGTTGAAGTTTGGTAAAGAGAAATATGAGGTAGCTTGTTGAAGCTAGGGGTTTGTGCTTGTTGAAGCTAGGGTTCTGTTGCTTGTTGAAGCTGTTTACTGGTTGAAGTTTGCTGGGGTTTAAGCTAGTTGCTTGTTGAAGCTTGGTGCTTGTTGAAGATTGAAAGTTTGTTGAAGCTTGAGGATGGGAGTTATTCATGAAGATGAAGGTTGTTGCTGTCAACTTTTTGCTGTTTAATCAACCTGTTGCTGTCAGAGCTGCTGCTTATGCTGTTTGATGTAGGAGTCTGGTGTTGCTGTCTGGGCTGCCTCCTCTGCTTTGGGGTTTTTGTTCTCTGTATTGTTTGTTGGCTTGTGTAGCTTGCCCCCTAGGTTTGAAGTGAATGTTGATTCACTTTGCCTGTTGTTTTCTCAGGTTCGAGGTTGAGTGGGACTCCCTTGCCTCACTTGTATTGCTGCATTGCATGCATTTTACTGTATTTGCTTGCTTTCTTTTCTGTTTATCCCCTAGGATCTCTGATTTCCTCTGTGCAAGAGGGAATTATGACAGACATCAAAATTCTTATCCATGCATGACAACATTAGGTTAGTTTTATTCCCTTTTCAACCCTATGTTTTTTAGAGCTTCTTTCTCTTCTTATCCTAAAACAACTCAAAAACACAGTAATAAGGTTAATCGATGTCGTACATTACGAGCCTTAAGCTGTTTGAGAAAGGGTTGATGGAGAGCTTCTTTCCAGTAGTCTGGTTGCTTAGTGTGGTACCCTTTGGGTGACGCGCGACGTAGTCACTCTCAAATCATAGTCTCTAGTGCGTCAGAGATTGCAAAGAAACTAAAAAACACTTCTTTCGTAAAAGATTCAAAACAAACATCAAAGTGTCATTTTTGTCCGCTTGGACTCTTAATCAAGAAAAACCCTTTTTGAAGGTAATAAAAAACAGCCAGACAAGCTTGTGTCTTCCGTAGCCCGAACTACGTTTGCTCTGATCTTTCATGCTGTATGGAAGTACGTAGGCATAGGATGTCGTATCCTAGCGAGCAACCTTCCCTCCTTTCCCGTAGGTAGGCGAACTACGTTGACTCTGATTTCTCGTTCCAGACGGGAATACGTAGGCATAAAGTGCGATACTTTGCCGAGTCATTTTCTTTTCTTTTTAACCCAGACCTTTAGAGTAGATAGAATAATAATCTGTACTAGAAAACAAGCGTGGATCCCGTCGAGTACGGCGGACGTGAGGGGTGCTAATACCTTCCCCTTGCGTAATCGACTCCCAAATCCAGGAATTTGGTTGCGATGACCATTCCTTTCCCTCTTTGCATTAGGTTTACTCTGAGTGTTTCCTTTCCCTCCTTTGGGATAAATAACGCACGGTGTCGACTCTTCTGTCATAGCCGGCGCCGATTTTTGCAGTAGCGACACTCTGCCCAAGGTGAAAGTGACATTGCCCGAGCACCCTTTATTTCAAATTTTAGGATCATTAATAAAAGACATTTTATTATCCAATGCGCTTTCCTTTTTGCATTTTTCTTGAAAATGGTAACTAAAAAACTGTTAGAAAATAATTTCAGTTATTGCATATCACTTTCACATTTGTATCTTTTCTAAAATAAAGCATAAATCATGTGTAAATTAGTAAGCAATAAACTCATTAAAAACAATGACCCTGCGCCCTCTCCCATCCCAACTTTGAATTCCCTGTATTTGATGCGGAAGAAGAAAGTGAGGAAGATAGTGATATTCTAGAAGAAATTACTCAGCTGCTTGAGCATGAGGAGAAGGCTATTCATCCATATAAAGAGCTTGTCGAACTGATCAACTTGGGTTCTAAAGAAAACAAGAAAGAAGTCAAGATTGAGGCACTGCTTAGTGAAGATGTCAAAAAGAGGTTGGTAGAGTTATTGAAAGAGTATGTTGATGTATTTTATTGGTCATATCAAAATATGCCAGGATTGGATACTGATATTGTTGAGCATAAACTGCTGCTTAAACTAGAATGTCCACCAGTGAAGCAAAAGTTAAGAAGAACTCATCCCGATATGGCTGTCAAGATTAGAGAAGAAGTGTAGAAAAAAATTGATGTCGATTTTCTTGTCATATCTATTTAACCTTAATGGGTGGCCAATATTGTGCCTGTTCCAAAGAAAGACAGAAAGTCGGAACGTGTGTAGATTATAGAGATATGAATAAAGCAAGTCCCAAAGATGATTTTCTTCTGCCACATATTGACATGTTGGTAGACAATACAACCAAGTTCAATGTTTTCTCCTTTATGGATGGTTTTTTCCAGATATAATCAAATTAATATGGCACCTGAGGATATGGAAAAAAACAACGTTTATCTCCCCTTGGGGAACATTCTGCTATAGAGTGATGCCCTTCGGCTTGAAAAAAAATTGGTGATATGTACCAGAGGGCTATGACTACCTTATTCCATGACATGAAGCATAAGGAAATCAAGGTATATGTTGATGATATGATTGCTAAGTCTAAGACTATCATGTAGAATATCTATTGAAGTTGTTCCAGCATTTGAGATGATACAGACTCTACTTGAATCCAAATATATGCACTTTCAGTGTTTGTTCTGGAAATCTTTTGGGCTTGATTGTTAGCCAAGAAGGTACAAAGGTGGATCCATACAAATTCTAGGCCATTCGAGACATGCATGCACCTAGAACAAAAAACCATGTCAGAGGTTCCCTTGGATGTTTGAATTATATCTCCAAGTTCATCTCTCACATGATTGCCAATTGTTAGCCTATCTTCAAATTACTCCATAAAGATCAAAGTATTGTGTGGAATGAATATTGTCAGAAGGCCTTTGATAGTATTAAATATTACTTGCTTGAGCCTCCTATTTTTATCCCGTCAGTGGACAGGAAGCATTGGATTATGTATTTAACAGACTTGGAAAGACCGATGGGTTGTGTCCCTGGACAACAGGACGAGACAAGTTGGAAAGAACATGTAATTTATTACCTAATAAATTCATAGATTGTGAATATCGTTATTTGTTACTTGAAAACCTTGTTGTACTTTGGCATGGGCTACCTGGCATCTCCGACAGTATATGTTGAACCATACTACTTGGTTGACATCCAAAAGGGATCCTATCAAGTATATTTTTTAGAAGCCTGCGTTGACAGGAAGGATTGCCCATTGGCAGATGTTGTTATTAGAATATTACATTGAATATCATACTCAGAAAGCTATTAAGGGATTAGCAGATCATTTGGCTCATCAACTGATTGAAGATTATCATCCTATCTAGTTCGACTTTCCTGATGAGGATGTTATTACCATTAGAGCTAAAGGTTGTGATGAACCAAGTTCTGAGGAAGGACTAGAGCTTGGATCCTGATGGGGTATAGTATTTCACAGAGCCTCTAATGCATATGGTCATGGAGTTGGAGAAATTACAACCACTCCTCGAGGTTGTCATAATCCTTTTACTACAAGGAAATGTTTTGATTGTACAAATAATATGGAAGAATATTAAGTTTGTATCCTTGGCCTTTAGGAAGCTATTGATCTCAGGATTAAGAACCTCAATCTCTTCATATATTCATCTTTAGTTATTAATTAAATTAAAGGTGAATGGGAAACTCGTCATCCGGGTTTGATCTCATATAAAGACTATGCTAGGAGGTTGTTTCTTTCTTTGATAAAGTTAATTTCCATCATATACCTCGAGAGAAGAATCAAATGGCAGATGCATTAGCTACCTTATCTTCCATGTACAAGGTAAATTTTCACAATGAGGCACCCCAAATTACGATCAGACGTCTGGATAGACTTGCTCGTGTGTTTGAAGTAGAAGAGGAAGTAGATAATAAACCATGGTATCATGATTTCAAGTGTTTCATCCAGAGTCGAGAATACCCAACTGGGGCATCCAATAAAGATAAGAAAACCTTGAGAATATTGGCTTACAAATTTTTTCTCAATGGAGATGTGTTGTACAAAAGAAATTACGATATGGTCTTACTCAAATGCATGGATAGACACGAAGGAGACATGTTAACACAAGAATTTCATGAAGGGTCCTTCGACACTCATGCCAATAGACATTTTATGGCTAAAAAGATGCTTAGAGCTAGTTACTATTGGTTGACAATGAAATTTAATTTTTGGAAAATTTCCAAGAAGTGTCATAAATGTCAGATTTATATAGACAAGGTGCATGTGCCTCCGACTCTACTCAATGTTATTTCGTCTCTGTGGCATTTCTCTATGTGGGGAATGATATGATTAGCATGATTTAGCCCAAAGCTTCAAATGGACATTGTTTCAATCTGGTAGCTATTGATTATTTCACCAAATGGGTTGAAGCAGCTTCATACACCAATGTGATCAAACAGTTGGCGGTCTAATTTATCAGGAATCATATCATCTGCCGTTAAGGTATTCCAAGCAAGAGCATTACTGACAATGGCTCAAAATTGAACAAAAAAATGATGAAAGAACTCTACGAAAGCTTCAAGATTGAACATCACAGTTCTTCACCTTACAGACCCAAGAGGAACGAGGTTGTTGGAGAGACAAATAGGATTATCAAGAAAATCTTGCAGAAGATGGTTGTAACTTACAAGGACTGACATGAAATGCTTCCTTTTGCTTTGCATGGATACCAGACTATTAGACGATGCCAATGATCTAGGGGGGGGGGGGGTTAAATAGATCACTAATTTATTATAAGAGTCGGCGCCTAAAAAAATTTATTTTAAAAAATTATGCGGAAGCGGCTGAGGAACCAAGTCGTCTAAACGAACTGTTATCGTAAAGATCATATATGCGACAAGCCAAATGGAACAACAAATATAATGAGAAATAGAATCATCAGTTTAATGATTAATAAATACAAATAATACCACTTTAGTTTGTCCAATTTCTAATGATTTATAAAGTGAAAACTTAATTTGACAATGTAACAAACAGTTTGTCTACAATCAATTCGTCAAACACTTGGTGTGAAAAACACTCCAAGTAATTTTTCCTATGTAATGTAAGTGAAATTTTTTTCAATTACAATCCAAGTGATTGTAATGAGTTTTCAAACCAGATTTTCAGCACTACACTACAACAGAATTTTATCGATCAATTGATATTACACAAACATGAATAATTCAAAATAATGAGATAGAGAATGAGAGAACAACACCGAATTTTTTTAGGCAATTCCCCTTTCATCCTTACTTAGGGTACGTTTGCCCCCAATTCTAAAACTAGAATTGAGATATGTATTATCTTGTTGCAAAATTTTATACAAGAGAAGTAATAGTCACCACACACTCAAGCCTAATTGTTGATGTTGATATTATGTCTTCTCTCCCCTTGATTCAAGTCGCATCAAGTGCCTCGAACGTGTTGAATAAACCTCCGGTTACTACTACTTGTTTGAACAAACCCATTGGTCTTCAAACCTTTCACTCGGCTGATTTCGATCACACACTGTTTGAACCCAAATCTTTCTTACACAATCCTCCGATTAACGCTACTTGATTGAACGGACCCACCGTTCTTCAATCTCCTTCGCTCGGATGAACCTATGAAGCAAATATCTGTGCAAAAACCCCCCAAATCCTCAAGATCATGAAGGACAAAACCCTAACGGTTTTATTCAAGAAAAAACCACCGAAATCTCAATCCAAACTAGATACACAATCCTACGTTTGGACGTTATCACCTCAATTATACAAAAGATCAACAAAAATTGTTATGTGTAATTGTTGAGAAAAAAGCAAGAATGAAGATGAAGATGATGAAAAACATTTGGCGTATATCTTTCACTTTTCTTGTTGTATGTCAAATGATGAGAGAAAAATGAATATATATGATGCCTTGACCAACTAACAAATATAACAGCATTTTAAATCATAGCAGATCAGAAAATCAGTCACAAGTCAACAAACGGTCGACCTGAGCACACTCGAATGCAAAACTATGCAAAAAATTTAAGTTATACGTCGACCGAAATACGACCATGCATCGACATAAGCTTGCTCCAAAATGACAAAATTAAATGGTTACAGTATTAGTCGACCAAAGGGTCGACGCGAGCACACCCGAGAGCAAAAGAGTGCAAATCAACTTTTATGAGTTGATCTAAGCAGGGCTTTGAGTTGACTCAAACACCTTAAACTTTCAAAAACGAGTTTTTGCTCATATTTTGGTCCACCTAAGCCATGTTTGTGCAGACCTAAATTTCCTAACATGATCAAATGCACACAAAATGTACATGAGAAGCTCTTATATGTATAGACACATGACTTTAGAATATTTTGTGCATTGTAGAGCCTGAACGCAAGCTAAGACACGATGATATCGTGCAAATTACAAAGTACGAGCTAATACACGTTTTGACATCATTAAAATAAGAACTAAGGCACCTTGCCCTCATACAGACATCTATTCTCACTGCAACAGGGGCAACCCCTTTCTCTTTAGTTTATGGGTTGGAAGCAGTGCTCCCTATAGAAGTCAAGATACCGTCAATACGGGTCTTGATGGAAGCCAAGTTGGCAGAAGCTGAATGGTGTCAGAATAGATATGACCAGTTGAATCGAATTGAAAAAAGTACAGCCTTATGTCATGGCCAGTTGTACCAAAGAAGATGAAGAAGGAAATTAATAAGAAGGTCCGTCCGCGTGAATTCAGAGAAGGTGACCTCGTGCTCAAAAAGATCTTACCTATCCACAATGATTCCCGAGGGAAGTGGACTCCCAATTACAAAGGCCCATACACTGTCAAGAAAGCCTTCTCTGGAGGTGCATTGGTTCTTACAACTATGGATAGTGAGGATTTCCCTCGTCCAGTGAATGTTGATGCAGTCAAGAAATACTTCACCTAAATAAATAAAGAGCAGCTCGCTAAGTTGAAAACCTGAAAGGATGACTTAGGAAAAAATGAGCGTCTCGGTGGATTGAAAAACCAAAAGGGCGGCCCAGGAAAAAATTTGAGACATAAACAGAAATAATTCATCCCGATAGATTGAAAACCCGAAAGGGAAATCTAGGCAAAAGTTAGGGATTTTATGACAAGTAACTGCATCATGCAAGGCTTGATCACTTGAAGCAGCAACGTCATCGACTAGGAAATCTCAGTTCAATCACTCTCAACGGAAGCTAGATTACAGGCATTCAAAGTTGTTAGGAAGAATAATGGTCATTATATTTCAACGTAGCCTTTCCATTTATCATTTTCCAAACTTTGTAATGATTCATGGGGTTATGCCTTTTGTGAACTACCATTCTATCAATAAAATCTTGATTTTCGGCAATCAATTTCAATTCTTATATATTTGTTTCTTTTGCAAAATGTCATTTATTTTCGATAATAATTTTTGAAATAAAGGTTTAATATTAAACATGCTTTTGAAAATTACAAAACGTTTTCCTTTGACTTTTGAATAAATTAAAAGGAACATTGGCGGTTGTTCAAAATTGATCGAGTCTCGAAGTGTGGAACTCAGATTCCCCAGTACAACAGTTCATATGGATTATCTTATGCATATCCTTGGATTTGTTGTCAGATAGCATATTTCCTTCAGCCAGTTTATTGTTGTAATGTTGATTTGGGATTCTCCCATAACAAAGCCAACAAAAGTTTCTACGCCCCTAGAGAGATGTTGGTTTTTGAATATTTTTGCTTCATGTTTTCCCGATGGATCTTTTATTCCCAGCAAAGGATCTTTTTGTCTAGGAAGATGTTGTAGAAGATAAGCTTTGTGGCAGTATCTCCATCTAGTTGAGATTTGGCTGAGTATCCAGTTCATTGATTTTTTTAGTTTCCTAGTTTGTTTAGAGTGTTGTTTTATCAGCATAAGCATAACATTGCATGCATAAAGCATTCATGCATAGTCGAATGCATATTCGTGCTCATTCGCATATCCCCGGTGTCTCTAAATCCACTTTCCTGGTGGTACATTCCTCTAAAAGAGAGTTTTTTTTTTCCACTAAGATTGTACCTCATGGGAAGAATTGTGTTTTAGTTTTTCTCCCCAACGCATTGTCTAGATGGAACAAATCTCTAGTCGAGTTCACTCCTCGTCGGGTAGAGTCATGTTTGACCATTTCTCTCCAATTTTTTCCTGGATTGAACTTTGGTCCCCTGCAGCAATTTTTGACTTCTTCGGGTTGGAAACATAGATGACGAAGAATGCATGTTTTACACCTTTTGGGTCTTGTTTTCCTTAGCAGAGATGGATTGTTTAATGGATTAAGAATATATTTCCTCAACAATTATCGCTCCAGTAATCTCTCTGATATTCTCTATCAACAACAAATGACAGTCTCTTTATTTGAAAAGCTTGTTCATTCCTAACAATGTCAATCCTTATCTCTGCAGAAGTGGAAATCTCTTCAGTCAATCCCTGACAGAGAATCTTGTGGTAAATCAACAAATCGAAGTTAACACAGGCTCATTTTATAATAGGTGGCTATCTCTTTATTTTAGAATCCTGTTGCAATCCCCGATCAGAATTAAGACATAAATCTCCAGTAAGTGAAGACCACTTCAGATTGAAGACCAAAAGTCGAGGAAAGCTTGTTTGTTACCCTTTCCAAGTGGAATACTTGGTCAAAGAATAAATTGAGACTCGTTCCAGGTTGAAGACCGGAAGTCATGGGAGGTTTATTACCCTTTCCAAGTGGAAGAGTTGGTCAAAGAAGAAACGGATACCCATTCCAGGTTGAAGATCGGAAGTCATGAAAGGTTTATTACCATTTCCAAGTGGAAGACTTGGCCAAAGAAGAAACTGAGTCTCATTTCAGGTTGAAGACCGGAAGTAATGGGAGGTTTATTACCCTTCCCAAGTGGAATACTTGGCCAAAGAAGAAACTGAGACCCATTCCAGGTTGAAGACCGGAAGTCATGGGAGGTTTTTTACCCTTTCCAGGTGGAATACTGTTAGGACAGTGGTAAAATGTCGGGTTTTTGTTATCGTCTCCACAGGGAATTTGAGATATTGCCGCTGTTCGACAGTTATCGAGTTCTTAACTTTATAGTAACAAAAGGAGTTTGGTTTTTAGTAACGGTATCTTGCATAAAAGGTAATGGATTGCGGTAAAAGATTGATTTTATGATTTTAATAAAGATTGTCAAAGTTAGGGTTCGGTAATCACTTTTCTTGTATATGTCCGATCAACAATACGCATAAACTCCTATAGATGATAAACACATTCACAACATCCTCCTAATGTGATTATTTCTAACTCACATTGTGGTTTTTCCCATTTTGATCCATTGTTGATTTCTCACACAATCTATCAAAATGACAATATTTAGGTTTAACATTTTTCATGAACAACCACATTCAAAACTATTTCTAGCTTAAGAAAATAGAAGGATGAAAACCTAGGTCAAGAGTTGCAAAATATCTTTCGATCATAAACCAACACAAAGAGTTATAAATAAAGCATGGTTTTCACCATACATTCATCATCCAAGAGTTTACAAATGAAGATCATCCATATACTTACAAAGCTTAATGATCACCTACATCTAACCTTGACAAAATGAAGAACTTAGCTACTCATTTTCATGGTAGCTTGCAAAAGAAGTTTTGGAAGAAGGTTGATGAACATCCAAGTCGAAGAATCCAACTTGGATGAGAATCCACCTTCTTTTTATAGAATAATGTTTAGAAATGAAGAAAAATAAGAGATAAAGGGTTTCTAGGTCACAAAATCTCTTATGCAGCAAAACTAGTGAAAAATATGGTATATGTTCAAAAAGTACATAGGGTTACTTATAGAAAAGTTGTTGTCCTGTCATGCTCGCGACCTCATTCGCCTAGCGAGCTAACAGCGAACATTCGCTACAGCCTCGCCTAGTGAACATGCTAGCGAGGGCTGAGGAAAAGATTCTGCAATGCTTCGCTACTTGCTCGCCTAGCGAGTTCTTCGTCACCTGCCTTGCTGCCAGCGAATGATGCCATTTTGATTCTGCCTAAGTCTGGGAGTGTTCGCTAGCAGCTCGCTATGGGCTCGCCTTGTGAACAACTCACTGTAACACTCGCCAGATGTTCACCTAGCGAACATGCTTTTGCTCTTGTTCTTTCTTGATTCTTTTGTCCACTTTCTTGTGTCTTCAAATTCTACTCTTTTCATGCTCAAATACTGCACAATAACACATAAATTAAAAGGACCAAGAGCATTTCACATCATATTGCATATCAACAAAAGCAAGGTGGTTTTGAACCAAAATTAGACCAAAAATGAGCGAAAGATGCCCAGATTTGATAGCTCAAATAAGCACAATTGGGCATCTAGCAACTCTCCCCGACTAGAATCTTGCTTGCCCTCAAGCAAAGTATGCCTCTCGAAGAACAAGAGGATTTGCTTAAAGAAAAAGGTTTATCCGAAATTGGATCAAATGGCTCAAAAACAAGCAACTTAACCAGACATGTGTTCCCAATGGTTAGAACAACACAATACACAAAAACTAAAATCTTATAGCAATGCAAAACATGTATCAATCAACAACAATGATATCCTGAATGAATTACCCTATCACTCCTCTTCGAATAAGGATTGAAGAGATCACGCGTTTTCAACCGCGGGTGCAATCTCACTCTCCAACAAACAATGCCAAACTCAATTCAATTCATACAATGTCTAACAATTATAAATGAAAATGCGGAAGCACGAAGATCACTAAGGTCTTTTCCGGTTGTAGCTTGGTCAGGTTAACAAACAAGGGACATATCTAAAGCCATTGAAAATGAAGTTGCCGATGCAAAAGAGACATTCACTGTACAATTATTCACACATCTCAACTTGATTTAACTTATTTCTCATTTGAAACCTTCACAACTCTTATTTCACAACTCAAATTTTTTTTTTATATTTTTCTTCCAAGCAAGCATTCATTTTCATTCTTTTCTTTTGATCATTTTTTTTCACACCGTATTCACAAAACAAGTGTTTCTCTTTTTTCTAGTTTCTTTTCAATGCTTGCTTGGTTTTTCAAGAGTTATGGCAAACTACCAACTTACAATTTCGTTCTCCCCAACTTATCTTCTACCTCCTTCATAAGTGAATGCTCTTTACTTTTGACGGAAAAAGAACAATAATAAAAAAATTTCAGGTTTTTAAGAAAAAGATTTTTGAAATCTCGCTTTGTTTCAAGCTAAGATTCAACAGTTTAAGCTCAAAGGGGTTAACAAATACTCTCTGCTCACGGGTAGTTTGTATTTGGAACTGGTTGTGCTCAAAAGAAACAAGTGTCTTGATCATTTCTAATTGCTTCCAAAAGTTCACAATAATAAAAGACAAAGCATGAATTAAGAGAATTAACACAGTTCATTAGAATCCAGCATTTATTTGTACAATGGAGGTTTCCTCACAATTTGTGTTCTTAAGTCCTAAGTGAATCATTCATTCAATCATGTTGCAAAAAGAACAATATTCAATTACAACAAGAATAAAGTTCTTTATGCATTCTAGAGTTCTAACCGAAGGTAACCATGTACCTTAGCTGTATTCGCTTGTTTATTTTTATCATTGCCATCCAAGCTTGGATGCACCTTCATTGGATACTTCTTTCAGAGAGTAACCAATCTAGAAGGTTTTGAAACCCAACAACCACAAAAATTATTAACAGAATAATTTAAAACAAACATAATAATTTAAAACAAAACATTAACCATTAAAATAAAAATAGTGTGCGTGGGGGACTAAACACCCCAAAAAGTACAACCCAAAATACTGAAATCAAAACAGAATATCCGAAAATAAAACAAAATACTAAAACTAAAAAGATAACAACTTAGTCCTCTTCGGACTCAGACTCCTCCTCCTCAGAACCATCATTATCAAAATCCTCCTCTCCCTCAACATCATCAGAACCATCATCATCGTCATCAGCATCATTATCAGCGGGACCGCTAGCACCTACCCCCTCTCCAAAAACAGGCCTGTCCACAGGCCAGTTTGCGTGCTGCAAAAACTGCTCACGCATCATCATAGGACGCTCAACGGAGGGGTCTCGAATCTGAAGCTGCAATACCTGCATAGAATCGTGAATATCCATCATAGCTCGCTGTGATGCCGCCATCCAATCCCAGTTATAGTTGCACACTGCCTGCTGAAAAGGGTTGAACACTTGAGAAGAAGCGCCAGAACCATCAGTAGTCCTGGTACTAGAAGCTGCAACACCCATGTAGTTCTTAGACCTACAGTACTTATCCACATATTTGTCATCAATGGGGGTCGGGATCTTCATTAAACTGCGGGATGGAAGCTTCATCTGCGACTGGGAGCATAAGGCCATAATGAGGCAGGGAAAAGTAAGGGGGCAGTTAACTCGTGACCCCGACTTTAGACCACTCTCAACAATGGACTTCAGCTTATTAGCAATAATCCTAGCCACATCAATCTGGACATTAGTGAGTATGCAATGGACAAGGTGTGCCTCTGGGATCGGCACGGTCGATGTGTGGGATTTCGGCACAATGTTTGTCAGAACCAGAAGTAAAATCAGTTGAGCTATAGGAATCATGTCCTCCCTATGATATCTCATAGGATGTCCAGATTGGTTTAGCTCAACCGATTTACCCTCTAGCAACAGGGCAGCGGAAATGGCATTTGTATTTCTCTGCAACCTCAGGTCTCTGGTGTATCTGTCCAATTCATTTGCTCCCAGATGGAGAGGTTCGCCTAGCACTTGGTTAATGGAATCCCTGTCGAAAGTGACCTGACGGCCCATCACTCTTGTAGACCATGTGAAAAGTTCTTCGTCGTTGGGCAGCACGTTCACGTAAAACTCGCGCACAATATCGATGCTATAGTTTTCGAGAGGAGAAACCAGCCTGGCCCACCTTTTACTGTTGATCATCCCAGCAAAAGTTCGGTACTCGCCTTGTGGGTCTATGATGAACCTCTTTTCAGGGAGGATCTTCCTTTTTTGCAGCGCCACAAAGCGGACAGCTTGCCTTGCCCGTATGAACTTTTCTGTATCAAATTGGATCAGGACCGTACGGGAGGTGCTGGTTGTTGCACCCCAAAATTTGCCTAACCTTTTTCTTTACCTAGCTTGTGTTTCATTGCATTCATTTTAGCATTATCATCTGCATTGCATTGACATGTGTGCAGGAGATCAAGAGGTATGACTACCAACAAAGGGATACACAAGGCTATGAAGCCAGCTAAGAGGGTTATTCAAGTATTCAAGGGTTGATATCCTCATCAGAGAAGCCAAAGATCCTTAGAGAAGGGGTTGGATATAAGAGTGTATGCCTCCTAACTTGAAGGTTATGGGAGGTCATCAGATGATTTTGAAGCCATGAAGTTGGACATGAGACCTTGAAAGAGCTCATGAGAAGTATTGAAAGTCATTTTGAAGCCTAGACAGGTCATCATGTGAAGGATAAGGAGTTATTACCAAGATTGGTGCAACTAGGGTTCACCTGGTCAACCCTAGGTCAACAGATGATTTAAAGAAGGTTGAGACCTAATTTTAAAGCCATGTGATCATGGATTGATGTATTAAGATGCCCAGGGAATGATTCCAATGTCAACTCATCATGAATCAAGAGTGTGAGGAGTTCCTAGGCTAGGGTTTCTAGGCTTGACAGTGTAAAATCCTCTGGTTTAGTGCCTAACCTCAAGACCACATAACTCAAGATGTGATTTTCATCTTGATAACGCGAAATTATATATATATATATATATATATATATATATATATATATATATATATATATATATATATATATATATATATATATATAATGATGTACTTTTCTACTAATCGGCGACCATTTTCACTCTGAATTCGGATATTTCCATACTATTTGCCCAGTATTTTGCAGGTATTCAAAGTCCATGCTCAAATGGAGCAAGATAAAGAAAAGAAGCATTTACAGGTGAAAACCAAGTGAAAATCAGGCCAAAAAAGCAGCAAAAACGAGTTCTGCTGATGTGACGAGCGTCACAAGGGTGTGACGACCGTCATGCGTGTGACGACCGTCATGCAGTTAAATACAGTTTTCTGCACGTGCTGTCAAATTATGAAAGTGCCAAAGAGAAGTGGTACCACTAACTCCTATATTCTCTGATATCACTCCCACTTCCCGAAGAAATCAACCATGGAATATCCCATCTATAAAAGGAGGTAGCTGGTACCAGAAAACCAGGGAGCTGCATTGAAGAGACGAAGTGCTGCCAATTTACATTCAGAGCAATTATTCAAATTCCCATTTTTCTTATCGTTGTTTTATTTTCTGTGTCTTTCTTTCCTTGCAATTCTTGTTTTGCTCCCCATTTCTATTCTGTACGAGTAATTGGCATAAAGACAAAATCATGCCGCCATTTTGGAGGATTTCCCAAAAGCCAAATCGAATTATTTATAGGTTTCTATTTTAATCGTAATTGAATTGTTATTTCCTATTGTAATGAATATTAATATTTTCTGCCATTATTTACGTTCTGTTTATTTATATTCCATGTCTGGCTAAATCTTAAGTAATCGGTATGTAATAAATAATCTGATGGGATCCAATAATTAACTGGTGTATATCTACCTTTTCAAAAACTTATTTATGGCTTCAGTTTTTAAATTTGACTTTTCTAAATAAACCTTCGTCGCGACAGCGAGAAATTATTTACATCAGTTTTGCCACGACAGTGGGAAATTCATAAAGGTACGAACCAACAAGCGACAGCTGAGGCTAATACCAGATAGTAAAAACTAGGCATTCATTTTAAAAACAACGACAACGCTTTAAAAGGAATTGGAACTTAATAGTTTTCAAAAAGTAACTTTAACCCCGAACGGGATAGCGACAGCATACGTTCCGCCTTAGAGTTGCGACTAGCATCAACAACCATCGTGAGACAAAGGTCTTTAAACCATCATTTTCTTCTTAAACTATTTTTGAAAACCTAAAGACACCGGTGACCTATAGAATCCCTGAAGAAATAACATATTACATACCGATTCAAGCATTCATACCTTAAGTAAAAGCTTTAGTTCCCTTTAGTCTACGCACTTATTTTGTTATTATTCCCTTAAAACATTACCAACCTAGCTAAACACCGTAACACCCGATAATACTAGTTTGATTACGAGTCCCTGTGGGATCGATATCTATTATTACTACGCGATAGACTGTGCACTTGCAGTTAATTGAGTTAGACATAGAAAGTCGCGATCAAGTTTTTGGCGCCGTTGCCGGGGACCCGTATAGTCAATAGTGTAATCTTTTGTTACACAGTATAGACTAGGTTAACAATTCTCTCTCCCTCTACTCGTTCTTCGATTGTATGCCAAGTACTCGCTCACAAGGCGACATCTTACAACCGACAATCGCCAAACTAGAGCGCTTCTTACATCTAAGAAGGCGCATCATCGAATATCAACGAAGACACAACATTCCTGATCTTCTAGCTCATCCTCCTGTTGAAGAAGCAAAGATGGCTGAAGGACCTCAGAACAAACCGCTGAAGGACTACGCTACACCCTCTCAGATGGAACCTCGAAGTAGCATAGCTGCCCCAGCTATCAATCAAACCGATTTCGAACTAAAACCCTCATTGTTGTCAGATGTACAACAAAATCAATTCTTAGGAAATGCAACTGAGGATCCAAACGAACACTTAACGAAGTTTGTGCAATACGCAGACACAGTGAAGGAAAATGGAGTAACTCCAGACGCAATAAGACTTCGTCTTTTTCCTTTCTCTCTTAGAGATAGAGCTTGGACATGGTTACAATCCTTACCATCCAACTCCGTTACGACGTGGGAACAGTTGAAGAATGTTTTCTTAGCGAGATACTTTCCGCCAAGCAAAACTGCTATGCTTAGAGCTCAAATCAACGGATTTCGACAAAAAGATACTGAATCTCTCTACGAAGCGTGGGAAAAGTTCAAAGACATGATGAGAGCATGTCCTCACCACGGTCTAGAAGATTGGGTGACGATCCATACTTTCTACAATGGGCTTCTGTATAACACCAGATTAACGGTAGACGCCGCCGCGGGCGGTGCACTTATGGATAAGCCATACAAAGAAGCCTATCAACTAATCAAAAACATGTCTCAGAACCACTGCCAATGGGGAGGCGAACCTCCAACAGAGAAACCCGCAGCGAAAGGTGGGATGTACGAGATCAGCAGCCTAGAAAAGTTCAACGCTAAAGTAGATGCTCTAGCACAGAAAATCGACAGTCTGACCGTTAACCCAACTGCAACCGTAGCTGCTGTAACTCCAAACTGCGATTTATGCGGAATCGCCACTCATAATGCGCCCGAGTGCCCATTGTTGGCCGGAATCCCACCAGACCAAGTAAATTACGCTGAAGGAAATCCCTACGCAAATACTTACAACCCAGGATGGAGGAACCACCCAAACTTTTCCTACAAGAACGATAATGCCTTGCAAGCACCAGTTGCTCCACCAGGATATCAGAAACCAGCCGCTGCTGCCCAGACTGCCCCTAGGAAATCAAATCTCGAATTGATGATGGAAAAATTTATAACTACTCAAGCTCAAACAAACAAAGAATTCCTGAATCAAAATGTACATATTAGCGAGCAGATTAAATAGCTGACCGGAAAAGTAGACGCTTTAGCCACCCACAATAAAATGCTCGAAACGCAGATATCACAAGTGGCTCAACAACAAGCCTCCGCAGCTGCCCCAGCTGGAACATTTCCAGGCAAGCCCGAACCTAATCCTAAAGGTCACACAAACGCTGTTATATTGAGAAGTGGAAAAGAATTGGAAGGCCCAACAGATCCTAGGGATGAAGATTTAGTAATGCATCAGAAATCCGATAAACCAACCGAAAAGGAGTCTGAAACAGAAAAGAAGGAATGTGACAAGCAAAAGGCCGCCAAAGATGAAAACTCATACGTGCCTCCAGCGCCATATAAACCACCGATCCCTTATCCTCAAAGATTACTAAACTCCAAAACTTCAAGACAATTTAAGAAATTTGTTGAACTTCTGAAACAACTAAACATCACTATTCCTTTCACAGAAGCGATAACTCAAATGTCGTCATACGCTAAGTTTCTTAAAGAGATCTTGTCTAATAAAAGGAAAATAGAGGATAACGAGACAGTGACACTTACTGCCGAATGTAGCGCAATCATTTAAAACAACATGCCTCATAAACTAAAAGACCCAGGTAGTTTCTCCATACCCTGCGTCATAGGAAAGTTCGTTATAGACAAAGCCCTGTGCGATCTAGGAGCCAGTATAAGCGTCATGCCTTTATCTATATGCAAAAAGCTAAATATGGGAGAACTAAGACCAACTAAAATATCTGTACAATTGGCTGACCGATCAGTCAAATACCCCGTCGGTGTACTGGAAAACGTTCCAGTACGCATAGGCCAATTCTATATCCCAACCGACTTCATAATCATGGACATCAAAGAGGACTTTGTTACCCCAATTATCCTAGGAAGACCGTTCCTAGCTACAGCCGGAGCTATCATAGACGTAAAGAAAGGAAAGCTAACATTCGAAGTAGGAGAAGAAAAGATAGAGTTCATCCTTACTAAATTCTTAAAGGCACCAGCTATAGATGACACATGCTATATAGTAGATGTCATTGACGAATGCATACGAGAATTAGAGAAGGAGGAAACTACATATTCTGAAATCATGAAAATCCAGATCCCTGCCATTTATGAAGATGACAACTGGAGTGCACCATACAAAGATGATAGTTTGAGCGAGATCTTAGAACTCACTCCAAATCACATGCCAGGTCCGAAAAACCCAGCTTTAGAACTTAAAGAGCTACCTAAAACCCTCAGGTACGAATTCCTAGATATAGAATTCAAAAGACCAGTAATAGTAAACGCTAATTTAGGACAATCAGAAACTGAGCAATTATTAGAAGTCCTAAGGAGATACCCAACTGCGTTAGGCTATAATATAAGTGATCTAAAAGGCATAAGTCCCTCCATCTGTATGCACTGTATCATGCTGGAGGAATATTGCAAAACTTCAAGAGAACATCAGAGAAGGATAAACTCGATCCTAAGCACTGTAGTCAAAGACGAGGTGAAAAAGCTACTAGACGCAGGAATCATATACCCGATTTCTGACAGCCAATAGGTCAGCCCAGTACACGTAGTACCCAAGAAAGGAGGCGTTACTGTAGTGAAGAATGCAAAAGGCGAATCGATAATCCAAAGAGTTGTGACCGGAAACAGGATGTGTATCGATTACAGAAAACTGAACAAGGCAACTCGGAAAGATCACTTCCCTTTACCTTTCATAGACCAAATGTTGGAAAGACTAGCGAAACATTTGTACTTCTGCTATCTAGATGGTTATTCAGGATTCTTTCAAATTCCTATTCACCCCGATGACCAGGAAAAGACAACATTCACCTGTCCCTACGGTACCTTTGCTTATCGCCGAATGTCGTTCGGACTATGCAATGCTCCAGCAACCTTTCAGAGATGCATGATGGCCATCTTTGCGGATTTCATAGATGACATCATGGAAGTGTTCATGGATGACTTCTTTGTATGCGGATAAAGCTTCGAAAGCTGCCTGTCGAATTTAGAGATGGTACTCAAAAGATGCACTAAAGTAAACCTTGTCCTTAATTGGGAAAAATGCCATTTCATGGCCCGACAAGGCATCGTTTTAGGACACGTCATATCGGAAAAGGGGATCGAAGTTGACAAAGCCAAAATAGAGATCATAAAGGATCTCCAACCTCCGAAAACCGTACGAGAAATACGAAGCTTCTTAGGACACGTTGGATTCTACCGAAGATTCATACAGGATTTCTCGAAAATCACAAAACCTCTTTCAGGTTTGCTAATGAAAGGTGTCGAGTTCATCTTCGACAAAGAATGCTTAGAGGCATTCAAAACTCTAAAATCAACACTTATCACTGCACCAATCATGCAACCCCCAGATTGGCGACTACCATTCGAAATTATGTGCGATGCGAGTGATTACGTTGTAGGCGCAGTTCTAGGACAAAGGAAAGACAAGAAGCTTCACGCTATCTACTACGCCAGTAGAACATTAGACCCTGCCCAAATGAACTACGCCACAACGGAGAAGGAACTCCTAGCAGTCGTGTTCGCTCTTGACAAATTCCGTTCCTACTTGGTAGGAGCCAAAGTAATCATATACACAGACCACGCTGCCATTAGGTACCTAATAAGCAAAAAGGACGCCAAACCCAGATTATTGAGATGAATCCTATTATTACAAGAGTTCGACTTATAAATTAAAGATAAGAAGGGGACCGAGAACGTAGTTGCAGATCACTTATCACGTATAGAGGGCATAAAACAAGAACCAGTACCTATCAATGACGATTTTCCCTACGAACGTCTGATAGCCAAATTGGAAAGCGATATGTCCAACTCTACTTCGGAAGAACCGGAACTGGAAAAAGCCGTGGAAGTTGTCTATGCCCAAACCACTTTGCCGTGGTTTGCCGACATCGTTAATTACCTGGCTGCAGGCGTGCTTCCACCGGACCTGACTTATCAACAAAAGAAGAAATTCTTCCACGACTTAAAGCATTACTACTGGGACGAACCTCTACTCTTCAAACGAGGCGCCGCCAACTTATACCGTCGCTGTGTCCCAGAGGAAGAAATAGAAGACATCATCTCCCAATGCCATTCAGCACCTTATGGTGGTCATGCTAGCACCTCAAAGACGTGCGCTAAAATTCTACAATCTGGCCTATTTTGGCCCAGTCTCTGGAAGGATGTCCATAGCGCTGTACTAAAATGCGACCGGTGCCAACGCAATGGAAACATCTCACGACGCGATGAAATGCCTCAGAGAGGAATTTTAGAAGTAGAAATCTTTGACGTCTGGGGAATCGACTTCATGGGACCTTTCCCATCTTCTTTTGGAAATAAATATATACTCGTCGCTGTCGACTATGTATCGAAATGGATAGAGGCCGTTGCCGTTCCAACAAATGACACGCGAGTAGTCGTTAAACTCTTTAAAAACACAATCCTTCCTAGATTTGGTGTGCCCAGACTCGTCATTAGTGACGGTGGTTCGCACTTCATATCGCGAATCTTTGACAAACTCCTCTCCAAATACGGAGTCAAACACCGCGTAGCCACACCGTATCATCCACAAACTAGTGGACAAGTGGAGGTTTCGTACAGAGAAATAAAGCAAATTTTAGAAAAGACTATCGCAACCTCCAGGAAAGATTGGTCCTCAAAGCTGAACGAAGCTTTATGGGCTTATAGGACCGCCTTTAAGACACCGATAGGCACCACACCATTTAAACTAGTCTACGGAAAATCATGTCACCTTCCGGTAGAATTAGAGCATAAAGCCTTCTGGGCTATTAAGACACTAAACTTCAACTACACTGCGGCAGGAGAGAAGCGAATCTTGAAGCTTCATGAATTGGAAGAGCTAAGATTAGACGCGTACGAGAATGCACGCATCTACAAAGAAAGGACCAAGAAATGGCATGATAAACGTTCGATCCGGAAACAATTCAGTGTGGGAGACACCGTGCTCCTATTCAACTCCAGATTGAAACTATTCCCTGGAAAATTAAAATCTAGATGGTCTGGACCTTTTGAGGTCACCAAAGTCCTTAAGAGTGGATCTGTTGAAATCAAGAATCAAATCAACGCACCGTTTGTAGTAAACGGACAGCGTTTGAAACATTATAACCAAAATGAACACAACGACCACGTGAGCAATATGAAATTGCTCGAGCTTCCCGAATAGCTTATATCCAAGCTATCGTCAGACTTCTGACGTTAAAGACAGCGCTGATTGGGAAGCAACCCAATTTTTCCCCATTTTTTCTTCTAAATTTATTAAAACTATGTTTTTTTGTTAACTTATAATTTCTATAAATCTCTATTATCTTATTTTCCAATATTTATATTTATTTTATATTTTTCTCTTTTATCACTCTTTACTTCTTAAAAATATGATCTGAGCGAATGTGATTTTTCCAGGATTTTAAAGTCGTTCTACTTTTCTCCCGTTTTATCTGACTAACGAGTATGGCCGACATCGACGTTACGACTGTTATGTTTAGAGGACGAGCTCATAAGGCTAGATTTGAGGCACTGACTCAGAGAAGCTTTGCTTCGACTCTGTACTACGATAGACCCACCATGGACAAGCTAGGAATCCAGGATAGCATTTAGTACTTATTTAACCAATTAGGCTGGGAGCAAACTGCTCTAAAGACCCGATTTGCTACCTTCCGCGAACTGACATTCGAATTCCTTAGCTCCCTAAGTTACTTACCTGAACATGGCTATGGATCCACTAAAGAGCTGATAACCTTTAGAATGTTTGGAATAGACCAAACACACAACCATACCACGTTAGCTAACATCCTAGGCTTCCCTAGCGGACTTTTTGTGTTTACCACCACTGAAGAGGATATTGATCTCGAATTAGACCAATTATGGGGTTCCATCACTGGTAACTATCACCCAGAACCGAATGACATGCACAACAACGAGATACATAATCCAGCCTTCCGCTATTTCTATAGGATTTTAGCCCATACCCTCTTTGGGAAGGAGGAAAACATTACAACAGTCTCAAAGGACGAGTTGTTCATCCTTCTCTGTGCTTCACAAGGCCGCCCTGTAAATGCTGTCCCTTTTATGATGAGGGCATTTACACGCCTCAATCAGGAACCACACTCACCCATTTTAATAGGAGGCCTAGTCACCATGATCGCCCACGAAATTGGCTTGAGGTACTACCTAAACAAAGTCGTTCGTTTCGGCAACCTCAGATCAAAGGACATCCAGTTCTGCTTCAACAGACGTATCTTAGGTACCTTAGGACCAGGAGCCTACGAATACCTCATAGCTGATCAACCTGTTCACCTTTTCACATTTCCCAACCATGAGCTAACCAGTATCCATAACAAAGACAATTGGCTTTATGAATTGGACGAGCCTATGGGACCCCCATCACCTCACTCCACACCCCAGGCTTACATGTATGACAGTGATCAAATCTCAGAAGCACATGACTATTTGTACTACCAAGATTATGAGTCCGAAGTGGAGATCGATCCTGAGACCCCTCCTAACTACCATAACTTTTCTAACCCCACGCCTGAACAAAACACAGACAAACTGGACACTGTTCTAAGAACTGTAGACGACCTCAAGCTGGAAGTAACCACTATCAAAGATGAATTAACGCAGCTTCACATAGATTTCGTTACTTACATGGACGTAGTTAGCGACCAATTTAATGACGTTATTCAGCAGGTCAACAACTTGAAGAAACCAAAGGAGTGATATTTTAGTTTCCTCTTTAATTTAAGTTTACTGCATTTCGCATTGTTTCACATTATTTCATTTTGCAATTGTTTCCTCTCTTTGGATATTGTATTACTTTAAACTCATTTTTCGATTTAATGTTATTTTCATTTCACTCCAGTATCTCTCTTCATTATGTTTCCTGTTATTTCTTATTTCGTAATTAGTCCATCATAAGTCAAAATATCATATTTTCCACTGTTAAAACGCCCCACAAGCAAAATTCTGCATTTCTGCAGAATTTGCTGCTGTGACGGTCGTCACATTTCCCTGACGGTCGTCACGCGTGTTACGACCATCACACATCCCTGACGGTCGTCACGTAGAAAAAACCCCAATTCTGTCAAAACAGAGGTTGCGCACCTCTCTACTTCCTCTCCCCTAATTCCCTATTATCCTGAAATTAAAACCCACTAAAAACCCTCCGAATCCCCCATTAAACCTCCACCATTTTCAACTTCCAATTCACCCTTATATATTACCCTCTGCATTCCCTTACCTCACCATTCTCAGAAACTCCCTATTCTCAAACCTCTGCACTTCTCTCACCAAAATGGCCAGACAAACCAGTGCATACCCCGATTTGAGCACCATCACTTTCCGAGAAGGAGAGGCCAGCGAACGGCAGCAGACCAACTTCCTAGCATTCCATCAACGGTCGCTTCAGCCGACCCGGTATGCTCACATGGATTCTCTGACGGAACTCGGGATTCTCGATGGCGTAACTTGGATGTTACAGAGAGCCGGCATCTGGCATCTCTACACCAATCCCCAACCCACCTACGAGTAACTCACTCTGGAGTTTCTCAGCTCCTTCGCATACGCAACATCATCCGGCGATACCAACCAATTTACCGGCGCCGCCTGCTTTCGTCTGTTCAGAACTGAATATCAGGTCCCCCAGGACCGCATCACCGTCATTCTACAGTTATCTCACAGCGACGATGCTCACCGCCGCATCTCCGATCAGTTCTACCAAGAGGCCTTCCCTCTCTGGAACCAACTGACCGGAACCACTCCAGAAAATTGGGACACTCTGAACGCCACTCATATCCACAACCTAACTATCCGCTACTTCCACCGCGTGTTGAGCAACACAATATTCGCTCGTGGCAGTAACCATAAGGTCAACTCGAAGGAGCTGTTTTTCCTCCGTTGCGTGTTCGCCTCGGAACCTGTTAACGCCGCCCCGTTTCTCTTGGCTCACATTCAAGCCAATTGTAACCGCGGCTCTAAAACTTTCTATTTCGGTGGCATCATGACATCCATTGCCATAGGCCTCGGTCTTGGCGACCGCCTCCAGACACTCCGCCAGATGCCCCCTGTCTTTCTGGACACCGACCACTACCGCGCCTCCCACCTCATCAAGGCCCGCCGTGATGGGAGATATCATTCGGTAGTGCGAGGCCGCACCATCTAGAGCATCATCATGCCTTCACGCACCCGAATGCATCCAGAGGATAGAGCCAACTGGCTCTTCGATACCACTGCCCCTGCTGCCCCAACATAGGATAATATCCAAGAGCCCAGGGACGAAGTTCAAGAGGAGCTAGACAGAGCTGACCAGCCTAAGCCATCACAAGCACCTGCTGCAGAAGGCCCTTCTGCGCGCCGCCGCCCCCGTCCAGCCTCTGATGACACATCCGAGGCCCTCCTCCGCTGCATTGACCAACAGAACCAGATGATGCTTATGATGGAGCAGCAGAACCGAAGGGCTGAAGAATTTGAAGCATGGCAGAGAGAGCAAACCGGTCAAATTCAGCAATCTTTGCAGTTGATGCATGATGTCCATTCCGGCATGGCCGATGAGATGGCGCACCTCACTGTGCAAGTCGACGGCCTCCGTGATTACATATTCAACACCGGAGCTCTGAACCTCGCCGCACGCGACGCCCCAGCCAGAGGTCGCGGAAGAGATCGAGGACGAGGACGGGAATAGTAGTATTTTTCATTTTTGTCATTTTTGTTTTTCTTTATTTATTTCCTTTGTATTACTCCCTCCGCATTCTTTCAAATCAGTGAGGACACTGATTTAGATAGTGTGGGAGCGGACGTTATTTCCCTTTTCATTTCCCTTTTTCCCTGTTATTTCCCATTTCCTATTGTACTTTTCCTTTTGAATTCTCAATTTAAAGTAATTTCAATTTTCGGAAAATAAACTCTTATATATATATATATATATATATATATATATATATATATATATATATATATATATATATATATATATATATATATATATATATATATATATATATATATATATATATATATATATATATATATATATATATATATATATATATATATATATATATATATATATATATATATATATATATATATATATATATATATATATATATATATATATATATATATATATATATATATATATATATATATATATATATATATATATATATATATATATATATATATATATATATATATCTCCGTTACGTGAACTCCCCGCGTTTCATATGACATATACAAAGAAACTTTTATCCTCTCCGAAGCATCACACGATACGCCTAAACCTTACCAAGTTGGAATTTCCGAGAACAAAATTTTAACAAAGCTTCTACGCCCTGACACCTTAGACCTCTGGTTTATGCGAGTCAGTCTCACTGCTTACTCGTATCAAAGCCTCAAGTTTCGAATCGAACGGAGCCCCCAGTAGTTTATACGAGCAGTCAGCACCATCCTAAACTCTTCTAAGCAAGAAACCGATGCAAATAAGTGTATGATCTCTAGTAAGAATTCCATAATCTTGAAAGAAAAGAAAAGCCATATTGCATGAATACAGAGATATGTCCCTTCTAAGTTAGGTGCTCCTCACCCGAGCATTTAGCCCAACGGTACGAAACTCTTGCAGATTTATAGCAGAATAAGCATATGTGCAAAGAAAAAAATAAAACTAGCAGAGAGATCAAAATCACCAACAGGTTTTCTTGCCATGAACATGTATGGATAACGGGCTTAATGTGATTGCGCCAGAACGAAACCGGGTAAAATTTGTAGCGAGAGACTTGTAGCCGAGCTGCAGTAACATGGTTGAGACTGGCTTGCATAAAAGAGAAGCCTTCGAAGACTTACAATCAAGTGTCGTCGCTGTATATGCTTTGTTTCCATTGGATCCCCGGTTCTTCTTAACTTGGCGTCTGAGAAATCTGATCAAGGGAAGAGCGTGCCGCGTGCTTGCCGAACTTTAAATTTTTCCTACCTTTACTTGAGGACAAGCAAAGATTCAAGTTTAGGGGAGTTTGATAACGCGAAATTATATATATATATATATATATATATATATATATATATATATATATATATATATATATATATATATATATATATATATATATATATATATATATATATATATATATATATATATATATATATATATATATATATATATATATATATATATATATATATATATATATATATATATATATATATATATATATATATATATATATATATATATATATATATATATATATATATATATATATATATATATATATTGATGTACTTTTCTACTAATCGGCGACCGTTTTCACTCCGAATTCGGATATTTCCACACTATTTGCCCAGTATTTTCCAAGTATTCAAAGTCCATGCTCAAATGGAGCAAGATAAATAAAAGAAGCATTTACAGGTGAAAACCAAGTGAAAATCAGGCCAAAAAAGCAGCAAAAACGAGTTCTGCTGATGTGACGACCGTCACAGGTCCATGGCGACCGTCATGCAGTTAAAATACAGTTTTCTGCACGTGCTGTCAAATTATGAAAGTGCCAAAGAGAAGTGGTACCACTAACTCCTATATTCTCTGATATCACTCCCACTTCCCGAAGAAATAAACCGTGGAATATCCCATCTATAAAAGGAGGTAGCTGGTACCAGAAAACCAGGGAGCCGCATTGAAGAGACGAAGTGCTGCCAATTTACCTTCAGAGCAATTATTCAAATTCCCATTTTTCTTATCGTTGTTTTATTTCCTGTTTCTTTCTTTCCTTGCAATTCTTGTTTTACTCCCCATTTCTATTCTGTACGAGTAATTGGCATAAAGACAAAATCATGCCGCCATTTTGGAGGATTTCCCAAAAGCCAAATCGAATTATTTACAGGTTTCTATTTTAATCGTAATTGAATTGTTATTTCCTATTGTAATGAATATTAATATTTTCTGCCATTATTTACGTTCTGTTTATTTATATTCCATGTCTGGCTAAATCTTAAGTAATCGGTATGTAATAAATAATCTGATGGGATCCAATAATTAACCGGTGTATATCTACCTTTTCAAAAACTTATTTATGGCTTCAGTTTTTAAATTTGACTTTTCTAAATAAACCTTCGTCGCGACAGCGAGAAATTATTTACAGCAGTTTTGCCACGACAGTGGGAAATTCATAAAGGTATGAACCAACAAGCGACAGCTGAGGCTAATACTAGATAGTAAAAACTATGCATTCATTTTAAAAACAGCGACAGCGCTTTAAAAGGAATTGGAACTTAATAGTTTTCAAAAAGTAACTTTAACCCCGAACGGGATAGCGACAGCATACGTTCCGCCTTAGAGTTGCGACTAGCATCAACAACCATCGTGAGACAAAGGTCTTTAAACCTTCATTTTCTTCTTAAACTATTTTTGAAAACCTAAAGACACCGGTGACCTATAGAATCCCTGAAGAAATAACATATTACATACTGATTCAAGCATTCATACCTTAAGTAAAAGCTTTAGTTCCCTTTAATCTACGCACTTATTTTGTTATTATTCCCTTAAAACATTACCAACCTAGCTAAACACCGTAACACCCGATAATACTAGTTTGATTACGAATCCCTGTGGGATCGATATCTATTATTACTACGCGATAGACTGTGCACTTGCAGTTAATTGAGTTAGACATAGAAAGTCGCGATCACATCTCACCTTGACCCCAACATGATTATTGTAGAGCATGATCATAGATTTAATTTGAGTACTAGAAATCCTTGATAGATTTTATAGAACTCAAATTATGAGTCAGACAAGTTACAGGTCATCAGATGAATGTGAATTTGGAGCTTGAAAGTCACCCAATTTGCATGACATTTTTGACCTAGAAAGATGATTCTCATGAACTTTTGGCCAACATGAATGTTGTTCCTTATCTTCTTAGCTTTTCAGAAAGTACTAGAAGTCCATGATTGGATTTGTAGAACGCAAGATATGAGTTTTGCAAGACAAGGGTATTTTGGTAATTTGAGATTATAGGCCATTTTTTTATTATGGGTCAATTTCACCTACTTACACACCTCAAATGGAATTTTTTTTCAACTTGAAAGTTGTTCAAAATGGTGTTATTTGTCCAACCATGACCCAAGAATTCATTGATATGGATTAAATTGAGAAGTGAATGAAGAAATTTTCATGGAGGAATAGTTAAAGGCATAAAAATGAGAAAATTCCAAATTAATTCATTTTGTTCCAAACTAGTGCAAGTTTGTGCATTTTTTGAAGGTAAATAACATTTGGAACACTTTTGCATTTTTACATTTCCATGTTGATGTTGGTTTTATGGAAAATTTCAAAGTTTCTTAAGAATGAAGTAACATGATCAATCCACACCATTGATTGGAATTAAGTAACAAATCCTGACCCTTCATCCTCACTAATACACCAGCAATGAATTTGATCTAGATTGAGGCTGAAACAGAGGTGAATTCGTGCTCTGCCATGAAGGAAAATTGAAGGAAAGTGTGAAAATGAAATTGGACTTGGAGTCAAGTTTGAGCCCCCATTTCAGCCCAGATTAGTTCTATATAACATCATGAATGAGTTCAGAGCAATTTTGGTGATGGAATGAGCTTGGAAAGGTAAGAAACAGTTACAAAAAGTTACTTACAAGTGAAAATCGAATTTCACCATTGGAGGGATTTCTGAAGAAATTGAGAGTTGAGAAAGCTTCTACCATCATCAAGGATTGATTCTGCACGGTTTTGGATAAAGATTGGAGGCTGTATCATCTTCTGTTGAAGCTCAAACCAGGTTTTCTTCTTTTCATGATTACGCTCTGTTGATGATGAATTAGTGTAAATATTGCATGTGGTTAGGTAGAACTTAAGTCATAGATGGATTTAGGTTTGATCTGAGAGCCATTTGCGAGGTTTCTTGATGATGGATGAAATCTTTAAGGATTCAGTTTAGGCTCATTCTTGGTTGATATCAAGTTTTATTTAGGGATTCTTGATCAGTGATAAGTGTAGAAGAGGTTTGTATGCTTTATGTAGAGTTTGGTGATGATTTGCCTAAGTGTGATATTTTTGTTCATGGTTGTATCTGCTTGATCCTTGAGAAAATGAAAAAAAGAAGATTATAATGTTGATCAGGGTGGAGAGACGAGTAGATCTAGGCAATTTTTGTGAAGTTTGGTGTTATCTGGTGATTTGGCCACCGTTGGCTCGCCGGAGAAGACGACCAGAGTCTTCTCCGGCCGCCCTGAGTTTCCCTCTCTCAATTTGCAGTTTAAAAGGTAGAAGATAAAGCTGACACCATTGGATGAGTTTGAACCAATTGACTTAGTATTAGAATCTAACGTGTAGGATTCATTCTGAGGGTTGTTGACCTTGACCAGATGAGGTGGCAAGCTTTAAGGCGTTGGATTGTACTACTTTTAGCATGAAGGATCCTGATTAGAACGTAGGGTGAACCCTAGTCAATCTAGCCACACATGATCATTAATGAAACGATTCGTTTCATTAAAGTTCTTCTGAGATATGTGGCACGCGCTATTCCCCTTGGATGAGTGGACCGGTCATTAGATCTGATGGCTACGTTTTATTCTTGCATTTAATTTCTTTAATTCTTTTTTCTTATTTTCTTTTAATGCTTTAATTGTTTTTAATTCATTAAAAATAGAAATAATTGATAGAAAAATGTGGAAAAAATCATGATTGATCTTTCGCTTGTCCCTGATTTTTGTATGCAATTTAATTGAGTTTTTGATAAAATTTCCATTTATTGTCTATTTTTCCATTTTTATTAGTTGATTAAAAAGTGTAAAAATGAATGACTTCTTTTCTAATTTTTGTGCTATCTCTTGGATTTGAATTTAATGCTGAATTTTTGTATGTGTTATCTAGACATCTTGATAGTGTTGTATGAGTTTTCTTGCATTTTTTAGAAGCTTTTAGGTATAGGTTTGAGATATATTTCTAGGACCTTCCCCTTGTGGATTCCTTTTAGCATACCTTTAAGTGTAGAAATTATTTAGAACCTTTAGATTTAGGTTTTGGCCCTGGATTTTGTACCATGATTCCTTAACACACTTAGGAAGCCTTAGGATTTTTCCTAGCCTTTTAGGATTGATTTTCCTATTTTAACTAGAACTTACAAGTTGATTGTGCTTTAGGTGGATCCTAATGTAGTTTACCTCATAGTTTAAGCTTTAAAGTGAATATTAACTAACCCTAGGCTTCAAATTCCTTCTTGATAGAATAGAACTTAGGTAGATACCTCTTTAGAACATTGATTAGGCCTTGATAGAGCTTTTGAATCCACTTAGTTTAGGCGATCCTTCTGGCTAGTCATTAGGGTTTCTTAGAAGTTTCTGTGATGCCTTCTTTCCCCTTTGTGGTTTCTTCCCTGGGCTTTGCCCTATCCTCTTTCTTCATATCTTGATGAGGAGCCCTATTGGGAGAGCTTAATCCTTCCTTTTGTTGGATTATGCGTATTCCTCAGGAGGTTGAACCTTGGATTGACATTCATTAGCATAGTACATTCTTTTGGTTTGCACTATCTCCCTCCTTCAAGTCTTGATGAGGAGCCCTCTTGGGAGAGCCTAATCCTTCCCTTGGTTGGATTCTGTGCATTCGTTAAGAGGTTGAGCCTTGGATTGACATTCCTGGCATGGTATATTCCCTTGGTTTATACTGTCATCTGTCTCCAAGTCCCTTTCTTAGGATCCCTTTTGGGAGAGCCTAATCCTTCCTTTGGTTGGATTATGTGCATTCCTTAACAGGTTGAGCTTTAGATGGATATTCTATGTTGATACACTTTAACCAGGTACCTAAGATTGACATCTAGGACCAACACCTAGTTTCTTGGTCCTATTGACATAGGATCCCTCTTGGGAGAGCCTAATCGTTCCCTTGGTTGGATTCTGTGCATTCCTCAAAAGGTTGAGCCCATGATGGACTCTTGTGTTGACACACATCCAACCTGATGTAGCCTGGGATGACTTACCTGTTGCTCATCTTGGTTACCCTTCCCCTCAGTCTTTCATTCATGATTGTTTGACATTGCTTGATGCATTAGGATAGGCTCATGTTTAGAGTATTGTAGGATAGGAGCATGACTGCATTGAAAGGTTGAGTTGAGCTCCCTTTGCTTGTTTGCTTTAGAGGTTGAGTGTTCTCCCCCTGCTTGAGTGTTATTTTCCCTTTTTCTGACTGATGTGTTTGCATTGAAAGGTTGAGGTGACCCTCCCTTTGCTTGTCTGTTTTTGTTTATTCTCTTTGCTTGTTTGCTTAGAGGTTGAGTATCTCCCTCTGCTTGTATTGTTGCATTCTATTTGCATCTTTACTGTTTGCGTTTCTGTTTTATCTGCTTTAATGGTTTTTGCTGTTTGTTTGTGTTTCCCACTCATATGATCCCTTAGGACTATCACTTCCTTTGATAAGGAAGTGATGATAGACTTTTAGGTTGAAACCTTTGCATGATAACATCTAGGAGTTCCCTGTTTCAAACTCAACCATAGGATGAATCCGTGGCATGACAACATTAGGGCTTGATAGTCTCCCATGTAGTCCTTTCTCCTTCTCATCTCCAATAACAACAGTAAAAAACGTAATAAAGGCAAGTTGGTACAGTGCGTTACGAGCCTTAAGCCACTTGGGAAATGATAATTGAGCGATTTCCTCTCAATCGTCTAAAGTGTTTAGTATACGTCCTTTAGACGATATGTGACGCATTCATTCCCAAGTCATAGTCTCTAGTGCAGTATGAACTACAGACATCCATAAAAAACACTTCTTCCATAAAAGACAAAAACAAACTTCAAACCTCTTTTTGCCCCGTGGGCTCTCTTAATCAGGAAAACGTTTTCATAAAAAGAGTGTCGTTAACTCTCAGTTCTACCGCAAACGGTAACGCACGAGTCTCCGACGAGCGAGCTGCATACACCAAACTGCTAGAACTGTTTGTTAACCCTACTCGAAAAACAGATGAATCAACTGTTATCCCGAACTACGTAAGCTCTGATCTCTCACACCTGTTGAGAGTACGTAGGCACAATACTGACGTATTAGCGAGCAACCTTCCCCTTCACCCGTAGTTAGCCGAACTACGTTGACTCTGATTTCTCGTTCTCTGACGAGAATACGTAGGCACGAAGCGCGATGCTTTGTCGAGTCAATTTTCTTTTCTTTTCAGACCAGCCTTGATAGGTAGATAGTTAAACCAACCCGTCAGATAAACATAACAAGCATGGATCCCGTTGAATACAACGGACGTGAGGGGTGCTAATACCTTCCCCTTGCGTAACCGACTCCCGAACCCATACTTGGTTGTGATGACCTTGTCTTATACCTTTTCGTCAGGTTTTTTCCGATCGTTTCCTTTCACTTCTGTGGGATAAATAATGAAAGGTGGCGACTCTTCTGTTTTGCAGACACCTTATTTTTGCAGTAGCGACAACTGGCGACTCTGTTTGGGACAACGTCCCCTAGGCGAGTCAATCCTAGCGCTTGCGTGTTTATCTGTTGGGTTTGCATTTATTTATCGCACTTTACTTTCAATATAATATGATTATTTGTTGTGCTGTTGTGGGAGGGACTGATTCTGATGAGTGAGAAGCCAGACCCAGGCTTGAGAGATACATAGTATTAGAGTGGATTAGTGGTGGACATGCTTGCTTTGCTCGCACCAATTCCCATGTAATCCACACTCAAACGAGGTTCTCTTTGATGACTTGCTATCGGTCCTTTGGACTCGAGAGGATTTTGAATCTGAGGATTGTCGACTCTGGGGACCGTTCATTTGTGACTCAGCTAAGTGAGGCCTCTTCAGGGAGTGATGATGCCAAACCAGAAATGGTGAACGTATCATCATTTCGTGAAAGTCTGTGACGCTGGGAAACGCATAGGATGCCATACCTATGTTAGTGGATTCGGTCCATACTTGTGAGCGGGGCTGGGCTATGCAGGAAACTTTTACCTTCAGACAACCTGGTTTTCTCTTGATAGTTTGAATTAGTATCAGTGGTATCAGTGGGTCCTAATTGTCGGAGCTGAGTTATATTCTCGCCGAAGTAGAATTTTAGTCCTTCTCAACCAACAACACAGTCATCTTGATCTCTTGCCGCATGTTTGCATTTCTGCATTTTTGCATTCTCATTTGCATATCATTAACATGTGTCTGTGTTGCAGGTGCATACTTCTCCCCTGGTTCTAGTAATCTTGATCCTCATGGTTGACATGGCATCTCTGAAGAAAACAGTGGCTTACAAGCTACCAACGCCTGATATCCGAGAGTTACGGGGTCTGATTTCTTTGGCTGATAAGAAAGTGATGGAGGACTTCAGAAAGAGTTATGGGAGATTACTGAATATTGTGTGTAAGCTTTCTACGTACGAGTTGAATGGCCTCTACGCTCTTCTGTAGTTTTATGACCCGCAGCTTAGATGCTTCGTTTTTCTAGACTATGTCCTAGCTCCAACCTTAGAAGAGTATTCTGACTTGCTAGGGGTACCTTTGTTGAATCAGATGTCTTATTACCATGTTGATGTTGAACCTAACTTGGGTAAGTTGGCTGCCTCCCTTCATCTAGATGACTCAGAGCTGAAAGGGATGTTGTTCAGAAAGATTGGAGTTTATGGTTTCTCTTTGCCTTTCCTGGTGGAGAAGGCCCAAGGGTTTGCCAAGAAGGGTTGTTGGGTAGTGTTCAATGCCATCTTAGCCCTTTGTATATATGGAATCGTGCTATTCCCAAGTCACCCGGACTTCATAGGTATGGATGCTTGCCACATATTCGCTTCTGGGAATCCGGTGCCCACTCTTCTCGGAGACGTTTATCATTCAGTTCACAGCAAGAATGAAAACAGAAAGGGGAAGAATGTGGCATGTTGTGCTCCTTTGCTGTATAAGTGGTTTACCAACCACCTTCCTAAAACGGGTCCGTTTATTGATTCTGCTGAGACTTCACCCTGGTCTGCATGTTTGATGGGTTTATCTGCTAACAATATCACCTGGTTTGATAGAGATCTACTAGGCAAAGAGATTGTGCATAGTTGCGGTGGCTTTCCTAACGTCCCCCTGGTCGGAAGGAATAGGTGTATCAATTACAATCCCTCTTTGCTGGTACGACAATTTGGATATGCACTAAGAGTTCCTCCTGAAGAAGAAGAGATACAGGAATCTCTGTATCTCACAGGGTTGCTTGAAGGTGACACTTTGGTTAAGGTAGAGAAAGCTTGGAGCAAAATTCATAGAAAAGGAAAATTTTTGCTAGGAAAGAGAAACAACAAGGCTTTTGATCCATATGTAGCCTGGATCCGAGAAAGAGCCGTCAAGTTTCTGATGCCATTCCCTGCATTGGAACCATTATATCCTCCCGTGGTCAAAGAACCCACCACAGTTGATATTCAGAAGTTCAATCAAGTGCTCCGAGAGAAAGAAGAGCTACGAAAAGCCAACGAAGAGTTGGAGAAGGAGATTGCTCAACTCTGGAGCGAAAAGAGCGAAGTCATATACACCTGCAAGAAGCAAAAAGAATTGATAAACCACTTGGGCACCAATTTGACCAAGGAGACCGATTCTAGAGAACGTCTTGGATTAGACCTGAAGGTTGTGCACAGTGTGTTGACCACTAAGAAGCAAGATCTGGATAGGGTGTATCTGAAGTTATCCAAATACAAGACATTATGGAACAACACCCTAACCAAGCACAAAGAGCGAGAGGAGAAACTGAAGAAACAAATAGCCAAGCTAGAGGTTCAGATTGAAATCAAGGACAAGAAGATAGAGGCTGAAGCATCACTTCGACGAGACGTTCAATACATATTGGTTGAAACCAAGGTAAACTTGCAGGATTGTCAACTCAGAGCTGATGCTAAGAGGTGTAGAGTGGAAGACTGCTCTGGAAAAGGTGCTTGTGGGGACGTTACCAAGGATCTTTAGGATATCGTCAAGTAGAGGGATCTGCTGATCCAGGGTCTGCTCACCCAGCCTGACCATCCCACTACAAAGAAGTTATTGGAATATTTTCGTGCCTATAGCCGCACTTGATTCCCTTGTATTTCTTTGTATTTTTTATGCATTGATGTGCTGACCAGCACCAGGCTTGTTGGTTGGGGTCACACTTGTTGCCTCAGTTGTATTTGATTACAGTTGTACGCTGCCCGCGTGGGGTTTTCAAATATATATGAGGTTTTCTTTCCATGATTGGATGTCAGACTTTATTTGTCTTGGAAACTAGAATCAGGGGGGAATCTCTCCCAAGGCACAGACACACGTTTGCACTTGCATAATCATTTTTCATAGCATGTGCCTCTGGCTTATTTACCTAACCTCTGTTGATACAGTTTGTTTCAGGATTGATCGCAGGTTGATCCGAACAATGGAACAGGTACAAACAGAACTGAAGGACGTTCAGAGCCAGCTAGGGCAGCTCCTGAAGGACATGCAAGCGTTGCGCTGGGATCAAGATGCGCTCAAGGAGGAGAACAACCAGCTGAAGAGTCAGGTGGGTTTGATGGCGGAAGTGTTAAAGAACATACTTAGAAGAGAATGTGAGTAAATTCCTAAAGCTACAGCCGACATACTTTCTCCATAGGTGTCTGAAGAACCTGCACCAAGGCATGATAGGCCTAAAAGATCCTCTGCATAGCTTGAAGCTCAGGATTTTCCCCGTCAGCGACCATGTTCGGTTCCTCAGGATAACCTTAGAAGGTATGGTAAAAGGATGAAGCTACCTGACAAAATCTTCAATGAAATCCCGATGGATTATGCTCAGTTGGTGCAACTCTTGCTCCAACTTCAAGTGGTTGAACCTCGAACTTTGGCTCCATTGACTGGACAATCACCACCAGGCTATGATGCGGGCGCCCATTGTGAGTTCCACTCCGGAGCACCGGGGCATAGCATAACGAACTGTAAAGCTTTTAAGCATCATGTTCAAGACCTGCTAGACTCAAAAGCTATTGAATTTGTGTTGGGCGGCATGAAGGTATCAGGAATTGATATTCCTATTCCCCCACCTGAAGCTGTAAAGGGTCCGAGGTATATCCTGGAATCGTTGGAATCTGAATCCCCTTGTCCGCAGCAGTTGCCGGTTCCTGGGCCAAACCTGAGGATGACAGTGCTCGAGCATAAGGAATGTCTCAACCAATACTAGTAGTCTCATGTTTCTCAACAGCAAGATTATCGCCAGCGCCATAATCAGAATAGGCCTCGCAACAGCAATCTGAAAAGAAGGAATGCTCCCCTGCATCCAGTGCCTATGACACCCAGTCAGCTACTACCGTATCTAATTCAGTATTCTTTGGTGGAGCCTAAGGCTCTCAAACTAAGGCCAGAGCCCTATCCTTCGGGATACGACCCAAGTGCTCAATGTGATTATCATGCAGGATCCATGGGGCATTCGACTGACGATTGTGAGGCTTTTCAAGCCAAGATACAACAGTTGATGGACAGAAGGTGCATATCCTTTCTAGAGGGAAGGTTGGTCGTCCATGTCAACCGTTCATCTGATTGAGTCTGAAGACTTCGAAGGGTTGCTCCCCTCAGCAGAAAATAAGTGTGAAAGCCCAGTTTCCTGAAGGCTGGCAATTTTTGTTTTGTTCTATTATTTTCTTTACATTCGTAGTTTCTTTCCTGTTAGAATGCAAATTTCGTTTGTAAAGCATGTTGTTTTTCAATTGATATTGATAATGAAATAAATATGCATGTTTTGAACTAATCCATTCGTGTTCACTCTATTGATTTCTTTTATTTCAAAACGCTTGTTTAAGTGGAATCTAGGGAGGATGACGAAATCCAATGATGCGTAAGCTTCCGATGCTATGCTTTTGAATAAAAACCTGTTGATGATGTACATGCATTGTTTCAAATCCCAAACACCGGAGATATAAGGAAGATAATCCCTTGTTAACCCCTTTGAGCCGAGTAGTAGGAGTTTCTTTCTAAAAATGGAAAACCCTCAATCGTAACCCGGGGCAGGGTAGGTGTCAGTTAATTTGATCAAGCGTTCAAATTATAAAAGGAGTGTCCATTCGAGGATCAATCACACCGCTATAGGTCGTACCTAAAAAACCATGATGGTTAAACCTGGCTAATCAGGAGTGAAACAGTCACAATCTCTTTTCAAACAAGTCATACAAGCCGTTGTCATGCGATTTGTTCAAAAAAAAGAAAAAAAAGAAAGAAAGAGAAAAATCGAAAGGAAAAGCCCGCTAAGTCGAATCTTGCAAACAAGCGACTTAGGCAAAATTAGGGTATCCCGCTGGACTTCAAAATCGAAGAAACTCAAAAGAGTTAGTCCAGGAAAAAGTTAGGGAATGAAAAAAAAATGAAAAGCGAAGAAGATTACGAAAGAAAATCCTCAAACAAGAACGAAATCGTGTGGCTCTGGATGCCAAAAGACGAAAAGAGAGTGATTGTCACTCTGAAAAAGTATGATCTCTTGAACTATCACTCAACCTTTGAAAGGTGAACGCTAAGGTCGAATTAGCTTAACGTAGGATTGGAGAACATCAAGGAGAATGGGTGGGTTAAAATGAATTTTGAGCCTATATCCTTTTTTTCATAAACCGTGAACTTGACCATGTTACAACCTTTAAAAGTCCTAATTGAAATAGGTTTGTTTTGAAAGCATACTTCGGTAAAGATCGCATCGGAACTGACTCCTAGAAAGGATTACTGGTACAGCATTGTATTAATGTTGACATGTTGATGAATGATTTCATACATTTTATGTCATAAATTTTTTTCCAATGAACAGGAATGGATTTTCAAAACTGCCATATGCATTGCATTTGATATGTCTTTTATGCAGAACAGATTTTTTTACTTACGAGTAAGCGCTTGACAGCGGGAAAGTTTCCACGATAGAAAGATTTGATCAAGACAAAATGCAGAACGCCAGAATATTCCGGTGAACCGAGGCAAGCTATGTCAAATGATCACGGCATGGGAGTCAGTCATCCAGAAGTCAGTTAATCCGGGGCAATCAGGTCGAAAATTGATGAATCTCTCACAACCAAGGATCATCTCCCCACAGATCTGCCCATGAGGGGCAAAGTCATGACAAGGCTGGGACAGGCCACCTCGAGAGCACCGAAGTCATCCTTATCCTGAAGGTGATTAACTTGAAGCACCTTTGTAGAGGTTCAAAGGGCTGAAGCCGTCCGTATCAAACCACCAGAGGCCAGAAATCTCAAGTTTCCTTTCGAGAGGATGTTACGAATATCCCACAGGCTGGGGCAAAAGTTAAAAGCTAAGGAATCGTTCCTCTCCGTATCTGCAGAGTTTGTCATAAGTTTTTGAGATTTTGGGGCAAGCCATTGTGAGTTCGTTTCATGGCATGTTTTTCTAAACAGAATGACTCCTTCTTCCCCAGCAGGTTCAGTTGTGTTTCCCCACAGAGTTTGGATATGAGGCTGTGAACATTGATGTGTCTCCCCGAACGGAGATAGTTTCTCCCCAACTAGATGTATCCCAGTTAGGATCATCATTTCCCCAGCCGAGTCATGTGCAGAGGTGCATACTCGTTCCTAGCAGTGTGTCAACATGCAGTTTTCCCGTAGAAGACTATCCGTAAGTGTTCAGCTCGATAGTTCAGACTAAAGTCTCCAACAGAGTTGAAACTCCCCACAAAGTTGTGTCCTCCCTGGAAGATAGGAGTTATTCCAGCGTCTGGTTGCCTATCCTCAACCGAGTTTGCAGTCCTCCAAGAGAGCCGAGCCCTTGGAAGCCATTCAAGCCATTATTGGTTTTCCCCAGCAGGAGAGAATATTGAATAATTATTGTTGTACTTCCCCATCAGAGTCCGTGTCTCCAGGAAGATTCTATCTGTTAAGGTCGTGCAGTTTATTTCTGTGATTGACATCGTTTCCTCAGCAGTTTGTGGTTCGTATACTCAGTTGAGTAAGTACAGGTTCTCGTAGAACTTTGTCCCCTGCAGAAAGTCGTCTGAGGTTCGTTTCCCCAGATTAAGTCCAATTGAGATTGGTGTGATTTCTTCTCCTCAGTAGGATGATTCCTTCTTCCCATCAGAATGGTTCCTTGATAGGAGGGTGTTCTCTTTAGCATTTATTTTGCTGATTTGGTCGTAGCATTTTGCATGATTGCATAGCATTTACCCTGAACGCATAGCATTTCCACCGTGTGGAGCATTACGCCATTGTCAAACATATGCATGTGAAACATGAGCTAGGTCGTTACCGTTCTTGTGTGCAGGTGTTCCTTGGCAGAGCTATTTGTTCAGGATGATTCTTGAATTCCTCAGTAGAGTTTATTCGTCTAGGATGATTCCTGAATCCCCAAAGCAGAGTTACTTGAATCCCCAGCGGAGATGTGTCATCCCCAGCAGGTTTCAAACAGAGAAGTTGAAATTTCCCTTTGAAGACTTGATGATTAAAGTCCGGCAGCAGTGCCAAACTCCCCGTGACTTACTGACGAAGTCTGGCCGTGATGTCGAAGAAGTTCTCCTAACTCATGCGGAGTGCCTTACGGAAAAAGTTTATACATCCTTATGGTTTCATGATTGACTAAGGGTTCTATTTCCTGACTTACTGATGAAGTCCGACTGTAGTGTCGAAGAAGTTCCTCTAAGCTGACGCGGAGTGCCTGACGGCAAAAGATTAGATATCCTTATTGGTTCATGATTGATTAAGGATTCTATTTCCTGACTTACTGATGAAGTTCGACTGCGATGTCGAAGCAGTTCTCCTAGCTGACGCAGAGTGCCCGACGACAAAAGATTGGATGTCCTTATTGGTTCATGATTGATTAAGGGTTCTATTTTATGACTTACTGATGAAGTCCGACCTTGATGTCAAAGAAAAATTCTCCTAGCTGACGCAGGGTGTCTGAAGGCAGAAGTTTAGATATCCCTATTGGTTCATGATTGACTAAGGATGTTATTTCCGACTGAATGACGAAGTCCAACTAATGCCCGAGAATTTCCTTGAATGCCCGACGGCATAATTGACTTGATTGTCAAACGTCCAGTGACCTGACGAGTCCAGAGATGATGTTAAGGAGTTCTTCTGCTGTAATGCAGGATGCCCGACGGCATAACCGACGATCCTTCACCAGTTACAGTGTAACCAGTAATCCCTTATTGACTTACTGATGGAGTCCGACAAAGATATTGTCATACAATCCTAGCGACCTGACGAGTCCATAGGTGACGATAAGGAATTCTTCTGCTGTAGCACAGAATGCCCGACAGCAAAATCAGCTATGTATCACCAATTACCGTGTAACCGGTGATCCCTTGATGACTTGAGGACGTAGTTCTACAGTGAAATCAGATGATCATCCTGACGGAGATTTGAGATTAATCCTTCACCAGTTACCGTGTAACCGGTGATCCCTTGATGACTTGAGGACGAAGCGAAATTAGATGGTCATCCTGACGGAGATTTGAAGTTAATCACTCACCAACAAATTGTTGTGCAACTGTCATTTCAGTTTCAGAATTTGTCCCCATCAGAGTATCGTTCACTTGTGCGGTTGGAAAATTTCTGGGTTTATTGGTATTCAACCGTCTTTTACCTTGATTGTTTGAGAGTTGTTCACTTCTCACCCAATCAGGTCCAAGCCGTTTGAATAGGGGCAGTTGTTGCACCCCAAAAT
Organism: Lathyrus sativus; assembly: GCA_963859935.3. Classification (NCBI taxonomy): domain Eukaryota; kingdom Viridiplantae; phylum Streptophyta; class Magnoliopsida; order Fabales; family Fabaceae; genus Lathyrus; species Lathyrus sativus. The sequence goes on along the minus strand of OZ012737.1, from coordinate 478,907,874 downwards.
TTGCCTAACCTTTTTCTTTACCTAGCTTGTGTTTCATTGCATTCATTTTAGCATTATCATCTGCATTGCATTGACATGTGTGCAGGAGATCAAGAGGTATGACTACCAAAAAAGGGATACACAAGGATATGAATCTAGCTAAGAGGGTTATTCAAGTATTCAAGGGTTGATATCCTCATCAGAGAAGCCAAAGATCCTCAGAGAAGGGGTTGGATATAAGAGTGTATGCCTCCTAACTTGAAGGTTATGGGAGGTCATCAGATGATTTTGAAGCCATGAAGTTGGACTTGAGACCTTGAAAGAGCTCATGAGAATTATTGAAATTTGTTTTGAAGCCTAGACAGGTCATCATGTGAAGGATAAGGAGTTATTACCAAGATTGGTGCAACTAGGGTTCACCTGGCCAACCCTAGGTCAACAGATGATTTGAAGAAGGTTGAGACCTAATTTTAAATCCATGTGATCATGGATTGATGTATTAAGATGCCCAAGAAATGATTCCAAGGTCAACTCATCATGAATCAAGAGTGTGAGGACCTCCTATGCTAGGGTTTCTAGGCTTGACAGTGTAAAATCCCCTAGTTTAGTGCCTAACCTCAAGACCACATAACTCAAAATGTGATTTTCATCTCACCTTGACCCCAACATGATTGTTGTAGAGCATGATCATAGCTTTAATTTGAGTACTATAAGTCCTTGATAGGGTTTATAGAACTCAAGTTATGAGTCAGACAAGTTACAGATCATCAGATGAATGTGAATTTGGAGCTTGAAAGTCAACCAATTTGCATGACATTTTTTATCTATACAGATGATTCTCATGAACTTTTGGCCAACATGAATGTTATTCCTTATCTTCTTAGCTTTTCAGAAAGTAATAGAAGTCCATGATTAGATTTGTAGAACGCAAGATATGAGCTTTGCAAGACAAGGGTATTTTGGGAATTTGAGATTATAGGCCATTTTTTTGATTATGGGTCAATTTCACCTACTTACACACCTCAAATGGAATTTTGTTCAACTTGAAATTTGTTCAAAATGGTGTTATTTGTCCAACCATGACCCAAGAATTCATTGATATGGATTAAATTGAGAAGTGAATGAAGAGATTTTCATGGAGGAATAATTAAAGGCATAAAAATGAGAAAATTCCAAATTAATTCATTTTGTTTCAAATTAGTGTAAGTTTGTGCATTTTTTGAAGGTAAATAACATTTGGAACACTTTGGAATTTTTACATTTCCAAGTTGAAGTTGGTTTCATGGAAAATTTCAAAGTTTCTTAAGAATGAAGTAACATGATCAATCCACACCATTGATTGGAATTAAGTAACAAATCCTGACCCTTCATCCTCACTAATACACCAGCAATGAATTTGATCTAGATTGAGGCTGAAACAGAGGTGAATTCGTGCTCTGCCATGAAGGAAAATTGAAGGAAAGTTTGAAAATGAAATTGGACTTGGAGTCAAGTTTGAGCCCCCATTTCAGCCCAGATCAGTTCTATATAACATCATGAATGAGTTCAGAGCAATTTTGATGATGGAATGAGCTTGGAAAGGTAAGAAACAGTTACAAAAAGTTAGTTACAAGTGAAAATCAAATTTTACCATTGGAGGGATTTCTGAAGAAATTGAGAGTTGAGAAAGCTTCTACCATCATCAAGGGTTGATTCTGCACGATTTTGGATAAAGATTGGAGGCTGTATCATCTTATGTTGAAGCTCAAACCAGGTTTTCTTCTTTTCATGATTACGCACTGTTGATGATGAATTAGTGTAAATATTGCATGTGGTTAGGTAGAACTTAAGTCATAGATGGATTTAGGTTTGATCTGAGATCCATTTACGAGGTTTCTTGATGATGGATGAAATCTTTAAGGATTCAGTTTAGGCTCATTTTTGTGAAGTTTGGTGTTATCTGGTGATTTGGCCACCGTTGACTTGTCGGACCGCCTTGATTAAAAGGTTTGAACCAGTTGGATGAGTTTGCAGTTTGAACCAGTTGACTTAGTAGTTTAAAAGGTAGAAGATGAAGCTGACACCGTTGGATGAGTTTGAACCAGTTGACTTAGTATTAGGATCTAACGCGTGGGATCCATTCTGAGGGTTGTTGACCTTGACCAGATGAGGTGGCAAGCTTTAAGGCGTTGGATTGTACTACTTTTAACATGAAGGATCCTGATTAGAACGTAGGGTGAACCCTAGTCAAACCAGTCACACAGGATCATTAGTGAAACGATTCATTTCATTAAAGTTCTTCTGAGCTACGTGGCATGCGCTATTCCCCTTGGATGAGTGGACCGGTCATTAGATCTGATGGCTACATTTTATTCTTGCATTTAATTTCTTTAATTCTTTTTTCTTATTTTCTTTTAATGCTTTAATTGTTTTTAATTCATTAAAAATAGAAATAATTGATAGAAAAATGTGGAAAAAATCATGATTGATCTTTGGCTCGTCCTTTATTTTTGTATGCAATTTAATTGATTTTTTGATAAAATTTCCATTTGTTGTCTATTTTTCCATTTTTATTAGTTGATTAAAAAGTGTAAAAATGAATGACTTCTTTTCTGATTTTTGTGCTATCTCTTGGATTTGAATTTAGTGCTGAATTTTTGTATGTGTTATCTAGACATCTTGATAGTGTTGTATGAGTTTTCTTGCATTTTTTAGAAGCTTTTAGGTATAGGTTTGAGATATATTTCTAGGACCTTCCCCTTGTGGATTCCTTTTAGCATACCTTTAAGTGTAGAAATTGTTTAGAACCTTTAGATTCAGGTGTTGGCCCTGGATTTTGTGCCATGATTCCTTAACATACTTATGAAGCCTTAGGATTTTTCCTAGCCTTTTAGGATTGATTTTCCTATTTTAACTAGAATTTACAATTTGATTGTGCTTTAGGTGGATCCTAATGTAGCTTACCTCATAGTTTAACCTTTAAAGTGAACTTTAACTAACCCTAGGCTTCAAATTCCTTCTTGATAGAATAGAACTTAGGTAGATACCTCTTTAGAACATTGATTAAGCCTTGATAGAGCTTTTGAATACACTTAGTTTAGGTGATCCTTGTGGCTAGTCATTAGGGTTTCTTAGGAGTTTTTGTGATGTCTTCTTTCCCCTGTGTGGTTTCTTCCATGGGCTTCGCCCTATTCTCTTTCTTCAAGTCTTGATGAGGAGCCCTCTTGGGAGAGCCTAATCCTTCCTTTGGTTGGATTTTGTGCATTCCTTAGGAGGTTGAGCCTTGGATTGACATTCATTAGCATAGTATATTCCTTTGGTTTGCACTATCTCCCTCCTTCAAGTCTTGATGAGGAGCCCTCTTGGGAGAGCCTAATCCTTCCCTTGGTTGGATTCTGTGCATTCGTTAACAGGTTGAGCCTTGGATTGACATTCCTGGCATGGTATATTCCCTTGGTTTATACTGTCATCTGTCTCCAAGTCCCTTTCTTAGGATCCCTCTTGGGAGAGCCTAATCCTTCCTTTGGTTGGATTATGTGCATTCCTCAACAGGTTGAGCCTTAGATGGACTTTCTATGTTGATATACTTTAACCAGGTACCTTAGATTAACATATAGGACCAACACCCAGTTTTTCTGTCCTATTGACATAGGATCGCTCTTGGGAGAGCCTAATCCTTCCCTTGGTTGGATTATGTGCATTCCTCAAGAGGTTGAGCCCATGATTGACTCTTGTGTTGACACACATCCAACCTGCTGTAGCCTGGGATGACTTCCCTGTTACTCATCTTGGTTACCCTTCCCCTCAGTCTTTCATTCATGATTGTTTGACATTGCTTGATGCATTAGGATAGGCTCATGTTTAGAGTATTGAAGGCTAGGAGAATGACTGCATTGAAAGGTTGAGTTGAGCTCCCTTTGCTTGTTTTCTTTAGAGGTTGAGTGTTCTCCCTCTGCTTGAGTGTTATTTTCCCTTTTTCTGACTGATGTGTTTGCATTGAAAGGTTGAGGTGACCCTCCCTTTGCTTGTCTGTTTTTGTTTATTCTCTTTGCTTGTTTTCTTAGAGGTTGAGTCTCTCCCTCTACTTGTATTGCTGCATTCCATTTACATCTTTACTGTTTGCTTTTCTGTTTTATCTGCTTTAATGATTTTTGCAGTTTGTTTGTGTTTCCCACTCACATGATCCCTTAGGACTCTCACTTCCTTTGATAAGGAAGTGATGATACACTTTTAGGTTGAAACCTTTGTATGATAACATCTAGGAGTTCCCTGTTTCAAACTCAACCATAGGATGAATTAGTGGCATGACAACATTAGGGCTTGATAGTCTCCCCTGTAGTCATTTCTCCTTCTCATCTCCAAAAACAACAGTGAAAAACGTAATAAAGGCAAGTTGGTACAGTGCGTTACGAGCCTTAAGTCACTTGGGAAATGATAATTGAGCGATTTCCTCTCAATCGTCTAGAGTGTTTAGTATACGTCCTTTGGACGATATGCGATGCATTCGCTCCCAAGTCATAGTCTCTAGTGCAGTACGAACTGCAGACATCCATAAAAAACACTTCTTCCTTAAAAGACAAAAACAAACTTCAAACCTTTTTTTCCCCGTGGGCTCTCTTAATCAGGAAAACATTTTCATAAAAAGAGTGTCGTTAACTCTCAGTTCTACCGCAAGCGGTAATGCACGAGTCTCCAACGAGCGAGTTGCGTGAAAACTAATCGTTATTAGTTGGTTGTTACTAATTTCCCCAGCAGAAGTCTTGTTGTTTTAACAATATTGTTTGGAATTCCCAATTGTAATTGGAACTTTGATTTGGTCGTCACCATATCCCCAGGAAGCCTAGTGGTATTGAGTACTTTTTGGAAACTGAACTTTGGATTGGTCGTCACCGCCATCCCCAGTAAGTCTAGTGGAAACTAGCACTGTTTGAAACTTTTTGTTGTTCTAGTCGTCACCAGTCTCCCCAGTTGAAACTTTTGATTCTCCAGTCGTGTCTCGGAGAATTAGTGGATACTAACCTCCCAGGCACGTCCGGTCTTGTTTCTAACCTTTTCCTGAAGATCCCGTTTGAACTCTTCGTTATAGGAAATTTTCTCATCTGGTTATCCCCAGTGAGGTTCGTGTCTTCGTTCCGTCTTTTCCTCGGTGAAGTTGTGCTTCTCCAGTGGATTTGTCCCCCAGCAAGGTTTTCCTCAGTGGGTCCCATCCCCAGTGAAGTTCGTATCCCCTTTCCCCAATGAAGATGTGTCTTCCCTGGTGGAGTTTGTGTCCCCTGCGTGAAAGATTTCTTTGAGCAAGCATCTTTAGTCATATTCGATTTATCTTGTTTATCTCGCTTGGAATCTTTCCCCGGTGTGTTGGGTTCCCGTGAGTGGTTACTCATTGTTTTGCCGTTCTTTCATATTTGTTCGTGTGTCTGCATCTGTCTTGCATTCAAGCATCATATGACATCATTTAGATTCATGACATATTCGCATTTGTCCTTTTGCATACCATCGGATCTAAGGGACAAAATTTCTGGTTCGCTATATTTAAATACCTTTCACCACGATTCTATGAGGATTGTCATCTCTCATTACCATCTAGTGAAGATATTTAAATAGGGGCATCTGTTGCACCCCAAATTTTGACCCCTTATATCCTCTTCATATCATATGCATTTATTTATCTAACCTTAACAAGTTCCGAAGTGTGTTTTGTCAAGACACAGATGAAACGGGGCTCCGCACTGATAAAATCGAAGGTTCGAGGATTGGGCAACCAATGTTTTGGGTTGAATAATTTATGAAATAAGATCAAGAGTACCATATTGGGCCATGTGTGAGTTCAAATTGAAGTAATCATCCACAGATGGGGTGCAGTGCAGTTCAAGGCACCCAATTAGGGTTTTTCGGGTTGAAAAAGTCAACTGTAGTTTGACTTTAGATTTGGGAAATAATTCAAGGATAAAAGTATGGTTTTAAAAGCTCATATGGCTTAGCGAAGTCCCCTCAAAGAGTTTCAAAGTCTTGGAAGCTCCGAAACATGAACAGACAGTTCGGTAATCGCCGATCGATCGTACGGTTGACCGAAAAGTCAACCCCCTCAAGTTTTAGGAATTGGACTTCAAGTGGTGAGGCAAAGTTGTTCCTTATCTCATGAGGGACCTACATATCAATTTTCATGATCATCGGATCAAAGACGTGAGAGTAATCGAAAAATCGGGAAATTAGGGTTTCGAAAGGGGCTAAACCCTAACTCCCTAACCACACACCTGAACGAGGTGGTTCAAAGCTCGTTGGAAAGCTCTTAACAAGTCCTACGAAAGTCCTATACTAGTCCACTCTCAGAAAATGCATGGAATTGGAGTTATCATCAAAATCATTTTTTAGTACAAAATACTTAGTGGGTTTTTGAAAATCTGGCTGCATCAAAACTTGTTTTTTGCTAACTTTAAGGGGTTTTTCAATCTAGTTCCATCAAGAATTTGGAAATTCCTAAAACATGAAAGTTGTAGAGCTACACAAGGGCTTTCTAAAAAGTGCAAGAACTCCTCAAAAGTATTTGTGAGCAGGAAGTTATGATGCATTGAAGTTGGGCCTGTCACACTTGAAATCCACTTGGTCCAACTTCTCAAAATCAGAATTTTTCATCTCTAACCACTCTCCACCCTTGGATCATGATACATTATGATATTCAGATGTGTAGAGGAAGGAAATGACAGAAAAAAAGAGGTTGGAGAGAGAGAGGTGCAAGTTGTGATTTATGGATTAAAATATTGAGATGTGTAAGAATGAGAGAGAAACTTTTCATCTCCAACTGTTGCAGCTGTACCATCCTACCCTTTAAGCTCACCTCAGTCATTTCATGGACATCTCCACTTGATGTTTCTGATCTTTCTTGAGCCATGGAGCTGATGGAAGAAGATCTTGGCAAGATTTGGAAGAAACTTCATGAATTTCCCTCCAAAAATGGAAGTTACCAAGCTGCCCTCATCCTTCTTTCTCCTATAAATAGAGGCCTCCCCCTCACTTGTTTTTCACACCAGAGCTGCTCATAATATCAACACATTACAGCTCTCCTTCTCATTCTCTTCTTGCTTGTAAGTGAAGAAAAGCTCAAAAACACCAAAAATGGGCATTTTACAACTTTCATGCCATTTTCATTTCTAGTATTAACAACACTCTCACAATCATCCACACATCTTCCAAATGACATATGGAAGGTGTATGACTCACTAAGACATCAAGAACCTCAAAAAATCAAAAAGTCAACTCTCATTCCACCATACTTTGACCAAAGCTACTAAAATCACCAAATCTTGTTCTAAACATGTTCTCGAAGTTTTGATCACTCTAACACCTCATAAGTAACATATCTCAGCTGTCCAAACTCATATCAATCATTAGAAAAGCATATCTCTTCATATAGCATCACAAGTGTACTCTTACTTGAAAGTGAAGAAAAGTCTCAAGGCCAATAAGTGAAGTAGGGATCTCTGGTTTTCTTAAACTGATCTAGCTTGCTTAAGAAGGGTCATAAAGAGGTATGTGACTAATTTCTATTGTCTTTTGCACTAATTTTCATGAATTGGCATTTTGAAGCATTTTGGTTAATTTTGAGCTATGAGCATTATGTGCCTTTCATGATGTTCTTTTGTTTTTATTGAATGTGGTCATCATGTGTGTTGGAATTGTTTGGTTGATTTTCTGGTGTATTGACTTTGGTGACCTACTGTCAAGGACAGTTTTGAGATGATGTGCACCCTTGACATTGCCATATTATTGGTGAATTTCGATTATGTGCAAATGTTTAGCCTAGTTGTTTTTTTTCCATGCTTGGATATTCTAGATAGAGCCTACTGTCAAGAGAACTTTAGTTTTAGCTTCCCTTTTGATTTCTGTTGAAGAAAGCTCAGTTATGAACATAATTGCAAGATAGCTTGACTTGAGGTATTGGTTCCTAGTTTTGAAACTTATTACTGCTAGATTGATACCAAGGCTGTTAGACCTATTGTTTGGGATGCTCATGTGGAGTTTTAAGATCTCTTTTCATAACAGGCCATTGGACTTGTCCAGTTGTTATAAGTTTAGAGATTTCAGGTGCTTTCTTTTCTATGCCTTGAATGAGTGAATCATTGCCTTTGCCAATTGTGAAAGAAGCACTATGTTTTGGAATTGTGACCTCACAAGTGTAGATCAGAATTCAAAAGATATCAACTTTCAAACCCTCAATCCAATAGCTCAGTGCTTATTTTAAAACTGTTGTGCCTAGCAATTTAGGATTACAATTTGTTTTAGTGCTGGAAACCCTACGATTTAGACTGGAAGTTCATCTTGCTTGCCCAAACTGTTGTGGACTGTTGACATAGTTTGGTAATAACATAAGCCAAGTACCAAGGCATTTTCTGGAGCTGTTTAGCATTTGGAAATTTCAGTCTATTACACTTTGTCCTCAAAGCATCATACCTCAGTTAATGTCAAAGCTGGATTTGAGACCTGCTAGCTAGAAATTCATTATCAAGGTTTGTTTCAATCTCAGTGCTTTTTAGTGATGGTTTGCCAGTTGATTTTTCTTTGCTGAGGTAAAAATCTCAGTGGATGCCAAGGACTGAGTTTGTTAACTCAGAGGTAACCCCTACCAGTTCCCTTAGACCTTAGAACTGCTGGAAGAGTGTATGCTGAACCTATCATTTTGGATACAGAATTGGTAACTCTTTGCATTAGTACATCCATTTAGGCTTGGGGGTATAATGACAGCACTCCATTTCCCTTTGATTTATGGTATAGCTTTGCTTTTCCTAAAAAAGAGAGCATGATAGAATCCAACATTGATGAGATAATACTTTCCAACTTTGATCCCTTCCAATCCCATCTTTGAGACCATCCACAATGTATGTTGTAACTGTTGGTTTTCTTGGATTTGAAGTTGTTTTTTTTAATCATTGATTCTGTTGTGTACAGAATTTACCTTTTTGCAACTGATCAGCCAACATGTTGCCCTGGTGTATTGTGAACAAATCTTCCAATAAAACACATCCCAAATTACATTTAGAATTGCTCCAAGAGCTTTCTATTTTGGTCTGCACCTAGAAGCTACAGTGTTTGAGTGCCTTGCCTGATACATACCACTGTTAGAACTGAACAAAGGTTTTTCTCCATAGCACTTGGATTTATTGTTTTAGGTCTGATGTGAGTTAGATATGTTAGGAAGGGATAGTATCTTTTCAACTGTTTTGGTTGTGGCCTATGGTTGTGTAGAATATGGAAGATCCAAAGCTGAGTATGATGGAAAACCAAAATCAGGTTGGTAAGGTATTTGTTTTGACTGTGTTGGTGGCTGCTAAGGTGATCCATTAAACCACTTTCAGTTTTAGCCCTAGGAGGTTTTTTTGTTCTATCTGACAGTAGGAAAGTTCAGTTTAGGATTGATTTTGGATCATTTCTTTTGGTGTGTAGGAAGGAGGTTTTGAGGTTTTGTTGTGTGGACAATTTAAATTGTTGAGTAACAGTTAGTAAGGGCCAATTGTGGTATTGTGATGTATGCTGGGCAACTGCTAACATTGGCTTCATGTACTAATGATTTGGTTTATGCCTCTAGGTTCTAACCAAACTTTGGATTGGTTAGTGATCCATGGTTGATTTGTGATTGACTGTTTGGTTCCCACCTTAATTTTGTTCACTTGCTGTAAGTACAATCCAGTTAGATGCATACACCAGTTTCTTATCCCATGAGCTTCAAATACTCTAGTGAAATCACCTTTGCTACCCTTGTTCACAATGATCATGAGATTGAAACCATCAACACTAGTTTGTCTTCTAAGGACCCATTTTAAAAACAGTAGGAGTATGATTGCAAACCTCAAATTCCTGGCTGTTACCTGAGACCTTTGAACTGACCTTGTTAGAGTGAGGCAGGGTTGCTAGCATGGAGGTCTCTTAGCTTTGAGGAATATTTGCAGCAGACCTGTTGGTATGAGAACTTTGATGCTTAGAAGGCTGTAGTGAGATCAAGATTGTTAGTCTTGCTGGCTCAGGATAATTCTAGGAGTATTTGTGTGTAGGCTGATGTGAGTTTAGATTAGATGTGTCATTTGGTCTGCCTTGTTTGTTTCAGTTGCTGAGCAGCATATTGTATTTCTGTTATTATTAATGCTTGCATTTAGAGCAGTGTTAGTTTTCAATCATGTTTCTTGCATTATTTGCTGCACATCACAGTTACATACATTCTGATTGAAAGCCCTACATAGTTTTTGAGGTTGCATCAATTACATTTTGTGGTTTCAAGTATTTAAACCTTAAAGACACCAACATCATAATCATACTTTGAACATAGTAGAAGTTATTAGGATGTTTGCTTGCTGTCAAAGAATCCAAGACAGTTGAAGATCAATTTTAGCATAGGCCTTGAAAAGGCAATTCTTATCACCTAGACGTGTTCAAATTCATAATTGAGAGTTGTCAAAATACTCACATTGAACTGTTGGTGCATAGAATCAAATTTGGATCTTCACACCAAGCACAATAGCACTCAAACTACAACTCACACACTTGATTTTTGTTCTATTGATTTCTGTATAACATTTTCTGTTGAGACCCTTTCTACAACATATTTTCAACTTGCTCCAACTCCCATTGGCTATTTAAAACTTTCTGTTTGGATCCCCCCCCCCCCACACACAAAATGCATTTTCAAGTTTGAAAATTGCAACTTGATGATCATTATTCACCACCATTTGTTTTCAACTCAATCTTTGGTTTACTTTCATTCAACAAGTTGTGGCTAGTGTGTATATAATTTTGGTTTAGTATGAGAGTGGCTAAAATGAGTGTGGAGTACCAATTTGCATCACATGAGTCACAAAGCATAAGCATTCGAATTTTTTATTCCACTAAGAATCTTGGGAAACTAGCATCACCATCAGATTCCTCTTGTTTTTCTGGGTAAGATGCATATAAGGTTTGTTAAAATCAGTTGAAATTTGAGAAAGTTGGAGTTGTTTTGCAAATCATGTTGAGAGTTCTTGAGTTGCCCAGAAAATCAACCAATTTAAGCTATGTATGTTTTTTGTTTCCATCCAATTAATGGATGTAACAGCCACCCCAGTGGCAGACCCTTGCGCGCCTTGTGCCCCTCTACCTGCATGACCAGGGTTCGATCCGGGTGGAGGTCGAACCCTTTTGTTTTTTTATTTTCCAATTTTCATTAATAAACTATTTTCTTCATTCTTTCTATTCTCCTAACACACGCGCGTGTTGTGGCCTGGTGGTTAGCTAGTCATTGCTTGTGAGCACAAGGGCGTGGGTTCAATCCCCACTCATGCCCCTTTTTCTTATTTTCTTATTTACTTATTGCATTGTTATGAATTTACTAGTTTTAATCCGTTCTTTTTGCTACCTTTTCATTTAAATGTCTAGTTTTATTTAATGGATTGTAATATCACAATTGCTTGTTTGCACAATGTTTTTTTTCTGCTTGTTAGTAGATCCGTTCTTAGGTCGTTACCATGTGTTTCGATTAAATTTCCTTCATACCATGATTATTATATCTTGTGAGATTTATTGGTATTTGATTTCCTTATGTTTGTTAACATGTTGAGATCTCATTTTCTTGTTGGTTTTTACCATGAGTCATTAGTCTTAAAATTTTGAATTGAACTATTGCGATCAATCCTTGCGTACTTGATTGTTATCAATGCCTAATTGTGGTTACAGTTGAACTTATAACATGATCATTTTTAAGTTGTAACTTATTTATATGGTTGATGTGTTTCATATTTGATAATATGGCCTTGGAGTTGTTACCTTCATCATGTTTTAATCTTTGTTAAGATATGCTTTCAATCTTTGTTAAGATCATACTTTCAATCTTTGTTAGAATACGCCTTCATCTTTGTTAAGATATGCCATCTGTAACATTGTTTGTATATCTTGGTTGAAACTATTCATCTCACTTGAATTACTTGCTCATTGTAATGTGCTTGCCCATATTTGATTGTAATCATGTCCCTTATATTCATCATGCTTATGCTTTGTTAAGTACTTCTTTCCCCAAAGGATGGAACTCTCTAGTTCTCATCCCAGCTGCCTCCCCTTTCTTTTTCCAAAGGAAAAGTCTCTCCATTGACCTTTGTGTCATGGATAGCTCATTACCCCTCTTGACTTTGAAAGTCATTTTGAACCTTAGTTAAGATCAAAACCCATAAGATGTTTGACTTTGCTCAAGTCTAAAAGACCCACCTTTACTAGGAGTGTCCCACAACTAGAACCCTAGGATAGAGTTGTTAACTCTATGTAAGGATCATGGATATGATCACTTACTTCCCCCTTTGAGTGTTACAACATAGACATAGAGAGTTTTGTGAAACTCTACACAAACATTATTATGTTTGTTCCCCTTTGAACCTTGATCATAATCAAGCGTTCTTCAACCCTAGTGAGGTGAACTACGATTGCTCTGATTCTATCCTAGTTAGGATACGTAGGCAGAGGACGCGACGTCTTTGCGAGCAAACTTAGAAACAATCTTAGGTCTTCATCTATCATAAACCTCACTTTTTTTACCCAATACCCAAATCTTAGCAAACATTTAACAAACTTAGCATACAAACAAACAAAAGGTTCTTGTAGAGTACTATAGATGTTTAGGATGTGAAATACCTACCCTAGGCATAACCAACCCCCGATCCCCGAATCTCTTAGCGTTGTTGTTACATCGCGAAAAGGGTTTTTCTTTCTTTAGACCTTTCCTTTGGATAAATTAAAGTCCGGTTGTGAATTCAAAGAATTAAAGATTCAAGTTAATCAATAGCTTGGTATCACGATTTTCACCGCAACAGAAATGGCGACTTCACTGGGGAGACTGACTTAAAACTTGAGGGTTTAGCCTATTTTGTTTAATTGTATACTATATTTGTGAATATTTGCTTAACATGTATATTTTTCAATATATTTGTTTAACTGTTGGGTATTGGGTGCTTTGAGTGGTAAGACAGTACTGTACCCGTACTTGAGTGCACTTATGATAGGATGGTGGTATATTCAAGAAGGCTTATAGGGAGTTGATTCCCGACCAAGCTAACTTGAGAAACCACCGCTCAGTGTAGGCCCTCTTGAAAGTTTAGTATTGTTGATCGAGTATTCGTGAAAACAATGCTACTTTCGACGAAGGAGCCCATGACACTGTGGACTTTTAGATTACAGTTTACCCTACTTTGGCCTTATTAGGACGTAGTGCGATGACTATAAGGAAGTATTTCCGAAATAGTTGATACGCGATACTACACTCAGACGAGATTCTCTTGAGAATATTATCGATTACCAAGTGATTTTGGAAGTTGATAATATCCGAAAGATGGGTTGATGACTCTGGGAACTCTGTAGAACCCGTTCGGCAGGTACAATCAACCCATAGTACAATCTTTGGGGATGGGTAGACCCTTGAACTCATGCTTGTCCTTAACCCTAAACCTGTGTTGTGTGCATATGCATCTTGTTTGTGTTTTATGCATTCATATCATCATGTCATCATATCATCATCTGGTTTCATGGAACTCAGGCTTTGTGTTTGTAAATATCAGAGGTCGTCATGAACAGTGAAAGAAAGAAAACTTTGAAGTACACTTACAAGGGTTTTAACCTAGACGACTTGAGAAGATTGAGCACCTTAGTGACAGATCCGGAGGGATTTCAAAACCAATATGGAAAGTTTTTGCTACTCTTGAAGGTGAAGATAGATAGTGGACTTCTTTCTACTCTTCTCCAGTTTTATGATCCGCTCTACCACTGTTTCACATTTCCTAATTATCAGTTAGTGCCCACACTAGAGGAATACTCTCATCTGATTGGATTACCCAGTCTTGAAGATTCTCCTTTTCCGATCATGGAGAAGGACCCTAAAGAGCAGGACATTGCCAAAGCTACACGTTTGGGGGTGGATGATATAAAAAAGAATCTGATTACAAAAGGGGGAGTCTTTGGGTTAAAAGCAGAATTCTTGGTTGAGAAAGCTCAATATTACGCAGATCATTTAAGCATGGATGCATTCGAGGCTATCCTTGCCTTACTCATCTATGGTATATTCTTGTTTCCAAGCTTTGAGAATTTTGTGGACCTCAATGCCATCAAAATTTTCTTGAAGAAGAATCCTGTGCCTACCTTGTTAGCAGACACGTACCATTCTGTTCATCTGAGGAACTTCCATAATGGAGGAATGATCACTTGTTGCGCTCCTCTATTGTACAAATGGTTCACTTCACACTTACCCAAAGCCAACGCTTTTTGGGATCCAAAGAAAGGATGGTGGTCACAAAAGATCATGGCTCTTACCCATTCCGATATTGATTGGTATAGTCGTGATTATGATGGGACAATGATTATTGACAGTTGTGGGGAATTTGGCAATGTACCTCTCCTCAGCATTAATGGAGGGATCAGCTACAATCCAATACTCGCCCGCCGACAATTGGGATACCCTCTAAAGGACAAACCCAAAAGTGTTCAAGTAGAAAGCATCTTCTTCAAAGAAGGGGAAGATAGTCAAGGATTAAAAGAGAAAATTCTAGAAGCTTGGAAGCATCTACACAAGAAAGGAAAGAAAGATCTTGGAAGACTCAACTGTGTTTCTTTGGAACCTTACTGTCGCACCTCGAAAAATCACATTCGAAAATACGACCCTCGCGCGAAAGGCGCGGAAAATGCGGTTCGACAGAGTCGCCACCGAACTTTATTTTTCCCGAAATAAACGGGAGAGGAAAATATCGAGAAAACCTCTTAAAACGAAGGGATAGGAACAGGGCTGTCGCAACCAAGTTCCAGGTTCGGGAGTCGGTTACGTGAGGGGAAGGTATTAGCACCCCTCACGTCCGTCGTACTCGACGGGAACCTCTTAAGGTAATTGTGGGGAGTGTTATTTAGGTTTACTGGTTTTCTTCTCGTTGTTAAAGGTAGAATTGGTAGGGTAAAGGTTAAAGACGCAAAGAAGAGATGGGTGGTTAGAAGATGGGGTGCTCGCCAAGGATTGGGGCCCTTGTGCCTACGTATGCTCATTCGGACGAGAATGAGAAATCAGAGCGTCGTAGTTCGACTACGGGAAAGGATGGGGGGAAATGGGAGATGGATAGAAGTGTGCTCGCCAAGATCATCGCAATCTTGTGCCTACGTATCTTATATTCAAGAATGAATAAAGAATCAGAGCGTCCGTAGTTCGTGGTGACAACCACGAAAAGATGAGGTTGAATGGGTTGGAAGTTTGAAAAAAAAGACGAAAGAGTGACTGACAAACAACCTAAGGGCGTGCCTCAAGAGCTTGTCATTCAAGAATTCAAGGAACGCGAGATCCCAAGAACTCAGTTCTTTCGGAAATTGAGTTGAAGATAAGAGTTGGATACTTTGAAAACGAAAGAACGAACTAATAACAACTCGGGGGCGCGCCCAAGAGTTACTCATTCGAATATTCAAAGAATGCTAGATTCTAAGAATATCCCTCTTTCGTACGTTTTTTAGAAATGTTTTGTGAAAGGACCGAATCGAAGGATGGCATGCGAGGCCAAAAGGGAATTGTTTTGAACTGGTTCGACGACGTGTCGAAGATTTGATTGAAGATGGAACCGGCTTGACGACGTGTCAAGGGTTAAGGCTGTGAGAAACGATATTAGTCCCTGAGGGTGCTCCTAATATTGAGACCACGAGGAATTATGAATGAAATGGGTTGTGAATGCGGACGAGCAATTGACTCAGGAGAATATTGAGAATGATTGAGTTTGAAAAAGTCGAAAGGTTGAGTGAATAACAACCCAAAGGGCGTGCCTCGAGAATTATTCACTCGAAGATTCGAGGAATGCTAGACTCCAAGAACCTCCTTCTTTCGAAGTTTGAATCGGAACGAAAATAGTTTAGAAAAGATTTGAAGTGAAATGAGGTACGAAAATAGTTTAAGGTACGAGATGTGAGGACGTGAGATTGGATTTAAAAATGAGAGAAATGACAATTATTTGATAAATGAGACGCGGGCCTCACAACCAATTAATTGGGGTATTATCGAAATGCTAGATCTCGACGACACCTTTTTCATTTAGAAAAATGTTTGAATGAACAAAAGAAATATCACAAAGAATGCTAAATTCTCATGACATTCTTTGTTAGAAAAATATAATTTTTGAAAATGAGAGGTCGAATAATACACTACTTAAGGTGTACACCTTAGTAATGACTATCCAAAAATTCAAGAAGTGCTAGACTTCAAAAACTTAGCTTCTCATGATTTGATTAGAAAATAATTTGAATGAAAATTAGGAAAATTATTTTTGAGGATGGTTTTGATTTAATTTAAGAAATATTGTTTGAATAAACAATGAATATATTACACAGAGTGCTAGACTCCTATAATATATTTTTGCTCGAATAATTAAAAGCATATTTTAAAATGATAAAAAAAACAATATTATCCAAGGCGTACGCCCCGATAATGATCACTCAAAAAACCCAAGAGGTGCTAGACCTTAAGAGTTTAATTTTCGTAATTTAATTAGAAAATAATTTGGTAATGAAAAATATATTGAAATAGGACTAGGGAAGAAAAATGCTTAATCAAATTTTGAAAATAAAGTTTAAAAAAATAATTTGTTCAAAAAAATAAATTGATTTAATCCTTTTGAATCAATCAGTATCAACTTAAAATGGATTGGGCTATGAAAAAGAAAATGAAAACCGACATGATTACCGTCCACACCGTCAATACAAGCACGAGCTCCTACTTATCTCTAATCTTGAATTGCTACAGTGAGAGCATAGGATAGAAATGCCACGTAAAAGCAGTTACCCATATTTCTAATCAAACAGCCATGAAAATAATCCCTGCAGAACTATTAATAATACCTTTATAATAAAACCAAATTATTGCAATGATTTCCAAACAATGTCATATTTTCTCCTAATCCTTAAACAGTGCGATAGCCAACGAGGTTTCCAGCTTTAAGCTTGTGGTAGCAACGATTTGGCACATGAATTTACCCAAGTAATATAATAATTTCACATCACCTAAGCTAAAACCATTAAAACCTATCACTCTCGAAATTGAACCGCGCAAACCGCCAGAGATTCATAGCAACCAATATGTAAAACATAAATACGCTTTGGTTCCGCGCACAGAATTAATTTGATCAACATGATAATGCAACAAAGCATTTTCGACAATGCGAAATATTCGAGACCGTATTGCGGTAGTAATGCAAACAATCAGTCGACATTGAAACCAAAAATAGCATAATCTATACCAGATCTTCATATGGTAGCGGTAGCGAGGTGTACACAGAATATAGAAACCACAAACTACATCCTCCTGAAAGAATACATCATCTGCGAAATCAAATGAGTACGCAGCAAAACCGAACATACTTCACAGGTGAAATAGAATAACAGCAGGGCTGAAAACCAAAATATTTCGACACAATACGATAATGACAGTTTGTTTTCACTAACAACGTGTAGTAGCAGCAATTACCATCAATATTTACCGTTTACTGCCAAGATTAAACAGAAATTCGAGCCTTCAAATGAGCTTATTCATTACCATAAGTAAAAGCCAAACGCAATTAAAACCAAAAGCAGCATAATTAGTTTTGATATACTCACGGCAGACACAAAACGACATCCGTATAGGATTGTATTTCCTGCCCAGATTTATTTACTTCCACAACAATGAACATTCAACAGACTAAGTAATGTCTTGAATTAAACTGACATAAAAAAAAACAAAAAGTCGGATTAGAAATGGACCCCATCGCAGATGAATGATCCGAAGTTTGTTTGTTGCGCGGCTGTTGCGCTTGCTGCACCATCATAGTGTCGGCACCAGAACTTGCACTCAAACTTGCTTGCTATTACCACTGCTGCTAAAAAATGTTACCATCACGGTGTCGGTATCAGAACTAGTTGGATATGAAGTATGACATTATGGTTGAACTATGTGCAAAATCCAGATTTCCTCATCTTCCCTTTCATTCTCATTCATGATTCTCCTTCGGCGGTGTCGCAACCTGCATAGAAATTATCCACCACCAAGCAGAACAGCAAAACAATACAGGAAATTGAAGAGGGAAAGATACAGAGCTAAGTTAGAGATGCAGAATTTATCAAACGCAATCGCCGTGTAGTCTTGGCGCGAAACCGGATCCGCACAATCATATGCACTGAAGTTCAATCCCTTAGTGTCGGCATTGCATCGTGTGAAACATAAAGCTGGAACTCGTTATGACTGCGTGTTGTTTCGCGTCGAACCCCACTGTGCTGCTGTTACGAGACAAAAGCTGCTACTAGCTTCTTAAATGGAAGTCTCCTTATACCAGCAACCAAAAAATTTGACATCAATAATTCGTTCATAAAGCTGAAACTAACAAAACCTGTTGAAACAGACTTATCACAAAACAGAGGTCATGGAAATGAGATTTAACACCACCATACTAACATCTGCAAACCAGGGGTTAGAAAAAATTAACTCTAAATCTGAATAAGAGAAAAAGTTCATGAGTATTCCAGGCTTAAGAGCATATTCGAGAAAACACAACCAAACGCAACTATGAAAATTCTACCAAGTCAAACAACTCGTCCAGGTACCAACACAAGCAGCAAGGAACAAACATCTTGCGACGAAATCGAACCAATAAACAAATTGTTGTTACCTTAGTGTCGAATATACCGTTATACTGTTAATATCAGAGTGGATTTCGCCTTCACAGTCGTACACCATGGCTCGTGGTCAGAACTTCCAAGCGACGAAAACAACGAGGCATTATTGTTGATGTTGTTGAACTTTGTCTGTGCGAGATTGTGACGACTGTATTGGTTCCAAACCCTGAGTTTCACCTTTAGAAACCTGCACATGACAGACAATAAACCGAGCAAACACAGAACCCAAATCTTACAAGTTCGAAATGGCCAAAATGGTGGTCCATAACCCAGCGCTCTTTGTCAGTATCAGTGTTAAAGACACAATAACAAACACATAAAGCAACAGATCCTCCATCCATTGTGATAGACTCGACTCATTAAACTGCAGATACAGATCCTGCAACAACCTCAAAACACCTGTTCTTCATAATCCTGATATGCATTCACCCTCAAGGTGAATCAACCAACCACACATAAACAACAACTGAAACTAACATTTAAGCCAATTATATCATTAGAATATGAGCAGAAACAAACTTAACAGATGAATATAAACCGACATTTACACTTAAATCAAACTTCATGGATGAAATTGGTAAAAACAATGGCAATGCTCATGATGACAACAATACAGCAAACATTTATCAAAACCAAACGAAACACAAAACTTTAACCGTCATCTCACGAAACCGAGCTGGGAGACCATTGCAGTTGATCTTACCGCCAAAGTCGTCAATGATTCCAATAAATGGCATGTGCGTCTTCGAGCATAAATCCTTGGATTTGAAATGATGAGTTACCGCATCTGCATCCCCTTCTGCCAAGCTGAAGCTTTTACCATCATCTCTAAAGTGTGAGAGCAACTCGAATCAACACCACCGGGGTCGGATAGCCGTTGCGATAGAAAGAGCCGGAGAAGGAAAACGGAGTGAAAGAAGGGTGAAGGTTCGGCGGAAGAAAGAGAGAGGAGATGATGGTGGAAGGTTTTCGGTGGAAATTTTCTCAAGGGGAGGAAGATGAGGGAACGGTAAATCGATTTAGGGTTTCCGGGATGGATTGGGGCGCTGTGAACAGTAAGTTAGGGTTTAGGTTTTTTCTCTGGGGCTGCGCCGTTTTCCCCTTTCCCGTTGTTGAACAGTAACCTCCTTTTTATACTGATTCTTTCATTCCTAACTGCCAAATCCACCGTGTTTCCAATTTCTCTTTCTTACATATTTTTTTAATTTTCCTTTTTATTATCTCTTTTTTTAATTTATCAACCTTAAGATTAAGAAAAAAAAAACTAACAACTTTAATAAATAAATAAACAAGAAAACCAATGAGTAAATATTAATAATAAAAAAGAAATATATATATATATATATAAAAGAATTAAAGAAATAATTACCAAAGACATTAACAATATTTTAAAATAAAAAACTTTAAGAAAATAATATTTACGAAGAAAAGTCGTTAGGCCACATGTCACGTCTTAGTTGGTCAGAAAGAAAATTTCTAAAAATCGACCAATTGCAAGCGGACATGTGTCTAAATGGCACGAAACAAAAGTGAAAAAAAACTTTAAAAAGGGGTAGGACAAATTTAGGGTATGACAGATGCCCCTATCTAATCGGCTTAAACCTAGGGAAATGAACTGCTGCAGCATTCATTTTTCCGAGGTAGAAGTCAATTAGATATGAAGAAGACCCTGAATTTGTCCGAAAAGAAAAGAGAGTTTAGAGAGTTGACAACGCTGGATGATGTAAACCTCTGAGTAAACCGGCATAAGTCGTCATCACCAAAAGGATGATGGGATGAAACACACACAGCTATTACCACCAAAAGGATGGCAAAGCAAAACACAATTGCATAATCTATCCTTAATGACCATGATAGATCCTTCACCAAAAGGATGACGGAGCGAGACAAACAAAATTCGCACAATCCATCATTAATGACCATGATAGACCCCCCACCAAAAGGATGACGGAGCGAGACACACGCCAAACAATATTGCACAATCTATCATTAATGACCATGATAGACCCAACACCAAAAGGATGATGGAGCGAAACACAAAGCAAAACGCACAATCTATCATTAATGACCATGATAGACCCCTCCATCAAAAGGAAGACGGAGTGGGACACAACGCAAATCGCACAATCTATCACTAATGACCATGATAGACCCCTCCATCAAAAGGAAGACAGAGTGGGACACAACGCAAATCGCACAATCTATCACTAATGACCACGATAGACCCCTCCATCAAAAGGATGATGGAGCGAAACACAAATAAACACAATCTATCACTAATGACCATGATAGACCCCTCCATCAAAAGGAAGACGGAGTGGGACACAACGCAAATCGCACAATCTATCACTAATGACCATGATAGACCCCTCCATCAAAAGGAAGACGGAGTGGGACACAACGCAAATCGCACAATCTATCACTAATGACCATGATAGACCCCTCCATCAAAAGGATGATGGAGCGAAACACAAATAAACACAATCTATCACTAATGACCATGATAGACCCCTCCATCAAAAGGATGATGGAGCGAAACACAAATAAACACATCGCACAATCTATCATTAATGACCATGATAGACCCCTCCCTCAAAAGGAAGACGGAGTGGGACACAACGCAAATCGCACAATCTATCACTAATGACCATGATAGACCCCTCCATCAAAAGGATGATGGAGCGAAACACAAATAAACACAATCTATCACTAATGACCATGATAGACCCCTCCATCAAAAGGATGATGGAGTGAAACACAAATAAACACATCGCACAATCTATCATTAATGACCATGATAGACCCCTCCATCAAAAGGAAGAAGAAGCGAAACACAAATAAACACAACGCACAATCTATCATTAATGACCATGATAGACCCCTCCATCAAAAGGAAGACGGAGCGAAACACAAATAAACACAATCTATCACTAATGACCATGATAGACCCCTCCATCAAAAGGATGATGGGGCGAAACACAAATAAACACATCGCGCAATCTATCATTAATGACCATGATAGACCCCTCCATCAAAAGGATGATGGGGCGAAACACAAATAAACACACAATCTATCATTAATGACCATGATAGACCCCTCACCAAAAGGATGACGGAGCGAGACTCACACGAACAGGTTGCTATCACCAAAAGGATGATGGGACAACACAGATTTGAAGTTTACCAACATCAAAAGGGTGCAGGCTAGGTTGAACTGATGAAGTTCGACTATCACCAAAAGGATGATAGTATGGCAATTGACAACGGTCACGCTTGCTGGGTACAACTCACTGGGGAACCCCTGAGAGGAAGATTGGATTGAAATGAGTCAACGGGGTACGCCCACCGTCTTGTTTGGAGGTTACAGGTTTGTTGAAATGATTTTATGGTTACGCCCATGATCTCTGAAGAAGACGCCCCTGGCTGGGCTGAGTTTGTCTTGATGCCTTGTCTTGCTTAACAAAAGGTTGAACAACTTCATGAGGAACACTCATGGTTTTGCTGAAGATGCCCCTGCTCGGGCTGGATCTTGCACTGAACTTCTTGGATTTGCCCAACAAAAGGTTGAACAACTTCGTGGGGGACGCCCACGGTCTTGAATGGTATACCCCTGATTAAGCTGAATGTTGATTTGTATATTTGATCAACCACGAGGTTGAAATACGTCATGGGAGACGCCCATGGTATTGAAAAGATGCCCCTGACTGGGCTGAATCTTGCTTTGAATAACTTCGAATTTTGTGGGAGAAACCCACAATTGCAGAAGATTGCCCCTGACTGGGTTGATGACTGTTTTGAAGCTCTTGAAAATCGTGGGGTAAACCCACCATCTTGCGGAAGACGCCCCTGACTGGGCGGTCGACGGTCTTGGAAATCTTCGAGATTGATCCTGGACCTTGACTTGCATACATGAATGCCGGATGATAAATGATATTCCCTATGAGTGGACGCGTAAATGCAAATGCTGACGAGCGGAGATGCTAGAGCTTGGGGAAGTATGGTATGATTGGGTATGCATATGATGCAAGATGCTTATGGTAGCGAATGCAATGCGTATGATGCATATGATTGCAGACGGATAATTGGAAATGCGGGTGCTAGCGTAGTGGCCTCTGGTAGTTGCCAATGTGAGTTGGGCTTTGGGTGGTGGGAGAGATTGATTTCCCCGACACGCAGTTTGAAGACGTCACGATCGAAGCAGAAGATGATGCTCTGGATGCCTCAAGTCTGGATACTTGGTGATTTGTTGTCAATTTCCTTCAGAGAAGATCGCAACTCTGCTTGTTGGTCAGGGCGACCTGTTCTTGCCCCAGTCTGAACATGGTAATGGTCTGTACCAGTTTAACCAGTTCTGACATATGGAAGCTGAACTCGGATAACCTGCCCTTGCTCAAGCTGTTGAGTGATTTGCCCCAGCCTGTGGGCTTTGAAATAATCTTGCTTCGTGTACGCCAATGAAAGTCAAGTTTCTCCCTGATTGCCTCTTGCTGGAGTTTCTTTGAATACCTAGCACTGATTTGCAATTAAAATTGTACATTCATAAATGGTAATAATTAATGCAAAGTTCGATGCAAGTTTGAAAAAGTATTGTTTATTTGGAAGTGTCGTGATAGTGAGACAAATGGACTACTAGCCCAGATGCTGTGCTAATTTGATTGGTATGAAAGATATATCAAGAGAAATGACACCAATGCTGATGATTAGAAATCATGTGAGGAGTCAGGTTACGCAACCTTGCGATAGTATGCTTTCAGAAGAGACCTCGTCTCAATTAGGTCTTTCAAGGGTTGTAACGTGGTCTGGTTCACGGTTATGAAACAAAGAATATTGGGCTCAAAGTATGATTTGTACCCACCCCTTCTTCGTAATGATCTCCAATCCTACGCTCAGTTAATTCTACACTTGTCTGGACAGTGTAAGCTTGATGGTTCAAGGTTTGCTTGACGTGGCAGTCACCTTATTTTGATGGATGTCAGTGCCCCTTTGATTTGGGTGGCCACTGAATCCTTTTTGTTTTTGTTGAGGGTTTCGGGGTCCTCTTTTGCTTTTGTTTTGATCCTTAACTTTTGCAGGGATTGACTTCGTTTGTCAGATCCATCGGGATTGCCTTGATTTTGCC
This sequence comes from Lathyrus sativus, assembly GCA_963859935.3. Taxonomy (NCBI): domain Eukaryota; kingdom Viridiplantae; phylum Streptophyta; class Magnoliopsida; order Fabales; family Fabaceae; genus Lathyrus; species Lathyrus sativus. The sequence goes on along the minus strand of OZ012737.1, from coordinate 478,884,134 downwards.
TAAGTCTCCTCTAAGGTGTCTGACTTAGCTGGCTTTTGATTTTTCTGGATTTTGTTGTGACTGCCATAGCATGGGTCATTGATGAACGACCGCCTTCTGGATTTTGCTTGTCGATTCGAGTGTGGAATTGGATTAACTGAACACTACCCTGCCCCGGGTTGAGTGTAAAGGTTTAAATATCCGAAGGAAACTGCTACTTCTAGGCTCGAAGTGGTTTACTAGGGATTAACTCCTTATAACTCCGGTGTTTGGGGAATTGAAGCAATGCCTGTACATCATTGACGAGATTCGGTCTGAAAGCATACCGTTTGCAATTATGGGTATCTTGTTTTCATCATCCTCCCTCAAATCATGCTAAACAACAGTGAATAGAGTGGAGTGAATAAATTTGTCGGTGATAAGTAGAAATGAGTGAATACGACATAACTAATTCAAAACATGCATAAACGATACATTAATGAAAACCAAATACGAATGGCAATTGTTCAAAGCATACAATACTTAAACAAACAAAGACAAAACATAAGGAAAGTGAAATATGAAATGGCATCATGACTGCCTTCCTCGGGGTGAACTTGACTTGACTAGATTTGGCCTGATGTTAGCACTAGTTGGCTGGTGGCATAGAGTTGTTGATGTCGTTGAGATACTTCCCATCAAAGGTGAGAGCTTCGTTGTCAATCAGGTCTTGAACTTTGTGCTTGAAAGCCCTGCAGTTCTCAATGTTGTGACCTGGAGCGCCCTTATGGAACTCACAATGAGCATTCGCGTCATAATCAGCAGGAAGGATGGTTGGGGGAGCTAGATCTCTTGGGACAATAGCCTTTTGTTCCATTAATTGAGCAAAGATATCTGCATATGTCATTGGAAGACTATCGAATACTCTCTCCGGCTTCCATGTCCTGTGTTGATTTTGCTGACGCGGTTGTTGAACGGTCTGCCGTTCTGATTCCTTTCCAGTTATGGAGAGGGCTTCGAAGATCTGATCCATCTTCCTGTTGAGGGATTCCAGCTCCTTCCTGATAGCAATTTGTTCTTGCCGAATCTGCTCCATCATACGTCTGGTATTGGCTCTAGTTGCGTATTGGTGTCGAGGAATCAGCTTGATTTACTGGAGAAGAAGGAACGGAGACATAAGATTCTGTTGAAGGACTGGCAATGCAAAATGCACAACATATGAAATGCAATGCAAATGATATGCAAGATGCAATGCAAGATACAAGATCCAGGATCACAGGATCATAGTTCCAACAACTCCTGAAGCTGGTAACTGCGATAGATAAGTAACCATAATTCCTGCTCAAAGGAAAGTTGACAGGTAAATCCTATATGGGAAGATCTAGACACTCTACCCATAAACCCACTCACGGGATGGTTTCTATGTTTGGTTCCCAGGATCACGGACACTAGTCGTATTAGCGTCAGGCAACAGGCTGGCTGCATTACGACGATAATGACGATAAGGTCTCTCCTGAGCGGAGTCCTCGTGCTAGGCACACAAGGAGCGAGTCCTTGGAGACTAACACTACACGACCACCAATATCGGAACTGGTGCTAACAAAAGGTTCCCAGAATCACGGACCCTTCATTAATCAAGTCGTGCAACAGGCTAGCTGCATTACAACGAGATCTACGAATAGGTCTCCTCTGGAGGAGCTTTCATGCTAGGCCCACAAGGAGCGAGTCCTCGGAGACTAACACTACTCGACTACCAATTCTAAACTATGTGTTCTCTCTGCTTTTACCAAAGCTCGGGTGTAGAGCCTTACTCATGATGTCATCCCAGTAACCAACAGGCGACAAAGCACAAATAAAATCTATAAGAGAACAAAAACAAAAAGAAAACAAATAAAAAACAAACACTCCTCACAAACCAAAAGATAGGCTCGACTCTCTCTTTGCATGGAGCAATGCTTCCCCAGCAGAGTCGCCACCTGTCGCACCTCGAAAAATCACATTCGAAAATACGACCCTCGCGCGAAAGGAGCGGAAAATGCGGTTCGACAGAGTCGCCACCGAACTTTATTTTTCCCGAAATAAACGGGAGAGGAAAATATCGAGAAAACCTCTTAAAACGAAGGGATAGGAACAGGGCTGTCGCAACCAAGTTCCAGGTTCGGGAGTCGGTTACGTGAGGGGAAGGTATTAGCACCCCTCACGTTCGTCGTACTCGACGGGAACCTCTTAAGGTAATTGTGGGGAGTGTTATTTAGGTTTACTGGTTTTCTTCTCGTTGTTAAAGGTAGAATTGGTAGGGTAAAGGTTAAAGACGCAAAGAAGAGATGGGTGGTTAGAAGATGGGGTGCTCGCCAAGGATTGGGGCCCTTGTGCCTACGTATGCTCATTCGGACGAGAATGAGAAATCAGAGCGTCGTAGTTCGACTACGGGAAAGGATGGGGGGAAATGGGAGATGGATAGAAGTGTGCTCGCCAAGATCATCGCAATCTTGTGCCTACATATCTTATATTCAAGAATGAATAAAGAATCAGAGCGTCCGTAGTTCGTGGTGACAACCACAAAAAGATGAGGTTGAATGGGTTGGAAGTTTGAAAAAAAAGACGAAAGAGTGACTGACAAACAACCTAAGGGCGTGCCTCAAGAGCTTGTCATTCAAGAATTCAAGGAACGCGAGATCCCAAGAACTCAGTTCTTTCGGAAATTGAGTTGAAGATAAGAGTTGGATACTTTGAAAACGAAAGAACGAACTAATAACAACTCGGGGGCGCGCCCAAGAGTTACTCATTTGAATATTCAAAGAATGCTAGATTCTAAGAATATCCCTCTTTCGTACGTTTTTTAGAAATGTTTTGTGAAAGGACCGAATCGAAGGATGGCATGCGAGGCCAAAAGGGAATTGTTTTGAACTGGTTCGACGACGTGTCGAAGATTTGATTGAAGATGGAACCGGCTTGACGACGTGTCAAGGGTTAAGGCTGTGAGAAACGATATTAGTCCCTGAGGGTGCTCCTAATATTGAGACCACGAGGAATTATGAATGAAATGGGTTGTGAATGCGGACGAGCAATTGACTCAGGAGAATATTGAGAATGATTGAGTTTGAAAAAGTCGAAAGGTTGAGTGAATAACAACCCAAAGGGCGTGCCTCGAGAATTATTCACTCGAAGATTCGAGGAATGCTAGACTCCAAGAACCTCCTTCTTTCGAAGTTTGAATCGGAACGAAAATAGTTTAGAAAAGATTTGAAGTGAAATGAGGTACGAAAATAGTTTAAGGTACGAGATGTGAGGACGTGAGATTGGATTTAAAAATGAGAGAAATGACAATTATTTGATAAATGAGACGCGGGCCTCACAACCAATTAATTGGGGTATTATCGAAATGCTAGATCTCGACGACACCTTTTTCATTTAGAAAAATGTTTGAATGAACAAAAGAAATATCACAAAGAATGTTAAATTCTCATGACATTCTTTGTTAGAAAAATATAATTTTTGAAAATGAGAGGTCGAATAATACACTACTTAAGGTGTACACCTTAGTAATGACTATCCAAAAATTCAAGAAGTGCTAGACTTCAAGAACTTAGCTTCTCATGATTTGATTAGAAAATAATTTGAATGAAAATTAGGAAAATTATTTTTGAGGATGGTTTTGATTTAATTTAAGAAATATTGTTTGAATAAACAATGAATATATTACACAGAGTGCTAGACTCCTATAATATATTTTTGCTCGAATAATTAAAAGCATATTTTAAAATGATAAAAAAAACAATATTATCCAAGGCGTACGCCCCGATAATGATCACTCAAAAAACCCAAGAGGTGCTAGACCTTAAGAGTTTAATTTTCGTAATTTAATTAGAAAATAATTTGGTAATGAAAAATATATTGAAATAGGACTAGGGAAGAAAAATGCTTAATCAAATTTTGAAAATAAAGTTTAAAAAAATAATTTGTTCAAAAAAATAAATTGATTTAATCCTTTTGAATCAATCAGTATCAACTTAAAATGGATTGGGCTATGAAAAAGAAAATGAAAACCGACATGATTACCGTCCACACCGTCAATACAAGCACGAGCTCCTACTTATCTCTAATCTTGAATTGCTACAGTGAGAGCATAGGATAGAAATGCCACGTAAAAGCAGTTACCCATATTTCTAATCAAACAGCCATGAAAATAATCCCTGCAGAACTATTAATAATACCTTTATAATAAAACCAAATTATTGCAATGATTTCCAAACAATGTCATATTTTCTCCTAATCCTTAAACAGTGCGATAGCCAACGAGGTTTCCAGCTTTAAGCTTGTGGTAGCAATGATTTGGCACATGAATTTACCCAAGTAATATAATAATTTCACATCACCTAAGCTAAAACCATTAAAACCTATCACTCTCGAAATTGAACCGCGCAAACCGCCAGAGATTCATAGCAACCAATATGTAAAACATGAATACGCTTTGGTTCCGTGCACAGAATAATTTGATCAACATGATAATGCAACAAAGCATTTTCGACAATGCGAAATATTCGAGACCGTATTGCGGTAGTAATGCAAACAATCAGTCGACATTGAAACCAAAAATAGCATAATCTATACCAGATCTTCATATGGTAGCGGTAGCGAGGTGTACACAGAATATAGAAACCACAAACTACATCCTCCTGAAAGAATACATCATCTGCGAAATCAAATGAGTACGCAGCAAAACCGAACATACTTCACAGGTGAAATAGAATAACAGCAGGGCTGAAAACCAAAATATTTCGACACAATACGATAATGACAGTTTGTTTTCACTAACAACGTGTAGTAGCAGCAATTACCATCAATATTTACCGTTTACTGCCAAGATTAAACAGAAATTCGAGCCTTCAAATGAGCTTATTCATTACCATAAGTAAAAGCCAAACGCAATTAAAACCAAAAGCAGCATAATTAGTTTTGATATACTCACGGCAGACACAAAACGACATCCGTATAGGATTGTATTTCCTGCCCAGATTTATTTACTTCCACAACAATGAACATTCAACAGACTAAGTAATGTCTTGAATTAAACTGACATAAAAAAAAACAAAAAGTCGGATTAGAAATGGACCCCATCGCAGATGAATGATCCGAAGTTTGTTTGTTGCGCGGCTGTTGCGCTTGCTGCACCATCATAGTGTCGGCACCAGAACTTGCACTGAAACTTGCTTGCTATTACCACTGCTGCTAAAAAATGTTACCATCACGGTGTCGGTATCAGAACTAGTTGGATATGAAGTATGACATTATGGTTGAACTATGTGCAAAATCCAGATTTCCTCATCTTCCCTTTCATTCTCATTCATGATTCTCCTTCGGCGGTGTCGCAACCTGCATAGAAATTATCCACCACCAAGCAGAACAGCAAAACAATACAGGAAATTGAAGAGGGAAAGATACAGAGCTAAGTTAGAGATGCAGAATTTATCAAACGCAATCGCCGTGTAGTCTTGGCGCGAAACCGGATCCGCACAATCATATGCACTGAAGTTCAATCCCTTAGTGTCGGCATTGCATCGTGTGAAACATAAAGCTGGAACTCGTTATGACTGCGTGCTGTTTCGCGTCGAACCCCACTGTGCTGCTGTTACGAGACAAAAGCTGCTACTAGCTTCTTAAATGGAAGTCTCCTTATACCAGCAACCAAAAAATTTGACATCAATAATTCGTTCATAAAGCTGAAACTAACAAAACCTGTTGAAACAGACTTATCACAAAACAGAGGTCATGGAAATGAGATTTAACACCACCATACTAACATCTGCAAACCAGGGGTTAGAAAAAATTAACTCTAAATCTGAATAAGAGAAAAAGTTCATGAGTATTCCAGGCTTAAGAGCATATTCGAGAAAACACAACCAAACGCAACTATGAAAATTCTACCAAGTCAAACAACTCGTCCAGGTACCAACACAAGCAGCAAGGAACAAACATCTTGCGACGAAATCGAACCAATAAACAAACTGTTGTTACCTTAGTGTCGAATATACCGTTATACTGTTAATATCAGAGTGGATTTCGCCTTCACAGTCGTACACCATGGCTCGTGGTCAGAACTTCCAAGCGACGAAAACAACGAGGCATTATTGTTGATGTTGTTGAACTTTGTCTGTGCGAGATTGTGACGACTGTATTGGTTCCAAACCCTGAGTTTCACCTTTAGAAACCTGCACATGACAGACAATAAACCGAGCAAACACAGAACCCAAATCTTACAAGTTCGAAATGGCCAAAATGGTGGTCCATAACCCAGCGCTCTTTATCAGTATCAGTGTTAAAGACACAATAACAAACACATAAAGCAACAGATCCTCCATCCATTGTGATAGACTCGACTCATTAAACTGCAGATACAGATCCTGCAACAACCTCAAAACACCTGTTCTTCATAATCCTGATATGCATTCACCCTCAAGGTGAATCAACCAACCACACATAAACAACAACTGAAACTAACATTTAAGCCAATTATATCATTAGAATATGAGCAGAAACAAACTTAACAGATGAATATAAACCGACATTTACACTTAAATCAAACTTCATGGATGAAATTGGTAAAAACAATGGCAATGCTCATGATGACAACAATACAGCAAACATTTATCAAAACCAAACGAAACACAAAACTTTAACCGTCATCTCACGAAACCGAGCTGGGAGACCATTGCAGTTGATCTTACCGCCAAAGTCGTCAATGATTCCAATAAATGGCATGTGCGTCTTCGAGCATAAATCCTTGGATTTGAAATGATGAGTTACCGCATCTGCATCCCCTTCTGCCAAGCTGAAGCTTTTACCATCATCTCTAAAGTGTGAGAGCAACTCGAATCAACACCACCGGGGTCGGATAGCCGTTGCGATAGAAAGAGCCGGAGAAGGAAAACGGAGTGAAAGAAGGGTGAAGGTTCGGCGGAAGAAAGAGAGAGGAGATGATGGTGGAAGGTTTTCGGTGGAAATTTTCTCAAGGGGAGGAAGATGAGGGAACGGTAAATCGATTTAGGGTTTCCGGGATGGATTGGGGCGCTGTGAACAGTAAGTTAGGGTTTAGGTTTTTTCTCTGGGGCTGCGCCGTTTTCCCCTTTCCCGTTGTTGAACAGTAACCTCCTTTTTATACTGATTCTTTCATTCCTAACTGCCAAATCCACCGTGTTTCCAATTTCTCTTTCTTACATATTTTTTTAATTTTCCTTTTTATTATCTCTTTTTTTAATTTATCAACCTTAAGATTAAGAAAAAAAAAACTAACAACTTTAATAAATAAATAAACAAGAAAACCAATGAGTAAATATTAATAATAAAAAAGAAATATATATATATATATATATATATATATATATATATATATATATATATATATATATATATATATATATATATATATATATATATATATAAAAGAATTAAAGAAATAATTACCAAAGACATTAACAATATTTTAAAATAAAAAACTTTAAGAAAATAATATTTACGAAGAAAAGTCGTTAGGCCACATGTCACGTCTTAGTTGGTCAGAAAGAAAATTTCTAAAAATCGACCAATTGCAAGCGGACATGTGTCTAAATGGCACGAAACAAAAGTGAAAAAAAACTTTAAAAAGGGGTAGGACAAATTTAGGGTATGACACTTACCTCCAATGGGTTCGGAAAAGAGTTGTCACACTAAGGATGCCGTATCCTAAACAAGAGCCTATGACCTTGAAGGAAGAACGCCCGTTGGTCTTCATGTCTGAAGAAGAAAAGTTGAAAATTGCTTTGGTCAAAGCACAGCAAACTGAAGAAGCTTGGAAGCACAAGTATCAGATAGTCATCGAAGAAAATGCAGAGCTCCGGAGACAACTCCCGTCGAAAGATGAAGAAATCCTCTCTTGTAAGAAGAGGAAAACACTAGAGGAACCTTATGAGCCTCAGTCTAATCCATGGAAGATAATTGTAGACAGACTCATCATTGAGAAGACTCAGTTGGAAAGAAAGATCGAGAAGCTCAACCTCAGGCTGCTAGGAGAACCTTGATAGGTTGCACCAGGTTGTTTAGTTAAAACTCTTGTAAGAGGAAATGATGTTTTGTAATCCGTTTTGTTTATTAATGAAATGACGATCTCTGATGTTCGAAAATATCTAAGTTCCGTGACAATCATGTGCATTTGCATTCGCACTTCTTCTAACCATTCAAGGAAATTCAACTTTTTTCTTTGCAGGCAACAACATGGTAAGAAGAGACATGCTTCGAGTCCCGGATCTGAGATTGGGCCGTCTAAGAATGTTAACCAGACTTGTTCGAAATCCTGCTGCTTTCATAGCTAAATATGGGGACCTATTGCCATTAATAAGCGCTCCGATCAATGAGCCCATGTTGCAAGCCTTGGTGGAATTCTATCATATAACTTACCACTGCTTTGTGTTTCCAGATTTTCAGTTACTCCCGACCCTCGAAGAGTATAATGCTTACTTGAAGATCCCATGGACTTTTACGCTCCCTTATGGAAAGCCAAAGAAAAAGGACTTAGCTAAAGCCCTGCATATCAAGCTGGAAGACTTACCACCAATGAGGGCGAAAGGAGGATGGTATGGAATGGATGTCGGGCCTCTAATGGAGATGGCCGAGTATCACTATGAAAGCCGAAACCTGGGCATTTTTGAGGCAATTTTGGCACTACTAATATACGGATTGTATCTGTTCCCAAGTAGTTACGACTTCATCAGCGAAGAAGCAATCTGCCTCTTCATCCTCAAAAATCCGGTCAACACAATACTGGCTGACACTTATATAGTCATCCACCGTTTTGCCTTGTATGATTGTGGGCGATTCTCATGCTGTCTTGCATTACTCGACCGATGGTTTACTTCTCATCTGCCAAGGACCCATATCCTTTAGAGGCTTCCCACCAAAAGCGCTTGGGTTTCTAAACTTGTCACTCTCAGACACCATGATATCACCTGGTATGACAATAGCATCGGTGACCAGGTCATGATTTCCAGCTACGGAGATTTCCCCAATGTGCCTCTCATTGGGATAGAAGGGGTGATCACTTATAATCCTATTCTCGCTCGGCGTCAACATGGGTATCCCACCGGGCCCGAGCCTGAACCAGAACTGTTGAGGCCTCGCTTCTGTGAGACAGGTCGCAACCAAGAACTAGAAGAAGATGCTCAATATGCCCAAAGAGATCCACACCTCATGGGACCAACCCTAATGGAGAACGCGAGTTGTTTAACCACTAGGGGGTACCTGCTATGGTCAAAGGAAATTGCCTTAATCATGTTCTACACTCACGACTATGAGATAACTATGGAACCTGAGGTCCCCGCGACTAGGGAAGAGCTGAAATACGCTTTGATTAAAGTGCAAAGAGAAAACGAAGACCTGTGGGAGATTATCCGCCAGGATCAAGTTCATGTCAGAGTCCAAGAAGGAGAAGGGTCGTCTTGTTAGATTAATCTTTGTTTCGCCATTTCCCTGCTTTCCCTAAAAAAGGATTGATATCCTGCTTGTTGCATTTAAATTTCATTGTAAGAAAAGTCTTGTTTTTTAGCGAAGGCCACTCTACTGTAATAGATTTCAGGTTATCAAATGAAAAACGCTTTTTAAGCATGTCGTTACGTGTTGGTCTAACTTTTTGTTTGTAAACTAAAATTTTGAGTTTCCTTGAATGGTTTATGCATCCGCATTTGCATATCATTCTACATCAATCCTGCATTTGGGGTTCCACAGCTCATCTTTTGTTCTTGTCCAGAAAGAGGAGATAAAGAGTCACGCTGAGTACCCACAGATACAACACACGGTCCCAAGCTCAAAAGAAGATGGCAGATAACGACCAAAGGTTCGATCGAATGGATAATGACATTGAAGGGATCAAAGGGGACGTCAACCAGATCTTGGAAGCCCTCAACATGATCAAAGCGAAAATGGATACACAGCCTACAGTGATCTCCGAAGTTGCCACAGCAGCAGCCAATGTCACAATGGCTCCTGTTACTTCAGCGGAGTTTCCCTATGGCATGTCCCGGGATTTTGTGCCACCTTTCAACAGCATGCAGTCTTCAGGTCTCAATCCGTTGTTCGACTCAACAATCAGAAACCCCATTTTTACTCCAGCAGGTGGACCTACCACAGTACGACCAGTCTTCGCCAATCAACAGCCAATCTTCGATATACCCGATGGATCCGAAGCTGAGGACGAAAAACACGAAAAATTAAGGGTAGAGATGGACATCATGGCCAAAAGGATGAGGGTCATTGAAGGAAATCATGTCTTTGGATCTGATGCCAAGGATCTATGTTTGGTATCTGGATTAGTGTTCCCTCAGAAATTTAAAACGCCAATCTTCGACAAATATGAAGGGACCGCTTGTCCTAAAGAGCACTTAATCATGTACTGTAGGCGGATGGCTCCGCATATTGAAAATGATAAACTGTTAGTACACTGTTTCCAAGATAGTCTAAAAGGCGCTTCGGCCAAGTGGTATCTCGGTTTAGATCAAGCTAAGATTCACAGTTTCCAAGACCTTTCAGATGCTTTTATTCAACAGTACAAGTACAACATGGACCTAGCTCCCGACCGCCGTCAGCTTCTCAGCATGACGCAGAAAAATACCGAAACCTTCAAAGAGTATGCGCAAAGATGGTGCGGAACTGCAGCACAAGTAGAGCCTCCTCTTACTGAGAAGGAGTTGGCAGATTGGTTTGTGGATACAGTTCGACCCAAATTCTACGAACGTTTGATCAGCAGCGTCACAACAAATTTCTCTGATATTGTGGCAGCAGGGGTCAAGGTGGAAGCAGGTTTAAAGAGTGGAAAAGTGACTACTCCAAATGTTACCTCAAGCGCCAACACGGCAAAGAAGCCAGTCAGCATGTTCCACAAAAAGAAAGAGGGAGAGGTGAGCGCAATCACATATGGAAAGAAAGTACAAAGCTCATGAAGCCACCACCAACAGTACCAACCATCATATATAGCAGCAGTGACCCCGGGTTTTCAACCTTCTTCACAGCATGGCCCCCAACCTGGGGCATTCAACAATCAACACCAGTATCAGCCTAGCAGTCAGCAACAGTATCGCACCAATAATCAACAGCAATACCAGCAGCCGCAGGGTCAACAACCTCAGAACAGGGCCCCGAAGGCAAGTTATCAAGCAAATAGGCCAAAGATACAGCCTATTCCAATGAGTTACACCGACCTATTTCCCATGTTAATAGAAAGAGGATTGGTTAAAACAAGAAAATTAGGAGCTCCACCTAATCCACTCCCGTTCTATTACGATGCAAATGCTCGCTGCTTATTTCATGAGAATGCTCCAGGCCACAATCTCGAAGGTTGCTTCGCCCTTCAGCACCTAGTTCGTGAACTTGTTGAAAAAGGAATTCTGTCCTTCGAAGACAATCCGCCCAATGTTAAGAGCAACCCTCTTCCCAATCATGGTGGAGTCAATGCCATTACTGAAGAAGGGGAGGGGTCAGAAGACAAGAAAGTTACTACTGTTGGTGAGATCAAAGTGCCATTAGCAGACCTGCACAAACGCCTCGCTCAGGCGTGGTCACTCAAGGCATCCCACGAAGATTGCAAAGAATGTATGCTGAATCCTGAGGGTTGTGACGTTGTGAAAAAGGACATTCGAGCTATGATTGAACAGGGAATGATAGAAATTGCCCACCGGAAAAAGGAAGAAGATATGGCAGTCATCGAGCCTGTGTTTAACATACCAGGAGAATCCAACAAAGGAGCTGTGTTCAGAGATGATAACAGTAACAAAAACTACAAGAATATTCGGCCAGTATTTCGTGATGACGCACCCTCGAAATTCGGGAGGGGGCAGACTAGGTTTGAGCCAAGAGGAGGATTCCAGCCTCGCCCAAGAGCCATGACACCAAAACAAGACTATTCATGGTGTGAAGGGATTTTCAAAGAAAAGAAACCGGTAAGTGTGGCCAACATTGCCGGTGGAAGCAAAATGACCCGGAGTGGTCGTATCTATCAAACTCGAACATATAATGAGGCTCCTCCACCAGCAGTTTCTGTTCAAAGGATGCCTGTTCCCCAGAAGCCTGTTCCAGAGACAACCACCGCCAAAGAACCTTTAGCTAGAGGAAAAGAAAGTCTCAAGAACTATGAAGAAGAATTCTTGAGAATCATTCGACGAAGCGATTATAGAGTGGTGGACCAATTGAATCAAACACCCTCCAAGATCTCGGTCATGGCTTTACTCTTAAGTTCTCCAGCACACCGCCAGGCATTGCTCAAAATCCTGACACAGGCCCACGTCACCAAAGATATTACAGTGGGGCAGTTTGACTCCGTTGTAGCAAATATCACTGCCTGTAACACTTTGAGCTTTGACGATAATGACCTGACAGCTGAGAAGCGTAAGCACAATCGTGCCTTGCATGTATCAGTCAAGTGTGAAGAGGATACAATGTCCCGAGTTCTTGTTGATACGGGGTCAGCACTCAATGTAATGCCTAAAAGGACTTTGGCCAAGCTGGCATATCAAGGCGCTACCATGAGACCAACCTCTCTTATAGTCAAGGCATTCGACGGATCCAGGAGAACCGTGATAGGAGAAGTTGATCTTCCTATTCTAATTGGACCACAAATCTTTGAAGTCACCTTCCAGGTGATGGACATAAATCCAGTTTACAGCTGCTTATTGGGAAGACCCTGGATTCATACAGCTGGCGCTGTCACTTCCACGCTCCACCAAAAAATGAAGTTTGTTGTAAATGACCAGCTAGTCATTGTCCATGGAGAAGAGGACTTGATGGTAAGCAACTTGTCATCTTTCCGGTATATTGAGGCTGAGGAAGACTCTCTCGAGACAGCCTTCCAAGCACTAGAAATAGCTCACGCTGTTCTAGTAGATGAATCAGACATAACCCAAAGGCCATTATTTACCTCTGCTCAAAGTATTAAGGCTGCACTGAAAGTTGGAGTCCCACTAGGATGGGGAGAGGTCATCGAAGTCAATGTTCGAGCCAAGAATGATCGACAAGGGTTGGGTTACAAACCAACTCCGGGAGGCGAGCCAGAAGAAAGCACCATGAAGAAGAATTCCTTAAAAGAGATATTCACCAGCGGCGGTGTGCAAGTCAATGCCATTATTGCTGAAGATGAGGACGATAATCTGGACCATCTAATAACTAGAGGAGGAGGAGCATTGCGCAATTGGGAGGCTGTGGAAGTTCCCATCTTTTTACCTTTAGAGTAATTCATTCTGCCTGTTAGCTTTGTGTTTTTCTTTAAAAATTTCCTGGTCTTGCCCAAGACCTGCGAATTATTTTGTATTGGGCCACTTTGCAAAAATTGAAAATCATTAATGAAAAGTGTTTTTGTTAAAACTCTTGTTATTTGTTTGCGCATCACTTTCACTCTTTTTTGGAAAAAATGGCAATCTCTTTTAAAAAATAATAATAATAATAAAAACCACCCTTCATCTGCATGTCTGTGTGTGAGTGCCTGATTGTTCCTAAATAAAACATGCAGAATACCCCCATCGACCACAGAATCCTATGATCATTTGGTTCCTTCTACTAGCGGTTCATTTGTCTTTCAAGCTGAAGAAGAGGACGAAGAAGAGTTAGAAGTCCCAGAAGAGTTAAAAAGAATGGCTGAATACGAAGATGATTATATCTAACCCCATAAAGAGCAGACTGAAGTCATCAACTTGGGGTCAGAGGAGAACAAAAGAGAAGTCAAGATTGGGGCATCATTAAGGCCAGAAATCAAAGACAAGTTGATAACAATCCTCAGAGATTTTGTTGACATATTTGCTTGGTCCAACCAAGATATGCCAGGGTTGGATACTGACATTGTCATGCACAAGCTCCCCCTGAAACCAGAATGTCCTCCGGTTAAACAAAAGCTTCGCAGGTCGAGACCAGACATGGCACTTAAAATCCGAGATGAGGTCAAAAAGAAAATAGATGCTGGCTTTCTAGCAGTATCCAAGTATCCAGAATGGGTGGCCAACATTGTACCGGTCCCGAAGAAGGATGGCAAGGTCAGGATGTGCGTCGACTATAGGGATCTAAATAAAGCAAGTCCGAAGGATGATTTTCCGTTACCACATATTGACACTTTGGTGGATAACACGGCAAGCTTTGCAGTGTTCTCATTCATGGATGGATTTTCGGGTTATAACCAGATAAAAATGGATCCAGAGGACATGGAGAAAACAACTTTCATCACACCTTGGGGCACCTATTGTTATAAAGTAATGCCTTTTGGTTTGAAGAACGCAGGGGCAACATATCAGAGAGCTATGGTCACACTCTTTCATGATATGATGCACAAAGAAATTGAGGTGTACGTGGATGATATGATTGCAAAATCCCAAAGTGAAGAAGACCACTTGGATCATCTACTGAAGCTATTTGAAAGACTCCGAAAGTATCAATTGAGACTAAACTCAGCCAAATGCACCTTCGGAGTTCGCTCAGGCAAGCTACTTGGTTTCATCGTTAGTCAGCGAGGAATTGAGGTAGACCCTGACAAGGTTAAAGCAATCCAGGAGATGCATGCTCCCAAAACTGAGAAACAAGTTAGAGGCTTCCTTGGACGTTTGAATTACATCTCCAGGTTCATCTCCAATATGACTCCTACCTGCGCACCGATCTTCAAGTTGTTACGAAAAGATCAAACGGTGGTATGTAATGAAAACTGTCAAGCGGTGTTCGAGAAAATCAAGCAGTATTTGCAAGAACCTCCAGTGCTGATTCCTCCGGTACCTGGAAGGCCTTTGTTCATGTATATGACCGTGTTAGAAAATTCGATGGGCTGTGTCTTGGGCCAGACTGATGAGTCAGGGAAGAAAGAACATGCAATCTATTACCTAAGCAAGAAGTTCACCGATTGCGAGAGTCGTTACTCTCCCCTGGAAAAAGCTTGTTGTGCGTTGGCATGGGCTGCTAAACGTCTGAGGCAGTACATGATTTGTCACACTACGATGTTGATTTCTAAGATGGACCCCATCAAATACATCTTTGAGAAGCCAGCTCAAACAGGAAGATTAGCCCGATGGCACATGCTCTTATCAGAGTATGATATTCAGTATGTCGCTCAAAAATCCGTCAAAGGAAGTATCTTGTCAGAACACCTTGCAGAGCATCCTATGGAGGATTATCAACCGCTCAAGTTCGATTTTCCTGATGAAGATGTGATGTATATTCAATGCATGAAACCAGAGCCTGGTCCAGAAGAAGGTCCCGAGCCGGGATCCCGTTGGGAGATGATGTTCGACGGAGCGTCAAACAAAAATGGACATGGCATCAGAGCTGTTCTGAAAAATCCAACTGGAGGGTACACTGCAGTCACAGCCCGACTTTGTTTCTCCTGTACAAACAACATGGCAGAGTATGAAGCCTGCATCCTAGGATTGGAGGCTGCCATTGACCTCCGTATCAAAATCTTGGAAGTAATTGGTGATTCTGCTTTGGTGATATACCAACTCAAAGAAGAATGGGAAACCAGGGATGAAAAATTGATTCCTTATAAGACCCACATCTTAGAGATGGCTGAGTATTTTGATGAAATTACCTTCAAGCACGTACCAAGGGCAGAAAATCACATTGTCGATGCTTGGCCATGATGGCATCCATGTGGAAAGTCCAGTTTGTCAACGAGGCACCTCTGATCCGCATCGAAAGAAGGACAGTACCCGCATACGTCATGACAATAGACGAAGAATCTGGGGAGAAACCATGGTTTCATGATATCAAGAATTTCCTTCAAAACCAAGAGTATCCTGCTAATGCGTCCACAATTGACAGAAGAGCAATACGGAGGTTGTCATCTAAATTCTTCATCAGCAACGGCATCTTGTACAAAAGAAACCATGATATGGTCTTACTCCGATGCGTCGATGAAAATAAGGCGAATCTCATAATGACCGAAGTACATGAAGGAACCTTCGGCACCCATGCAAATGGCCACACCATGGCTAAGAAAATCTTAAGAGCGGGTTACTTCTGGTTAACTTTGGAGACGGATTGCATACTCTTCGCTCAAAAGTGTCATAAATGTCAAGTTTATGCTGATAAAGTGCATGTCCCTCCACATCCTCTCAATGTGATGACGTCACCTTGGCCTTTTGCAATGTGGGGCATAGATATGATCGGGGCAATAGAGCCAAAAGCTTCTAATGGCCATCGCTTCATCCTTGTCGCAATCGATTATTTCACCAAATGGGTGGAAGCAGCGTCATATGCAAATGTGACGAAACAAGTGGTCGCACGCTTCATTAAAAAGGAGATTGTCTGTCGATATGGTATCCCTAACCAGATCATCACTGACAACGGGTCGAATTTGAACAACAAAACAATGAAGGAACTTTGTGACGATTTTAAGATCAAACATCACAACTCGTCCCCTTACAGACCTAAGATGAATGGTGCAGTTGAAGCTGCAAACAAAAACATCAAAAAGATAATACAAAAAATGGTAGTAACTTACAAAGATTGGCATGAGATGTTACCATTTGCTTTGCACGGCTACCGAACATCAGTACGCACTTCGACAGGGGCAACTCCCTTTTCCTTAGTGTACGGGATGGACGTGGTGCTACCCATTGAAGTCAAAATACCTTCCTTGAAGATCTTGACAGAAGCAAAGCTGGATGAAGACGAGTGGATAAAAGAAAGATTCGATTCGTTGAATCTCATCGACGAGAAAAGAATGACGGCCATGTGTCACAGTCAAATCTATCAACAAAGGATGGCCCGGGCGTTCAACAAGAAGGTTCGTCCCAAAGAGTATAGGGAAGGAGAGCTTGTGCTTAGAAAAATCCTACCTACACAAAAAGACATGTGTGGCAAGTGGATGTCCAACTACGACGGCCCTTTCGTTGTGAAGACTGTTTTCTCCAGAGGATCTCTGATTCTCGAAACCATGGATGGCGAACCACTCAAGTATCCCATCAACTCGGACGCAGTAAGAAAATACTACGCCTGAAAACGGAATACATAGAAAGAGGATTTCAGTGCCTCGACAAGAAAAACCCAATGTTTGAAAGATGACGGACGCTGGGGCAGACTCCTGTGCAGAGTATTAGAAGAAAGGTCAAAGCTTGTTGTTCTCGTCAGAAGCAGCAAAGCAAGTGAACTGGCAGTCGGAAGGACCAAATTATTATGAGATTCTGTAATCTTTTCTGTTGCCATTTTTCAAAACTTTTAAAATCCCCAAGGCTTTGCCTTTTGTAAAGTTCTTGTCTATCAATAAAATCAGTTCTTTTCTTTGGCCAAATCATTGTTATGATCTGCTATTTTTGTTATGCAATTTCACTTATTTGTTAATAAAAATTTTCATGAAAGCAAAGTGTTTTGAAAAACTTAAGTCTTGTTTTAAAAAAAAAAGGAGAAAGCACAATTTGACAAAATGATTGAAAAGTTCTAAAGGTAATATGATGATATTACACAGTTCTTGAAGTTGTGGAAATCGCTGTTACCTTTGACCGAGATAGATGTGTCCGATAGCAGTTCTAGCTATTAAGCTAAGACTTCTTCCTTGCAAGATTACGGGGATATTACTGAGAAAAGATCGTTATCTGCACCAAAGAAGGAAGCGTCGTCTAACTTGAGGCATTTTGAAGCTCAGCGTGACGAGTTCCCTCTTTATTTGGGTTTCCTCTGTCCCTACGGGTCGTTCTGCGTCTTGCATACAACATCATGCCAGCATACGCATTTGTTTGC
This sequence comes from Lathyrus sativus, assembly GCA_963859935.3. Taxonomy (NCBI): domain Eukaryota; kingdom Viridiplantae; phylum Streptophyta; class Magnoliopsida; order Fabales; family Fabaceae; genus Lathyrus; species Lathyrus sativus. The sequence continues at coordinate 478,866,452 of OZ012737.1, read as the reverse complement.
ATTCCCACCGTCGAGATCCTTTGGTCGTTACCTTTATCTTTGTTTTGTTGTTACAAGTTCGTTTTAGAGTCGACATCCTGGGGTTTCTTTATTTTGATCTGGGAAGCTAGTGGTGACTAGCAATGTTTAAATTATACGAACAGGGGGTTATTACCAATTTTCACCTTCGATTTGGTTACCACCAAGAAACTTTGAAAGACTAGTGGTCACTAGCACGTATTCAGAACTAACTACGTTTGGTACAGTAGTTTGGTCGTCACCAACAATTTTCCAAACCCAGTCGTCACTGATTCTGTTATAAAGCTAACCAATCGTCATTGGAGACCTTTTGATTCGGTTTTCACCAATCTTTGCTAAAAATCTAGTGGTTACTGGTATTGCCTTCTAAAACCAATGGTCATTGGTACTTGAGTTGGTCGTTACCGAAATTCCCTAAAAAGTCCAATAATTATTGGCATCGCCTGGAATCCAATAGTTATTGGTACCTGTTTGATTTGGTTATTACCAGTCTATTTGAATCTAGTGGTTACTAGTATTACCTTCAGATCCAATTGTTATTGATACCTCTTGATTCGGTTATTACCATTTTTTTTAAGTCTAGTGGTCACTAGCATTGCTTGGAAAATCTAGTTTTCGCTAGCAGTATCCAGTACCAGTTGTTATTGGTATACCCCTGGATTTGGTCGTCACCAGTTACCATAAGTCCAATGGTTATTGGCGTCACGTAAATCAGATTGTTATCACCACTTTGGTCTGGTTGTTACCAAACCCTGTGAAAATCCAATGGTCATTGGTCTCCTGGGACTCGGTCGTTACCGATTTCTCCATTTAAGTCTAGTGGTTACTAGCATTATCCAGAATTAGTTGTTATTGGTATATCCTGATTTGGCCGTCGCCAAACTCTTTGAAAGTCCAGTAGTTACTGGCATTGCGTGAAAACTAATCGTTATTAGTTGGTTGTTACCAATTTCCCCAGCAGAAGTCTTGTTGTTTTAACAATATTGTTTGGAATTCCCAATTGTAATTGGAACTTTGATTTGGTCGTCACCATATCCCCAGGAAGCCTAGTGGTATTGAGTACTTTTTGGAAACTGAACTTTGGATTGGTCGTCACCGCCATCCCCAGTAAGTCTAGTGGAAACTAGCACTGTTTGAAACTTTTTGTTGTTCTAGTCGTCACCAGTCTCCCCAGTTGAAACTTTTGATTCTCCAGTCGTGTCTCGGAGAATTAGTGGATACTAACCTCCCCGACACGTCCGGTCTTGTTTCTAACCTTTTCCTGAAGATCCCGTTTGAACTCTTCGTTATAGGAAATTTTCTCATCTGGTTATCCCCAGTGAGGTTCGTGTCTTCGTTCCGTCTTTTCCCCGGTGAAGTTGTGCTTCTCCAGTGGATTTGTCCCCCAGCAAGGTTTTCCTCAGTGGGTCCCATCCCCAGTGAAGTTCGTATCCCCTTTCCCCAATGAAGATGTGTCTTCCCTGGTGGAGTTTGTGTCCCCTGCGTGAAAGATTTCTTTGAGCAAGCATCTTTAGTCATATTCGATTTATCTTGTTTATCTCGCTTGGAATCTTTCCCCGGTGTGTTGGGTTCCCGTGAGTGGTTACTCATTGTTTTGCCGTTCTTTCATATTTGTTCGTGTGTCTGCATTTGTCTTGCATTCAAGCATCATATGACATCATTTAGATTCATGACATATTCGCATTTATCCTTTTGCATACCATCGGATCTAAGGGACAAAATTTCTGGTTCGCTATATTTAAATACCTTTCACCACGATTCTATGAGGATTGTCATCTCTCATTACCATCTAGTGAAGATATTTAAATAAGGGCATCTGTTGCACCCCAAATTTTGACCCCTTATATCCTCTTCATATCATATGCATTTATTTATCTAACCTTAACAAGTTCCGAAGTGTGTTTTGTCAAGACACAGATGAAACGGGGCTCCGCACTGATAAAATCGAAGGTTCGAGGATTGGGCAACCAATGTTTTGGGTTGAATAATTTATGAAATAAGATCAAGAGTACCATATTGGGCCATGTGTGAGTTCAAATTGAAGTAATCATCCACAGATGGGGTGCAGTGCAGTTCAAGGCACCCAATTAGGGTTTTTCGGGTTGAAAAAGTCAACTGTAGTTTGACTTTAGATTTGGGAAATAATTCAAGGATAAAAGTATGGTTTAAAAAGCTCATATGGCTTAGCGAAGTCCCCTCAAAGAGTTTCAAAGTCTTGGAAGCTCCGAAACATGAACAGACAGTTCGGTAATCGCCGATCGATCGTACGGTTGACCGAAAAGTCAACCTCCTCAAGTTTTAGGAATTGGACTTCAAGTGGTGAGGCAAAGTTGTTCCTTATGTCATGAGGGACCAACATATCAATTTTCATGATCATCGGATCAAAGACGTGAGAGTAATCGAAAAATCGGGAAATTAGGGTTTCGAAAGGGGCTAAACCCTAACTCCCTAACCACACACCCGAACGAGGTGGTTCAAAGCTCGTCAGAAAGCTCTTAACAAGTCCTAAGAAAGTCCTATACTAGTCCACTCTCAGAAAATGCATGGAATTGGAGTTATCATCAAAATCATTTTTTAGTACAAAACACTTAGTGGGTTTTTGAAAATCTGGCTGCATCAAAACTTGTTTTTTGCTAACTTTAAGGGGTTTTTCAACCTAGTTCCATCAAGAATTTGGAAATTCCTAAAACATGAAAGTTGTATAGCTACACAAGGGCTTTATAAAAAGTGCAAGAACTCCTCAAAAGTATTTGTGAGCAGGAAGTTATGATGCATTGAAGTTGGGCCTGTCACACTTGAAATCCACTTGGTCCAACTTCTCAAAATCAGAATTTTTCATCTCTAACCACTCTCTGAAGGTGAGAAAATACTTAGAAGGGGGGGTTGAATAAGTATGACAGAAAATAATCAAAGATAAAAACACAAGTATTTTTATCCTGGTTCGTTGAACTCAACTACTCCAGTCCACCCTTTTCAAGAGTGATTTGCCTTTCTCAACAAGGACTTAATCCACTATTCAAATCAACTGATTACAAATAGCACACCTAAGAACAACTGTTCTTAGTCTTCTTAAGAGCTACTGATCTAACCTAGATCCTCTTAAGGAAAACTTTCTTTACAAATTAATGTAATACAATGAAAGAGTAAGAATTGCTTCTATGAAAGCTATAAACACAACTGTGTTATTTCTCTAAGTTTAGAACAATGTATGAACAGTGAAGAATATGAAAGCTTTTAGCGTGAGAGAGTTCTTGTCAATATTGTTGTAATTCAGCACTTGAAGAATGAGCTATGATGTCCTTTATATAGCCACTTGAATATTGGAGAGAATATTTTACCGTTAGAGAAAATATTTCCAATATCAAAATAGTACTGTCCTTTGTACTATTACAGCAGAGAGACGGCGCACAAATAGTGGGTGTAGCAATTGTCTGCTGAGCTGTGATTATACCATATAAGGAATGTACCAGAGGAATAATATTCTTGCAGAGAATTTTGTCTATCCCAATTAAGGAAAGATTTGCTGGCATATTCCAACGGATATATTAAAATATTCTTCTTCAAATAATTCAGATCAACAATCAATATCAGAGTCTTCAGTCTTCAGAACCTTCTGGAAACTTCAGAGCCTAATATGTTCTTCAGATGTTGATGAATCAGAGTCTGGTGCAGCTGTGTGCTTGAAGCGTAACATGCTCTTAGATCAGAGTCTTCACTCAGATCAGAGTCTTCTCTCATTCAGAGTCTCTTCACTCAGAGTCTTCTCTTATTCAGATTCTTGATAATACATGCAGCGTGTTGTATCTTCAGAATCTTGATAACTAAGCTCTTATACTTCAGATTCTTCTAATCTTCAGATGCTCTTGAGCCATTCAGAATTCATTGTTCACATCAAATTTGCTCTTTAAGATTAAAATCTTTTGTGCCTGTAGAAAACAGTTTAGAACAAATTTAGAGAGTATAATTCTTGTATACAAATTATCATTAATGTTATCATCAAAACATAGAGATATTACTAAGACACAATCTGTGCTCTTACAATCTCCCCCTTTTTGATGATGACAAAACATGAGCAATTTGTTCAATAAAAATGAATTAAAATTACTCCCCCTGAGATTAACAATCTCCCCCTGAAATGAATACTCTAATGGAATTAGATACTTCCCTTTCTGGTTGAGTATATTTCAGATTCAGAGCCTGATTTCATTTCAGATTCAGAGCCTGATTGCATTTTGGGTTCAGAGCCTGATTAACATCCTGATTGAAGCCTGGTTGACAAATCCTGGTTGATATATGTTTGACTTCTAGAGTCAAAGCTTGATGCCAAAGCTTGATGTCATATTAAAGCTTGATGCCAGATGAACAACTTCAGAACACTTGGTTGTTTATCTTGCCATTTCCTGTCTTGAGTTATCTTTCAGATCATAGTACTCAAGGTTAGATATCAGAGTCTGGTCTTTAGATATCAGAGTCTGGTTTACTCAGATTTAGCTATTTTTGATCAGGTTCTGAAAAGATAGATCTCAGGAAAAACTTCAATGAAATTTGTCAGAGTCTGGTTAGATAAATTTGTCAGATTCTGATTAGATTCAAAGAATGTTAGTAACATGTCTGACTTAGTTCAGATAATTGCTTATAGATTTGAACAATCAGATTCTATTTTGTTTCTCCCCCTTTTTGTCATAATCAAAAAGATTTTTAAAAGACAGTAAAGATGCAGAAGAAACACATATCCAGATAAGCAAAAGATCATTTTCATTAAGATAACATCCAGATTCAGATAGAAGCAAACAAAACATATCAGAAGACAATCAAAAACAAAACAAAGCAAGAAAAACTTGTGCAAAAACATTAAGAAGGTTTGGCAGATGAGGCTTGTTGAGAAGCGATGAGTTGCAGCAGTGCTGTAATCCTCTCTGAATTCTCATCTTGCTTAGCCATCCAAGTTTTCATTTCTTCATTTGTCTTCTTTTGATCAACCATGAAATCCTTTAGTTCCTTGACATCCTTCTGAAGATCTGTAGATACTGAAATAGAAGATTCTGGAACAGTGGATTCTGAAACAATCTGAGTGACATTGGGTGCAGGAATTTCTGGAGGTGGAGGAGCTTCTAGAAGAAGAATAGGAGGAGGGTTTTTCTTAATCCGTTTCTGATAAGCAGCAAACCTTACTTTTGACAATCTAAGACATTGAGTCCTGATTTTCAAAGCCTCCCTATTCAGTCTGTAAAGATATTTCTTCCAGACAGCATTAGCAGCCTCTTTATCCATAGTAGTCATGCACACATCCATAATGTCAGCAAAGTCTGAGACATTATCCTTGTCAAAATTTCTTAACATAGTATAAACACTTGATCCCAATTCTGCTTCATCAGGGATTCTGGGTTGGGTTGGTTGTGTTTGTGGTGTTTGTTTAGAAGGTTGAGGTTGTGGAGATGGATGTTCAGATGTTTGAGGTTCAGATGTTTGTTGGTTAATTTGTGGTTCAGAAGTTTGTTGGTTGGTTGGTTCAGATGATGGTTGTGGTTCAGATGTTGGTTGTGGTTCAGATGTTGGTTGTGGTTCAGATGTTGGTTGTGGAGTGGATTGGATTTCAAGATGTTGTGGATTGAGAGTTTGAGTGGGGGAATTTTGTGGAGAAGGTGGATGATCAGAGGTGGGAGATTTAAAAAGTTGTTTCCAAACACTCTCAGTACGAGGTTGTTTGAGATCATTCAAACATTCATTAATGAAACCAGATGATTCATCATCAGATGATGTATCAGATTGGTTAGATTTTTCAGAAGTTGAAGATAAAATGATAGAACGGTTTAAGGGTGTGATATCCAATATCTCATTAGGATCAATGGGATTTTCAGGTTGGTCAGAGTGTTCAGGGTGAACATCCTCTGGAATGGTAGATTCTGGGATGGGGTTTTGAGGTTGTGGTGTTGTTTGTTGAGTTTGTTTGGATTGTGGTGTTTGAATGTTTGTTGGTTGTGGTGTATGAGTCTCAGATGGTCTAGATCTTTTAAATATGAGGGGTGAGTCAGATGGTGTGGTAGCAGAATGATGAACAGGATTAGAATCAGTGTTAAATACCTGTTTCAGAGTATCTCTTATCTCTTCAAAAGTTGCTGCAGGAGGATTTTGTTGAACCTTCTTCAGCTTCTTTCTTTTCTTCTTCTTCTCAGCATCTGAATGCTTTCTTTTCTTCTGATGACCTTCTTTATCAGCTTTTCTCTTGCGTCTTCTTTCCCTTGTCTGATCAGGAAGAACTTGGCCTTCCTTCTGCACAAGATTTGCAGGGATCTCAACACCATCTCTGATGCAGCAAGCAACATACTCAGCTATTAGCTCTCTGGGTTCATCTGAGGTAAATAGAGGAAAGTCCTCAACAGGAATCCTTCTCCCCCTAACTTCTTCAGAGTTAGTTTTCCTTGGTTTCTCAGATAAATCTTCAACCAATTTCATCCTTCTCAGAGTTAAGCCATTTATCTCAGAGCCAATGATAAAGTTCAGATCTTCTGTCAGCCCAGCCTCTTGCAGATGCGCCACAAGTTGGTTTTCTACCAGAATATCTGAAATCAGTCTTCCCATAGGAATCCATGATCTGACTTTTCCAGTTTTATCTCTTGCTGTTTCCCTTGTTTCCTTGACATGAGATACCAGATGATTGAACAACAGATAAGGAAGATCAATCTGAATGTTTTGATGCAAACAGTACATGAAGTAAAGTTGTTCAGCATTAACATAGTCAGATGAGTTTGAGGAGGGTCTGTGAAAAATGGTGTTCAAGAAAATCTTAGCCCAAATCTTGTAAGTGGGTTTCAAAAACTTAACCTTCTTACAAGGTTCACCAGTAGTGCAGATTTCTTGACAAACATCCTTCAGGTCTTCACGCGCAGAAGACAGAGAGGTTACTCCATCAGTTGCTGTGAAACCTATGAGTTTCCTGATCAGATTTTCAGTGATAACAATCTTCTTACCCAGCACAGAAGAATGAACGAACTTTGGAGTAGCGAATGCATGGATCCAAAACTCCTTCACTAACTTTGGATACACAGGACCCATCAGCCTATCAAAGTAACCGTCCCAGCCTTGTGCTTTGATTGAAGGAACCAGATCAAACCCATTTTCAGCAAGGTCTTCCAAATCCACGAAACTTTCACATAACACTTCTAGAGAATCAACAGGAGTCAGGAGAGTGCGTACTGGTTCAATGATAGTGGTAGAATCTTTGGTAGTAACTGCTTTTGATGTAGATGCCATTGTTGATGATGAAGAAGGAGATGACGGTTTCTGGGTTCTTTTAGGGTTTGAGAAGAGAGAGAACAACAGACAAAAGCGCATATGTGTTGAGAATGTGAAAAGTGTGAATGTGTTGTGAGAGTGGTTTATATAGAAAAATAAAACACGCATGGGAAACACAACAGACATACATAGGACACATACGCACGTTTGCATTTAATGAAAAGTAATCATTTTTAATTATGATATGACATTTGGGGGGAAAATCAAGACAGATTGAGATTTTCAAAGCAATACCTTAAACGTCATAGTCAGTAGGTGTACTCCATCTTTTCAGATTCTGAGTGACACGTGTTTGCTTTGCATGTGATTCTGTAACTCTTAAGAAATGAAACGTTTTCAACTTTCAGATCCTCTGAGATGGTCAGTACAGAGTTTCACACAAAAATAAATCACAGATAAATTAAACAAGCAAAACAGATGAAATACTTCAGAGTGTTAAACACTTAGCATCTGAGAAGTAGACTCTGAGAAATATTACTCTGGACAAAAATCCATACAAATATTTTTCAGAATAAACTTAAACCTATCTTCAGCAAGGGGTTTTGTGAAAATATCTGCCCATTGATGATCTGTATCAACAAAGGCTAAATTTATTACACCCTTCTGAACATAGTCTCTGATGAAGTGATGTTTAATCTCTATATGTTTAGCCTTAGAGTGTAAAATTGGATTTTTGGATAAACATATAGCTGAAGTATTGTCACAGAAGATAGAAAGATTACTCTCATAGATTTGATAATCTTCTAGTTGACTCTTCATCCAGAGCATCTGAGTGGAACACCCAGCAGCAGCAATGTATTCTGCCTCTGTGGTTGATAGTGCAATTGTTGGTTGCTTCTTGCTGTACCATGAGATCAGATGACTTCCAAGAAACTGACAGCTTCCAGAAGTACTTTTGCGCTCAACTCTATCTCCAGCATAGTCAGCATCACAGAATCCAACTAGTGAATATTTGTCAGATCTTCTGTAACACAAACCAACATTAGCAGTACCTTTCAGATACCTTAGAATCCTCTTAACAGCAGTTAAGTGTGATTCTCTAGGATCTGATTGGAATCTAGCACATAAACAAACACTAAACAGAATGTCTGGTCTAGAAGCAGTCAAATAAAGAAGAGATCCTATCATACCTCTGTAGAGTTTCTGATCTACCTTCTTACTTACCTCTTCCTTACCTAGAGTGCTTGTAGGATGCATTGGAGTCTTTGCCATTTTGCTATCCAGCATGTTAAACTTCTTCAGAAGCTCTTTAACATACTTCGTCTGATGTATGTAGGTGCACTCTGGAGTCTGATTTACTTGGATTCCCAGAAAGAATTTCAGTTCTCCCATCATGCTCATCTCAAATTCTTCCTGCATACATTTAGCAAACTCCTTTCCAAGCATAATATTTGTTGATCCAAAAATAATATCATCTACATAAATTTGACAAATCAACAAATCTTTCTTAATGGTTTTACAAAATAGTGTGGTATCCACTTTTCCTCTGATGAAATCCTTCTTCAGAAGAAAATTACTCAACCTCTCATACCAAGCTCTGGGAGCTTGTTTTAGTCCATAAAGAGATTTTTTTAGTTTGTAAACATGATCTGGAAAATTTTCATTTTCAAAACCAGGAGGTTGGTGGACATACACTTCCTCTTCTATAATTCCATTAAGAAAAGCACTTTTAACATCCATCTGATAAAGAGTGATGTTATGTTGTGCAGCAAATGAAATAAGCAAGCGTATAGACTCTAACCTTGCAACAGGAGCATATGTTTCTGTGTAGTCTATGCCTTCTTGTTGACTGTAGCCTTGAGCAACCAGTCTTGCTTTGTTCCTTTCAACTTCTCCTTTTTCATTCAGTTTATTTCTGAAAACCCATTTTGTTCCAATAACATTGAAACCTTTAGGTCTTGGAACCAGATCCCAGACTTCATTCCTTGTGAATTGATTCAGCTCCTCTTGCATAGCTAAAATCCATTCATTATCTTCCAGAGCCTCATCAACAGATGAAGGTTCTATAATTGACACTAAGCCACAGAAGGAAGATTCAGAAGTTCTGAGAAATGCTCTTGTCCTTATTGGATCATCTTTCTTTCCAATTATCACATCCTCTGGATGAGAAGCTTTCATTCTGGAAGAAGATCCTCTGACTGTTGGTCTTTCAGAAATATGCAGATTGTCAAGTTGGGAAGTTAAAGGTGTAGCATCTGGATTTTCTTCAGAGTCTTTGTCTTTAGTCTTGTTTGCCTCTGAGCCTTCAGAGTCTGTAAGAATAACTTCTCTATCTGCAAAATTTTCAACTTGCTTTGGCTTTTCAGAACCAAGCTTATCATCAAATCTAACATGAATAGATTCTTCCACAATCTGTGTTTCAGTATTGAATACTCTGTAGCCTTTAGAGCGTTCAGAATAACCAAGCATGAAACACTTCTGTGCTTTGGAATCAAACTTGTTTAGATGATCTTTAGTGTTAAGCATATAACAAATACATCCAAATGGATGAAAATAAGCAATGTTGGGCTTTCTGTTTCTCCACAATTCATAGGGAGTCTTTTCCAGAAGAGGTCTTACAGACACTCTGTTCTGAATATAACATGCTGTATTTATTGCTTCTGCCCAAAAATGTTTTGCCAGATTTGTCTCGTTGATCATGGTTCTGGCCATTTCTTGCAATGTTCTATTTTTCCTCTCTACAACTCCATTTTGTTGTGGAGTTCTAGGACAGGAGAAATCATGTGCAATTCCCTTTTCAGAAAAATATTTTTCAAAATATTTGTTTTCAAATTCGCCACCATGATCACTTCTGACTTTAATAATTTTGCATTCTTTTTCAGTCTGGACTTGATTGCAGAAGTCAATGAACACAGAATGAGACTCATCCTTGTGTTTTAGAAACTTTACCCATGTCCATCTGCTGTAGTCATCTACAATGACTAACCCATACTTCTTGCCTCTGATGGATGCAGTTTTCACTGGTCCAAACAGATCAATGTGAAGTAATTCCAATGGTCTAGAGGTGGAAACAACATTTTTTGGTTTAAAATGGGATTTTGAAAATTTACCCTTTTGACATGCGCCACACAGAGCATCTGAATTGAACTTCAGATTAGGGAGTCCTCTGACCAGATTGAGTTTATTAATCTGAGATATACGTCTCATATTAATATGTCCCAATCTTCTATGCCAGACCCATTGCTCATCATTCACAGATAAAAGGCATTTTACATTTTGAACTTTAAGTTCTGAAAGGTTAATTTTGTAAATGTTGTTTTTCCTCTTTCCACTGAATAAGGTTGAGCCATTCTTTTGACAAACAGCTTTGCAACATTTTTGATTAAAGATGATATCATAACCATTGTCACTTAATTGACTTATGGACAATAGATTATGTTTCAATCCTTCAACTAACAGAACATTAGAAATAGAGGGTAGGTTACCATTACCTATCGTACCAGAGCCAATGATCTTGCCCCTCTGGTTCCCTCCAAATTTCACGTCTCCTCCAGATCTAAGTTCCAGGCTTTGGAACATAGACCTTTCGCCCGTCATATGTCGTGAGCATCCAGAGTCCAGGTACCATGATTGGTGTCTGGATTTTGCTGCTAAGGATATCTGCAACAGGTATTATTTTTCTTTTAGGTACCCAGATCTTTTTGGGTCCTTTGGGGTTAGATGTTCTGCGGTTTTGCCTAAACTTCTGTTTTTCAACATAGTGTTTATTCTGGCTAACCCTTGGCTTAAACACATAAGTACTCTTTTCAGAGCTTGTATGTTTAATATCATTCAGATGACCAAACTTGAAATGAGAATACAGAGGAGTCTTCTTGATGAAGAGTTTATCAACAGACTTTGGATTGCTTCCAGAGGAGGATTCACATCCAATGCCTCTTCTGTTGTTCCCACTAACACCATAGATCATAGAAGCCATTTTGCTTCTGTCTATGCTTTTAGTGAGAAATCTTCTAAAACTGGAGTCATATTTTTCTAAAATATTTTCACTAGACTCTGTTTCAGTATCAGATTCTTGTTGAGTTGTTTCTAAATCATTTTTGAGTTTTAAATTTATTTCTTTCTGCTCAACAAGTTCTGTTCTCAGAAGATTAATCTCAGATTCAAGATTGCTTTTCAGCTTCTTGTATTTGAGTTTAATCTTGCTGTAGCTTTCCATCATGTCAGATAAACTTTCAACAAGTTCAGCTCTGGAGAGTTCAGAAAATACCTCTTCAGAGTCAGAGTCTGATTCTGACTCAGATTCAGATGATGACGTTCCTTCATCTTGATCATCTGTGTTGGCCATTAGCGCAACATTTGCACATTCTTCCTCAGATTCAGAAGATGATTCAGATTCATCTGAGTCATCCCATGTAGCCATCAAAACCTTTTTCTTTTTGTCAAACTTCCTTTTGGGTTTTTCCTTTTGAAGTTTGGGACATTCACTCTTGTAGTGTCCAGGTTCTTTACATTCAAAACAAGTGATCTCTTTCTTGCCAGATCTTCTGTGTCCAGAAGATTCTTTCTTTTGATCAGATCTTCTGAAGTTGTTGAACTTCTTCCCTTTGTGCTTCCAGAGTTTGTTGATCCTTCTGGACAGCATTGATAGTTCATCTTCTTCTTCAGAAGAAGATTCCTCAGAGCTTTCTTCATTAACCTGCAAGGCTTTAACAGATTTGTTAGATTTAAAAGCTAAGGATTTACCTTTATCTTTCTTCTGGGGTTCATCTTCCTCCAGCTCAATCTCATGACTTCTCAAAGAACTGATGAGTTCTTCTAATGAGATTTTGTTCAGATCCTTGGCCAGCTTCAATGCAGTCACCATAGGTCTCCATTTGGTAGGAAGACTTCTGATGATCTTCTTGACATGATCAGATGTTGAGTAGCCCTTGTCCAGAACTTTCAACCCAGCTGTTAGAATCTGAAATCTGGAAAACATAGTCTCAATGTTCTCAGATTCTTCCATTTTGAACGCTTCATACTTCTGTATCAGCGCCAGAGCCTTTGTTTCTTTCACCTGAGAATTTCCCTCATGAGTCATTTTGAGAGACTCAAACATATCATGAGCAGTTTCTCTGTTGGTAATTTTCTCATACTCTGTATGCGAGATTGCATTCAGAAGTATGGTTCTGGCTTTGTGATGATTCTTGAATTCTTTCTTCTGCTCCTCAGTCATTGATTTTCTATCAATCTTTTTGCCATCCTTAGTAGGATGTTCATACCCATCAATGACTAAATCCCAGAGATCAGCATCATACCCCAAGAAAAAACTTTCAAGTCTATCCTTCCAATAATCAAATTTTTCTCCATCAAACATTGGAGGTTTGGTGCTGATTCTGTCTCCTTCATATTTGTTGCTTGATGTAGGAATATCACCCATATTAGCAACCAAATAAATAACAGAGTATTTTTCTCACTGGATCTTTATCTGTCACGGTTAAGCGAATGCACACTCAGAACCGGAGCTCTGATGCCAACTGAAGGTGAGAAAATACTTAGAAGGGGGGGTTGAATAAGTATGACAGAAAATAATCAAAGATAAAAACACAAGTATTTTTATCCTGGTTCGTTGAACTCAACTACTCCAGTCCACCCTTTTCAAGAGTGATTTGCCTTTCTCAACAAGGACTTAATCCACTATTCAAATCAACTGATTACAAATAGCACACCTAAGAACAACTGTTCTTAGTCTTCTTAAGAGCTACTGATCTAACCTAGATCCTCTTAAGGAAAACTTTCTTTACAAATTAATGTAATACAATGAAAGAGTAAGAATTGCTTCTATGAAAGCTATAAACACAACTGTGTTATTTCTCTAAGTTTAGAACAATGTATGAACAGTGAAGAATATGAAAGCTTTTAGCGTGAGAGAGTTCTTGTCAATATTGTTGTAATTCAGCACTTGAAGAATGAGCTATGATGTCCTTTATATAGCCACTTGAATATTGGAGAGAATATTTTACCGTTAGAGAAAATATTTCCAATATCAAAATAGTACTGTCCTTTGTACTATTACAGCAGAGAGACGGCGCACAAATAGTGGGTGTAGCAATTGTCTGCTGAGCTGTGATTATACCATATAAGGAATGTACCAGAGGAATAATATTCTTGCAGAGAATTTTGTCTATCCCAATTAAGGAAAGATTTGCTGGCATATTCCAACGGATATATTAAAATATTCTTCTTCAAATAATTCAGATCAACAATCAATATCAGAGTCTTCAGTCTTCAGAACCTTCTGGAAACTTCAGAGCCTAATATGTTCTTCAGATGTTGATGAATCAGAGTCTGGTGCAGCTGTGTGCTTGAAGCGTAACATGCTCTTAGATCAGAGTCTTCACTCAGATCAGAGTCTTCTCTCATTCAGAGTCTCTTCACTCAGAGTCTTCTCTTATTCAGATTCTTGATAATACATGCAGCGTGTTGTATCTTCAGAATCTTGATAACTAAGCTCTTATACTTCAGATTCTTCTAATCTTCAGATGCTCTTGAGCCATTCAGAATTCATTGTTCACATCAAATTTGCTCTTTAAGATTAAAATCTTTTGTGCCTGTAGAAAACAGTTTAGAACAAATTTAGAGAGTATAATTCTTGTATACAAATTATCATTAATGTTATCATCAAAACATAGAGATATTACTAAGACACAATCTGTGCTCTTACACTCTCCACCCTTGGATCATGATACATTATGATATTCAGATGTGTAGAGGAAGGAAATGACAGAAAAAGAGAGGTTGGAGGGAGAGAGGTGCAAGTTGTGATTTATGGATTAAAATATTGAGATGTGTAAGAATGAGAGAGAAACTTTTCATCTCCAACTGTTGCAGCTGTACCATCCTACCCTCTAAGCTCACCTCAGTCATTTCATGGACATCTCCACTTGATGTTTCTGATCTTTCTTGAGCCATGGAGCTGATGGAAGAAGATCTTGGCAAGATTTGGAAGAAACTTCATGAATTTCCCTCCAAAAATGGAAGTTACCAAGCTGCCCTCATCCTTCTTTCTCCTATAAATAGAGGCCTCCCCCTCACTTGTTTTTCACACCAGAGCTGCTCATAATATCAACACATTACAGCTCTCCTTCTCATTCTCTTCTTGCTTGTAAGTGAAGAAAAGCTCAAAAACACCAAAAATGGGCATTTTACAACTTTCATGCCATTTTCATTTCTAGTATTAACAACACTCTCACAATCATCCACACATCTTCCAAATGACATATGGAAGGTGTATGACTCACTAAGACATCAAGAACCTCAAAAAATCAAAAAGTCAACTCTCATTCCACCATACTTTGACCAAAGCTACTAAAATCACCAAATCTTGTTCTAAACATGTTCTCGAAGTTTTGATCACTCTAACACCTCATAAGTAACATATCTTAGCTGTCCAAACTCATATCAATCATTAGAAAAGCATATCTCTTCATATAGCATCACAAGTGTACTCTTACTTGAAAGTGAAGAAAAGTCTCAAGGCCAATAAGTGAAGTAGGGATCTCTGGTTTTCTTAAACTGATCTAGCTTGCTTAAGAAGGGTCATCAAGAGGTATGTGACTAATTTCTATTGTCTTTTGCACTAATTTTCATGAATTGGCATTTTGAAGCATTTTGGTTAATTTTGAGCTATGAGCATTATGTGCCTTTCATGATGTTCTTTTGTTTTTATTGAATGTGGTCATCATGTGTGTTGGAATTGTTTGGTTGATTTTCTGGTGTATTGACTTTGGTGACCTACTGTCAAGGACAGTTTTGAGATGATGTGCACCCTTGACATTGCCATATTATTGGTGAATTTCGATTATGTGCAAATGTTTAGCCTAGTTGTTTTTTTTCCATGCTTGGATATTCTAGATAGAGCCTACTGTCAAGAGAACTTTAGTTTTAGCTTCCCTTTTGATTTCTGTTGAAGAAAGCTCAGTTATGAACATAATTGCAAGATAGCTTGACTTGAGGTATTGGTTCCTAGTTTTGAAACTTATTACTGCTAGATTGATACCAAGGCTGTTAGACCTATTGTTTGGGATGCTCATGTGGAGTTTTAAGATCTCTTTTCATAACAGGCCATTGGACTTGTCCAGTTGTTATAAGTTTAGAGATTTCAGGTGCTTTCTTTTCTATGCCTTGAATGAGTGAATCATTGTCTTTGCCAATTGTGAAAGAAGCACTATGTTTTGGAATTGTGACCTCACAAGTGTAGATCAGAATTCAAAAGAGATCAACTTTCAAACCCTCAATCCAATAGCTCAGTGCTTATTTTAAAACTGTTGTGCCTAGCAATTTAGGATTACAATTTGTTTTAGTGCTGGAAACCCTAGGATTTAGACTGGAAGTTCATCTTGCTTGCCCAAACTGTTGTGGACTGTTGACATAGTTTGGTAATAACATAAGCCAAGTACCAAGGCATTTTCTGGAGCTGTTTAGCATTTGGAAATTTCAGTCTATTACACTTTGTCCTCAAAGCATCATACCTCAGTTAATGTCAAAGCTGGATTTGAGACCTGCTAGCTAGAAATTCATTATCAAGGTTTGTTTCAATCTCAGTGCTTTTTGGTGATGGTTTGCCAGTTGATTTTTCTTTGCTGAGGTAAGAATCTCAGTGGATGCCAAGGACTGAGTTTGTTAACTCAGAGGTAACCCCTACCAGTTCCCTTAGACCTTAGAACTGCTGGAAGAGTGTATGCTGAACCTATCATTTTGGATACAGAATTGGTAACTCTTTGCATTAGTACATCCATTTAGGCTTGGGGGTATAATGACAACACTCCATTTCCCTTTGATTTATGGTATAGCTTTGCTTTTCCTAAAAAAGAGAGCATGATAGAACCCAACATTGATGAGATAATACTTTCCAACTTTGATCCCTTCCAATCCCATCTTTGAGACCATCCACAATGTATGTTGTAACTGTTGGTTTTTTTGGATTTGAAGTTGTTTTTTTTAATCATTGATTCTGTTGTGTACAGAATTTACCTTTTTGCAACTGATCAGCCAACATGTTGCCCTGGTGTATTGTGAACAAATCTTCCAATAAAACACATCCCAAATTACATTTAGAGTTGCTCCAAGAGCTTTCTATTTTGGTCTGCACCTAGAAGCTGCAGTGTTTGAGTGCCTTGCCTGATACATACCACTGTTAGAACTGAACAAAGGTTTTTCTCCATAGCACTTGGATTTATTGTTTTAGGTCTGATGTGAGTTAGATATGTTAGGCAGGGATAGTATCTTTTCAACTGTTTTGGTTGTGGCCTATGGTTGTGTAGAATATGGAAGATCCAAAGCTGAGTATGATGGAAAACCAAAATCAGGTTGGTAAGGTATTTGTTTTGACTGTGTTGGTGGCTGCTAAGGTGATCCATTAAACCACTTTCAGTTTTAGCCCTAGGAGGTTTTTTTGTTTTATCTGACAGTAGTAAAGTTCAGTTTAGGATTGATTTTGGATCATTTCTTTTGGTGTGTAGGAAGGAGGTTTTGAGGTTTTGTTGTGTGGACAATTTAAATTGTTGAGTAACAGTTAGTAAGGGCCAATTGTGGTATTGTGATGTATGCTGGGCAACTGCTAACATTGGCTTCATGTACTAATGATTTGGTTTATGCCTCTAGGTTCTAACCAAACTTTGGATTGGTTAGTGATCCATGGTTGATTTGTGATTGACTGTTTGGTTCCCACCTTAATTTTGTTCACTTGTTGTAAGTACAATCCAGTTAGATGCATACACCAGTTTCTTATCCCATGAGCTTCAAATACTCTAGTGAAATCACCTCTGCTACCCTTGTTCACAATGATCATGAGATTGAAACCATCAACACTAGTTTGTCTTCTAAGGACCCATTTTAAAAACAGTAGGAGTATGATTGCAAACCTCAAATTCCTGGCTGTTACCTGAGACCTTTGAACTGACCTTGTTAGAGTGAGGCAGGGTTGCTAGCATAGAGGTCTCTTAGCTTTGAGGAATATTTGCAGCAGACCTGTTGGTATGAGAACTTTGATGCTTAGAAGGCTGTAGTGAGATCAAGATTGTTAGTCTTGCTGGCTCAGGATAATTCTAGGAGTATTTGTGTGTAGGCTGATGTGAGTTTAGATTAGATGTGTCATTTGGTCTGCCTTGTTTGTTTCAGTTGCTGAGCAGCATATTGCCTTTCTGTTATTATTAATGCTTGCATTTAGAGCAGTGTTAGTTTTCAATCATGTTTCTTGCATTATTTGCTGCACATCACAGTTACATACATTCTGATTGAAAGCCCTACATATTTTTGAGGTTGCATCAATTACATTTTGTGGTTTCAAGTATTTAAACCTTAAAGACACCAACACCATAATCATACTTTGAACATAGTAGAAGTTATTAGGATGTTTGCTTGCTGTCAAAGAATCCAAGACAGTTGAAGATCAATTTTAGCATAGGCCTTGAAAAGGCAATTCTTATCACCTAGACGTGTTCAAATTCATAATTGAGAGTTGTCAAAATACTCACATTGAACTGTTGGTGCATAGAATCAAATCTGGATCTTCACACCAAGCACAACAGCACTCAAACTACAACTCACACACTTGATTTTTGTTCTATTGATTTCTGTATAACATTTTCTGTCGAGACCCTTTCTACAACATATTTTCAACTTGCTCCAACTCCCATTGGCTATTTAAAACTTTCTGTTTGGATCCCCCCCCCCCCAAAAAATGCATTTTCAAGTTTGAAAATTGCAACTTGATGATCATTATTCACCACCATTTGTTTTCAACTCAATCTTTGGTTTACTTTCATTCAGCAAGTTGTGGCTAGTGTGTATATAATTTTGGTTTAGTATGAGAGTGGCTAAAATGAGTGTGGAGTACCAATTTGCATCACATGAGTCACAAAGCATAAGCATTCGAATTTTTTATTCCACTAAGAATCTTGGGAAACTAGCATCACCATCAGATTCCTCTTGTTTTTCTGGGTAAGATGCATATAAGGTTTGTTAAAATCAGTTGAAATTTGAGAAAGTTGGAGTTGTTTTGCAAATCATGTTGAGAGTTCTTGAGTTGCCCAGAAAATCAACCAATTTAAGCTATTTATGTTTTTTGTTTCCATCCAATTAATGGATGTAACAGCCACCCCAGTGGCAGACCCTTGCGCGCCTTGTGCCCCTCTACCTGCATGACCAGGGTTCGATCCGGGTGGAGGTCGAACCCTTTTGTTTTTTTATTTTCCAATTTTCATTAATAAACTATTTTCTTCATTCTTTTTATTCTCCTAACACACGCGCGTGTTGTGGCCTGGTGGTTAGCTAGTCATTGCTTGTGAGCACAAGGGCGTGGGTTCAATCCCCACCCATGCCCTTTTTTCTTATTTTCTTATTTACTTGTTGCATTGTTATGAATCCATCAAATTTCAAATGTCCATAATTTATTCGTCGTTTACTAGTTTTAATCCGTTCTTTTTGCTACCTTTTCATTTAAATGTCTAGTTTTATTTAATGGATTGTAATATCATAATTGCTTGTTTGCACAATGTTTTTTTCTGCTTGTTAGTAGATCCGTTCTTAGGTCGTTATCGTGTGTTTCGATTAAATTTCCTTCATACCATGATTATTATATCTTGTGAGATTTATTGGTATTTGATTTCCTTATGTTTGTTAACATGTTGAGATCTCATTTTCTTGTTGGTTGTTACCATGAGTCATTAGTCTTAAAATTTTGAATTGAACTATTGCGATCAATCCTTGCGTACTTGATTGTTATCAATGCCTAATTGTGGTTACAGTTGAACTTATAACATGATCATTTTTAAGTTGTAACTTATTTATATGGTTGATGTGTTTCATATTTGATAATATGGCCTTGGAGTTGTTACCTTCATCATGTTTTAATCTTTGTTAAGATATGCTTTCAATCTTTGTTAAGATCATACTTTCAATCTTTGTTAGAATACGCCTTCATCTTTGTTAAGATATACCATCTGTAACATTGTTTGTATATCTTGGTTGAAACCATTCATCTCACTTGAATTACTTTCTCATTTTAATGTGCTTGCCCATCTTTGATTGTAATCATGTCCCTTATATTCATCATGCTTGTGCTTTGTTAAGTACTTCTTTCCCCAAAGGATGGAACTCTCTAGTTCTCATCCCAGCTGCCTCCCCTTTCTTTTTCCAAAGGAAAAGTCTCTCCATTGACCTTTGTGTCATGGATAGCTCATTACCTCTCTTGACTTTGAAAGTCATTTTGAACCTT
Organism: Lathyrus sativus; assembly: GCA_963859935.3. Taxonomy (NCBI): domain Eukaryota; kingdom Viridiplantae; phylum Streptophyta; class Magnoliopsida; order Fabales; family Fabaceae; genus Lathyrus; species Lathyrus sativus. Next base: position 478,846,945 of record OZ012737.1, on the reverse strand, counting down.
AGTTAAGATCAAAACCCATAAGCTGTTTGACTTTGCTCAAGTCTAAAAGACCCACCTTTACTAGGAGTGTCCCACAACTAGAACCCTAGGATAGAGTTGTTAACTCTATGTAAGGATCATGGATATGATCACTTACTTCCCCCTTTGAGTGTTACAACATAGACATAGAGAGTTTTGTGAAACTCTACACAAACATTATTATGTTTGTTCCCCTTTGAACCTTGATCATAATCAAGCGTTCTTCAACCCTAGTGAGGTGAACTACGATTACTCTGATTCTATCCTAGTTAGGATACGTAGGCAGAGGACGCGACGTCTTTGCGAGCAAACTTAGAAACAATCTTAGGTCTTCATCTATCATAAACCTCACTTTTTTACCCAATACCCAAATCTTAGCAAACATTTAACAAACTTAGCATACAAACAAACAAAAGGTTCCTGTAGAGTACTACAGATGTTTAGGATGTGAAATACCTACCCTAGGCATAACCAACCCCCGATCCCCGAATCTCTTAGCGTTGTTGTTACATCGCGAAAAGGGTTTTTCTTTCTTTAGACCTTTCCTTTGGATAAATTAAAGTCCGGTTGTGAATTCAAAGAATTAAAGATTCAAGTTAATCAATAGCTTGGTATCACGATTTTCACCGCAACACCTACTCAAAAAAACAGATGAATCAACCGTTATCCCGAACTACGTAAGCTCTGATCTCTCACACCTGTTGAGAGTATGTAGGCACAATACTGACGTATTGGCGAGCAACCTTCCCCTTCACCCGTAGTTAGCCAAACTACGTTGACTCTGATTTCTTGTTCTCTGACGAGAATACGTAGGCACAAAGCGCGATGCTTTGCCGAGTCAATTTTCTTTTCTTTTCAGACCATCCTTGATAGGTAGATAGTTAAACCAACCCGTCAGATAAACACAAGAAGAATGGATCCCGTTGAGTACAACAGACGTGAGGGGTGCTAATACCTTCCCCTTGCGTAACCGACTCCCGAACTCAGACTTGGTTGCGATGACCTTGTCTTATACCTTTTCGTCAGGTTTTTTATGATCGTTTCCTTTCCCTTCTGTGGGATAAATAATGAAAGGTGGCGACTCTTCTATTTTGCCGGCACCTTATTTTTGCAGTAGCAACACTGGCAACCTTTCTCTTCTTACTATGACTACCTGAGGCCATCTGCAAAAAAAAAACACAAAAAACACCAACAAACAGCCGCACAAGATTATCAGTCATCATAATTAAAAACCAAGTTCTGTCATGCTTGCTGGCTTGTTCGCCTAGCGAGTCCATAGCGAATGCTCGCTACTGACTCGCCTAGTGAACAAGCTAGCGAGCGCTGCGAAAATTTAAAAACAACCACTGTTTTGGACCTCAAACATCCAAAATCCCAAGTTTGTTGAATACAAATCCAGAACTACTTGATTAAACATGAAAGGCATTGCTCTTGGTACACATGCAAACCTAAAGTTTCTCAATTCCCTAACTTGCAAAATTTAACCTAAATCCTAATGTTTCTACAATTAAAACAATGAAGAATAAAAGGAGAGGAGAAAGATCAAACCTTACTGCAGCAGAGAGATTGATATACACAAATTAGGGCTTGCAAGAGAATAGAGAGGAGAGTTCTTGGTGCTTGTGTTTTGTAGTTTGGAAGTGTGAGAGTGAGAGTGAGTGAGAAAGACTAAGTTACAAAAGAAAAACGGATTTTGGGCCTACAAGAGTGGCCCACTAAACAACTTAAAATTCCAGATACGCGCATGCTCGCTTAGCGAACAGATAGCGAAGGCTCGCTACATGCTCGCCTAGTGAACATGCTAGCGAGCATGACAGAATATCACATAATCAGGACAGAAGCCAAAGGTCAGTTTCAGCATGCTTCCTCTTGTAGACACCAACAAAACACAACCAATAAACAACAAATACTTACAATGTTGAGGTGCCTCTCAACAAGCGCTTGTTTAACGTCGGATAAGCTCGACGGTCCAAGATGCTCACACCGGAACATCCAGAAGAAAGGCACAGCTTTCTCGATCAACTAGGCCGCCAAGATATATCTTTAAACGTTGGCCATTTACCGTCCAACTATCCTTCTTTTCTAAGTCTTCAATCACAACAGCACCAAAAGTTTTGACCTCTTTCACACGAAATGGCTCGAACCATTTTGACTTTAATTTTCTGGGAAAAAGCCTCAACTTGGAATTAAACAATAATACCAACTGCCCGGGCACAAATTCTTTTTTTTTGGAGCTTTTTGTCATGATATTCCTTTACTTTTTCTTTGTACAACCAACTTGAGTGATATGCGGCATTACGCATCTCCTCCAACTCAAGCAGTTGTACCTTCCATTTTTCACCGGCCAACTCATTATCAAAGTTCAAAAATTTTAAAGCCCATAAGGCTTTGTGCTCCATTTTGACCGGTAAATGGCAAGTTTTACCAAAAACCAGTTGAAATGGAGTTAGCCCAATTAGAGTTTTATAAGCAGTGCGGTATGCCCATAAAGCTTCATCCAATTTTTGCGACCAATCTTTTCTAGAGTTAGACAAGGTTTTTTTAAAGTATTCTCTTAATCTCCCGATTAGAGACCTCAGCTTGACCATTGGCTTGAGGGTGATACGGAGTTGCCACTCTATGTGTTACACCGTAATGTTGCAAAAAAAATTCCAACGGTGCATTACAAAAGTGTGACCCTCCGTCACTGATCAACACACGGGGGGTTCCGAAACTGGAAAAGATGTTTTTCTTTAAAAAAAATTATGACCGTTTTAGAATCCGCCCGAGGTGAGGCAATCACCTCAACCCACTTCAACACGTAGTCAACTGCAACCAGCAAGTATTCATTTCCAAAAGAGGGTGGTAATGGTCCGACAAAATCGATACCCCAACAATCAAATAATTCAACCTCTTGGATGTTTTGGAGAGGCATCTCGTCTCTCTTACCTATCCCACCACTTTGTTGGCAACTGTCACAACTTTGCGCATGGGCATTTGCGTCTTTAAAAATAGAAGGCAAATAAAATCCTGATTGAAGGACTTTATTGGCCGTTCTTGCCCCATTGAAATGTCCTCCGTAAGGCGAGTTATGACAATGCCATAGAATACTTCGCGTTTCATTGCCGGTAACACACCTTCTCAAAATGTTATCACCACCCAACTTAAACAAGTATGGGTCATCCCACACATAATACTTACAATCCGAGATGAATTTCCTTTTTTGGTTCGGATTTAGGTCGGGAGGCATAAAACCACCCGCCTTGTGGTTTGCGAAGTCCGCAAACCACGGCCTAACTTGAACTTTAAAAAGTTTTTCATCAAGAAATTCTTCTCGGATTTCCTTTTCAAAAGATGTAACCTCCACATTCACAAGGCGAGATAAATGATCTGCCACCAAATTTTCCGATCCTTTCTTGTCCTTAATTTCAATATTAAATTCTTGTAATAAGAGGATCCAACGGATGAGCCTTTGCTTCGAATCCGGTTTGTTGAGCAGATATTTAATCGCCACATGGTCGGTATACACAATCACTTTAGAACCAATAAGATAAGACCAAAATTTTTCTAGCGCATACACTATCGCAAGTAGTTCTTTTTCGGTGGTAGCATAATTAATTTACGCCTCATTTAGAACTTTACTTGCATAGTGTATAGCATGAAAATTGTTTTCTTTCCTTTGTCCCAATACCGCTCCAATAGCATAGTCGCTCGCATCACACATTAGTTCAAAATTCAAATTCCAATACGGAGCGACTATAATTGGAGCGGTAACAAGTTTTTCCTTCAAAATTTTAAAAGCATGTAAACAATCTTCAGTTAAGAGAAATACCTGGTCCTTGGTGAGCAAATTTCTCAAAGGCCTAGCTACCTTTGAGAAGTCTTTGATAAATCGCCAGTAAAAACCGGCATGCCCAAGGAAGCTTCGTATTCCCTTCATATTAACCGAAGGAGGAAACTTCGCAATCACGTCAACTTTTGCTCGATCCACTTCAAGCCCTTTTGAAGAAACTTTGTGTCCGAGCACTATCCCCTCGGTTACCATGAAGTGGCATTTCTCCTAATTAAGCACGAGATTTGTTTTCACACACCTTTCAAGCACCGTTTCCAGATTATCCAAGCATAAACCAAAAGAACTTCCAAACACGGAGAAGTCGTCCATGAACACTTCCATCGTTTTCTCGATCAAGTCGGAAAAAATGGCTTGCACACATCTTTGGAAAGTCGTCGGTGCGTTGCATAACTTAAAGGGTATTTTTCTGTATGCGAAAATTCCAAATGGACATGTGAAAGCCGTCTTCTCGTGATCGGCCAAGTCAACCACAATTTGGTTGTACCCGGAATAGCCATCAAGGAAACAATAGTATTTTTGGCCCGAAAGTCTTTCCAACATTTGGTCCATGAACGAAAGTGGAAAATGGTCTTTTCGAGTTGTGGTATTCGACTACCTATAATCAATACACATTCTCCACCCCGTTGCCACCTTTGTTGGGATCAATTCATATTTTTCATTTCGAATGACGGTCATTCCACCCTTTTTCAGAACCACATGCATGGGACTCACCCAAGGGCTATTTGAAATAGGGTAGATCATTCCCGCATCCAAAAGCTTAACAACTTCTTTCTTAACAACCTCCTTCATAGTAGGATTTAAGCGGCGTTGAGGTTGAGCTACCGGCTTAAAATCCTCTTCCATTAAAATCTTGTGCATACAATAAGGACTAATTCCTTTGAGGTCGGAAAGAGTCCATCGCATTGCTTCTTTATTCTTTTTCAACACATCAATTAAACGAGATTCTTCATTTTTAGACAAAAGGTTGCTTATGATAACCGGCTTCTCTTCGGTTTCATCAAGGAATGCATACTTCAAGTTAGAAGGTAGCATTTTCAATTCAATGGGTGGTTTTTCTTCATGGACGTCCTTTTTCAACACTTCCTCTTCGACTTCCCATGGTTGCAACTCTTTAAAATTATCAAGTTCCCTTAAACATTCCTCAAGAGCTTGCTCTTCTTCACTTGTAAAAAATTCAAAAGAGTCATCAAGAGCTAATTCCACAGGAGATGTCACATGAATATGCTTAGATACTTCCAACGTTGCTTCTTCAACCATATCAATTTGGAAACTATCACGATTATCTTTTGAATGCTTCATAGCTTCAAAAAGATCAAAAGTGACTTCTTCATTTTGGACTCGCACTTTCATCAAACCGTCATCAACATCAATCATCATTCGAGCGGTTTTCATGAAAGGTCGGCCTAGGATTAGCGGAGCATCATCATCTTCTTCCATGTCAATCACAATGAAATCAACTGGAAATAAGAATTTGTCGACTTTAACCAATACGTCTTGAGCTAACCCATGAGGATGGGTAGTCGACTTATCGTCCAATTGCAACGTCATCCGTATGGATTTCATTTCAATGTTGCCAAGCCTTTTCACAATAGACAAAGGTATTAAACTAATGCTTCACCCCAAATCAATTAGCCCTTTTCCGACATATTCATCACCGATAGTAACCGGCAAAGTAACTCTTCTCGGATCAACCTCTTTTCTCGGAAGATTCCTTTGGATGATGGCACTAAAACTAGCATCAAGAACAATTATTTTCGGTTACGTATACCTCCGCTTTTTAGTTAGTACGTCTTTCATGAACTTGGCATACTTTGGCAAACGAAATGTTTATTTGAAGTTGTTTAAAAATATCCATGAATCGGGCGTAATCTCGTTCATTTTCCCTCCTAGATGGAGCATATGGATATGGTAGGTTTTGGTCCGGAGTAGTGCTCACTACCTCCTTTCCTCTAGACGCGCTAGAGTTCCGCTCTTTTTTTTTCTTCACTTCCTCAACCTTCACTTTTTCACTCTTATCATATTCTACTTCTACACTTTCTTTATTTTCAACTTCAACCTTTTTTTCATTCTTTTCAACTTCTTCCTCACTTTCCTCCTCAACTTCACCATCAATTATCTCATCAATTTTTTTCTCGTCATATTTTCTCTCATCCTCTCTTTTTTCACTCTCATCTCTTTTTTTACTCTCACTAACCAACTCCCTTCCACTTCTCGTCGTGATTGCTTTACAATGCTCCTTTGGATTTGTTTGCGTGTTCGCCGAAAAAGAAGGTCTGGATTGTTGTTCCGCTAGTTTCTTAGCAAGTTGTCCAACTTGAGTTTCAAGATTTTTGATTGCTGCATCGTTGCTTTTTTTATTATCCATTGACAATTGCATGAATTGCGTCAATGTATCTTCCAATTTTGAAGTTACGACCGGCGGTTGTTGAGGTTGATAAGGATTTTAACGGCTAGAATTACCACCCCCATAACCTTGGTTATGGTGATAGTTACTCCTTGGTTGGTACCCTTGATTTGGTTGATAGTGTTGTTGTGGTTGATTTTGAGAATATTGTTGATATGGTGGGTGTTGTTGTTGTTGCCTCGGTTGGTAGTCTCATTGATTCGCCATATAATTCACCTCTTCGAACCCGGGAGGTGGACAAAATCCGGTATCATGTTCACCTTTGCAAGCTCATAACAAGCTATTTGTTTAGCTTTTGAGGGTTCTTTCATCTCTTTGATTTGTTGAGTTAAGAGTTCCACTTGTTGTGAAATGAGTTTATTTTGTGCAAGGATAGCATCATTTGTCCCAAGTTCAAGCACTCCCGATTTCTTCAAAGTGTTTCCTCTACTTTGGCTTTGAAGGTCATTTAGAGCCATACGGTTGATGATATATGTAGCTTCATCGGCGCTTTTAGACAACAAAGAACCACCCGCAATGGCATCCAATAAAGTCTTACAATTTGGTTGAAGGCCGTTTTTGAAAATATGGATTTGCGTCAATTCATCAAAGCCATGACCTTTTCACTTTCGAAGCATGGATTTAAATCTTTCCCATGCCTCGTTAAATGATTCGTTGGCTCCTTGAGAAAACACGAAAATTGTTGTTTTGGATTCCATGAACCGGTTGTGAGAGAAAAATCTTTCAATGAATTTCTCTTCCAACACGTTCCAATTTGTCATGACCGCCGGTGTTCGATCCAAGTACCAATCTTTGGCTTTGCCGAGCAAAGCATGTGGAAAAAGTCTTTTGAACAATGGTAGCTCTTGAGTTTGATCAACTCCCGCCGCCAATGCTATCTCATAAAATTTTGTGAGAAAAGTAAAAGGGTCTTCATGGTCCATTCCTGTGAATGGACTTCTGTATAACAAGTTGAGAGTTCCCGTCTTCATCTTAGCTTGCCTTCCCGTGTGGTTGGAAAACTGAGCAGTGTTCCTTGGACTGTTGATACACGGGGTGGAAACGGGTGGTGGTGGTGGTAGATCCATGATAGGTATGAAATGAGGTGGTGGTGTTGTAGAAGAACCTTCTCCTTATTCTTGTCGTTGTCGAGCAAGTTGCCTCCTCCGTCTTGTTCTGCTATTCAGTCTCCTTGCGGTTCTCTCGATCTCGGGATCAAAAAGAAGTTGGTCCTCAGGAATCTGCCCTCGCTTAAAACGAAAGTTGCACACTAAACCAAACAAATTAACAAGCACAAGTCAAAAATTCAAGAGTTAAAAATTCAACAACTATTGCGATGCTCGCAATATCAATTTAAGTTCCCCGGCAACAGCGCCATTTTGTTAGGACAGTGGTAAAGTGTTGGGTTTTTGTTATCATCTCCACAAGGAATTTGAGATATTTCCATCATTCGACAGTTATTGAGTTCTTAACTTTTTAGTAACAAAAGGAGTTTGGTTTTTAGTAACGGTATCTTGCATAAAAGGTAATGGATTGCGGTAAAAGATTGATTTTACGATTTTAATAAAGATTGTCAAAGTTAGGGTTCGGTAATCACTTTGCTTGTATATGTCTGATCAACAATACGCATAAACTCCTATAGATGATAAACACATTCACAACATCCTCCCAATGTGATTATTTCTAACTCACATTGTGGTTTTTCCCATTTTGATCCATTGTTGATTTCTCACACAATCTATCAAAATGACAACATTTAGTTTTAACATTTTTCATGAACAACCATATTCAAAACTATTTCTAGCTTAAGAAAATAGAAGGATGAAAACCTAGGTCAAGAGTTGGAAAATATCTTTCGATCATAAACCAACACAAAGAGTTATAAATAAAGAAAGGTTTTCACCATACATTCATCATCCAAGAGTTTACAAATGAAGATCATCCATATACTTACAAAGCTTAATGACCACCTACATCTAGCCTTGACAAAATGAAGAACTTAGCTACTCATTTTCATGGTAGCTTGCAAAAGAAGTTTTGGAAGAAGGTTGATGAACATCCGAGTCGAAGAATCCAACTTGGATGAGAATCCACCTTCTTTTTGTAGAATAATGTTTAGAAATGAATAAAAATAAGAGATAAAAGGTTTCTAGGTCACAAAATTTCTTATGCAGCAAAACTAGTGAAAAATATGGTATATGTTCAAAAAGTACATAGGGCTACTTATAGAAAAAGTTGTTGTCCTGTCACGCTCGCGACCTCATTCGCCTAGCGAGCTAACAGCGAACATTCTAGTGAGTGCTAAGGAAAAGATTTTGGAATGCTTCGCTACTTGATCGCCTAGCAAGTTCTTCGCCACCTGCTTCGCTGCCAGCGAATGATGCCATTTTGATTCTGCCCAAGTCTGTGAGTGTTCGCTAGCAGCTCGCTATGGGCTCGTCTAGCGAACAACTCGCTGCAACACTCGGCAGATGTTTGCCTAGCGAACATGCTTTTGCTCTTGTTCTTTCTTGATTCTTTTGTCCACTTTCTTGTGTCTTCAAATTCTACTCTTTTCATGCTCAAATACTGCACAATAACACACAAATTAAAAGGACCAAGAGCATTTCACATCATATTGCATATCAACAAAAGCAAGGTGGTTTTGAACCGAAATTAGACCAAAAATGAGCGAAAGATGCCCACATTTGATAGCTCAAATAAGCACAATTGGGCATCTAACAAATACTTGGTTAAAAAAGAAATCTAGACCCGTCCCAAGTTGAAGACCGAAAGTCATCGGAAATTTTTTTACCTTTTCCAGGTAGAATACTTGGTCAAAGAAGAAGCTAAGTTCCGTTCCAGGTGGAAGACCGAAAGTTATGGCAAGCTTGTTATCAATTCAAATCCTGTCACAACCTTCATCTATAAGTTGGAAGTATATTGTCATATATGAGTTGGTATTACCTGTTTCTATACCATCATCTATGAGTCGGTATCACCTTTTTCTTTACCGTCATCTATGAGCCAGTAGTACTTATTTCTTTACTTTCATCTATAAGTCGGTATTATCCTATTTATTACCTTCGATTATGAGTTGGTAGTATGTCCAGACATTCTTTACTACCTTCAACTATGAGTTGGTAGTAAGTCCTTTTTCCAAATGAGTACTCAGAGATGATTCCCCAATAAGCTCAATGTTTTTTCTTTAATGCATATTCCCTAGTGGAGTCTTCTATTGTTGCTTGCTATTTCTTTCACTTCTGGATGTACTTTGGGTTATTCCCTAGTATGGGCCTTCGTGATGTCGTGTCGCTCCCTTGTGAGTTATGTCTCCCTGTCGGGCTCCCTTCAAGTTTTTCTCCATCAGTGTTAGAGTCGTAATTCATTTACATAGAGTTTGTCTCAACAACATCTTCCTCGCGAAGTCCAATCATTTGTATTCATATCATAAGCATTGTGCGGCATCTTAGGGCTAAAAATTGGGTCTTTTATATTTAAGTCTCTTTAAGTCCATCGATACAAAGATTTCCAATCTTCATATCTCTGGATATAAGAAACTTAAATAGGAGCATCTGTCATACCCTAATTTTTACCCCTAATATTCCACATATCATATCATTTGTATCTCAACCAAGATCACAAGCATGGCATCCTCCCAACCTTCACCTCTTTGGGTTTGCCTTTGTGGGAGATCACCAAACACCCTTCGTGTTTCTTTTTTCCTCTATTGCTTTCTTACATTCTAACTTTGCTAACATTATTCCAAATACAAAAAATATATGTTGTTTCCTTTTTGTATTGTACAAGGTAGGGACTTCCAATCAAAGGATCAAGCTTGGTTTCTAAATTAGGGTTTGGATTCTCAAAGTTAAAGTTTGGTTAACAAATGGTCCACAAGAGCTTTCATTTCAAAGCATGACCTATAATCTTAGGTCACATTCATGTCAAGCTTCATTCAACATCATTAGACCAAGAGAAATTCAAATTTGGTGCATGATTACAAAGTTGATTCAAGTATGGTTCATGTTTTTATTCCCATGACATACCCATTCAATTCTCAAAGATTATTCAAGGGACAATCAGGCTTCTTTCATTTGGTATTCAAGTGTTCATAATTAGGCCTTTGGATGTAAGAAATCTCAAGTTGGCACATATTTGGTTAGCCTAAAATTAAGTATTACATGTCATTTGGTCCAAACACCATAACTTTCTCAATTCTTAACATTTTTTGAATCTACTTTGAGTCAAATGTCACATTTAAACTCCTCTACAACTTTGCTTAAAAGGTTAAACATCAATTCAATATCTAAGTCCATCAATTTTGGGATTTGCCAAGCTTTCCATGTATGCACAAAAGTATGCCCAAGACCTGGTCGACCTAATGCCTGACCTGAAATTTCAGGACATGACCCCAACTTTGACTTAATGCCATTTTCAATTCAAGCATCCTTTTGATGTGATTCTTTTTGCATTGAATTCTTTGTAATGAAAGGAAAATTTGGCATAACTAAAATTAAAATTTGCAGGAGTGAAATTCATTTGGCCTAGCTTCAAATATGGTACATTGAGCTCTGCTTCTTGTTCAATTTTAGGTCATGAATTTCATGCCAAATCTCAATTTGGGGCCACTTGCACATGTGTGAACTTTTTGTACAATCAAAATGCATGGAGTGGAGTGCAAAACGACCAAGTTTCATGCCCAAGACATAGTTTTCAACACTCACCTCACACGGATTGCAATTCACAAAAATTACAACTTGATTCACACGTATTTTAGATCTATTTCACATGTGTGAGCTAAGCAACATTTTTCCTATAAATAGAGGAATCATTTTCCTTCACTTTCAAGCTTTGAGAGCCAAAGAAACTCTGCAACCATATGAACCTGATACCGCAAAAAACCAGTTAACTATTTCTTTGGTTCAAGCTCTTTTAGCTTCGTTTCTTCGCCCATAATCACTCACCTGCCTCCTATGAAGCTAACTGAAGCATTTTTGTGGCTTGAAGATCTCTGAAACTTGACTTCCAAATCCACCATTGTTGACCTTTGAGCTTCAGCTAAAAAGTAACTACGAGTTAAATATTTAGGCAAACAAGTTACTTGTGTGTTTGTCTTGATTCACTGATTAAAAGCCCTTAACTACCTTGAATTTATTCTTCTTATTAGTCACTTAATTTTACTTTAAGAACTAGGGTTCTTCGTGTTCTTGAACAAATTCTCTCTGCTCAGAGCCAATCAATGACTCTGATGCAGAGAGACATGAACGATGACATGAGTAAAAGCATGCACGCATGATGTTTGAGCTTAAAACTCAGAGTTCATGGATATGCAAAATCAAATCAAGGTGAAGATGGAGCAGTCCACGCACGTTGGTAGGGAAATTCAAACTCTGGCCAATCATAGCGTGACACGTAGCTAGCCGTAGCACATTTTATTTTTCCTTTTGTTTTTATTCAATTTTTTTTCTTATTTATTTTAAATAGCTTCTTTATTATTTTTTACTCAAATTTATTTATTTATAAATCATAAAAATTATTTTCTATCACATATGTTTTATTTTCTTCAGAATCATAAAATCATTTTTAGCAAATTTTGCTATTTTCTTTTTAATTTTCATCCAACAATTTATTTTCAAATATTTTGAAATAATTTTTACTTCAACTTTTGAGATCTCATTACTTGTTATATTTCTGAGTTTCTCAATTTTTTTGGACCATTTATTTGATGTTTTGATGCATCTTTGGAATTTTCCATTTAATTTCCATGTTAAATCATTTTAAACTCTTTTTTATTTTCTTTTAATTACTACTTTGTTCCATTTTCTGTTTAACTTTTGTTGACTTGGATCATGATGTGGTTGATTGATGCTTCATCAAGTTCAACTGGTTTTGAATGATCCTTTGGTTACATGAACTTTCATTATTTCAAAATTATCATTTAAATGATCATTGGATCATTTTTTGTACTTTGGATTAATGATAAATTCATCTCGTTGTATTATGAAGAAGAATGATTGAAATTGGTGATAGATGATCGCTTGTTGTGTTGCCATTATACTTGATCATCACTTCTCCTCCCTCTTCTTCTTCTTTTTCTTTTGTTTGAACTTTTGTGTTACATGTTTTTGGAGAATAACTTTGAGTTATTTCTCAAACATGTATGACACATAAATTTTTATTAACCGGCCTCAGATAGGTGTGACTTCTACATAAATCCACTTACAATTGCTTAACAATGCGTTAAATTGTCCCAACTCAGTTGAATTCTAATTAACACTAACATTGACATATTAATTGTGATAACATCAAACATTTACTTTTATGTTCTTTACATTTATATCAATTACATTTATGTCATTTACATTCATGTCATTTTACATTCTTACCTTTTATTTTAACTCTTTACTTTATGCTTTATTGCTTTCTTATTTCAAAAGAACAAAAACACTACAAAATGGCTAAAACCATAAAAAACTTTAATTTTTTCTCTTGGACTTCTTATTACTATCCCTTGCTTGAGAAGTATTTTAGACTTTGGACCTTAGGACTTATTATTTTTTTCCTTGCTTGGGGTGGTATTTGAGACTTGGTGATTCATCTGAGACATAGTAATTTCTCTAGACCCTTTGATATTCAATTCAAGACTTGGATGTCCTTTGTGGCTTTGTGACTTGGTTGTCCATCTGGATCTTGTTATGTTCATCTATGCATGTGCTTGTCTATCTTGTGGCCCAATCTAAAGGGAAAAGAATGTTTATTTTGACCAATGTCAAATGCTCGCTCCATCTTGTGGTTATTACACTTGCACACACAAAGACTTTCTCTTGGACTACCTTACAATGAGACCCTTTATTTCATGTATTTTTCTCTTTTATTTAGGATAGTCTCTTCATCTCCTTCTCACTTCTTCAATTTTCGAAACTTCCCCTTATTTCAAAAACTTCTTGTTTTTAGACTTCACACCTTTTTCTTAATAAACCGTGACTTTGTCAAGTGATCCAGAAAATATTTTTCCTAATAAATGCTAAAACACTTAAGCATATTCAAACTCTTTTAAAACTTATATAAAAAGACAAACATCATCAAAATTATTTTTGTGCCTTTGTGCACTTTTCTTTAAGAGCTTTTTTTTCTTCGAAAGATTGGATATTAGTCTATTCTTGTAGTGATGCAAACAACTATACTTCTACAAGATGTTGAGAAATGATTGACATTTTCCACTTGAATATTGAGATGTGCTTGTGAGATAGTTCAAGAAAAATTTCTCCATATCAAGATGATGCAAATGTTGATTTTCTCATACTTGTGGGTAATAAGTTGATTTTTCGCTCGAATACGACAAAATATATTTTCACTTAAAATCAATCAACAAACAACCCAACGTTTTCATAAACACAGATTTGGAAGTGGTTTCCATGGAGTACCATAGATGTAAGGGGTGCTAATACTTTCCCAATGCATAACGAACCCCCTTATCCAAATTTTCTCTTTTGTTTTACTCTTTTATGGGTTTTATTCGACCTTTTCCTCTTTCCCTTTGGAAATAATAAAGTTCGGTGGCGACTCTTGCTTTCTGATTTAAGTTAATCAATAGCTTAATCTCAAGTTTTTTTCTCACCGCAATATTATCCAACCCCAATGATTTGAATGTTTGAGTGATAACCATGCATGTTCATGAATGCCCACTTCATTCGATTCTTGCAAGTTAAACAACAAGAAAATAATGAGTATCTATTATAATACTAATACATATTAACTAAAAAACTAATAACTTCATATATATATATATATATATATATATATATATATATATATATATATATATATATATATATATATATATATATATATATATATATATATATATATATATATATATATATATATATAGACACACACACACACACACACACACACACACATACACACACACACACACACACACACACATAATACCTCATTGCCTTACTCACACACGTGTGTGTGTGTACTCATAATACCTCATTGCCTTACTCACACACCCTGTTGAAATTCCAAAAAATTTCAATCTTTCTTAGAGCTTCCAGTCCACTACATTAAATCTTAACACAATTTTCAAGTTCTAATCTAATACATTCAAGCTAAGATCATTTATCTCTCACATTTGGTAAATTTGTCATTTCCTTACATTTTATATTTGTGATGCATGGATTTCCTAAATAGGTTATAATTATGCTACATTAGGTTACATGCAATAGAGATGTTATATTTGTTTTGTCCTAATTATATTTGGTTTGAAATTTTAAACTTTATAACTTATGTTTCGTAATGGATGCTCTATTTTTGATTTTGTTATGAGTTCATGTAGTCTGTATTTTGAAATCCAGACCATCAGTTCGGATAACAAAATTTGGATTTCTCTATTTTGTATTTTATTTTGAAATTTGGTTTCCTAATACTTTGTTTCCGCTTCTTTGATTATGATAAGAATTTTCTTGTTTGACTATAGGAATGATGACTGAAAACCATCAGAGATTGAGACATGGTAGAATGGACCAACGTGCTTCAGTGCACATGGAGAAAGTTAGACCCCTACAAATGCGATTGGAGAATCTTCATTTGTTGTTGAGGTATCGTCTTCCTGAGGTCATGTATCTTTGGCTTATTATGAATCCCTCATTGCTCTAGTACATTCTACTGTACCTGATGTTGATGTGCTTGATTGTTTTCTGGGAGGCCCTCAGACCTATCATTACTTCCTCTATATGCACACCATGTTGCTAGGCACATGTTGGAGGGAAATGTAACATAAATAATTGAAATATTTGTGTTAAACATTTGTATTATGATAATTGAATTCTTTGACAATAATGTATTCATTTTTGCAGTACCATGAGATGCTGAAATGCATCAACCATGACAAAAAGGTAACAAAGTTGCACTTAACCGCATCGTGGTTAATGACATATATTTCATGTCGTACTGTGAGCACCATCAGACAAGGCCCTTAGAGGTGATATCCTAGTACACAGATGATTGGTGAGTCTCGACTTATGTACCAACATCTACTTGAGCGAGTACTGCATCAATTTAGATATTTACATGGTATACATAGAGCCCCCATAATTTCTACTCCTTCCATGAGCATCTGGTGCCAGAGGATATACGCAGTGTTCCAAATCGTCATCGATGTAGTGCATATATAGTTATAACCAACGGTTTTATAGAGTATCACATCCTTACATGATATTAGATGCAGAATGATATTTTCCTAGGCCAACTCATCAAGAGATTCTAGAAGAGGAACTAGCAAGGCAGACCATGCAATGGATGTATTGCCAATATGTCATCGTATTGTGATTATTGGGAGAGATGCCATATCTAGAGGCTAATATCATGAAGGAACTCCTCAACTGGTCACTCTACAAATAATCTTAGTAGAGGCACAACAAACATTGTAGTATAGAAGACAAATGAGGAATAAGAGAGTTAGATATACCTAGTAGAGGCACACTATTTGTTTTTTCAAAAATTTAATAAATATTGATATTTATTGGTAGAATGAGAACAATAAGGTGAGTGAAAGGAAGTTTATTAAGAAATTTAACAAAAATCATATGATTTTTATTTGTTTAGGAAAAAAGATGAACTCTAACTCTATAAAAATTAAGGAAAAAGATAAATGCATTAACAATATTACACATAACTAGTGCCAACTAATATTGTATTTTTTTTGTCAAATAGTTTAGTGATTGAAATTAATTTTTTAAAGGAGAACAAGTGACATATCTCAGATTCGAACTCACGCCCTTATATCTAATGTCTTTGCACAGCTTCCAACTAAGTTGGTTTAACAGAAAAATACTGTATTATATTTTATGAACATTAATGTATAGTTTACCAACATTTTTGTTAACATTTTTATCTTATTGGTGAATGACTAATGTGTAGGGTCTATTATAGGAATCATTTATAAATGACTTGCAATGTATAATTAATTAACAATTATTTTTTTCAAAGTTACTATTAAGAGGTGCAAATATTGTTTTGGGGTTTCACCCTATGGTTATAAAATAAACACAAATATTTCATTTAAACTTTCTTATAATAAAACACAACCCAAACAAATGTGTGGGGTTTATTTAGAGATTTAAAAACCAATGTGTGGGGTTTATTTAGAGATTGAAAACCAAATTTTAACAGGATATATGTGAAGATTGAAATTCAAACATTTTTTTGGAGGAAAAATTGGATGCCTCTCTTATGAAGCGATTTGTTATAAAATAGAGGCGTTTGAATTTTAATATTTGATTAGTTTGAAGAACATTTTCAAATTTTTATAAAATTGTGATTACTACGTTACATATAATCAACAATACCCTTGTAAGTTACCCGTTATCACGTGTTTTCTAGAGAGAGAGAGAGAGACTCTCACTTCTCTCTAAAAAACTCATCGTGTCCACCCATTTCTTATCCTATCTATAGGTAAGAAATCAATTTTCTCCAGATATCGAATTTCCCACCCTCGTGGATTCATCCTCCTTCCAAATGAAGGTTCTCATCTTCTTCTTCTTGCACGTCTCTCTCTACACCACTGCAACTATTTTCTCTCTCTGCTTAACACCATTTTTCTCACCTGTACATCTGTCATTATTGTCTCAGTATCTTTTGGAGGTAGAACACGGATAAGTGGAAAAGCTTCCAACTTTCAAAGGAAGAAGAAGAAAGCATTACGGTAGAGGCATAGGAATTATGTGAAGGATAAATTTTTCAACGAACCCTAGCTGGTAAACTATGGATAGACAATAACTTTAATTCAAGAGCCTTCACCAATACAATAATAGGAGTGTGGAAACTCAGAAACCCAGTAGAGGTACAAGTACTAAGCAAAAACCTATTTCTTTTTCATTTTGCTACATGAAGGGATTTGGAAAGTACTCTAAAGAATGGGCCATGGAGTTTCGACAGAAATATCTAGATTCTGAGTCGTATATCAGGAGAGGAATAATCCTCAGATTTGAACATGCACTATGGTTCATTCTGGGTTTATGTGTATGAACTTCCTCTAATATTACGTTCAGAAGCTATGGTGAAGAAGATTAGAGGCGTATTAGATGAATTTGAGGAAATGTATTTGAAGGAAGCCCATATAAATGGAAGGTTCTTATGAATCAAAGCAAAAATTGACATAAGAAGTCGTTGAAAAGAGGGACAATGGTTCACTTTAAAGAGAAAAACCTTCGGGTCTATTTCAAGTATGAACGTCTTCCTACATTTTGTTTTGTCTGTGGAAGAGTGGTTCACCAACTTAAGGATTGTGAGGAAGACGTGTTTTTTAGAAAAGAAGGATTTGAAGATTTGGATAACCAATACTTATCCTTTGGAACGTGGCTACTTCCCTCCCCCCTCCCAAGGACTCATAAGGAGCAAAAGATGAAGGATTCAACCTCAAGCTCATGCAATAGAAGCTTGTTTAACAACTCTTCGAGCCAAACTAGATGTGAAGCCAGGGTTAAAGACAAAGAAAGGGAGGAAGGAGAAGTAGAGAAAAAAAGGGATCGTTTTCCAAGTGTCAAGAGTATAGGAGGTCCACCAGCAGAAAATAAACAGGCAGAAGCTCAAATATATAAAGGGAAGGATGTTTTGGAGATAGAAGCTATGGAGAAATCGCTAGGAGCAGTAGATATCTCAAATACAGAAACTGAACATAAGAAGAATGCAAATGCTGGAATTAGAAAGAGAAGGAAATGGATTAGAAGGCAGACCACAAGGAAGACGAAACTAGGTATTACTAAACAATTGGAAATTGAATGTGGAAAATGAAATTTGGTAGAGGTAATGATAATGGATGGAACTGTGGAATCCATAAGCATGTGAGAGAAAAGGCTAAAGGGACAAGAAGTAACTTTAAAGGAGAGCTCAAAAGAACCAGAGGTGGTGTTGGAAGACCAACACCGCCTAGATGAATGAAGCTGTTAAGTTGGAACTACAGGGGATTGGGGAGTCTCCGTGCATTTCGAGCCTTGACTAGGCTTATTCGCTTAAAAAAAACCTCACATGATGTTTATAATGGAATCTAGACTAAAGAGGGATGAAGTTCAGAGAATAAAGCAGAAAATAGGCTTTGAGTGTTGCTTGAGTGTGGATTGTAAATGCCAAGGTCGAGATAGAGCAGGAGGAACTTTTCTCTTGTGGCAAGACAATATGCAGGTGGAAATCAACTTATATTCTACCAACCACATTAGTGGCTTTGTGAAAGATGTTCAAGAGATAGAGCTATGGCACTTTATTAGCATATATGGTTATCCTGAGAAGTGTAACAAGAAAAATACTTGGAGTTTACTACAAGATCTGGTTAGGAAATATGGTGATAGAGTCATTTGTTTTGGGGACTTGAATGATGTGGTTTCATCGAATGAGAAGAAGGGAGGAATTATTAGATCCACAAGTCAGCTTTCTTGGGGAAGAATCTTTTTAGAAGAGAGTGGACTTTTAGACTTGGTATTTGAGGTACATCCTTACACTTGGTCAAATGGTAGAGCAGATGCTGATAATATACAGTGTCTCCTTAGCAAACAACAACTTTACTAGCATATTTTCACCAATCAAGGTCTAGCACCTACCAAGGTTTAGATTTGACCATGCTACTCTTAGAGTTAATCTTAACTCTGACCCAGGGGACCCCAAAAAGAAAAGATAATATCTCTTCAGATTTGAAGAGTTTGGAGCAAGGATCCTAGAAGTAAGGGTTATGTTTCTCAGATTTGGAGCAATGGTTCAAGCCAGACAGTAACCAAGCTTTGCGAGCTGCAGGGTCGAAGTGATATTTTCAAGGAATATAAGGTGAGTTCAATAAGTCAAGGGTTGAAAAGACTGGGAGGATTACTGAAGGATGAAGCCAGGTGAGATTCTGAAGATCATTCTATTAGAACCTATAAAGCCTTAGAATTACAAAGGAGTAGGTTGCTTCAACTGGAAGAAATCATTTGGCGGCAAAAAAGTAGACCAGTTCGGCTTCAGTATAGGGAGAAGAACAATAGTTTCTTTCATAAGAAGGCTGAGCAAAGAAGACACACCAATTCAATAACCAGGCTTAAAGATGGCAATGATGTCTGGAAGAAGGGAGAAGCTAACTGTGAGAGGATCTTAACAAATTATTTTAGAGAGCTCTTTATTCTTCTAATCCTACTAATACTGAGGAAGTTAGCAGGGTTGTGCAAGGAAATCTAAAGGCTACTGTTGCAGTGAGAATCGGATATCAAGCTATTCATTAACTTGAATCTTAGTTCATTAAAATTAACCACCAAACTTTGATTTATCCAAAGGAAAGGTTAAAGAAAGAAAAATCTTTTGCGCGATGTAATAACAACTCTAGAGTTTCGGGGTACGGGGCTTGGTTATGCCTAGGGTAGTTCTCACATCCTAAACATCTGTAGTACTCTACAGGAACCTTTTGTGTGTATGTATGCTAAGTTATCTAAGTTGTTTTTTTCCAGGGTTATGGGATCAAGGTTAAGGTAAAGTTGAGGTAAATACCTAAGGAGAGTTCTAAGTTTTCTTGCAAAGATATCACATCTTATGCCTACGTATCCTTACTAGGATGGAATCAGAGCAACCGTAGTTCCCCTTACTAAGTTTGAGGAATACTTAACTATGGTTAAGACTCCAAGGGGGAACAAACATAGCAATGTTTGTATAGAGTTTGAAAAATTCTCTAGATCTAAATTTAACGCTCAAGGGGGTTGACTTTGACAAAGCCAAGAGGGGAAAGTAAGTAACCATGACAATGATCCTTACATAGAGTTAACAAACTCTATCTTAAAGTTCCAATTGAAGGATACTCCTAACAAGGGGTAGGTCTTTAGACTTAAAGCAAAGTCTAATAGATATAGGTTCTAACTTAACTAAGCTAAAGGACCTAATGACTTAACCAAGTAAAGGGGAGGGGTAATGAGCAATCTATGACAGTGAAGTCAATAGAGAGACTTTCCTTTGGAATAAGGGAAAACAAGGCAACAGGATGAGAGCTAACAAGCTACATCACTTGGGGGAGACTTAACCAAGTCTAAACACATATATGCATTCATTCAAACATGATGAAGATACAAAATCAATGGTAACAACCAAGACATATAAGGGCAAGCATGTAATAACATCAAGCCAAGAACAAGGTTACAACCAAGTATCCACTAACAAGTTTTAGAATTAAACCATGTTGTTACAACCAATGGTAAACATAGATGTAACAAACATCTAGCAGAGGAGGATGATAAGGTTCTTAAAAGACTAAACATCACAAACATATCTGAATCATGCATAAGTCAAAACATTATTTATTATGGAAAAAGTTCAAAGATTAACATGCACAGATCATGACAACATTTAAGAATGCATACATATCAAGTTAAATACCAAGATAAACTTGAACAAGGGTGTGACATGTGTTACAACAACATGTAATTTGTAGTGAATCGTGTTTAAACAAAAAGGTAACTACCAACATATGTAACAATGACATTTCATCAATGGTATTTAAACAATACTCATACAAACAAGTTACAAATTGAATCAAACATGTTATATGAATCAAACAAGGATAAATGTAACAACATTCAAATACATTCAAGACAGGTTGATGACAATCAATCATGGATAGGCATGAAAAGTAACAACAGTTCGAGCATGGAAATAAACTTCACAAAGGGAGAGATGAACAAGATTCATGGTAACAACCAAGGCAAGGAAAAAACCTAAACATGTTATTGTTCTAACAAGACATAAAAACAAGTAAGATGAGGGTGAGGGATCAAGTTCATGAGGTTACAAAATCAAGAAGCAAGTCATGGTTCACAAAGAAATTTAAAAGCATACTTTTCACATTCATGCATTCACAAAGGCAAATATGATCATGGTAAAGAAAAGAGCCAAGTGTTTTTAAAGATATAAACATATTAGTCATTAAACAATTATTCATACAATATCAATTTTACAAGAAAAATCAAGTGTCGTGTTAAGAAAGTTCATGAAAACCAAGGGAAAACCCTAAAAAGGCCATGTCATTCAAGTGAACCAAAGTGTTTCAAAAATAAAAATTCTTGAATTATTTCTTCACACATTGAAACTAAAAATATTAAGGAGCATTATTCAAAAAGAGTGACATCAAAATGATAAAAATCAAGGAAGTTATGCACATTTGAAGACTAGGTTCAAAATGAGGCAAACTGGGGCAAAAATCAAGGCAACTTTACCTAGGCTTAGGCAGATTTGCAAGAAGGACCATAACTTGCTCAAAAATTAATGAAATTGTTGTGTATTTTTTCATAAGGAATCCAATGGAGGTGGTGGTTTTCTCAAATCATGCATCATATGAAAAACTCAAAGACATCATTGAAATAGGCAAGTTATGTGCAAAAGTAAAGGGACAGTCCAATACACATATTTTAAGCAGAAAACAATGATTCAAACACATCATATGTGACATATAGAGAGTGATTACAAGCATCATACATAAATAGACCAGCTCAAACAACAAATGGCATGTGAAGTGGCTAAAATGGCAAGTTTATGCAAGAACCAAGTGACAGTCAGAAATATACCAACTTAACATCAAACTAGCAAGTTGCATAAGTTTGTGATCAAGAAAACTAGCAGAAACAGTAAGTTGCATATGGAAATGACTTGAAAAACAAACTAGCAAGCCAAAGCAAGTGGACAGTCATGAATACATAAGTTTGTGATCAAGAAAAGGTTCAAATATGAGCTATCAATGATGTCTAGCAAGTTCGAAATTAGTGTACCTCAAAGTTCAACATAACCTCAAAAGTAGCAAGTTGGAATAATTACCTCTTGCAGATTTTTCAAGCCAAAACTCCAAACAAGAAATCCAATTGATGGATGATGATCCAAATAGCTCCAAAATGCTCAAAAGAAGATGTCTAAATAATCAAAACTCCCCCAACCACACTGCCTTAATATAATGGGCTCATTTGCAAGAAATCACCAAGAGTTTCAAAGTGAACCTCTAGGAAATGATGTTACAGAACTTTCGTAAGGCCTTCGACGGTTCAAACAACTTATATGGGGAGTGTTTGAAGTACTAGAAGGATTGGAAATGGTCTACTCAGTGACTTATCTTTCAAAATGCAGAAAAATCAAGATTTCAAGGTATGAGAGTTGACTTTCTGTCCTAGCAGGTTTTGGATGGTTGTAATGGTCTGAACAACTCTAACACATGTTATGGGATGTGTTAGAGTGATTTGCTTAGTGGTTCTGTGTTTGGAAAGAGTTTATGCAAAAGTTGACTTACAAGCCAAGAAACATGGAATTTTTCTAAATGTGGAAATCCTTCACAACTTGATGAGCTCATAACTCCAAATCTATGCATTTTTTGACCCCAACCCCACCTTTGTAGGACTCCTCAAGAGCTTTCCAACCAGCTTTTGATCATTCAATTTGGATGTGTGGTTTGAAAGTTATGACCAATCCAAATTAGCTTGTAATTAGGGTTTTTCATAAACCCTAATTTCTTGATTCACAAGTTATCCATCAATTCTTGATTAAATCTTCACCAAATTCACTAGTTAGGCATAAAATGATGTTGGAAACTTTGATTTCTTCAATTTGGGGTCAAAACCCTAAAAGTCAAAGAGTTGACTTTCCAAACAGACGAACCGAACAGTTGAAATCTACAAAAACGGTCCTTAGTGTTCTGGGGTTCTTGAACCTTTAAAACTTCTTGAGAGGACTTAAATAAGTCATAGAAACATCATGGACCATGGTTCAAGCTTTGGAAAACCCTTTAGACTAAAAGTCAAACTACTATTGACTTTTTCAACTTGAAACCCTAATTAGGGTTTTGCACATCATTGCTTCAATTCTCTTAGTAAAGACCTTAAATAACACTTGCTCTTGGTAAGATATGAACCCCTTGATGATGTGAATACTGGAGGAGGACCCAATTTCCTTATCTGAATCAGGCCTTGTTGCATCATTAAGGGGTATATCTTAGTGTAACTCATAGGAATGGGTTGAATTCTTGGCCTTCTGTTCTAGAAAGCAGGCCTTGGGGAAGGAGCTCTTTGTTGCTATTGTACTTATTGATTAAAATTTTGTGGGTAAGCGTTAGGCGCCTGTTGCTGAAAGTTTTGTTGATTGTGATTTTCCTTGTAGGCGTTGGGCGCCTGTTGTTGAAAATTTTATTGATTTGGCTGAGGCTGGAAGACTGGTGTGACTATGGCCAGGTACTGCTGTTGTTAATACTGCTGATAATTTTTGTGTGGTTGTAGACGAGGTAATTGTTGACTTTGTGGGTGGTTCCTTCTGCTCTGAACCCTCCTTTCACACATCACAGCATTGGTTTCTCCTTCTTTTTTCTTATGAAAACCGCTCGGGGCTTCTTCGTTGTACTAGTGCTGGCACTACTAGCTAAGCTTGTTACTTTTCTGTTCTTTAAAACTGCTTCCACTTGTACACCTACGACCATAATATCGGAGAAGTTCATTGTGATGCTACTAATCATCCTTTCATAGAATACGGGCCTGACTGTATCTACGAACCAATCAACCAACTATTTTTTTGTCAGGGGAGGTTCCACTTGAGCAGCAGTTTTGTGCCATCTCTGTGCATAATATTTGAAGGCTTTTGAACTCTTATGCGTCATGATGAGGAGCTGACAACGATATGGCGCCAAGTCCATGTTATACTTGTATTGTTGAATGAATGCATCAGACGAGTCTTGGAAGCAGTGGATCTTTGACTGGTCTAGACTTAGGTACCATTTGGTGGAGGCACCCTTGAGACTGTCCTGGAAGCAATGTATTAAAAAATTAGCGTTTTCAATGTGTGCGGCCATACGCCGATAATACATGATCAGGTGAACCTTTGGGCAGGTCGCTCCTTCATATTTTTCAAATGTGGGCATCATGAACTTAGGAGGAAATACCAAACCTGAAACTAGGCACATGTCCTTAGCATCGAAACCAAAGACGTTGTTTCCTTCTATGGCCTTCATCCATCTTTCCATTATATCCATCACAACCCTTAATTTTTCGTGTTTCTCATCTTCGACCTCAGACCCGTCGGGTATATCAAATATCTGCTGATGATTGTTAAAGATCGTTCAGACCTGTGCCTGAGCACCTGTCTGAGTGTAGATAGGATTTTGGAATTTCGTCATTAATGGAACAGTCTGCGGGTCAGAGTGTTGCTGAAGGTTGAATTGCTGGGCATTATTGAATGGTGGCATGAAATCCCTGGCAATACTAAACGAATGTTCAGTTGCTGAGGTCACTATCAGAGGAGGATTTATCGTCGTTGTATTAATTTCAGATACCACTGTAATCTACGTGTCCATTTTTTCTTTTATCACTTGAAGGACTTCCATAATCTGGCTAACGTCACCGCGTAACCCTTCGAGGTCGTTTTCGATTTGATTTATTCTTTGATCTTGATCAGCCATTCTTCTTTGAGCGTTGGCTCTGGTATTGTATCAGTGGGTATTCAGCATGATGTCTGATAGCAACAAAGCACAGGATGAGCCGGATAACCGATGCAATGCAATGCATATGAAATGCAGGATGCAGATGCAAATGTAAGCCACACATTCAAGGAAAACCAAAAGATTTGTTTATGAACAAAATTAATGGATCAACATGTAACAATGTGATGCTTATCATTAACAAATGAAAGCTTAACCAAATTCTCATTAACAAATGGAGTCTCACAAACATAAAGTTTTCATTAACAAATGAAACTTTTACAACATTTTACAAAATGAAGGTTATACATTCCCAAAAGCTAGGGGTACAAACTAAACAAAAGGAAATTAAAAGTCCAAGATCTTCTAACAAGATTATCCTTCTCCTTCTTGCAGCCTTGTCATCTTCTAGTCTTGAAGAAGCAGCTCCCAGAGTTCTTCATTTTCTCGCTTGGCTTTGACTAAAGCAAAACTTAATTCTCTTCTAGACAGAAGTTCTTCCTGGACTGGCGGAATGTCATAAGATCAGACGTAGAACATCTTTAGTGCTATCTCTTTTAACCAAAGCAAATAGGCCTCTGAGGCGAGACAACTTAGGTTTTCCATGGCAGTCATTCCTTGTAAGTTGGGATGATGCCAGGAAAATATGACTCGTGCTTCAAAATTTGGGTTACTACCTTTTCCACAGAAGCAAGTCTCTAACAAGGCTATACTTGATTCCTCCTCAGTTGGATATCCTAACTGGCGGCGGGCTAGGATAGGGTTGTAGCTGATACATCCTTTGGTGCCGATCATAGGTATGTTTGGGAAATCCCTACAACTATGTATTGTTATTATTCCTCCATGAGAAAGATCATACCAGCTGATGTCATAGTGAGAGAGGGAAGCTAGTTTTCCAACCCATTCATCACTGTCTTCTAGGTTCTATAGAGGGAATGTCCTAGGCAAATGCGAAAGAAACCATTTGCTTAAGAGCGTCGTGCAGCAGGAAAATTGTCCAAGGTTATACACCCTCCACCGACGAATGGTGTAATAGGTGTCAGCCAACAGAGTAGGAGCGGGATTTTTGACAATGAATAACTGGATGGCCTCTAAGCTAATGAACTCAGGGTTACTTAGAAACATATATAAGTCATAAATCAAGAAATCCAGTATAGCTTCAAAGGTTCCCATATCTTCATGATCATGATGAAACTCATCCCTTTCCATAAGTGGTCTTGCTTCCATTCTAGTAAATCCACCTCCGGTATCCAGATGGTTTAGAAGGTCAGTGGGTTCCAAGTGTAGAGCCTCAATAATGTCTCTCCTATTTGGTATTTTCTCTCTTCCATAGTGAGGTGTAAAGGTCATAGGAATCTTCAGATGCGCAAAGTATTCCTCCAAAGTTGGTAGCAATTGAAAGTCTGGAAATGTGAAGCAATGGTAAAGAGGATCATAAAACCTTATGAGGGCTAGCAGCATTTCCTTATTTACTTGCATGTCCAGTAAAGACAACAAGTCTCCATACTTGGCGACGAAAGTAGTAGAGTTCCTTACTAGGCCCCTTAAGATCCTCAAGTTGTCCAACATTAGGCTTGGGAATGTGAACCTGTTTCTTTGAGCCATTACTATGTCTGCAAAAACATTATTTTGAATTCCTTGAATGGTTAGCAAGATGAAAAATATAATGCAAAGATGCTAGATGCAACTGGTTTTACAAAACTCAGAAGATAAAATGAAGCAAAACCCTCATTTCATTTATATTGGGAAAAGTCACCACT
Organism: Lathyrus sativus; assembly: GCA_963859935.3. NCBI lineage: Eukaryota > Viridiplantae > Streptophyta > Magnoliopsida > Fabales > Fabaceae > Lathyrus > Lathyrus sativus. The sequence goes on along the minus strand of OZ012737.1, from coordinate 478,820,516 downwards.
TTTGAAATACAATACAAGAAACGTGAGATTACATCAAAGGAGAAGACTATGCCCTATGGTTAAGAAATCTGACAAGAATCCTATCCGCGTATCCTCTTTAGTCTTTTCAATATAGTGTTTTCCATCACCAATTTATCTACTATTCCTTTCCAGGTGCCAGAAGTTGGTGGGATATTTGAATACTCTTGAGTACTTTGCGTAGGCTTGACGTTAGAGAAAAATAAATTCTCTTTCATTACATCTTCACTACCCAAGCGTCTTTCGAGCCACCCAATTAACTCATCCTTGTCTTGTAGCTCTCTCTACAATTCTATCGTCTCAGAATGAAGAGTATGCTACTTGTCTTCCCATGTGTCCCTTTCAAGCTTTGTTCTCTCAAAGATATCTTGGTATTCTTCCATCTTTTCAATAGGAATAGCGGAGGATGACGCGATGACAATCTGCGTATTCTTTTTAGGAAGGTAAGGCATCTTGAGATCACGGGCTCTAGATTGAACCCATTGAGTGAATGGCTCAAAGGCTACATAATTCCTTTTCCCAAGGTCAACTTTAGTTTTCTTCCGGATGTTCTCCCAAGAATCAATCATATTGTTCCTTGAACTCTCCTCTGCTTTGGCGTTAAGGTAGAAGAAATCAAACAATAGGATGTTGCTAGGTTTATCCTTCATTGGGAATCCAAATTGACGTCTGGCCAAAGCGGGTTTGTAGTTGATTCCCCCTTGTACTCCCAGGAATGGTACATTTGGAAAAGAACCACAGCTATCAATGTAGACCCGTCGATCATAGGCGGGATCGTACCAGTGAATATCTGCTTGAGTTAGAGACATAATCCTTCGAGACCATCTCCAACCATTAGGATTTTCCTTGAAAGCGTTCGTCATTGGTAAATGATTGATAAACCATTTATACAACAAGGGTGCACAACAGAGAATAGTTCCTCTTCCATGAAGAGTCCTATGATGAATGAAATGATAAATATCACCTAGAAAAGTGGGTACCAGATTACCATTCAAGAACACGGTGATAGCAGTTGAATTGACAAATTCTTCTATCTAAGGGAACAACACCAACCCATATATTAATAGAGCCAAAACTACTTCAAATGTGTCCATACTACCCTCCTTGGCAAGGTAAGTAGCCTTCTCCAATAAATAATAAGAATGAAAACCTTTAACTCCATTCTTTGAAATATAATTGGCTTTGATCTCTGATACTTCTAGATGAAATGCATCAGCAATCTCTTTCGGTGAGGGTAACTTCTCCAAACCGTTGAACGACTTCTTATCTGTCATAAGGATTCCAATGAAGTAAAAGTATTCTTCCAGTGTCAGCATCAATTGGTAATCCGGGAAGGTGAAGCAGTGGTATAGCGGATCGTAGAACTGAACCAAAGTGCTAAGAACCCCTTCTTCCATTCTAGTCTTCACAATACTCACGAGTTTCCCATACGTTTTTCCAAAATATGCGGATACCATCATTCCTAGTTCTCTCAACTTCGTTGTATCACATTTCTTGAAATTGTATTTCTTAGTGTTTCTTTTCCCAAATCCATGATATCTGTAGGGTTTCGCAAAAAGAAGATGATTGAGTTTCACAAAACCAGTGCAACAAGATGAGATGCTATGATGATATGATGCACACACAACACATAGACAAGTATACACAATGCAAAAGTGAATATGCTCACAAGAAAAGGTCCTAAGTTCGAGGTTATGAGCATGAAACCAGGGTATAACCTCCCAAAGGACGTGTGCTAAGGTGTTCATTGTACCTGCAGGACGGGTTCTATCAAGAATTCCTAGAGTCATAGATAAATCCTTCAGATATTATCAACCAACATGACTACTCACGTGGGTCAAAAATATTCTCAAGATAAACTCGTCTGAGTGTAGTATCGCGTAACAACTATTTCGGGATTACTCCCTCATAGTCACCACACTACGTCCTAAATAGGCCAAGTGGGGTAAGTGGGTAACTAAAGGTCCTCAGTTTCACGGACTGTCAGGTTGAAACAACTATGAAATTCATGACTACTCATACACCATTAATCATCTCAAGGAGGTCTCAACGAGCGTGGTTGCATCATATGTCAAACTTGTTAGGACTACTCTCAACAGTCAACTATTAATCATACCACATCCTATCATATGTGTATGCTCAAGTCCGACTTAGGACTTATCTCACCACTCCAGATATCACCCAAATGATCCAATGCAAACATACAATTATATATTCACAAATATACATGTATAGGAAAACATACAGAGATATAGCATACAAGCACACAAAGTGGGCTAAACCCTCAAAAAGCATTCCCCAGTGAAGTCGCCATTTCTGTTACGGTGAGAATCGGATATCAAGCTATTGATTAACTTGAATCTTAATTCATTGAAATTCACCACCGAACTTAGATTTATCCAAAGGAAAGGTTAAAGAAAGAAAAACCTTTTGCGCGATGTAATAACAACGCTAGAGTTTCGGGGTACGGGGGTTGGTTATGCCTAGGGTAGTTCTCACATCCTAAACATCTATAGTACTTTATAGGAACCTTTTGTGTGTGTGTGTATGCTAAGTTATCTAAGTTGTTGTTTGCAGGGTTATGGGATCAATGTTAAGGTAAAGTTGAGGTAAGGACCTAAGGAGTGTTCTAAGTTTTCTCGCAAAGATATCGCATCTTATGCCTACGTATCCTTACTAGGATGGAATCAGAGCAACCATATTTCTCCTCACTAAGTTTGAGGAATACTTGACTATGGTCAAGACTCCAAAGGGGAACAAACATAACAATGTTTGTATAGAGTTTGACAAAACTCTCTAGATCTAAATTTAACACTCAAGGGGGTTGACTTTGACGAAGCCAAGAGGGGAAAGTAAGTAACCATGACAATGATCCTTACATAGAGTTAACAAACTCTATCTTAAAGTTCTAATTAAAGGATACTTCTAACAAGGGGTAGGTCTTTAGACTTAAAGAAGAGTCTAATGGATATAGGTTCTAACTTAACTAAGCTAAAGGACCTAATGAGATAACCAAGTCAAGGGGAGGGGTAATGAGCTATCTATGACAGTGAAGTCAATAGAGAGACTTTCCTTTGGAATAAGGGAAAACAAGGTAATAGGATGAGAGCTAACAAGCTACATCACTTGGGGGAGACTTAACCAAGTCTAAACACACGTATTCATTCATTCAAACATGATGAATATACAAAATTAATGGTAACAACCAAGACAGATAATGGCAAGCATGTAAAAACATCAAGCCAAGAACAAGGTTACAACCAAGTATCCACTAACAAGTTTTAGAATTAAACTAAGTGGTTACAACCAATGGTAAACATAGATGAAACAAACATCTAGAAGAGGAGGATGATAAGGTTCTTACAATACCAAACATCACAAACACATGTGAATCATGCATAAGTAAAAACATTAATTATCATGGCAAAAGTTTAAAGATTAACATGCACAGATCATGACAACATTTAAGCACGGATACATATCAAGGTAACAACCAAGATAAAATTGAACAAGGGTGTGACATGTGTGACAACAATATGTAATTTGTAGTGAATCGTGTTTAAACAAAAGGTAACTGCCAACATATGTAACAATGACATTTCATCAATGGTATTTAAACAATACTCATACAAACAAGTTACAACTTGAATAAGACATGGTATATGAATGAAACAAGGACAAATGTAACAACATTCAAATACATTCAAGACAGGTTGATGACAATCAATCATGGATAGGCATGAAAAGTAACAACAGTTCGAGCATGGAAATAAACTTCACAAAGGGAGAGATGAACAAGATTCATGGTAACAACCAAGGCAATGAACAAACCTAAAAATGCTATGGTTCTAACAAGACACATAAACAAGTAAGATGACAATGAGGGATCATGTTCATGAGGTTACAAAATCAAGAAGCAAGTCATAGTTCACAAAGAAATTTCAAAGCATACTTTTCACATTCATGCATTCACAAAGGCAAATATGATCATGGTAAAGCAAAGAGCCAAGTGTTTTTAAATGTATAAACATGTTATAAATTCAACAATGATTCATACAAATCAATCTTACAAGAAAAATCAAGTATCATGTTAAGAAAGTTCATGAAAACCAAGGAAAACCCCTAAAAAGGTCATGTCATTCAAATGGACCAAAGTAAATAAAAATTCTTGAATTCTTTATTCACACATTGAAACTAGACATATTAAGGAGCATTATTCAAAAAGTGTGGCATCAAAATAATAAAAATCAAGGAAGTTATGCACACTTGAAGACTAGGTTCAAAATGAGGCAAACTAGGGAAAAAATCAAGGCAACTTGACCAAGGCTTAGGCATATTTGCAAGAAGAACCATAAATTTCTCAAAATTTAATGAAATTGAGTCAAACAAAAAAGAAAATTGTGTATTTTTTCACAATGAATACAATGGTCGTGGTGGTTTTCTCAAATCATGCATCATATGAAAAACTCAAAGACATCATTAAAATAGGCAAGTTATGTGCAAAAGCAAAGTGACAGTCCAGTACACATGTTTTAAGCAGCAAGCAATGATTCAAATACATCATATGTGGCATATAGAGAGTGCATACAAGCACCATACATCAATAGACCAGCTCAAACAACAAATGGCATATGAAGTGGCTAAAATGGCAAGTTTATGCAAGAACCAAGTGACAGTCAAAAATAGACCAACTTAACATCAACCAAGTAATCAAACACAACATACATGACTTATAAATGACGTCTATAAACACCAATCACCTATGCCTAAGCAGAAAAAGAAAGTTTCATTTGGAAATGACATGAAAAGAAAACTAGCAAGCCAAGGCAAGTGGACAGTCATAAATACATAAGTTTGTGATCAAGAAAAGGTTCAAAGGTGACCTATAAATGATGTCTAGCAAGTTCAAAATCGATGTACATCAAAGTTCAACATAACCTCAAAAGTAGCAAGTTGAAATACGTACCTCTTGCACATTTTTCAAGCCAAAACTCCAAACAAGAAATCCAATTGATGGATGATGATCCAAATAGCTCCAAAATGCTCAAAATAAGATGTCCAGATGATGAAAACGCCCCCAACCACACTGCCTTGACATAATGGGCTCTTTTACAAGAAATGACCAATAGTTTCAATATGAACCTCTAGTAAATGATGTTACAGAACTTTCGTAAGGCCTTCGACACTTCAAATAACTTATATGGAGAGTGTTTGAAGTGCTAGAAGGATTGGAAATGGTCTAGGCAGTGACTTGTTTTTGAAAATGCAGAAAAGTCAAGATTTCAAGGTATGAGAGTTGACTTTCTGATCTAGCAGGTTTTGGATGGTTGTAATTGTTTGAACACCTCTAACATATGTTTTATGATGTGTTAGAGTGATTTGCTTAATGGTTTTGTGTTTGGAAAGAGTTTTGGAAGAGTTTATGCAAAGCAGTTTTTTGCTTCACAAAGAGGTCACTTCTAACACTTGCAAGAAGGTTATGATCTGAGAAATGAGGGAGATTCAACTTGGTTTATAGTTGATTTTGGTGTGGTTTGGATGTGAGGAGGGTGTTCTATTTATAGGCAATCTTGGAGAATGAGAGACATGGGTAGATTTTGCAAATTTGCCATGTTTGCCCTTCTATGAGGCAAAAATGAGCAAATCTATTTTGAGATCACTTTTATGAGCATGAGTCACTTCCTTATGTGTTTCATCATCATCATACATAGCAAATTATGTTCACAGTGAAGTGATAGCACACACAGAACCGGAGCTCTGATGCTAACTGAAGGTGAGAAAATACTTAGAAGGGGGGTTGAATAAGGGTTTTCAAAAATATTATGGCAATAAAAACATAATGATATTTATCCTGGTTCGTTGAACTCAACTAATCCAGTCCACCCTATCAAGAGTGATTTTCCTTTCTCCACAAGGACTTAATCCACTATAATCAAACTGATTACAATACCAACCACTAAGAACAACTATCTTAGTCTTCTCAAGAACTACTGACCACAACTTGGTCTTCTCAAGGAACTTTTACAATCAAATGTAAACTAAACAAGTGTTTGAAATGATTCTAAGAAAGCTATATCACAACTGTGATTTTTACACTTAAGTTTATGAACATATGAAACTATTCAACAAAGAAATATAATTTGTATGAGAGCTTGGAGAGAGTTTTCAATGAATTTGTCAAAATATGTCAACTGAAGAAAGCTTTGAAGGCTTGCTTATATAGACAAAGAAGTCCAAGACGTTGCAAGCTTGAAGACCGTGTACTGCAAAGTAGTTGTAGCCTTTCGTCTTCACATCACTTGACCTTTCCTAGAAGTAGAACATTCAGAGAAATCCTTTTTGCCTGAGTTCTTGTGTCTAGCATGAAAGAGGAAAGAGTCATTTGGCATAACCAACGGATATAACTTTGAATAATCTTCTTCAACAAGTTTCTATTTTACAGCAATCAACATCAGAGCCTTGAGTGATCAGAGTCTTGATGTCATCAAAGTTTGTTGTATCAGAGTGTTGCAGCAAGTGTGCTTCAGCGTGAAATTAATCATAGTAGAGTTTGGAGATCAGATCCTCAGTACTTGCAGCGAACAGTACTATCAGAGTCTTCTGAAAAATAGTGCTTGAAACTCTTCATACAAAGTCTTCAAACTACGCTTCAGATGCTTCTATAGCTTCTACTTCAGATTCTTCTGTAGGCATCGCTCAGAGTCTTCTGTAGGCAGCGCTCAGAGTCTTCTAATTAGATGCTTCTGATGCTCAGAGCCTTGCATAGATCAACGTTCAGATTCATTTTTTCTTTTAGAAGAATATTAAATTTAATATCTGCAGCAAAAATACTTGAACCAATTTAGAGTATATAATTTCTTAATACAAAATTTCATAAGTGTTATCATAAAAACATAGAGATATAACTAAGAACCAATCTGTGTTCTAACAATCTCCCCCTTTTTGATGATGACAAAAACATAGGAAATTTTGTTCAATAAAGAGATAAATATAACTCCCCCTGAGATTATGAATCTCCCCCTGAATTGAATACTGAGAAAGAATAGAAACATCCCTTTTTGCATGAGTATTCTTTTCAGAATCAGAGCTTGATTTGGATGAACGTTTCAGAATTAGAGCCTGATTGGTTAAAAATTGATTTGGGGATCTCAGAGTTACTTTTAATGAATTTTGTCAGATTTATCATTATAGTTCTGAAAGACTAAAAATTCATGTTAGTTGTGATTTGATATGTCTGAATTCCATTCAGTTAAAGTTTATTTGAACAGTCAGAATTTCATTTTCTCCCCCTTTTTGTCATAATCAAAAAGAAACTTTTTAAGGACAAATAAAAGGAAACATAGAGAAAATATATAATCATATAGAGAAAACATTCAGAATCATTCATTCAAATATTCAGATAAGAAAACATCAGATGATAAATGCAAAACAAGTGCTCAAACATCAGATAAAGAAAACATAAATCTAAGATTGTTTGGAGAGAAGCATCTTCAGAAGGTGTGTGATCTCAGAAGAAGATTCTTCTTGCTTGGACATCCATTTCTCAATGTTGTCAGTCTTCTGATCTTTCCTTGCCATCCAGGACTTTATCTCAGATTGACCAGCTTCCAGCACGGCAATCTTATCTTCTAAGTCTGGGTTCTCTTTCTTAATCTCAGAAGGAGTAGACGGAGCAGATTCTGATGCAGGAGTAGGAGCAGAGTCAAGGACCATTGCAGTTGCAGATTCTGGAGGTACATATTTAGATGATTTGTCCACAATCATCAGAGCTAAAGGATTTTCTTCCAGAATGACTTCAGAATCAGATCCTTCAATAGTCTCAAAAGTAGAAGACACTCCAGAAAATGAAGGTGCATCCTCAAGAAGCAATGTAGGAGATCTAGTTACATTCCAAATCATTGTTTTGGTCATCTCAGTGAATCTGATCTTCGCATCATCAGAGCAGACACTCTTCAAATTTGAAGCAACAACGTTGAATCTGGCAATGAACTTATCCCAACATTCTTCAGAAGCTGCTGGATTAATGCTTGAGAGACATTCCTCTTGAACAGAATTCAAACTCATCCTTATTTCTTTCTTGAAACTAGCAACTAAGGCATCAACATCTAATCTGGATTTGGGTTTAAGGTAGGCTTCCAGAGGAGTTGGTTTGGGTTGTTCTGGTGGAGGTGGAATGGTGAAAGTTGGGATGATGAACAGATGACGAGGATAAGAGGGTAAAGAGGGATGTTTAGATGATGAAGTGAAATTTCTGAATCTGGATGAAGATGAAGTGGGAAACATAAATGGTTTAAAATTTGATGCAGAGGGAATGACATCAAATGGTGTAGAGGTGTAGGGGGTAAAAACAGAGTTTTGAGAAAGCAGAGGTGCTGATGGAATGATATATAGTTGTTGTTTAAGATAGTTTTGAATAACAGATGGAAGAATAGTTGAAGAACTAGGTTTGTATGGAGTGGTAGGGTTATATGGTTCTATTCTGGTATAAAAGTTTTTAAGTTTTAGACCAGAGGGAAAGGGATTAGAGGGATATGGTTTAAACGAAGTAAAAGATACAAACTCAGAAGTTTTGGGTTCATAGCCACGGAGAGAGGGTGGTGAATAAACTTCTGGTGGTAGGTCAGATTCAGATGAATCAGATGATTCAGATGAATGACAGGATGTAGAAGAGAGTTCAACCAAAGTAGTTAAGGGTTGAATATCTAGGACTACAGAATCAGGTATTAAAGGTTCAGATGGTTGGTTAGATTCTGGTTGTGGTTGTTGTTGTTCTTGTTCTTGTGGAGTTGGTTCTGGTTGGTTTGGTTCTGCTGGTGTTGGTTCTGGTGGGGGAATTTCAGATGATTTTGGTGCAGGGGTTTGTTTGTTAGATGGGGGAATATTAGATAGTTTAGAATTTGTTGGTTCAGATGTATACTTTTCAAATGGAGTTGCTATAGGTTGGGGTACAGAAGAAGTTTTAACTGAAGGTTTCTTAGGTTTAGAAACACGAGGAGGAGAAGGTGAAGGTGATGGTATAGGTTCATGGAGAGTTTGATCAGATGTTAATACCTCTTTGACAATTTCCAGAATCTCGTCTAGACTTGCCTCTGGAGGATTGATCTCATGCCTCTTGACTCTCTTAGGCTTGACAGCAGCAGCTTCACCAGTAGCCTTCCTCTTGGGTTTAGAAGGTTCTTCTGCAGCAACCTTTCTCTTCTTCTCGTGTCTGGCCTCATAAAGATCTGGAGCAGGTTCACCTGCCTTCTGAACCAGATTTGCTGGTAGAGGGATTCCTTCATTCAGACACTCTGTGATGTAATCCAGAACAATCTCCCTTGGTTCATTAGCAAAGAACATAGGAAAATTTGCAACTGGAACTCTTCTTTGAGTGACCTCTTCAGTGTTGAATTTCTTTGGAGCAGAAGTAACTTCTTCTACAACTTTCATCCTCTGAAGACTCTTCCCGTTCAGAGGTTTTCCAACTGCAGAGGCTAATTCTTCCTTCATTCCAGCTTCAACCAGATGACCAACAAGACCATTCTCAGTCAGAATGTCTGAGATAAGTCTTCCCATTGGAATCCAGTTCCTCAGCTTCTGATGCTTGATTCTGACCTCTTCCCTTGACTGTTTAACATGTGTCCACAGATGATTAAACAGAAGATATGGCAGATCCACCTTGGTGCTCTGACTCAAATAATACATGAAGTATAGCTGATCAGTGTTGACATAATCTGGAGAATTGGAAGATTTTCCGTGATGGATGCAGCTCATGAAAATCTTAGCCCAAATTTTGTAAACTGGCTTCAGATCCTTAACCTTGTTGGAAGCTACTTCAGATGAGCAACCTTCTCTGTACACATCAGTCATATCCACACGCCCAGATGGTAGATTAGTGACTCCATCAGTTTCCTCATATCCTATGAGTTTCCTTATCAAGTCTTCAGTAATGATAATTTCTTTGCCTAGAACAAAAGAAACTATGAACTTAGGGCAACAAGAAGCATGTATCCAAAATTCCTTTACCAGACAAGGGTAAACTGGTCCCATTATCCTTTCAAAAAACTTGGTCCAACACTATGCATCAACAATGGGACGAAGATCATACCCATTTTCAGCAAACGATTCAAAATTGACAATGGACTCGCACAAAACTTCCAACTTGTCAACAGGTGTGAGTAATGTTCTGATAGGTTCCTTAAACGTTTTACAGAAGAGAGTTGTGTCCACTTTGCTTCTGATAAAAATTTTCTCCAGAAGAAAATTACTCAATCTCTCATACCAAGCTCTGGGAGCTTGTTTTAAACCATAAAGAGATTTCTTAAGTTTAAAAACATGTTCTGGAAATTTATCACTTTCAAAACCAGGAAGTTGATGAACATAGACTTCCTCTTCTATAATCCCATTTAAAAAGGCACTCTTAACATCCATCTGATATAGAGTGATGTTATTTTGTGCAGCAAAAGAAATGAGTAAACGAATAGACTCTAACCTGGCCACAAGAGCATAAGTCTCTGTGTAGTCAATTCCTTCTTGCTGGCTATAACCTTGAGCAACAGGCCTTGATTTGTTTCTTTCAACTTCTCCCTTTTCATTTAACTTGTTTCTGAAGACCCATTTAGTTCCAATAATGTTGAATCCTTTTGGTCTTTGAACCAAATCCCAAACGTCATTTCTTGTGAATTGATTGAGCTCTTCTTGTATGGAAATTATACAGTCATTGTCTTGCAGAGCTTCATCCACAGAAGTTGGTTCAATAACTGACACCAACCCAAATAATGACGCTTCCAATGATCTGAGGTAGGATCTTGTTCTTATAGGGTCGTCCTTCTTTCCTATTATCATATCCTCTGGGTGAGAGGCCTTGATTCTGGAAGATGATCCTCTAACATTTGATTCTTCAGAAATATTCAAGTTGTTCATTTGAGAAGCTAAAGGAGTTGCATCTGGCGTTGCTTCTGGCTCTTTCACTTGAACCTTTTCTGCCTCTGAGCCTTCAGAGTCTGTGAGAATTACTTCTCTATCTGCAGAATTATCAACCTGCTTTGGCTTTTGATTGCCAAGCTTATCATTAAATCTAACATGTATAGATTCCTCCACAATCTGTGTTTCAGTATTGTATACTCTGTAGCCTTTAGAGCGTTCAGAATACCCAAGCATGAAACACTTATGTGCTTTAGAATCAAACTTGTTCAGATTCTCTTTAGTGTTCAACATATAACATATACATCCAAAAGGATGAAAATAAGAAATGTTGGGCTTTATGTTCCTCCACAATTCATAGGGAGTCTTTTCCAGAAGAGGTCTTACAGACACTCTTTTCTGAATATAACAAGTTGTATTTATTGCTTCTGCCCAAAAATGATTTGCCAGATTAGTCTCGTTGATCATGGTTCTGGCCATTTCTTGCAAAGTTCTATTTTTCCTCTCTACAACTCCATTTTGTTGTGGAGTTCTAGGGCAGGAGAAATCATGAGCAATGCCAGTTTCATTAAAATATTTGTTTTCAAATTCGCCACCATGATCACTTCTGACTTTAATAATTTTAAAATCTTTTTCATTCTGGACTTGTTTGCAGAAGTCAAAGAACACAGAATGTGACTCATCCTTGTGTTTTAGGACTTTCACCCATGTCCATCTGCTATAGTCATCAACAATGACTAATCCATACTTCTTGCCTCTGATGGATGCAGTTTTCACTGGTCCAAACAGATCAATGTGAAGTAACTCTAATGGTCTTGAAGTTGAAACAACATTTTTAGTTTTAAAAGAAGATTTTGAAAATTTTCCTTTTTGACATGCTTCACAAAGAGCATCTGAGTTGAACTTCAACTTAGGAAGTCCTCTGACCAGATTGAGTTTATTAATCTGAGATATGCGTCTCATATTAATATGCCCCAATCTTCTGCGCCAGATCTATTGCTCATCATTAACAGACATAAGGCATTTTACATTTTGAACCTTAAGTTCTGAAAGATTGATTTTATAAATGTTGTTCTTCCTCTTTCCATTAAATAGGATTGAGCCATCCTTCTGACTAACAGCTTTGCAACATTTTTGATTAAAAATTATGTCATAACCATTGTCACTTAATTGACTTATGGATAATAGATTATATTTTAATCCTTCTACAAGTAAAACATTAGATATAGAGGGAAGGTTACCATTGCCAATAGTACCAGAGCCAATTATCTTGCCCTTCTGATTCCCTCCAAACTTGACGTCTCCTCCAGATTTAAGCTCCAGGCTTTGGAACATAAATCTTTCTCCCGTCATGTGACGTGAGTAGCCAGAGTCCAGGTACCATGATTGGCGTCTTGACTTTGCTGCTAAATACATCTGCAACAAGTATTATCTTATCCTTAGGTACCCAGATCTTTTTGGGTCCTTTTGGGTTAGTTTCCTTAAAAGTTTGTCTGAACTTCTGTCTTTTTACAACAGGTTTGTTCTGACTAACTTTTGGTTTAAACACAGGAACGTTCTGATCAGAACGTGTGTGTTTAATATCATTCAGATGACCAAACTTAAAATGAGAATATAAGGGAGTATTCTTAATGATAAGTTTATCAACAGGTATTGGATTTAAATCCTTTCCAGAGGAAGATTCATATCCAATTCCTTTCCTGTTGTTTCTGCTAACTCCATAGATCATTGAAGCCATCTTGCTTCTATCTATGCTTTTAGCCAAAAACTTCTGAAAACTATAGTCATATTCTTCTAAAATATTTTTATATTTTGACTTAGTTTTAAGATTCAGAGAATTGTTGCGCTTTTTCAAAATTGTTTTTCATTTTCAAATTGATTTCTTTGAGCTCAGCAACTTCGGACTTTAACAGACTATTCTCATATTCAAGATTGCATTTAAGCTTCTTGCATTTGAGCTTAATCTGGTTGTAGTTATTCAGGACTTCTGATAAAACCTTAATAAGTTCTTCCCTAGAGAGATCAAAAAGTACCTCTTCTGAGTCAGATTTAGAATCAGATTTAGAATCAGATTCAGATCCAGATGTTCCTTCATCATGATCTTCCACGCCAGCCATCAGTGCCATGTTGGCACATTCTTCTTCTGACTCTGATGAAGATTCAGATGCATCTGAATCATCCCATGTAGCCATCAGAACTTTATTTTTATGCTCAGGCTTCCTTCTTGGCTTCTCCTTCTGAAGCTTTGGGCATTCATTCTTGTAGTGCGCAGGTTCCTTGCATTCATAACAAACAACCTCTTTCTTTCCAGATCTTTTGTGTCCAGAGGACTCTTTGCATTGATCTGGCTTCTTGAAGTTCTTGAACTTCCTCTGTTTATGCTTCCAGAGTTTGTTGATCCTTCTAGACAGCAGGGACAGTTCATCTTCTTCTTCAGAAAAAGACTCTTCAGAACTTTCTTCTAACACCTGCAATGCTTTAACAGATTTGTTAGACTTTAAAGCAATTGACTTACCTTTCTTTTGAGGCTCGGCTTCTTCAAGTTCAATCTCATGGCTCCTCAGAGAGCTGATTAGTTCCTCCAATGTGATCTTGTTCAGATCCTTAGCTAGCTTCAGAGCAGTGACCATTGGTCTCCATCTGATGGGCAAACTTCTGATGATCTTCTTCACATGATCAGCAGTTGAATAGCCTTTGTCCATCACTTTTAATCCAGCTGTGAGGATCTGGAATCTAGAGAACATAGCTTCTATAGATTCAGATTCTTCCATTTTAAAGACTTCATATTTCTGGATCAGCGCCAGAGCCTTGGTCTCTTTAACTTGTGAGTTCCCTTCATGAGTCATCTTTAAACACTCAAACAAATCAAATACTGCTTCTCTGTTGGTAATCTTCTCATACTCAGTATGAGATATAGAATTTAATAAGATTGTTCTTGCTTTGTGATGATTTTTGAACTCCTTCTTTTGAGCTTCAGTCATAGATTTTCTATCAATTTTCTTGCCATCCCCATCAGTGGGGTGAACATAACCATAATGACTAAGTCCCAAAGATCAGCATCATAACCAAGGAAGAAACTTTCTATTTTGTCCTTCCAATAGTCAAACTTCTCCCCATCAAACATAGGGGGTTTTGTGCTGATTCTATCCCTTTCTTCATATCTGTTATTGTTGTTGGATGTTGAAGCTTCAGCCATAATATCAACCAAGAAAAATATCAAGAGTTTTCTCAACTGGATCTTTTCTGTTCACGGTGAAGTGATAGCACACATAGAACCAGAGCTCTGATGCAATCTGAAGGTGAGAAAATACTTATAAGTGGGGGTTGAATAAGGGTTTTCAAAAATATTATGGCAATAAAAATACAATGATTTTTATCCTGGTTCGTTGAACTCAACTAATCCAGTCCACCCTATCAAGAGTGATTTTCCTTTCTCCACAAGGACTTAATCCACTATAATCAAACTGATTACAATATCAACCACTAAGAACAACTGTCTTAGTCTTCTCAAGAACTACTGACCATAACTTGGTCTTCTCAAGGAACTTTTACAATCAAATGTAAACTAAACAAGTGTTTGAAATGCTTCTAAGAAAGCTATATCACAACTGTGATTTTTACACTTAAGTTTAAGAATGTATGAAACTATTCAACAAAGAAATATAATTTTTATGAGAGCTTTGAGAGAGTTTTCAATGAATTTGTCAAAATACGTCAACTGAAGAAAGCTGTTGAAGGCTTGCTTATATAGACAAAGAAGTCCAAGACGTTGCAAGCTTGAAGACCGTGTACTGCAAAGTAGTTGTAGCCTTTTGTCTTCACATCACTTGACCTTTCCTAGAAGTAGAACGTTTAGAGAAATCCTTTTTCCTGAGTTCTTGTGTCTAGCATGAAAGAGGAAAGAGTCGTTTGGCATAACCAACGGATATAACTTTGAATAATCTTCTTCAACAAGTTTCTATTTTACAACAATCAACATCAGAGCCTTGAGTGATCAGAGTCTTGATGTCATCAAAGTTTGCTGTATCAGAGTGTTGTAGCAAGTATGCTTCAATGTGACATTAATCATAGCAGAGTTTGGAGATCAGATCCTCTGTACTTGCAGCGAATAGTACTATCAGAGTCTTCTGAAAAAACAGTGCTTGAAACTCTTCATACAAAGTCTTCAAACTACGCTTCAGATGCTTCAGTAGCTTCTGCTTCAGATGCTTCAGTAGCTTCTGCTTCAGATTCTTCTATAGGCAGCGCTCAGAGTCTTCTGTAGGCATCGCTTAGAGTCTTCTAATTAGATGCTTTTGACGCTCACAACCTTGCGTAGATCAACGTTCAAATTCATTTTTGCTTTCAGAAGAATATTAAATTTAATATCTGCAGCAAAAATACTTGAACCAATTTGGATTATATAATTTCTTAATACAAAATTTCATAAGTGTTATCATCAAAACATAGAGATATAACTAAGAACCAATCTGTGTTCTAACAGTTTTCAAGAGCTTAAGAGAAGATTGACGAGAGCTCCTGTTTTGATTTTGCCGAATTCGGCAGAACCGTTTGTTGTGTATTGTGATGCTTCTTTGATGGGTTTAGGAGGTGTGTTGATGCAAGATAAACAAGTTGTAGCTTATGTTTCGAGGCAACTCAAAGTGCATGAGAAGAATTATCCGACACATGACTTAGAGTTGGCCGTCGTTGTATTTGTACTGATGCTTTGGAGGCATTATTTGTTTGGTTCGAGATTTGAGGTATTTAGTGATCATAAGAGTTTGAAGTATCTCTTCAATCAGAAAGAATTGAATGCAAGGTAGATGAGATGGTTAGAACTTCTGAAGGATTATGATTTTGGTTTGAATTACCATCCGGGTAAAGCAAATGTGGTAGCTGATGCTTTGAGTAGGAAATCGTTGCATATGTCGATGATGATGGTAAAAGAGTTGGAATTGATCGAGCAATTTCGTGATTTGAGTTTGGTGTGTGAGAAGACTTCTTACGGAGTTAAGCTTGGTATGTTAAAGCTTACTAGTAGTATTCTTGAAGAGATTCGAGAAGGACAAAAATCTGATTTGAGTTTAGTTGATCGGTTGACTTTGATCAATCAAGGTCAAGGTGGTGATTTTCGAATTGATGAAAATGGTATCATGAGGTGGCGTGATAGAGTTTGTGTTCCTGATATCGTTGAGCTGAAGAAGAGTATTCTTGAAGAAGGGCATCGTAGTGGATTGAGTATTCATCCGAGTGCTACTAAGATGTATCAAGATTTGAGGAAAGTATTTTGGTGGCCTCGTATGAAGAGGGATATTGCCGAGTTTGTGTATTCTTGTTTGACTTGTCAGAAGTCAAAGATTGAGCATCAGAAACCGTCGGGTTTGATGCAACTGTTGTTTATTCCTGAGTGGAAATGGGATAGCATTTCTATGGATTTTGTGTCTGGTTTACCTAGGACGCCGAGTAATTTTGAAGCTATTTGGGTTATTGTGGATATATTGACCAAATATGCTCACTTTATTCCTATGCGAATGGATTACTCGTTAGAGAGATTGGCAAAGCTGTACATTGAAAGGATTGTCAGTTTGCATGGTATTCCGTCTAGCATTGTGTCAGATAGAGATCTGAGGTTTACTTCGAGATTTTGGGAAAGTTTGCAAAGTGCTTTGGGTACGAAGTTGCGTTTGAGTTCAGCTTATCATCTGCAGACTGATGGTCAGACTGAGAGAACGATTTAGTCACTTGAGGATCTTTTGAGAGCTTGTGTGTTGGAGAAGGGAGGAGCTTGGGATAGCTACTTACCTTTGATTGAATTTACTTACAACAACATTTTTCATTCGAGTATTGGTATGACACCGTTTAAGGCATTGTACGGTAGACAGTGTAGGACGCCATTGTGTTGGTATGATTCTGGAGAGAGTTTTGTGGTTGGACCCGAGATAGTCCAGCAGACTACCGATAAGATTAAGATGATTCAAGAGAAGATGAAGATTTCTCAGAGTCGTTAAAAGAGTTATCATGACAAGAGGAGGAAAACACTTGAATTTCAGGAGGGGGATCATGTGTTTATTTGAGTCACTCCTATAACTGGTGTTGGTAGGGCGTTGAAGTCGCGTAAGTTGATGCCGCGTTTCATTGGTCCTTATCAGATTTTGCAGAAGATAGGAGAGGTAACCTATCGGGTTGTCTTACCGCCGTCGCTTGCTAATCTCCATGACGTGTTCCATGTATCTCAGTTGAGGAAATACATTGCAGATCCGTCTCATGTAGTCCAAGTAGATGATGTGCAGGTGAGAGATAACCTGATCATGGAGACATCACCTATGCAGATAGAGGATCGGGAGTTGAAGCAACTTCGAGGTAAAGAGATTGCTTTGGTGAAGGTCGCTTGGGGAGGACCGGCTGGTGGAAATGTGACTTGGGAACTTGAGGGCCAGATGAGGGAGTCTTATCTAGAGTTGTTTGAATCAGGTAACATTTTCGAGGACGAAAATTCCTAAAGTGGGGGAGGGTTATAACAGCCCAATTTTAATTAATTAATTATTCATATTAATTAATTGATTTATTTGGATGATTTTAATTATTGGAATTATTGGTAGATATTTGAGAGAGGAAATATAATGGAAGGAAATAGAATAGAAAGACATATAAGGAAAGGTGGAAAGAAGAGGAAAGAATAGAAACACAAGAGAAAGAGAAGAGAAAGAAAGAGGAAGAGGAGAAAAGAGAAGGAAAAGGGGAAAAAAGCTTGGAAAGCTCAAGAACAACTTCTAGCTTCGATTTAATCAAGGTAAGGGTGTGAAATATCATTATCTTGTCAATGTTTATGATTATGTATGTGTGTGTTTGGATTTGTTAGAGGGTTCCCATCTTTTTCCACCCTAGGGCAGAAATGGATTTAATCGATAGAGTTGATGTTTGAACGGTTAAAATCTGGAATAATGGTGTAGATTAGTCGAGGAATGTTAGGCTAAGACTACTGGACTTCATTGGAATTGAATCAGTTGATTTTGTGATGATTTGATGATTTTGGACAGTTGGGGTTTTGAACATCGCAGACGTTCGCTAGCACCTTCGTTAGGCGAGCAAGTAGCGAGTGTTCACTGTAGCGAGCTAGTATTGAATGGTCCCAGACTTGGACAAAATGTAATTGACCCTCTTCGCTGGTAACGAGCGAGGTAGCGAGGGGTTAGCTAGGCGAAGCCCCAGCGAGTAGGTAGCGAAGCCTCACAGTAGCTTTTGTTTGCCTTCGCGAGCTTGTTCGCTAGGCGAACAGGTAGTGAGTGTTCGCTAGGCGAGCAAGCTAGCGAGTGTGACAGCTTTTTCATTTCCTTGTGTTTCCATCCAATGTTGATTGTTTGGTTGGATTGTGTTCAATCCTTATCGGAAATGAATAGTTTGTGCACTGTTGTCATATGTTATGTTGTGGGTAGCCATATGGTGTGAATCCTAGATTGTGCAATATTGTGAATAATGCATGAGAACATATTGTGAATATGTGTGCATTGCTTGAAAATGTGGTGATGGTATTGAATTGTGAATGCATATTGATTGTATGCAATATTGTGAATAATGCATGAGAGCATATTGTGAATATTCTGCTGTTTTATAATGCTCTATGAGGCATTGTATATTAGGTTTGCTGGAGGTCTTTTGTGAAGTATAACTTCATTCTTTTGGTCGGTTAGCTCTGATATGTAGCACCCGGTAGTTAGGATTGTATAGCATTCTTTTGTGATACATTTATATATGTATCTGCTGACAAATATTTATGTAAACATGAATGATGTGGTGAATCAAACTGGATGATATGTATCTGTATGATTATATGTTTAAAATGATTCAATGTTTATATTTTCCTCTTTTAATTCTAAATATTAAGATGTGGGTGTAAGGACTAAGTTCCTCTGTTGAAAGTTACCCCACTGTTGCATGTCTTTTATAGAGCAGGTGTTGTATGTTTCAATTTTGTGTATGATGTGACATGCCTCTTTTATACCATCTTTTAATTTTACTCTGATGAAATTTTAATATGTGCTTAGATGATTTATTTGATTATTTAGGGGTGTAGAAGGGGGTGTTACATTATGCATCAAAATGCAAGTGCTGAACTTGGTTCTGTGACATGAAAAACTCCTAACTTGTCCTGTTTGATTCTCCCTAACTACAAAGGTTGAGAAAATGCTCTTGTACTTTTTAAAAATCCCCAAATATGATCTACAACATTCATGTTTGGCCAAAGTTCAAATTCCAAAGGAAACTATGTCAAAAATCCTCGTGAAGTTTGTTGCAAAAGCTAACTTACAAGCCAAGAAACATGGAATTTTTCTAAGTGTGGAAATTCTTCACAACTTGATGAGCTTATAACTCCAAACCTATGCATTTTTGGATCCCAACCCCATTGGAAGCTTTTGTAGGACTCAAGAGCTTTTCAACCAGCTTTGGATCATTCAATTTGGACGTGTGGTTTGAAAGTTATGACCAATCCAAATTAGCTTATAATTAGGGTTTTTCATAAACCCTAATTTCTTGATTCACAAGTTACCCATCAGTTCTTGATTAAATCTTCACCAAATTCACTAGTTAGGCATAAAATGATGTTGGAAACTTTGATTGCTTCAATTTGGGGTCAAAACCCTTAAAGTCAAAGAGTTGATTTTCTAGATAGACGAATCGAACAGTTGAAATCTTCAGGATTGATCCTTAGTGTTCTGAGGTTCTTAAACCTTTCAAGCTTCTTGAGGGGACTTCAATAAGTCATAGAAACATCATGGACCATGGTTCAAGCTTTGGAATACCCTTTAGATCAAAAGTCAAACTACAGTTGACTTTTTCAACTAGAAACCCTAATCAGGGGTTTGCACAACACTTCTTCAATTCTCTTAGTAACAACCTCAAATAACACTTGCTCTTGGTAAAATATGAACCCCTTGATGATGTGAAGACTTGATATGTAGAAGATCAATCCAAAACCTTGACTGATCAGTCCACAGGATTCTTGATTTTAATAGTGTGAAACCTTAATTCATCTGCATCTTGACAAAGACTAACTTGAAAGAGGTTAGGGTTAGATAACATATGCTTGATGCACCTAGAATGATAATGGAATCTAGGGGTCAAATTTTGGGATATGACAGTTGCCCATATTTAAATATCTTCACCAGATGGCAATGAGAGATAATGATCTCCATATAATCATGGTGAAAGGTATTTAAATATAACAAACCAAAAATTTTGCCCTTAGATACGATGGTATGAAAAAGGATAAATGTTGATCATGAAATGAGTTCTAAGCATGATGCTTGAGTGCAAGAAAATGCTGACGCACGAGCAAAAGAAAAAAAATGAAGAGCAAAACAAACGAGTAACCACTCACTGGGAATACAGACACACTACGGAGAGATCCAAAGCATACCAACCAATAGTTCAGACATGACTAATGACGATACTTTAAGGGGATCCTTCACACAGGGGAAAGGGGAGAAAAACTCCACCGGGGAAGACAAATCTCCACTGGGGAAATGCAAATCTAGCTGGAAGATGCATCAAAGGAGACAAGGATAAGAAGCCACACGGGGGAACAAATCTATTTGGGGAACAAACTAAATGGGGACTTTCCTTTTAACGAAGAGTTCAAACCGGATCTTCAGAAAACAACTAGAAATAAGACCAGACTCACTAGGGATGCTAGTTACTACTAGACCTCCAAGACTTGCTAGGGATATCTATGGGTTCATTGGGGATGCTGGTAATAACCAACCATCCTAAGATCAGGTTTAGATGAACATTTCCAATAACCATTGGGGCCTTCAAACGGATATGGTAATGACCAAAACCGCGGTACCAACAACAATTAGACTTTAAACAATGCTAGTCAAAACATTATTGGGCTTTCCAATAAATATGGTGACAACTAAATCGGCAATACCAATAACAATTGGATTTTAAGTAATGCCAGTAACTACTGGACTTCCTAGGAAGATGTTGGTAATAACCAACAATCAAAGAACACAATGGAGTTGGATGAAATTGCCAATAACCATTGGAGTTAATGATGCCAGTAACCACTGGACTTCCGAGAGGAGACAGGTAATGACCAAACACTCCACTATTGATAATAATGGGTTTTCAAATAATGCCAGTAACTATTGGACTTTCTTGGGGATTCATGACAACCAAAATAGTGATACCAATAACAATTAGATTTT
This sequence comes from Lathyrus sativus, assembly GCA_963859935.3. Classification (NCBI taxonomy): domain Eukaryota; kingdom Viridiplantae; phylum Streptophyta; class Magnoliopsida; order Fabales; family Fabaceae; genus Lathyrus; species Lathyrus sativus. The sequence goes on along the minus strand of OZ012737.1, from coordinate 478,799,406 downwards.
AAGCAATGCCAGTAACTACTAGTCTTTCAATAGATATGGTGACGACCAAATCAACAATACCAATAACGATTTGATTTTAAAAGAACGCTAGTAACTACTGGGTCTCAAGAGGATATGGTGACAACCAAATCAACAGTACCAACAACTATTGGATTTTAAGCAAAGCCTATAACTACTAGGTCTCAGCAGAGTCGGTTAACAAACAGGACATCGACTGGGGGGATAGATTCAGGTAAACACCAGATCTTAAGGATAAGCTGCAACATTAGTAATAACTAAATTTTGGTAACCACCAATTAGCATATTGCCAAAGGCTCTTTTAACTCTCTTCCGATATAGCTGACTATGGCATATTGCCGTCATCCTTTTCTTGTAAATGAGATTCAGTGTATCAAATCTTTCTTTCACCCACTCAGCTTCTTCGAGCTCGGCTTCCATTAAGATCCTTAACGAAGGTATCTCAACCTTAATAGGTAGTACTGCGTCCATCCTGTAAACCAGGGAGAAAGGGGTTGCCACTATTGAAGTGTGAACGGACGTTCTGTATCCGTGTAAATCAAATGGTAGCATTTCATGCCAATCTTTGTAGGTTACTACCATTTTCTGCATAACTTTTTTTGATGTTTTTATTTGCAGCTTCAATAACTCCATTCATCTTGGGCCAGTAAGGAGAAGAGTTGTGATGTCGAATCTTGAAACCATCATAGAGTTCCTTCATTGTTTTATTGTTCAGATTCGTCCCATTTCTGTAATGATCTGGTTAGGAATTTCGTAACAATAGATAATCTCCTTTTTAATGAACCGAGCAACCACCTGCTTCGTTACATTTGTATAGGAGGCAACTTTCACCCATTTAGTGAAATAGTCGATGGCAACTAGGATAAAACAATGACCGTTGGACGCTTTAGGCTCAATTTCCCCAATCATATCAATGCCCCACATTGAGAATGGCCAAGGTGACGACAATACGTTCAGAGGATGTGGTGGCACGTGCACCTTGTCCGCATATATTTAACATTTATGGCATCTTCGGGCAAATAGGATACAGTTGGTCTCCAAACTCAACCAGTAATAACCGGACCCCAAAATCTTCTTCACCATGGCATGGTCTCTTGCATGCATACCAAAGGTACCTTCATGAATGTTTGTCATCAACATGTCTGCTTCTCTACTCTCAACATATCTGAGTAAATCCATGTCGTGATTTCTCTTGTACAAAACATTATTGCTAATGAAGAACTTAGATGACAATCTTCGCAAAGCTCTCTTATCAAGTTTAGAGGCGTCAGCAAGATATTCTTGACCCTGAAGGTAACTTTTGATGTCATAAAACCAAGGTTTTCCCTCAGACTCTTCTTCAGCCATCATGACGTATGATGGCGCAGTCTTTCTTTCAATGCTAATTAGGGGAGCTTCATTGACAAACTGAACCTTCCACATAGTAGCCATCATAGCCAGAGCATCTGCTATGTGGTTTTTGGATCTTGGGACGTGTTTGGAAGTGATTTCATCAAAATACTCGATCATCTCCAAAATATAGTCTTTGTAAGGAATCAGCTTTTCATCTCGGGTCTCCCATTCACCCTTGAGTTGATAAATTACCAAGGCAGAGTCGCCAATTACTTCTAGAATCCTGATAGGAAGGTCAATGACAGCCTCAAGACCCAGGGTGCAGGCCTCATACTCAGCTATGTTTTTTTTACATTTGAAGCAAAATCTTGCAGTAACAGCAGTGTAGCCACCAGTCAGATTTTCCAGACATACACCAACACCATGGCCTCTTTTGTTGGACGCACCGTCGAACATCATTTTCCAACAGGAACCAGGTTCAGGACCCTCCTTGGGGCGAGGCTCTTCTTTGGCTTTGTAAAGAAGCATGATATCTTCATCGGGAAAGTCGAATTTGAGCGACTGATAATCTTCGATAGGTTGATCAGCAAGGTAGTCTAACAAGATGCTTCCTTTTATTGCCTTCTGAGCAACATATTGAATGTCATACTTTGATAAGAGCATATGACATCTTGCAAGTCTTTTCGTCTGAGCAGGTTTTTCAAATATGTATTTTATCGGATCCATTTTGGATATCAATAGAGTAGTGTGGCAAATCATGTACTGCCTCAGACGTTTGGCTGCCCAAGCTAGAGCGCAACAAGCTTTTTCCAATGGAGAGTAACAACTTTCACAATCAGTGAATTTCTTTCTCGAGTAATAAATTGCATGCTCCTTCTTTCCTGACTCATCCGTTTGGCCCAATACCTAACCCATCGATTCCTCGAGCATAGTCATGTACATGAAGAGAGGCCTTCTAGGCACATGAGGGATCAATATTGGAGGCTCTAGGAGGTACCCTTTGATCTTTTCAAATGCCAACTGGAAATCCCCGTTCCACACAACTCCTTGATCTTTACGTAGCAGCTTAAGTAGGAGTTAAGTTGGAGATACACCTGGAGATATAATTCAATATGCCAAGGAAACCTCTGATCTACTTCTAAGTTTGTGGGGCGGGCATTTCCTGGATGGCTCGTACCTTGTCAGGGTCTACCTCGATTCCATGTTGACTAACAATGAAGCCGAGTAGTTTGCCAGATCTGACTCTGAACAATGGCAAAAATCCTAGTGGAATTAACTCTACCCATATAACCCTCATCCCAAAATGCAAGCACCCTAGTACTCCAAAGTAGTTTAGGCCAATTAGCTTGTGCAATGTGGTTATGAAGCTGGTCACCAAGACACTTGCCAACCGTATGAAAGTCGTTTTACCTGAGATTATTGACGAGGAACAAAGTGGATTTGTGCAAGGGAGGCTAATTACGGATAATGCCTTAGTGGCTCTTGAATGTTTTCACTGGCTTAAGAAGAAGAAAACTGGAAAACGAGGTCACATGGCCTTGAAGTTAGATATGTCAAAGGCATATGATCATTTGGAATGAAGCTTAACTACTAAAGTTTAATCTGCAATAGGATTCCCTGGTCACTGGATGAATCTAATTGAGAAATGTATTTCAATAGTACCCTATAAAATTCTTCTAAATGGCCAACCTTGTAAAGTTTTTTATCAGGGTAGAGGACTCCGTCAAGGAGATCCCCTATCACCTTATCTGTTCATTATTTGTGCTGACGTTTTTTTAGGTCTCATCATAAGAGAGGTACAAGACAGGAAGGTACATGGCATTAGGATTGCAAGGAAGTCTCCTTTGATTTCACACTTATTCTTTGCTGACGACAGTCTACTTTTCGTTCGTGCAAATGATGCAGAAGCTACTAAAGTTTTAGAGATCCTTCAAAGATACCAACAGGCATCAAGGCAAGTGGTTAATCTGGACAAGTCAGAGGCTTCATTTAGTCAAAACATTACAGATGAGTTGAAGGAAATGATCCGGTTAAGGATGGGAGTTAAGACAGTTCAAAGCCACGCCAGATACCTAGGACTGCCAGTTGTCTTTGGGAGATCTAAAAAGGAAATCTTTGCTCTAGTAGTGGATCGTGTCTGGAAGAAGATCAAGGGTTGGAAGGAAAAGTTCCTCTCAAGGGCAGGAAAAGAAGTCCCCATAATAGCTGTAGCTCAAGCAATCCCTAACTATATAATGAGTTGTTATAAAATTCCTGAAGGGATTTGCAAGGAAATTGATAATTTTCTTGCAAATTTTTGGTGCGGAGCAAAGAATGGAGAGAAGAAGATACATTGGCTTAGATGGGATAGAATGTCCAGGGCAAAGAAAGATGGAGGGATGGGCTTCAGAGGAATAAATTAATTCAACACAAGCCTTCTAGGGAAGCAGTATTTGAGGCTTTTGAAAAATGAATATTCCCTAGTTGGTTGAGTTTTGAAAGGGAGATATTTCCCAAACTGTCAAATTGATGATTGTCCTGCAGGTTTCAACCCTAGATATGCTTGGAGGGGAATTTTAAATGCTAGGTCAGTTGTTCACATGAGTGCTCGGTGGAGGATAGGGAATGGAACAAAAGTCTCAATTCTTAAAGATAGATGGATCCTAGGAAACCTAGGCTTCAAACCCCTGCAACAAGTCAAAACTGAGAATTTGGAGCTGAAGGTTAGTGAATTAATAGATGCAAACACAGGTCACTGGAACTCAGAACTTATATTTTCAATTTTTGGACACTCTGATGCTACTCTAATAACAGGAATCCCTCTATCTCAAAGAAACAATGAAGATGTTATCATTTGGCATTATGAAAAAGATGGAAATTATTCTGTGAAAAACAGCCTACCACCTGTGCTTAAATGAAAGACTTATCTCTACTCCAGGCCCATCAAGAGACCCTCACCAGAAACTTTGGAAGCTAATATGGAAATTCCAACTGCAAAACAAAGTTAAAAATTTCTTGTGGAGGCTGGCCAAAAATATTCTCCCAACAAAAGGAAATCTTAAGAAGAAAGGTTTGCACATTGATACCTCTTGCCCTTTTTGTCAATCTTGTCCTGAATCTATTGATCACCTGTTTCTCGACTGTGTTTTTGCAAAACAAGTATTTTTCTCTTCCACTATAAGTATTAGGATTCCCACCAAAGTGGATATATGCTCATGGCTCTTGATGTCGTTGTTAGCGAAAAATCATGAGTTCTGTCAAATATTTTGTGCACTGCTATACAAAGTTTGGTTGGCGAGAAATCTCCTCCTGTTTCAGTCCAAATCCTCTTCTCCTCTGCAGGTTTCTAATAGTGTTATGGATATGGTATCTGAGTTCAATTTATGGAACCAACATAGTAGTCATCTAAATTCGCCCAACAAGGAATCTCAGGCCTACAACAGAGACACCATCATTCTTTAGATAGATGTTGGAGTATTTGAGGATGGCACCACAAGCTTTGGTTGTGTTTTAAAAGACTTTACAAATAAAATCCTTTTTTCTGCGTGCAAGACTGATAGAATTATGGTGGTCCTGCAGTAGCAGAGATAATGACTATTTTCTGGGGACTGAACATCACGTCGAAGAACAATGTCAGGAAGATTTTAGTTCAGTCAGATGCCTTAAATGTTGTGGATTGTATCAACCAATGTTTGAACTTTGCTGCCATAGAGCCTTTAGCAGAAGATTGTAGACAATTATGTAGGAACTTTTCTTTTTATTCCGTGATCCACATTTCTAGGAACCAAAACCTCTTTGCTCATAATTTTGTGAGAGTGAAAAATGTTTATGGTTCAAACTCTTGGATAGGGGAATCCCCCTTTCTAAATTCTCAGGGCCTGTTTGATCCCTTCTTTGCTTCTTAATGAACGAAGTTTCTCAAAAAAAAAATATTACCCTTATTTTAGGATCCAAACTTAAATCTCTAAACTCTAATTGCATATACATAGTCATTATCAAAGCAAAGTCTTTTTTTATTAGAGCATTAATCACACTATTTATTTTTCCAAAAATTTAATAAATATTGATATTTAATGTTAGAATGAGAAAAATAATGTGAATGGAAGGAAATTTATTAAAAAATTTAATGAAAATTGTATGAAAAAATGTTTTTGTTTTGTAAAAAAAAAAAAAAAAGAGTTGAACTCTAACCCTATAAAAATTGAGAAAAAAGATAAACGCATCAACAATATTACACATTACTAGTGCCAAATAATATTTATTCTATTTTCAATCTAGCACCACATAATTATTTTTTTATCATTATATAATAATATTAGTACATATTTGTCACGAGGCAAAATAAACAAGAGAAAATCACAGATACATGTCCGTACATAGTGCAGTGCCCCATTCCGTTCATACATATCCAAAATCCAAAAACAAAACAAAACCCCCAATATCTGAGCCAATTTTCTCTTTTCCATCTCCTCCACGTGTCACCTTTTCATTCGCTCCCTCTTTTTCTTTTTTGCCCTCAACGCACATTACCATTATTAGTCCACACGCACACACACCCATAAACAACAATATTCTCCAAATATCTTCTCCTTCTTTTTCTTTTCTTTCCTTCTTCATCCAATTTTATTCTTCATCCAAAATTCACTCTTCCAAACAAACTCATGTGTAACTAACTCCATGGTTAGTTTTAGTTTTTCTCTTTTTATATTTATGTATATTTTTTAACCTTTATTTTTTTTTCCTTTTTGTGGTTCTCTTTTTCTTTGTAATATTGTTTTCTTTTCTTTGTTTTTTAGATGAACTGCACCGAAAGGTCTTGTGCTTCTATCTCAAGAGATTGAAACTAGGGGTATATGCTAGCTACTTTTCAGGGGTAGGAGAAAGAAAAAAAAGAAGAATTCATTATTATTATTATTAGATATGATGTAATAAAATTTCTCTTTTTATTTATTTATTTATTATTATTATTATTATTATTGGTTTTGGTTGGTAAAGTTTGAAATTTCAACTGTGTTATATACCTCTAAGATGCTTTTGGGGTTTCAGAAGTTATTTTTGTGGGCAAAAATTGAAATGAGGAATTGGAGTATAGTTTAAGGTTGTTGCTGCAGCATGAGTTTTAGAGAGAGGGAATGTGAAAAATCAGTTTCTCGGGTTAATGGGTCGGTGGCAGATACTACTACTACACAGTTTACAATTGATGAGAATCTTCTGGTTGATCCCAAATTGTTGTTTATTGGTTCTATAATTGGGGAAGGAGCTCATGGAAAAGTTTATCAAGGAAGGTTAGTGGATGTATCATCTATTTTATGGAAATGTTTATATAGTTTTCATAATGATTAAATTTTTGCTTCATTAGTAGAACGTTTGCACCGCAGACGCGTAAAGGCTTTTGTGATTTCGGTCGGTATAGGTGTTACCACACTAATTGTGGTCGTCGCCGCGGTGTGAATTAACCACAAATTGTTCTTTAACGTAATGAACGGTATCGGTATCGGCATCTACCAAAACCGTTTTTTCTCTACTTTCTGTTGTTCTTTTGGATGAATGTTCAATAAGAAATCATTGTTTGCTATGGCTAAAATTTGCTTGAGTGACTGTGAAGGTTTTAAATAGCGGTTACGTATAGACTTTTGCAATTTCGATCGGTACAGGTGTTGTGAAGTGATTGCTGTCGTCGTGGTGAGAATTAATCACAATTTGTTCTTTATCATGAAAACGATGAATAATAGTGTCAGCATCGGCACCTTCCGGTACCGTTTTGTCACAGCCGTTTTCGCGGTAACGAACTGTTTTTTAAAACCTTGGTGAGTGGTTTTTAGTTCAAGAAGTGAATAACTGAATGTCACACATTTTAACCAAGTGGTTAAGGTTTGTCAAAAAAGACCAAGTGGTTGAGGCCAAGTTGTTAATGAGGTCTAGTTTAGGATGTGAATTGTTCCGGAGAATGTGAGATCATTTGATATGCTTTACTTACCTTCGGTTTGAACTCTGGATTACCGGAGCCCCTTTACTTACCTTCCGTTTGAACTCTGGATTACCGGAGCCCCTTTCCTCTGAAATCATAGAGTTAAAAAATGATGTCACAAGTTTCACTAACTGAGTTGGTGTTTTCGTTTTCTACTAATTTGGTGCGTCTTGGTTCTACAATGATAAGATCATTATATGCTTTTGATTGAGTTTACTTATGAACTACTGACTTAATGATTTTCCAGATATGTAGATCGAATTGTTGCTATAAAAGTTCTGCAGCGTGGGAGCACCTCAGAAGAAAGAGCTTTGCTTGAAAATCGTTTTGCACGGGAAGTTAATATGATGTCCCGTGTCCACCATGACAATCTTGTAAAGGTAGTAAATGTCATTGCTGCGATTATCTTTTAACGTTTTTGTGCGGTTATGTTTTACTGAAGCCTATCTATCTATGTGAAGTATGTTATAGTTTATTCTCCTTTGTGCTAACATTTGATTGTTGATTTTCTCTGATTGAAGATAGCTATCTCACTAAGTTGATTTTGATTTTCTTATGACTATTCTTTTGCAGTTTATTGGAGCATGCAAGGATCCTCTAATGGTGATAGTTACAGAACTTTTACCGGGGATGTCACTGCGAAAATATTTGACAAGTATCCGTCCTAATCCATTAGACCTTCATGTGGCTATAAACTTTGCCCTTGATATTGCTCGGGCCATGGATTGGCTGCATGCTAACGGGATCATACATAGAGATCTAAAACCTGGTATTATTATGAATATATAGTAGATATTAATTGTATGTAGACGTTTCGTTTTGGACCTAATGGCCGAATGCTAGGTCGAGGTATATACTGATGAGTTCAAAACTTAACAAGCGTTGTGTTTTTGAAACTGTGACAATGCAGACAATCTGTTGCTTACAGCAAATCAGAAGTCTGTAAAACTTGCAGATTTTGGTCTTGCAAGAGAGGAATCGGTGACCGAAATGATGACTGCAGAAACCGGAACTTACCGATGGATGGCACCAGAGGTATGCTGTCTTTGAGACATGATTTGATTGTTTTATCGATAACTATCCAAAAATATGAATCAGAGGGTTAATCACATGACACTTTACGGTGCTTATCATTTGGCACTTACAATGTATCATTTAGCAAAATCTTTTATGACAGCTTGTGTTTTTGCAGTTGTACAGTACCGTAACGTTACGTCAGGGAGAGAAAAAGCACTATAACAACAAGGTTGATGTGTATAGCTTTGGGATTGTTTTATGGGAGCTACTAACAAATCGCATGCCGTTTGAAGGAATGTCCAATTTACAAGCTGCTTATGCTGCTGCTTTCAAGGTACTAAACTCGAAATTTCTGTGTTTATTCATCAATATGCTGGTTATATTTTTTCCCGATTCAAATTTCTCAATCAGGACCTAAGGATAGTTGTAATAGACCTTATAACGTTACTGTTAGATCATCAAATCTGGTTTAAAAGAAAACAAATACGAAAAGTGCAAACAGAGAACACACTAGATTTGATCACGGAACTCTGATCAAATTTTTTCTACGTCCCCCCGACTACAAAGTGGCTGGAGAGCCTTTCTTCTATTACTTTCATACTTTCAAAGCTATTTTTTGCGAGTTATTGGATTGTTGCTATTTTCTAATCAAGAAATGATTTGCATTTGAGATTGCAGCAAGAGAGGCCGAAAATTCCAGACGATATATCACCCGATCTTGCTTTCATCATACAATCATGTTGGGTTGAAGATCCTAACTTGAGACCAAGCTTTAGTCAAATCATCCGGATGCTCAACGCGTTTCTCTTCACCCTCTCACCACTATCTCCTCCCTTACCAGAACCTGACAATGAACCAGAGGCGGCTTCAACTAGTAATGACAATGGTGCCATTACTGAGTTTTCTGCCCGGAACAAAGGAAAGTTTGCTTTTCTTCGACACTTGTTTTCTTCGAAAAGGATAAAAAACTAACCGCAAGTGCTAAAACCTTTTACCATTCCCTTTTGTTGTAGGTGAACATGAGTAAGTATATGTAAATTTTAGCACATTCATTGAGTAACCACTAAGGTTACAACTAGAAAGGTTGTAACAATCTCCACAAAAGAATAGAATGTTGTTTATAGAGTTTTTGAAAGAGCAAGAAAAAACAAAAGGATTGTTTACACTATCTAATTAAGAAACGTTATTTTTAGTGTTAAGTAAGTCATTGTAAAATTCTTGTTTGCAAAGGAGGTTGCAAGGTTAGCTCATCATAGATGATTTATTGTGATTGTTGTTAGGATAAATGTGTTTGCTTCGAAACTAATCTTCATATATAGTCTAGAAATGAAATTTGAAGTTTTTTTGGGTACTTTTAGGGAAAGAATATAACCGAAAGCATATTTTTAAAGTCAATACAATCCAATTTAATATGTTTTTTTGTGGCTGCTAATTATCCACGCTATCTTTAAAAAAAACGTTATGACAAAATATGCATCTTTTGGACAATAGTGCGGTCTTGCTAAAGCTATGATTTGAGATTTTATCTGATACCCCACTTACACCTTTATGTTTTATAAAAAAAATTCTAATTTCTAATGTGTTTATCTGATTTTTTTAAAGAAATATTGAAATTTTCTAGTAAAAATACATTGATTTTTGGGAAATTTAGGAAGAAATATTAGATTTGTTTTTGAAAAATCTGATATCTTTATGGAATTTTAAAAATTGCCGATAGTTCAAATTTGAAAATTTATTTTATAATATCGATTTCTTTAGAAAAATCTAATAAACTACAATATTTTTTGAAAAATTTGACAAACTACATTATTCAAAAAATTTGGTAGTATTAATTTTTTATTTATAGAATATTAACTATTGTTTTTTTAAAAAATTTGGAAAACTATCAAAAATATCAAATTTATCAAAAAATTTAGTATGTTCAATTTATTTTTCAAAAAATCGATAAAAATACATTTCAAACTTTTAAAATACACTACCAGATTTTTGCATTTGAAGGTGAGAAAAACACAAGAAGGGGTAGAATTGTGTTGACTTTTTTCTCTTTCAAGCTTTTTCTTCTTCTGCTTCTGATAATTCTCAATCAAATTGTGAACACTTGGTTCAGAGTCTGACTTAAAAAACTAGGTTTACTTCTGAAATCCCTTATCAGATTCTGAACTAAAATCTGACTTAGAGTATCAGAGTTGACAACAACGTAATATAGTTCAGAAGCAAGTAAAGTAAATCAGAGACACAGATAGTTATTCTAGTTCCTCTCACAGCTTGAGAGTAGTTCAGACTCCTTGTAATTTGAAGGGATTTCCACTATGACCAAGCTGATTACAAATGCTCAAGTACCAAGCAAGAGACTTTCAATGCTCAAACCCACAAGTAAGAGGCTTCAATGCTCAAACACACAAGTAAGAGACTTTCAATGCTAAAACCCTCAAGTAAGAGACTTATATGCTCAAGCACACATGCAAGAGACTTCAAATGCTCAAGCACTAAAGAAAGAGACTTCTGACTCTATAACAAAATGTTAAGAGATTTGAGTAACAACTACACTTGATATACAATCAGAAGTGTAGACAGAATACAACTTAGAAAGACTCTAAGACTTAAGAACTTCTAAAATATATACAATGTTAAGATGTTCTAAGTCTAGCTTGTTTTTGGCATAGTAACTTCTCTTTGAAATGTCAATGTTCAAAGTTTTGTATAGCAGTGTATTGGTCTTCTCCTTCAAGTCTTCTTCTCCCTAAATAGAGAGGAAGAAAAGAGACGTTGAAGACTTTCACCAAAAGGTTAGGCTAGCTTTATACTTGATTAGACACATTGAGAAAACACCTTTCCGCGAGAGAAATTATCCGTTTAAGCTCAGACACCAAAGAAGAGAATTTTTCTTAAGTCTTCACGTGAATAAAAAGTCTTTGAGTCTGTCAGAGTTTCCTCGATAGAAGAAAAGATGCTTCATAGGTTGACTTTCTTCAGACTTCACTCTTTAGAGGCTAATCACTTCAGAGTCTGCTTCTCAACTTCTGAAGTTTCAGAGTCTGGATTGCCAGAGGTTGACTTTCTTTAGAGTTGACTTCTTCAGAATCTGAGTCTTCAATCAAAGCCATTGCTTTTAAAAGTGACCTTCAGAGCCGGAGTCTAAACTTCAGATTTAGAATCCTCAAGTTACTTTTCATATGTTCTCAGTCTTATAATCATGCATACTTGAACAGATGTTAGAAAGTCCAATTGTTCTTTAAATACTTTGTTATCATCAAAAACCAAGAATAAGGTATCAACCATTGTTAGACCAAGATTTGATTCTGCATTTGGCCTTTGGTTTTGATGATAACAATACATTAATTCTTAAAGAACAATTTTGTATACTAATGGTTTCTGTCAAGTGTGTAGCTTTTGTTATACATGTTCTGACTCTGAAGCCAAATTTTGAATCAACACACTTTGATTCTGAAGAGATACAAGTGCGTCACAAGAAGTAGTCAAGATCTAGAAAGTAGTTAGACAACAATTCTGAAGAATGTTTGTGCTAAAGCCTATGATCGTGACTCTGACTAAAGGAGCCTCTGAAGGTTATGTCTCCTTCAAGACTCTGCGATCCAGAAATGAAGATTCTGAAGAACAAAATGTTGAAGACTCTGAAGACCAGGTTCTGAGGAACAATGTCAAGACGCTGAAGACTCAAGTTCTAAAGATTCTCAACAAGGACCTTGATTCTTCTAATCATGCTTCAAAAACTACATTCAAAAGCCTCTAAAGATTAGAAGATGATAAGAAAAAATTGTTACGTGAGATAAATAGTACACAGTACAAGATCAAAATATTTCTTCCACTACATGGATTTTATGGAGTAAGGACATTTATGTTGTACGATTTTGTCTCCCACCATTGATAACGGTTATTTAAGGCGCCAACTCATACCTGAAGATTCCCATTCTATCCTCTAACAAATCTTTCTTTGGCTATATAAGGAAAACTTGATGGAATGGATCAGGAAGCTACATTATGAACGATCCCAATACACTATTCACACGCTGCTGCATTTACTCTGATAATATTATTCTTGTGAATATTGTATAAACACACTTAGAGCTTTTGTTCATATTATGTGAGTAATTCTTTGTACTTAAACGTTGTGTTAATTAGCTTTATAGAAACAATCTTTGTAAACACAGTCTGTAAAACCTCAAATTTGTTTGAGTGATTACCTTGACTGACTAGGGTTTAGTCTGTATACTCGAGAAGACAAAGACAGTTGTCTTTGTGGCGTATGTAATTAGTTTGGTTATAGTGGATTAAGTCATTATTGAGAAGGCTAAATCACCACCTTGGTAGGGTGGACTGGTGGTAGCTTAGTTAATTGCGAACCAGTATAAAATATCGTGTTAATTTTATTGTTCGTGTGATTGCTTTGTCAATCGGCTTCGAAAAAGAATTATCTTTGAGAAACCCAATTCAAACTCCCCTTTCTTGTGTTTCTTGCCACCTTCAATTGGCATCAGAGCTCTGGTTCTGATCTTGATAAAATTATGAAACACCTAACAGTGTTAGATAAAGATCCAATTTGCAACACAATGCCCGGCGTTCCACCTCTAGTTGCTTAAATAAATGATAGATATCACTTAAATGCTAAACCTTCAGTTTTTGATGGAGATAAATTTGACTATTGAAAGGATATACTAGAAAGCTTATTTCTAGGTCACGATGTAGATCTATGGGACATGGTAGTCGATGGCTACACACGCCCAATAGATGCAAGTGGCAACACAATCTAATCAAGAGTGATGTCGGATCAACAGAAAAAGGACTTAAAAATCATCATAAAGCAAGAACCATCTTGCTAAATTCCATTTTTTACACTGAGTATGAAAAGATCACCAATATAGATACTTCCAAATCTATATTTGATTCTCTGAGGATGACTCGTGAAGGGAGCACACAAGTGAAAGAAATCAAGGCTCTTGCCTTGATTCAAAAATATAAAAAGATGGAGGACGATGAAATTGTTGAAAACATGTTCTCAAGGTTTCAAACTCTTGTCGTAGGGCTTAAGGTTCTAAGCAAAGGGTATTCTATTATTGATCATGTCAAAAAGATCATCAGAAGTTTGCCTAAGTATTGAAGACTAATGGTAACTGCTATGAAGTTATCAAAGGACCTCAACAACACTTCTCTTGAAGAACTGGTTCGTTCTTTAAGAAGCCTTGAGATTGAGCTCAAAGAAGATGAGCCAAAGAGAAAGAGTAAGTCTATTGCTCTAAAGTATTCAGGAAGATTTGAGAAGACAAAAACTCTTCAGGATAATACCGATGAAGTGTTTGAAGAAGAATCAAAAGAAGAATATGAATTGTCTCTCCTTTCTGGACGCGTGAATCAACTCTGGAAGAAAAGGCAAGGCAAGTTCAGAGGACAAAGAAGGAAAAATGTTCATTCTGAGTCTACTTCTTGATTCAAGAAAGCTAGAGCCAACAAAGAGGTCATCTGGTATGAATGCAAGGAGCCAGGTCATTATAAATATCATTTCCCCAAGATGAAGAATGACATACCTAAGAAGAAAGACTTTCATGGGAAGAAGAAAGGTCTTATGGATGCATGGGACAATTCAAAATCTTTAGAAGATGACTCGAAAAAGGAGCAGGAGAATATGGCTCTGATGGCATTCACATAAGCTCCTATAGAAACAAGTCAACCAGAATCCGAGTCTGATTTTGAAGAGGTATTTTCTAAACTCTCTCATTCTGAGCTTGAATCAAGCCTATCTGAAGTTCTAGAGAAATATCAGAAATTTCTGAACAAATACAAGGATTTGAAGAAGATTCATGTATCTAAATTAGAAGCTTACTGTAAGCTTCAGAAAGATTTCTCAAGTTTGAGTGAAGAAAATATGACTTTGAAAAATAACTTTGTGCCTTCAAGCAAGAGTCTCAAACCTGAACAAAAAATCATTTCTAGAGCCTCTACAAGTTATGGTGATATCATACAAAAGTATGATAAATCTTTCCAGAAGTTTCTTGCTAGAAGCCTAAATAGAAGCTTAATGGCTTCCATGATTTATGGCGTTAGCAAGAATGAGACAAGGGGTATTGGCTATGATTCTGATGAAGAATATGATAATGAAAAAGATAATAAGCCTAATACTCTTGAATCTCATTTTGTTCCTTGTGGGTAACAAAATGTTGTTAAGACTAAAGGTAAAGCTATTGTAAAATTTAATACTAAAACAAAAAATCATGCTCGTTCCAATCATGCATGCATGTATAGATATCCTGCACAAAAACCCAAATTGTAAAAGACTATGGGAAGACTAACCAAAAAGGACCCAAAAAGATGTGGGTACCTAAGGACAAAATAATTTATGTTGCAAATATCCTTAGGAGCGGAGTTAAGACACTAGTCATGGTACCTGGACTCTGGATGCTCACGGTACATTACGGGAAGAAGGCATATGTTCCAAGACATGGAACTTAATCCTGAAGGCGTTGTAGGTTTCAGAGATGATCAGAAATGGAAGATCATTGGCTTCGGAATTGTAGGTAACGATAATTTCCATTCCATTACTAATTTTCTTCTTGTTGAAGGATTAATGAATAACCCTATGTCCATAATTCAATTGAATGACAATGGTTATGACATTATTTTCAATCAAAAGTCTTGTAAAGCTGTCAATCAAAAGGATGACTCAGTTCTTTTCAATGGAAAGAGGAAGAACAACATTTATAAGATAAAATTTTCTGATCTAAAGAATCAGAATGTAAAATGTCTTATGTTTGTTAATGAAGAGCAATGGATATAGCATATACGATTCAGTTATGTTAGCATGAGGAGGATTTCTCAGCTTAACAAGCTTAATCTTGTCAAAGGCCTACCAAATCTGAAGTTTGCTTCAGATGCTCTTTGTGAAGCATGTAAGAAAGGCAAGTTTTTTGATACTTCTTTTAAATCTAATAATGTTGTTTCAACCTCCAGAATATTGGAACTTCTTCACATTGACCTGTTTGGACCAGTGAAGACTTCCTCAATCAATGGTAAGAAGTATGGACTAGTCATTGTTAATGACTAAAGTTGATGGACATGGGTGAAAATTTTAAGACACAAGGAGGATTCATATTTTGTGTTTTCTACTTTCTGCTCCCAAGTGCAAAATGGGAAAGATCTCAGAATCGTAAAAGTCAGAAGTAATCATGGTGGTGAATTCAAAAATAAAGATTTTGAGAAACTCTTTGATGAGAATGAAATTTCCGATGATTTCTCCTGCTCTAGAACTCCACATCATAATGGAGTTGTAGAGAGGAAGAATAGGATTTTGTAGGAAATGATAAGGACCATGATCAGTGAGACTAATGTGGCCAAGCACTTTTGGGCAGAAGTAGTCAATACAACATGTTATATTCAAAACAAGATCTCTATAAAACCTATTATGGGTAAGACTTCTTATTAATTGTAGAAGAATAAAAAAACTCAACATTTCTTATTTCCACTCATTTGGATGTTCTTGTTTTATATTGAACACTAAAGAGAATCATGGAAAGTTTGATTCTAAGGCACAAGAGTGCATCATGTTAGGATAATCTGAACGCTTAAAGGCTATAAAGTGTATAACACTGAGATAGATATTGTTGAATAATTAATCCATATCAGATTCGATGATAAGCTTGACTATGAAAAGTCAAAGCTAGTTGAGAAATTTGCAGATTTGGTGATAACTTATTCTGGTCTTAAAGAAAAGACTCTATAAGGAAAAGAGTCTGAGACCAAAGACTCTGAAGCTCCTCAACTAGAAGCGGTTGAAGCTTTTACATCTCTAAGAAGGCGCAAACAAATATCTTCACACTCTGAAGAATTAATTCTGGAAGACAAGAATGAACCTGTCAGAACCAGATCCTCTATTAAGCCCTCTGAAGAAACTTTTCCAAGTTTGGTGTCTCTAATAGAACCTACATCAATTGATGAAACACTTCAAGATGTAGAGTGGATTCTGGCTATACAAGAGGAACTCAATTAATTCTCCAAAAATGATGTATGGGATCGAGTGCTAACACCTAAAGGAACCATTAGTGTCTAGTAGTATCCAGCCCATGGAATCTTCTTGGTGAGGGATCTTCCTCCTAGGTGTTTCTCGAATATGCCCTCATGGTCCTCAGTGAGTGTGTACATGACATCTTCTTCTTCTTTGAAGCATTTTAATAAATGGATGGACAAGCCTCTTATGTAAAATGTTCCTCCTACGATCGAATATGAACTTGCTCTTCTTTTTTACTAGACTGGATTAGACATGGTCGATCACTAGAATTCCAAATTTAAGACACACCCTGAACAATGATACTATTTAGGAACAAACGGTTTCATCCATAACAACCACTGCCTAAAGTTTCTTGTATGAAGTAGTGATTGACATTTGATACCTTTTTGCTAGAAAGTTTAGACATGACCTCCACCCTCGTGTCTTGATCTCTAGGTACATGTGCAATTTCATGGGATTTAAACGCGATCAAATTATTTCTTATTAAGGTGACATATTTCTTTAGTAATGGGTTTTTATGGTGTAGCTGGAATCACTTATGAATGAAATTAGCGAATACCCTGGCCTCTTGAGAATACCTTTGCATCATTTATGGTGTAGTTAAATTAATATATCAAACTCAGATATTTCAATTGACCATTAAGTCATTTTTCCTATGAGGTGCGACCTTTGGAGGACTTACTTGAGAGGTTGGTTAATACAAACGACAATGGTATGTGACAAAAGTAATGTCACATTTTTCTCGAAGTTGTGAATAAAGCTAAAGCAATTTTTCAATACTTTGTTAACACATTTATGCGTCAGCGTGTTTTTCATACGAAATACACATGGTTTTACAATGCACCCTACTCTTTGATGAGGATGACACTAATGTCTTCGATATATACAACAAGATAGAGGAATAAAGTTTCTCTAGTAAGTGGTGTGTATAAGGCTTGTAGGATGGAAGTTACTACTATTAACAACATGAAGGTTTTCTCGCATTCTAGGGTCCAATAAAAATTTACCTCTTTCCTTAGCATGATATACAACAATTGGGAAAGATGGGTTGAACTTAAGATGAATTCATTGAGAGCATTAAAAATCCCATTGAAATTCATAATCTTCTTCTTCATGGTCTGAGGCTTTATTTTATTAATCGTGTAACATTTGTCAAGGTTTGTTTCGATGCCTCCTTGTGTCAAATAGAAACATAAGAATTTTCCCACCCTTACTCTGAAGGTTCATTTTTCAGGGTTAAGTCTCATGTTGTATTACCAGAACTGATTTAATATGATGATGTGATGGCCGTTGTGCAATTTCTCATTGTTGGACTTTACGATCATATCGTTGATGTATATTTCCAGAATTTCACAAATTTTTCCTTCAAAAATCTTGTTCATAATTATTTGGTATGCAACACCTGAGTTCTTCAAGTTGAAATTCATGTCGTTGTATCAATAGTTATTGTACTTTGTCATCAAATACGTTTTTCTAAGAACAAGATTGGTTCTGCATCTGCCCTTAAGTTTTGATGATAACTGCACATGTCATCCTAGAGAATAATTCGTTACTCTATGGTTTCTGTCTAGTGTGTAGATTTTGCTAAACAAGATTTGAATATGATAGAAAGGCGTGTGATGTCATCATACTCTGAGCTAAACACTCTGGAAGAAAACATATATTATGTACAAAATAAAGTCAAATTTCGGAATGCTTTTAATGTAACGGTTCTGAAGAACGTTTGTACTAAGGCTTCTGATTGTAAATTTATGTGTAAAGCCTTGAAGGATTTATAAGAGATGTGCTTCTAAATGCTCTGAGTTCTGAATATAAGGTTTTGTTGAATAAAGTTTTGAAGACTCTGAAGACAAGTACGTGTTGAACAAGTTCTGAAGATTCTGAAGACAAGGTTCTGTTGAACGAGGTTCTAAAGATTCTAAATACATTGTTTCTATTGCTCCAAAGTTCTAAAGTTTCTGAAGACAAGGTTCTGTTGAACGAAGTTCTGAAGACTCTAAAGACAAGTATGTATTGAACACGTTCTGAAGATTCTGAAGACAAGGTTCTGTTGAACGAAGTTCTGAAGATTCTAAAGACATCATTTCTATTGCTCCAAAGTGCTGAAGTTTCTGAAGACAAGGTTATGTTAAACGAAGATCTGGAGACTCTGAAGACAAGTATGTGCTGAAAAAATTCTGAAGATTCTCAAGACGAGGTTCTGTTTAACAAGTTCTGAAGTTTTTGAAGACATCACTGCTAAAAATCCAAGTGCCGAAGGCTCTTAAGAAAAGGCTCTGCTGAACGAAGATTTGAGATTTTGAAGACTTAGGTTCTGAAGTTACAAGTATTGATCTCTCTATAACATGCTTCATCAAATATACATCTGAAGCCTCTGAAGAATTAGAAGACAAAATATCAAGAATGGTTAATAAAATGTTGAATATAAAAGTACAAAATAGTTTGTGAATTCTACCTCGATTAGGTGGCGCAAAGACAACTTTTTTGTATTATGATGTGACCATTCCTTTAAATGAACGTTGGGATATTATAGTTGGAATTTGTTTCCTATTATATCCTTCGATGGATCTATTCTCAAGCTCTATTGGAGATCTGAAAGCTTGAAGAAAAAGATGAGCAACAACAAATAAAGAGAGATGATGTGCTAAGAGCTAGAAGAGCCAAAGAGAGATGATGTGATAAAGAGATGAAGAAAACACGAGAGTATGTGTGCAAAGTGGAAGCAAAGCACCAAGTTGTAAGCTCAAAAGAAGATGCTTGAAGCTCAACCAACATAGAATGCAACTCTACAAGAAAAAGAGAGAAGCATTAAAAGAAGCTTTTAAGAGAAACAAAACTAATGTTGATACGATGCAAATCTCTAGGAGATTATTCTTAAGATAGTTTTGTAAATTATCAAGGAGCTGTTGTTCATATCTTGCTAGAAAACACTTTTGTGTTATTGTACTTCAACTTGTGTCATCTGCTTGTTTAGAAGCAATTCTTGTACACACACTTGTAACACTTTTCAAAGTGAAGATTGCTCAAGTGACTAAGTTGTTAGTCTGAATACTTGAGAGGGATAAGTTGTTTTCTAACACTTTGAGGTTTTAATCTTTCTAGATTTTGGATTAAGTCCTTGCCTAAGGTGAAATCACCTTGTTGGATGAAATGGAGTAACTTTGTTAACAGTGAACTATGATAAAAATAATTGTGTCAATTTATTTTTATTCTTTTGTTAGTAGTGAAGTTGAATTTTTGCAAAAGATCACATTTGGTGAAACCCAATTCAAACCCCTCTTTCTTGTATTTCTCGTCCCTTCAATTGGTATCAGAGCCCCGGTTCTGGTATTGATGTTTATTAGACACTTAACCGTGTCAGATAAAGATCCAAACGAGCTTTGAGAAACACCTTGATGGTTTCCATTCCACTACCTGCTGCTCTAATCTCAAACGTTCTTAGTTATGTATTCCACCATTGTTGGTGAAAAGATTAAATACTGGAAAGCTGAACTAGAAAGTTTTTCCTAAATGACGATACTGATCTTTGAAATATGGTGGTTGATAACTACATATCTCCCTCAGGTGAAGCTGGTAAAACGCCGAAAGCAAATATGAATGATCAGTTGGAAAAGAATGAAAAGAATCATCAAAAAGTAAGAAGTTCCTTGTTTATTGAAATTTAATTCTTACTGAGTATGGGATGTTTTCAAAGCAAGACTGCTAAGTCTATTTGACTTTCTCATAACAACTCATTAAGAACTCTTTTTAGTCAAGGAAACAAATGCTCGTGTTTTGATTCTAAAGCATGAAGACTTCAAGATGAAGGATGTTGAAGAAGGTTGAAATCTTTTTATCAAGTTTTCAAACCATGGCTACAAGACTTAGAGTTCTGAATATAGGTTCTCTCTTTGTCAAATCTCTTGAAGAAAACTATCAGAAGCTTGCCATTCAGATGGAAGCTATAATAACTGCATCTCAGTTATAGAAGATATGATTAATGTTCTCTAGAAGAATTTGTGAGTTCGTTTTGATTAGTCATGAAGATTAAGCTAAGATAGTTTAATTCATATGAGAGGAAATATTTTATGCTTACATCTATCAGAAGATTTAAGAAGTCCAAAAGTTTATCAACTAGATAAATTAAGGATTCTAATGAAGATGAAGATAGTGTGTCATTCTGTCCAGAATGACTAATCGTCTCTTGAAGAAGAATCATTGTAACAGGCTCAAAGGAATTATATATTCTGCTAAGATTGTTTTGAGTTCACCTTAAGGCAAGTAAGAAGCTTTGATAAGTAGGAAGAAAAGGATGAAGGTAACACGAGATGATTTTGAGTTCTCAGAAGATGAAGAAGATGAAGAACAAGCTAATGTAGCACCATTGGCTAGCGTTAGAATGTCTGATAAAGAAGATCCCTCTAGAAGATGAAGTGGTTTCTGATTCAGGAGAAACTATCCCTGTTGTAGAAGTTCTCAGTAGTGCAGTTATTGGCCTGGTTACCAGGATTTTGACAGCTTGAACAGTTTATGCACACTGACTTATCTGAACCATTAAAATACCATGACATGAAGTATTGGTTCAATTACTGTTAGTATCTACATAATAGACATGGGTGAAGAATCTTGACAAAGATGAATCCTTTTGTGTTCTCTTCTCTCTAAGTGCAAAAGTGATTGTCTGCAAATGTTTAAGGTTGGAAATAATTTTGGTCAACAAAATGAGAACAAATAGCTTGAGAAGCTATTTGATGAGAATGAGTTCTTCATGTCCTAGTTCTTTACAACTAGATGCAGTTGTAAAAGGAAGACCATGATCTTGAAAATAAATGGCTAGAATCATGGTACATGAGATTATAATGACAAATCATTTCTAAGGAGTTGTAGCATGATATTCAGAACATAATTCTTTTCAGATCTATTATGATGCATTATGATTAGAATGCTCAAAGTCTACAAAGTATTTGGAGCTGAAGTACTTCTGCAGATGAATCAAATTGATGTCAAATTTGATGATAATCTTGATAGTTAAAACCCGAAGCTTATTGGAAGATTGCAAATATGGAGATTACCTTTTCAGATGCTGAAGGTAATGAAGCTACTGATGAAGTACAAGATGAAGAAATCATAAGATGTTCTATCAGAAGTTGTCGTAGTTCATACTCCTCTGAGAAATCTTAGACATAAATCTTTACTTTCTGAAGTATTGATTCTGGGTGATTAGACAAAGCCAATAAGAACAAGATCAACATTCAAATCCTCTGAAGATATGTCTCGTGGTTTGATGTTTATGATGATATCTGCATCTGTGAAGAAGAGTATCTGGTCAAAGATTGAATTCTAGCGAGGCAAGACAAATTCAACCTATTCTCTCAGTATATGGCGTTTGGTATTCCATATCAAACTTGGAAACTACTTGATTGAATCAAGTAGCCTTCTGGAAACAAGTCATAGTAAAGATAGAAGTGGTTGATCAAAAGTAGAAGACTAAAGGGATAACTCAGTTCCCTCTGATGATCTAGATACAACAAACATCAGGAGAGATGTTTCATCCATCAGAATGAGAAGACAAAGAAGCTATGAAGATGATCTTATCTCAATACAAGATTAAAGGACGCCTATGCATCTCATTCAAGATCTGAAGAAAGGAAGAAGATATTATGATGCTAGTCTCTAAGAAGAATTTGATCTAGTGGTCTAGCTAGAGACATTCAACTGGAGAAGCTAATTGCATAAGAAGTACCTACACCTTCAAGATATAAAGTAAGCTGGAATTCTACCAAATAATTGAGAGTAACGTCTTTCTAACTCTTACTCTTTATGCTTATTTGTCTAAGAATCTATTTTTATGTTCTAGGATTAAAATTTTGAGATTATGTTCAGAAAGGAACTATTCTTTTAAAACCTTTTGATACAATCTTTTCTTATGACCGTTATCCATTTCAAATTCCTTGCTGACAATAAACTTGTTCTCATTTCGACATGCAAACTCTGTTCTATGTCCATAATGAAAAGGAGTATCTCAGAATATATATGTCCTATAGAATAGAAAAATATGTTTCTAATGTTTGATTCGTAGTGTTTTACTTCTAAGATGTGAGGCTTCTGACAAGTGAAGTTCTCATGTATCTGAAGTATCCAAGGTCAAAATGCTCTCGTTATATTTTTCTTTGACCGTTGGAAACTGAAGAGTTTACTTCATTAACACGTTGTCAGGAAAGTGAAGAGTTTGCGATTTAAATATAAGACAACCGTCTTTTGATGAATCATGCTTAGTACTTGATGTGACGCATTGGGAGACGAGATTTTCTTGGGATTATGTGATAAAAATTTTCAACTCTCTCTTTGTTGAACCGTTTTCTCTTCTCTAATTAATTATAATCATTACAAAATCTTCTATTTATACTCACTCACTTTACATCACACACTTATGCTACAACTTCCCACACTTTTAACCTTTTAAATCCTTTTGCTCTCTAAACCCTAAATCCAAGTGTGTGTTCTCTTCTCTCTTTGTCAAATGGCCAACTACATGTCTGATGAGCAACATATGGCTTTACAACAACAACACTTGGGAAATCTTCAAAATGATGATACTCCTCAAATCACTTTAGCCATTCCTAAAGAACACATGGATGTTCTATCAAAATTAACAGTAGATTTCAATGATCTGAATGCTAATGGTTTTTATTTCTCAGAGATGCTGGAAACTCAAGGTTAGAAGAGCCACTTTAACCTCCTAAAAGGGTCGACTTACCCGGAGCTAGTCATAGAATTTTGGGAAAATGCATATGTCTTGAATGACAGCAAGGTTCACTCAAATATTAAAGGATATAATATCTGCTTTAGTGAAGTGATATTTCTAGATTACTTTTTCATGATAACTCAAGTGTTCAGTGTTATGAACAGAAAGCTGCTATATTTCTTAAATCGACGTTGAACTATGTAGAGAATATCAAAATGATCACTCCTACCATTTTCAAAAATGGAAAGGATTCAACCTCGAAAACAAATCTCTTTGATAATATAAGGGTTTGGTTCAGGATTATCACTGGAAGCATCTATCACAGGTTTACAACAAATTTTGTCAAGCACGTGGAAATAGACACTGAGTACATGCTGTTTCATTTTTTTAAAGGAGATAAAATTAGCTTGCCTACATGTATCTTCTACTATATTTGTTCCTCTATCAACCATGCTAATAAAATATCCAAGTATCAAAGGATTTGGATTCCCCATGGAAGATTAATGTCTGCCATTTTGACTGATAGCAAGATCATAGAGCGGTTAAATCCTCGAGCAGCACCAGAAATTCTGTTTAGAAAAGCCTTCAACGGTGAAGACTTGGTAAACATGTCCTTAATTAACAATGTGATTAAGGCACCTGAAGAACATAATCTAAAAAAAATTTCAAGAAGAAAGAGAAAGAGAGAAGATGCTATGTCTGCTCTGTCTAATAAAAAAAAGAAAGAAGCTGTCGGAACGGTAGCCATTGAAAAAGATTCTGCAGAAACCTCTATGGGTCATGCAATTAATTCTGACCAGTCAATTCATTCTGAAGCTGATATTCTCCCTAGGTTGATGAAAATCTTAAAAGATATTTAGAAAGAACAGAAGTTGCTCAGAACTAGACTTGAAAAGCAAAAAAAGAATTCAACAAAAATATTCAGAACTTGCTTACTTAGCTCATTTTAAGAACACCTCCTTCTTCCCTACCTTAGGCACCTTAGGACTATCCCTGTTTTTATTTTCTGTTTTTCTTATGTTTCTTCCTACTTTATTTTCTTTGTTTTGAATGAACTTTCCATTTTCCTTTGGTTATTCTACTATCTCTTGAATATTATTTATCTATATTCCCTTCAATAATCTCGCCATATTTTTATTCCTTTTTGATTTCTAACAAAGGGTGAGAAAGTCAAATGATTTTTATATACCTATTCTCATAATCTTGATCCCAAAATACATGCTTCAATATTCTTTTACTTATAACGTGTGTGTTTAATATTTGATCAGGATCTTTGTAAAAGTTCACTATCTTCTAGAACTGGATTTCAAAAGTTATGACCAAGAAGAATGCTCTAAATGAGTTTGCTCATATGCAATACATTATTCAACGAAGAATCGGTTGTTACCCACGCTTTGATCAGAAGCAAAGAAAAACTGAAAGAAAGTCCATGAGTGCTCTGATACCTCAGGCTTATCAGAAGTTGTGAACTTTCTGAAAGCATGGTAGCTAGACTCTAGTACTTCAAAGGTTGTGGAACTTATGGATATCCAATCAAAACATAGGCATTCAGGAATTGTTCAAGTTTTGAACCTTCTGATGACATGTTGGTTTGTGCATCTTGGTGACATGTTTACAATATTGAAATAACCTAGCTCTGATACATTATGTGATACATCAAGACAATTAATAATTAGGTTCTTATTACATCAATTATGTTCTGATAGCAAGCCAGGTTCTGAGATGAAGACCAGAAAGTTCTAGTCAGACTCTGATGTAATGTCACTAAGAAGTATTCCTTCTATTGTTCTTATGCTCTGTACTTCAAATTATTTTGCGAGTCTTGTGATCAAGGGTAGACTCTGAACAAACATAAATGAATTTTAAAAGTAAAAAATTCAGGGGGAGTTAGTTAGCTTAACTTTGATTATATGGATTATGATTATTACCCTGTACGAATTGCTCTATCAAACTACGTTGTTTGTCATCATAAAAAAGAGGGAGATTATAAGAACAAGATTGGTTCTGCATCTGGCCTTAAGTTTTGATGATAACTACACATGTTATCCTAGAGAATAATTCATTACTTTATGGTTTCCGTCTAGTGTGTATCTTTTGCTAAACAGGATTTGAATCTGATAGAAAGGCGTGTGACATCATAGGACTCTGAGCTAAACACTCTGGAAGAAAACATATATTGTGTACAAGATAAAGGCAAATTTCATAAATGCTTTTAATGCAACGGTTCTGAAGAACGTTTGTACTAAAGCTTCTGGTTGTAACTTTATGTGTAAAGCCTTGAAGGCTTTCTAAGAGATGTGCTTCTAAATGCTCTGAGTTCTGAAGTTTCTGAAGACAAGGTTCTGTTGCACAAAGTTCTGAAGACTCTGAAGACAAGTAAGTGTTGAACAAGTTCTGAAGATTCTGAAGACAAGGTTCTGTTGTACAAGGTTCTGAAGATTCCAAAGATATCATTTCTATTGATCCAAAGTCATGAAGTTTCTAAAGACAAGGTTCAATTGAATGAAGTTTTGAAGACTCTAAAGACAAGTACGTGTTGAACAAGTTCTGAAGATTCTGAAGACAAGGTTCTATTGAACGAAGTTCTGAAGATTCTAAAGACATCAATTCTATTGCTCCAAAGTTCTGAAGTTTCTGAAGACAATGTTCTGCTGGACGAAGTTCTGAAGATTCTGAAGACAAGTATGTGTTGAACAAGTTCTGAAGATTCTGAAGACGAGGTTCTATTGAACAAGTTCTGAAGTTTCTGAAGACATCACTTCTAAAAAACCAAGTGCTCAAGGCTCTTAAGACAAGGTTCTGTTGAACAAAGATTTGAGATTCTAAAGACATAGGTTATTAAGTTACAAGTATTGATTTATCTATAACACGCTTCATCAAATATACATCTAAAGACTCTGAATATTAGAAGACAAAAAATCAAGAATGGTTGATAAAATGTTGAAGATAAAAGTACAAAATAGTTTATGACCTCTACCTCAATTAGGTGGCGTAAGGATAACTTTTTGTATTATGATGTGACTATTCCCTCAAATGAATGTTGGGTTATTACAATTGGAATTTGTTTCCTATTATACCCTCCAATGGTTATATTCTCAATCTCTATATATTGGAGATCTGAAAGCTTGAAGAAAAAGATGAGCAACAACAAATAAAGAGAGATGATATGCTGAGAGCTAGAAGAGCGAAAGAGAAGAAATGTGAGTTCATCTAAAAGAAGATAAAAAGCTGAAGAAAACATGAGAGTATGTATGCAAAGAGGAAGCAAAGTACCAAGTTGTAAGCTCAAAAGAAGATGCTTGAAGCTCAACCAAAATAGAGCACAAATCTACAAGTAAAAGAAAGAAGCATTAAAAGAAGCTTTTAAGCTCAACAAAACTCATGCTGATACGATGCAAATCTCTAGAAGATTATTCTTAAGATAGTTTTGTAAATTAGCAAGGAGTTGTTGTTCATATCTTGCTAGAAAACACTTTTGTGTTATTGTACTTCAACTTGTGTCATCTGCTTGTTTATAAGCAATTCTTGTACACACACTTGTAACACTTTTCAAAGTGGAGATTCCTCAAGTGACTAAGTCGTTAGTCTGTATACTTGAGGGCTAAGTTGTTTTTTAACACTTAGAGGTTGTAATATTTCTAGATTATTAGATTAAGTCCTTGTCTAAGGCGAAATCACCTTGGTGGTGGACTGGAGTAACTTTGTGAATAGTGAACCAGAATAAAAATAATTGTGTCTATTTATTTTTATTCTTTTGTTAGCAGTGAAGTTAAATTTCCGCAAAAAATCATATTTGGTGAAACCCAATTCAAACCCACATTTTTTGTGTTTCTCTCCCCTTCATTTTTGTTTCTATATGCTTCACACATACACATTTGATTGTATGCATATTAGACATCTATGAACAATAGTAGTTATACTCGGTTGAATTTTCCACCAATTTATCGATGCTAAGAATCAAGTATGAATCTTTGGGGAAAGCCTGGATAAGATCAATGTAATTGATCCACATTATCCAATTGCCTAACAATTTATTTACTTGGACAATGTTAGACAACCATTAGATGTACTTTAGCTCAAAAACAAAGTTGGTTGCAGGAGCCCTTAAATGGTGCTCTTTGTGGCCTCAACCTTTTTAGGGTATTGTCCCCTTCTTCTATAGGCCACATACATGAGGGAGGAATCAATATTCAACTGACGATAAGCCACATCTAGGGCAATATTGTTGGACATGTGACTTCATACACAAGATAAAGGGGGATGGGATTGAATTGTAGAGGTTTGAAAAACTTTGGTTGAAAACCAAGTCATTTGGAAAATTAGAATTTGGAAACATTTTAATACCAAACGAGTAAATAAGTAGTGGAAAACCAAAGGGAAAATAATAAAGTGAAGAGATAAGGGATAAAGAGAAACACCATATATTAATCAAGTTCGACCTAAATTGACCTACTTATGTCCCCAAAAGTTATTCTTTAGAGTATCTAATAAACTTGATAGCTTTTAGAAGGATATGCCCACGAACATCCTTATACAAGGAAATGAAGTTTTAAGGCTAACTTCCAACCAAACAATCAACAAGGTCTAAAGTGGTTACCCTCCAAAAAAATGAAGATTTTCTACGGATTGATGTTGAACCAAGATGGAGTTTTGAGTTCGCTATCCTCCGAAACGAGATGGAGTTTTGAGTTAGATATCCTCAGAAATAACCCGGGGTTTTACACAGGCCAACCTTGTAACAAATTGAGATTTTTCACGGGATAATCTTGAGCTAACTAAGCTTTTACACTAGGTTGAACTCAAGAACCAAGTGAGATTGAACACAAGCTAATATTTAACTAATAGGGCTTTTAACTGAGCTGAGCCTAAGAATTGTTGTAGAGATTTTGATGGCTTATTTTCACACACCAAAAGAGGGATTTTCTTCTTGGAGAAACTCACAACCAAACAGAGACATCCTAAAATATTCCCCCAAACCATACAAGAGTTTTTACTGGTTTAGTTTGTAACCAAACAACATCTTACATAAAAAAATATTTACTAAATATACAATATAGGCTTGGTAAATTACAATTAGACCTTCACCTAGAATGAAGATCCTCATTTAGACTCAAGAATAGCCTCAAAGTACTATGGCTAAATATATGTGAGAAAATGAGAGATTTAGTGAGAATGACGAGAGAAGTTAAAGTGAGACCATAAATCATTTTTTGGATGAAATAAAATGATAGAGAATCTCTCTATTTATAGGCTAGATTGTGATTTCAATTTGGAACCAATCCATGGGCGAAATAACTTACCTAATCGATTAGGCCACTCAATTATTGACCATAAATAATCGATTGTTAAAACAAAAAATGGAAGGTTTTGATATTTAATGGTTATCAATGATAAAGAGATTGCCGCAATCAATTTTAGACTCAACCTAGTGAAAATTATTTATTAAGTTGTCTGATCGAATATTTAGTTGGAAAAAGTCTTTAAATTAGTTAGACACTCCTCTAATTAGTTAGATAGACCTTAAAATCATTTTCAGGCGGTTTAAATAAAATATGAGAGGCTTCTCAAAGGATTTCAGTGTCAGTGTGTGTGGTTTTTCCATATTATTTCCAGAAATACCCTTGTTGGTCACTCAGACAGACACGACTAGGCAAAAATTAACACTTACTCTCTTTCATAACTCGGAAGCTTTAAACCTTGGCATGATTATCTATGACTTTATCATCAGACAAGAAACTTGATTCTTCTTATTGAGGGTTACGATATCTTCATGCTGATTACCATCATTCGAGAGTTGAGAATATAAACCACCAGTGAACCTTGAAATAAAAGTCTTCGCTTGAATTTCGTTTGACCAAAGTGTTGACTTCAAAGATATGACTTGATCTTATGCATCTTTGACCGCTTGAGTCATCTTCAATAGATAAGGAATTTATTGGATATATTTTAATATCAAGTGTTTTCATCATTAAAACCAAATAGCTACCCAGCTGACTTACAACTTTGCAATCAATAAACTTCACCACCCTGAATCACGTTGATAATACCTGCAAGCATATAAATCCGAGAATATCAAGTATCTCATCTAGTGAAGTCGCGAAGAGGTCGACATTGGCTTTGATGCACTTAATGAAGTCTCTCTTTAGTGTGGTTGGCATACCGACTCCCATCTTTATCATTTTGGATGAATTTTTCGTCAAATTGCACAAATTGGAACTCTCCATATGGAATTGTTCTGGGGATTGTCGCCTCTGCATTAGTTGAGAGATCACTCTTGTCAAGGGACTACTCACTTTCCTTTCTTGCTAGAGGATTGTCGCAATTGGATATTTTAATAGTGTCCTATATATCGAGGATGCTTTAGATAAGTCGACTTGGATGGTGACTGGTTCGACATAGATGTTGTGGTAATTCATCTTTAAGTGGACGCTCAAAGCAACGATGTTGAGTGTTGTGAAAATAGATCTTTCCAAGATGTAGTTGTATATGTTTTCATAGGGGACTACCAAGAATTGCGGGTCTACTATCCTCACGTCCTTTTGTTCTTCCAAAGAGATTAATAACTCTATAGCGCCCCAAGGACGAGTCATAAAATCATTGAACGCATAAATATCTATGCCGTCGTAAGGTGATAATCCTCATTTGTCTAGTCCAAACACTACAAAGAAGTCGACGTACATGATGTTGCATGAAATTCCTTTGTCAATAAGAATCCTCAGTATACACAATTTTCTACTTTTGTGATTATCACCAAAGAAAGCACTTCGTTGGGAACATCACCCACTTTTTCTTTATCTCAGAACCCTAGGACCAGTCTCTCGGCTATTGTCATCCTTTTTATCATTTGTCTATGATTCCAAGGCACTTACTTTTGCAAATCTTTTAATTGGCTCCTCCAAGATGGACGATCCTCTGGTAGTCGATGAGATGATAAGATGTGGTTGCGTGATGACTGTTGAAATTTGAACATCAACTTCACTCGTAGTATCAGGTATTACCATGATTGATGAAAATAATTACTTGAGATTAGATAGGGCAATAAAGCAGTTACGATGATGCAATAAAAAGAATTTGACAGATTTTACATGGAAACTCATAAGAACTAGAAGACAATTCCCATAGATAACACCATAATTCTGATGTGGAATAGAATATTAATATCGTGCAAGTATGAACTATTATGATGCGACGGTGCCGGTCTATAATACGACAGAGCAAGAGTGTGTCAGCAAAGTTGATTCTCCAACACCTAAGTCATTGAGGCCATATAGGTGAAGTTTGCAAGAATGAATGAAAATGTACATGTCATGATGCATGTACAAGCTTGCTTATGATGGGTGGTTAAAATTACTCTCAATTGGTCCAACACAAAATATGGGAGACTGTCACATAGGATTCGATGACTGATGATGAGTGAGCAGTTTATATCCAGTGTGTGGTTCTCTAGTGAAAGTTTAGTTGTTTGTCGTTCTTCATGAAAAAGTATTTTAGATTGGACTTTTGGTGTTGGGCCGATTGTCTAGCCCAAACCAGTTTCCATTGTTGATGAGAATTTTTGATACCTTTTTAATCTCTAGTAATACTAGGAAGAATTACCCAATATTCTTAGTGTGAAATATTTTAGCTAGACTATATCATGTACTAGAAGATTTTTTCATTAAAACTTGAAATGTCATATTTGTAATGTTTTTATTTTTATTTTTTTATTTATCGTTATTAGTCTTCGTGGTGTTTTATAATTTTTCTATCTAATTTACATACTAAAAGATAATGTATCGACCCCATAATATTTTGTTGTGGTTATTTTATTTCTATTATTAGTTGTATAGCAATCTATTGAGATAAAGTTGAGTTATATTAGCATTTGTATATTTTGTCACACTTCCAACAATAGAAAAAAGAAACACCTAATGAGTTATATTAACCACAAGTATCCACGGTTTAGCGATTTTCATGAACCAAAAACAGAAAAACACAAGACATAAAAGTCCTTTCAAAATTTCCACAACACCTGAGTTAATCCATTTCAATCCAAACCCTTCTTCCATCAACCAATCTTGCTAGCCATCATCGTCATAATCAAGATTTTTCTCATGATGGCTA
This sequence comes from Lathyrus sativus, assembly GCA_963859935.3. Taxonomy (NCBI): domain Eukaryota; kingdom Viridiplantae; phylum Streptophyta; class Magnoliopsida; order Fabales; family Fabaceae; genus Lathyrus; species Lathyrus sativus. Next base: position 478,768,251 of record OZ012737.1, on the reverse strand, counting down.
GCACAAATGCGATCAAATTCAATTCCATTGCACTCATAATATGCATAGCATTGTGTGCACCATTTCTATCTATGGCTGTATTAACTTGTTGTGACTTGAAACCTGCTTTTGCTGCATGCGATTCCTATGCAAGACATGGTGGACAATGTGTCTCACAAGATTGTTGTTTTGAAGCTATGAACCTTCTGAATAATCTCATCGATACTCATCAAGATTACATTGCTGCTTGTCATTGCATTCAAGACGCTGCTGTCAAAATCCCTAACATCAATTATACTGCGTTTTCAATGATCCCTACGGGTTGTGGAATTCAACTGCCCTTCAATTTTCGGGTTGATATGAATTGCGATAGGTACAATTTCTATTCTAATTCTAACATGATTAATTACAAAAATCATTAGTAATCTTGATGTTAGGTTTATGATGTAATTCACATCTTAAATTTTTCATGTTAACGATCAAATCAATCTTTAATCTCATTAATTATTTCTTTTGTTAATCTCAAATTCACCTGTTGATTTTTACTTGTTTTTGCAGCTTGCATTGAGCAACTTGATCGCTCCAATTGAATGATGGTGCACTGGTGCTCACAAACAAACTTATTATTTTTTAATTATATTAAAAAAGGATTATGCTATGACTCATTGCGAGAGTTTTGGGTTTTGAATTTGTATCGCATCAATTGTGTATCATGTTTATTAACAGAATATATATAATTTGGTTTGGACCAGTTTCTTCTCAAAGGGTTGTCAATTAATGGTTTTATTATATGTATACTCGTTTAAAGTATATAGAATGACATCACATACTCTATCCGTTATGTGTAAAGGAAATGATTAGAATTAGAGAAAAAATTGAGTGATAAATAATTAGAGTTATAACATAAAAAAGTTTAACGGTGATGCATTGACTGTGTAAAAACGTTTTACATTGTTATGCAATAAAAATATATTATTATGTTATGTTGTAATATCTTATATTCATAAATGTTCAATTAATTGTCAGTTGAGACCAACTGAGTTCTCTGTACTCTATCGTTTGTCAGTTGGAACAATTAGAACTTCTATGTGCTCTGGGTTATGTCAGATTCGCCAGGCGAGCTGGTCTCGTAAGGTCTTCACCAAGCGAGCACATAGTGTTTTTCTACTGACTTGTCATGCCAGAGCTCGCTACCAGCTCGAGTGAAAACATGACAAGACAGAAAAAAATGTTTGGTTCTTGTTTTCATAATAACTCGAGAACCGTGAATCAGATTGATACGAGACTTAAAGCGTTGGAAGGCCCTTTCAATGCTCTATTAGATTGTAAAGTAGAAACATGGATATATGCCAATGAGTGATAGGATAGTGATGAAATACTATCATGTATGTTATATGGGTGAGAAGAAATCATGTTTGTGCCATGATTATTGTTTGGGTATTGGCCATGAATTGGTTAATTATATTTATGAACCATATTTTGATATTAAGAGATGTCTCTATGACTTATTCCAATGAATCATTCCTTTTAAGTCTCTTGAACCCCACCATAGGATGATCAGATGAATGTTGTTATGAGACTCTGAAGTGGAATAAGTTAGAAGAAGGCGGGTGTGTAATAACCTTGTCAATGGTTTATAATGTGTTATGTTACCATTTGTTCTTTATGTAGGTTATGAATTATATCATGATGTAGGATTTTTTTGAATTTTTGTTGTGGGGGTTTGTGTAATAACATGATTAAAATCTTATAAAGATGAGTGAGAAAACTTAAGAGCATAACTAGGTGAATAAACTAGTAAGATAATCGATGTTATGGAAATAAGTTATATGGAGATGCTTGGACGCAAAGGTACCTTGGTGTGTGCCACAGACAAGTAGTTGCTAGAATTATAACTTAGTTACGAACTAATATTCTTTGTATGGAATATGATTTGTTGTTATAAGAATTGGTGGATGTGAATACCTAGTGATTGATGAGTACAATCACGTTGCATTGATGAACTAGCCATGTATTCGAAAAAAACCTCATTGTTGTGCCCGTCCCAAAGTTTGATGCTTGTAAAAAGTAATAATTGGGTTATATGCACTATTGCTTCACATGTTCAACCAAATGGGTTAGAGTCCCATATGATCAACCAAATGGGTTAAAATCCCATAGTACAACCAAATGGGTTAGAGTCCCATATGATCACCCAAATGGGTTAGAGTCCTATAGAAGACGTGGACCTCTAAGTGGGTTGAGTCCCATAGGAAGCGAAGGTTCTTAGATTGGGTACGAGTCCCATGAAGAAATCTGAGATCCACTAGAAAGTCGAAGCATGATACAAGAATCTGTGACCCGTGTCGAGAATCCTAGACGTAGGGTTGGCTGGGGAAAGATGCCTTAGAAGGTTTCCGAATGATGATTGGTTTGAGTTGGTGAACTCAAGTGTGCATGTTTCCATACATTGTGAAAATCCCCTAGTTGCTTAAGTATTTATCTTTTTGAAGACTTGAGTTAGCAAATTGATTAGAAACCCTGTAGAGCCGAGATAACTCATAGGATAAGAAAACTCACTGAGATTATTATCTCACCCCAATGTTGTTGTTGCTTTTCAGTTGTTGTATGCAGGTTATATACAAGAAGAGTTGTGCATTGATGTTTCAAAGGATTCCGATTAGTTTTATCTTCCATTATGGATTGTGTGCAATGAAGATATTGCACATAGATCTTAGTTTTTATTTAGGAACTATTGTATAACATGTGCTATAAATGTTTGTTTTTAATTTGGACATGTGTATATAATGATGTCGTTAGACACTTGTATTGTATCAGTACCAATCATTACTACGTATAATGTATTTTCTAGACGTATATTATATGGGGTGTTACAACTGGTATCAGAGCAGGTAGATTCTTGACCTAGCCTTGAAACATCATAAGTTAATCTCTTTCCACCTCATATGTGTGTCTAGCCAACATGATTCTTAATATCACAGTATGTAGTATTGGGTCTGATGAACCTAATTCTATGTGTGTGGTAGTTAGGATCATGGTTGAGTGACATAGCTAGGTCAAGTGACAAATAGAATCCAAGATCTCATGGACAAATTCCACTCAAGGCATCACCAAATAATTCAATCATCAATGGTGCTCCACCTTATCGAGCATATGTCGAGGGACAATAAAAGTCAACTCAAAGTCAAATGAAAAATGATCAATCATGAACCAAATCAAACCTCAAAGGAACTTCATATCATCCTCCAAATGATGAAGAAGCATTGATCATAAGGGATTTGCACTAGGGGTTCAAATGAATAAGATAAAGCAAAGCATGAACCATAAAATACCTTAAATTTCAAATTTAAAATAAAATAGCAAAATAAAATAAAAACAGAAACAAAAATTATAGAAAACTAAATAACACCTCAAAGCATAAGAAAATATTTTTTTGGGAATTTTTGGATGATTGAAAGTATTTTTAAAAAGTTAAAATGAAAATAGAAAAGAAAAGAAAAGAAAATAAGTGAAAGATGAAAAAGGGGTATGATTAGCACAATGGAAATGTACTGAATCCTTCACAAAGTGCGTTGGGCCTCAAATGCTGGGGGGTGTGGATATCAGTTCAAGCCCAATTGACCCAAGGACTTAGAGTTTTAATGAAACTATGCGTTTCAATAAAACACGTCACGGTCAAACATCCACACAAGAAAAGTCAAGCAAATGAGAAAGTGACACCACACACGGTCAACAGGTCCACGCAGGCCAAGTCAGCCCTGATTTGAAAATGCACCAGACACCGGAGCTAGGGCTCCGGTCGTCTTATCCGGCCAGGGGTCGCCAGAGCTGTGCCAAAACCACCATAAAAGAGCCAACCCAGACCACTATTCTAAGGGAAATTTAACGAGGAGTTCAAAAATGGCATTAATTTTGCAAACAGATCCCTGGAAGAAGGTTAAAGCAAGCCACGAAGAAAACAAGCTCAAACTGAAAAGTTCATAAACAGACACCAAAACAAATCAAACATGGCCTACTTTACGTAGGGCTTCAGATGCACTCAGAATGCAACCTAAATTGTGCCTAACATGGAAGTTTCAAGTTGAGGAATCTTACCAAACAGAGAGGTTTCGTTGACCCTTCTCTCCTCAAGTAAGCTTCTGTTTAAGCCTTCCAAAACCCTCTTTGATCCTTACTAATGATGGTTCCAAACAAATCTTAAAGCAAGAACTCAGAAAATACCAAATTCGATGAAGTGAAAAATTGAGGAAATTTTGAAATGGGGGAACTCTCTTTACGCACATCCAACTCTTCTCTGCATTAGGGAAAGCTTATGAGCTTAAATATCATGGGTTTAAACACTCCATGCAGGCCCATAATGATTGTATCAAGTGATTCCAAAAAATGGCCGAAAAAACTCCTTTTACTTATACACACGGGTTATGGTCTTTCCATCCATTTTGGAGTCAGCAAAAGTGCCCCTAGAGTGTGTAAAAAACAATAGGATTGGTTTGGTGAATTGAGACAAAGTTTGGACCAAGTATGCAACATGATCTTTTATGGAATGGAACTTGAAAAATTTGTACATAATGGTTCTATATGTTTGTCCGAATTAGGAAATGCACATCATGACCAATATAAAGATGAGGTTGTGTGAAAAAATTCACAAATGGTGACTTGTAAATGAAGTGATTCAATCCATGACCAAAAACCTAATTTTTCACCCTTAAAGTGGTTCACATGGCCATATAATCCATCAACCCCCATGAGTTATAAGTTCATTATGGAGTTAAGACCATTAGGCACAAGTTTCATGTTGGTTGGAATTGGATTTGAGGTCCATAAACTCATAAAAATGGTCATTGAAAAAGATGACCTATAATGAACTTTCCTAAAATACCCTTACCTTCTGAGGTCTATAACTTGAGATTTACACATGATAAAAAGGACTTATAGGACTTTTGAAAAGCTAAGATCATAAGAAGCAACTTTCATGTTCACTTGAAGTTTAGGAGAAACTTAATTCTAGGTCAAAAATGCCTTGGAAGTGGGTTGACTTTAAGTTGACCAAAATTCTTTTCATCTGAGGACCCTAACTTGTTGGCATCATAACTTGAGATGTACACACTCAATGGATGAGTTCTTGTACTCAAAAGAAATCTTGGAACATGGCTAACAAGTCTCATGTTTTCATGCAAATAATATTGAGCTTGCATCATAGGGGAAAATGTCTATGAAGTTAGGCACTAAAGAAGAGGATTTTACACTGAAATCATCTGAAACCCTAATTTAGCAACTTCTTGAGCTCTTGACTCCTCTTGATTTGATATTAACATGACATCCTATATTCTTTAATAAGACTTCCAATGGCCTCAATGACTTAGAACCAAGTTGTAAACCTTCTCAAGTGCACAGTTGACTTTGGGCTGACCAGATGAAACCCTAGTTCCATGTCTTTTGACTGTGACTTTTACAAATGAATTGAATGACTACACAAGCTCTACAATGACCCCTAAAGGTACCCAATGAGATTTTAAACCAATGTCCTATTCAAGTAAGTGACCTCATGATCCTCTACTGACCCTCTGATGATCCTCGAGATAGGAGGTGATATCCACACACCAATCCCTCCTCTCAAGGAGCTTTGACACCTTCATGTTGATGATAAACACTTGATGACTTGCAAAAATGCCCTTGCTTGCTTGAAACTAAGAAGACTCTCCTCTTTAATGACACAACAAACCTCTTGATCCCCTATTAAGGATAATGCTATGCAAATGCAAATGCTAAAATGGAATGAAACATAAGCCAAGTACAAGAAATGGTTAGTCAAATTTTGGGGTATAATACCCTCCATCGGGGAAGGTTGGTCGGTTGGCCTCTAGGGTCAACTTCCCCTTCTCAACAATTCTTGCCCGTCACACACGGTTTGACCATCCAGAAACAGTCACGACGCCTGTGCTCGTTACTGCTCCTATGCCCGTAGCAACGACTAGTTCTGGGCACCTCTTCCCGTCCCAACAACTAGTTTCTGGCAGTTACGTATTCTTCAAAGAACGGTTATTTCTCCAGGATAATAGGGACCAATGGCCAAACGCTGGGGGAACTATAAAAACCCTCTCATTTGAGAGGGTTAGGTATTCAATATTCATCCTAAAACACACATACTCTATACTTGCGCTCTTTCTCCCGATTCTCACTTTAGCATCGGAGTGTCTTGCAGGTACACCCCTCCTTATTTTTCACACACAACATCGCATGCATTGTCTCTGGCCCACTTCAGGTTCTGATCAGCCGGTAAGATCAGTGGCGCCGTCTATGGGAAACCATATTATCCCCGTCTTTCTTCCATCGCAGATTCAAGACCAAAGCAGTTCTTCCAAGATTCCGATCATGGCCAGCCGTGACAACGTCCATGATGCTCACAACTCTGCCTTCCTCCTCGTCAGTAAAACTGATACTTACGAAGTAACCCCCTTTCTTAGGAGTGACATCCATCATCAAAAAGATAGAGCCACTGTGTCTTCCTCCCCCGTTCGCGCTGATCACACTGAGGTCCCGCCTTTCTAGGATCACCAACCTGTCCTAGTTCCACCCAGAACTGACCCGACCATGGAATCCTTCCTCGAGGCCCTCAACAAGACCAACCTCTTAATCCTTCATCAAAATGCAAGGATTTGAGCCCTGTAAGAGTCTAGCCGGCCAAGATCCCCTCCATCGAGGAAAAAGCGTTAAAGATCCCGGAGTCTTCCTCCCCGGCGTGAAAGAGACCGTCAGGAACCACCAGAGCCAGAGTCTCAGGAAATCAAAAAGCGCAACCATATCTCCCTCCGGAGCCAGTACTCCTTGGGGACCAAGAGGGCTAGAAGAGACCGACGAGCGGAACCCCAGCGTTCGCCTCCGCATAGGTTCAATGGTCGAGTATGAACCTCATCTCCCTGTCGAGATTGATGTCCTACCCTTGGACGAAGCACCCGCTCTCCATCGTGGTCCAGCAACAGTAGCGACGAGAAGCACCCGCTCTCCACCTCTCAAAGGGGCTGGAGAAGCCACCATCTCTGGGCACGTGTGACGGCACCACAAATCCTGACAAGCACATCGAGAATATCGATGCCCTACTCAATTACTTTGGCGTTCGGGGTGCTATCAAATTTAGATTGTTCCAGACCACGCTGAGGAATGGAGCAATGACTTGGTACAAGAGGCTCCCCGATGAATCCATCATATCTTGGAGGCAGTTGGAAAGAATGTTCTCTAGGAACTTCACGGCCTCTCATCGTCACCCAAAGAACGAAGCCTCCCTTGAGGCCATCATTCAAGGGAAGGATGAACATCTTCGAGCCTATATCGAAAGGTTCAACAAAGAAGTTGTCCAAGTCTCTACGACCAACGACATGAAGAAGTTATTGCTCAAGCGAGGGCTCCGTCCCCGCACGAAATTTGCCAAAGCAGTTGGCATTGGAATTTCAATGGCGCTGGACGCCTTCCTCCTCAAGGCGCAAGTGTACATCCAATACGAGGAGAAAGAAGCTGCTAGCTCTTCCCGGGACTCGAGGCACCAAAAGAGTGTCAGTTCCTCCAAGCATGATGACCTTTCGACATCTCGTCGAGGAGATAGAAGACGCAAGGATAGCCCCCGGTGTGAAATCAAGATTCTCAGAGATCAACATTTGTTTTGATGAAGACAAATCACTCAAGAAGGCAAAGATGATCAACCCTCAAGCATCTGGACAAAGATACAACTTTGAAGATGTTCTCATCTGAAGGTATAATGAGAATATCCATTAAGCATTTAAGTCTTAATGGCTTAAATATTTTAAAACATTTCTCATGACTTGTTACACTCTCACAAGCTTTTGAAAACATAATTTTTTTTAAGTTTTTCAAAGTGCAATCGATTGCACTCTTAGAGCAATCGATTGCATGATCAAATTTTTTAACTATTTTTTATTCTGTTTTGAAGAGAAATCGATTGCTGCCTTAGTGCAATCGATTGCATGCTTAAAAAAGTCTCAGTTTTCATTTCTGTTTTAAAGTGCAATCGATTGCTGCCTTGGTGCAATCGATTGCTCACTGAACGTTTTTGAAAAATCCTTTTGAAAAATTGCATCTCTTCATTCAAATTTCTGTTAAATGTTTCCTTTGAAACATAACAACTATTCATCAATTTTTTATGAAGATTTGCATGATTTCATCAAGTGATATTTATGTAATATAAATACCTAGCTTTTCAAATTCAAAACAACTCTAACTTTTACATCAATTCTTTACAATCTCTTTCAATAAAAAACTCTTGAACTTTTTCTTTAAACAATTTTCACAAAGAATTTTCTGCATCAATTTCATATCTTTTGAAAAGAAAATTCTTGAGCAATAAGTCTTAGATACTTGTGGAAATTCCATTGGAAGAGAAGATTCAATCTCAACATTGATTATCAATTATAAATTGTTACAAATCTTATAAAATTCAGAATTGTATTTTAGTTTCCCCTTGCTGTTCAGGATTGTTGAAAGCAAGTGTGTGCATTAGAGAGGATTGTTCTCATTGCACTTAGTGTTTAGATCTTAAAGGTGTTTTAAGAACCTTTGATCTCCTATAGGTTAGAACAAATTGTACTTTGATCCTAACTATAGTGAAATCTCTTTCGTGTTGAAAGGGGAGTGGAGTACCCTCGGGTTGTGAGGGGAACCACTATATCTCTCTGTGTCTCTTTTACTTTCTGCCTTTACAAGCTTTCAAATCATCACTTCATTAAAAAGAAAGTAACATAGCGCTCTTAAAACCATAAAATTTCAAAGAACCTAATTCACCCCCTCTTAGGCGCATTACTAACTCACAATTGGAATTAGAGCAGGTTTGGGTAACCTGTTCCTATTTGATCCAGTATGGCTTCCGCAAATAACAAAGGTGTATTCAAAGACGGTGGTAGCAGCAACAAGCCTCCACTATTTTGTGGTGGATACTTTGATTTCTGGAAAATCTGTATGAAGGCTCACTTAGAAGCACAAGGAGATGAAATCTGGGATGCTGTTCAAAATGATCCTTTCAATCCTACGATGCTCGTTAACGGTGTAGGATCAACAAAGCCCAAAATCTCATGGGATGATGATGATAAGAAAAAGGTTCTCTATAACAAGAAGGCAATCAATCTTCTACAAAGTGCATTAAGCATGGACGAATTCTTTCGCATCTCAACATGTACAACAACAAAGGAAATCTGGGATACTTTAGTGGAAACACATGAAGGAACCATTGAAGTTAAAAGATCAAGGTTGAACACGTTGAGTTAGGAATACGAGATGTTCAGAATGCAGCCAGGAGAATCAATTCTTGACTTGCAGAAGAGATTCATGCACTTAACAAATCATCTTATAGCACTCGGTAAGACACTAACTAACGATGAATTAAATCTTAAAGTGCTTAGATCCTTGTCCAGAGAATGGCAGCCCAAGGTGACAACAATTTCTGAAAAGAAGAGCCTAGCCACGATGACATCTGCCACTTTGTTCGGAAAACTTCAAGAATATGAAACAGAACTCGGGCGATTGGAGAAACATAAAAATCAAGAGAAGAAATCTAAAAACATCGCGTTAAAGGCTGATTCCAAAGAAGTAGAGAAAGCAGACGATCCGGTTGAAGATGAAAACTTCATGCTTCTTGTAAAGAGGTTAGGGAAATACTTTGGCTCTAAAAATAATATTGGAAATTCTGACTACATGAAAAGGAAGAAGTTTTCAAAAAGCAAAGAGAAAGAGACGTCAACATCCACACAAGATGTCAAATGCTATGAATGTGGAAAATTAGGACACATCAAACCAAACTGTCCTAAACTCTCCAAGAACGAGGTTTCTAAGAGAAAAAAGGGATTCAAGAAAAATAAAGCATGTGGTATGTGAAGACAACGAGATAAGTTCCTCATCAGAATCAGATAGTGATCAAAGTGAAAATCTGGCACTAATGGCCTCACACCATTCTGATGATGAAGATGACAAGGTTAGTAATAATTTTCTAATTTATGATGATGATGCTCAAGGGGCCATTGATGAACTTATGAGTGAATGTAAAATTATGTACAAAACTACTTCCTCACAGAAAACTCAAATTTCAATTCTAGAAGAAAAAATTGAAACAATGGAAAAGACTTTCAAAAATGAAAAACAAAATTTTGCATGCACAAAGTGTGAGTCACTTTCTTTTCAAATTGTCCAATTGAAAAGAGTTCTTGAAAGATATGAAAAAGGACAAATTGGATTAGAGGATGTTCTTAGAAAACAAAGATTTTTAAATGATAAAAGTGGACTTGATTATTCAAAATTCTCAAAACCTAGTCCCAACAAAACCATCTTTGTTAAAGCTAGTGAACAACCTCCAAAAGAGAAAGTGGTAAAACCGAAAGTGGTTCATCAATATCCCAAGAAGAAGGTTGTTAATAAGAAAAAAACCTTATCCTTCTAGATATAAGAGTAATTTTGAGCCCACGTGTTTTTATTGTGGTATCAAAGGCCATACACCTAATGCCTGTTATGTGAGAAACTTTAGTGTTGCAAAGGGGCATTATGTGTGGGTCAAGAAAGTCACTAACTATGAAGGACCCAAAGCAAGTTGGGTACCTAATGGAACTTAATCTTGTTTTATAGGTATGCTTGAAGACTTCCTCATGTTAGTGGTATCTTGATAGTGGGTGTTCAAGGCATATGACGGGTGACATTACCAAATTTTCACATCTAACGCTTAAGGCCAAAGGCTTCGTAACCTATGGTGATAACAACAAAGGGAAGATCCTTGGTATAGGCAGCATTGGTGCACCACCTTTTACAACCATAGAAGATGTCCTTTATGTAGAAAGCCTAAAGCATAACCTACTTAGCATTGGTCAGCTTTGTGACAAAGGTTTCAGAATCAACTTCACTAAAGATGAATGCTTGATAGAAAACGAAGTCACTTCTAAGGTAATGTTAAAAGGTAATAGAATTAACAACATTTTTATGATTTCCCTTGATAACTTATCTTTGAAGGTTAAATGTCTTATGGCAAACAACAATGAATCTTGGTTATGGCACAAAAGATTTGCTCACATTCATATGGAGCATTTGAACAAATTGATCAAACATGACTTAGTTGTTGGTCTGCCAAAGATTAAATTCATCAAAGGTAGATTGTGTGGCGCATGCCAAAAGGGAAAACAGACCAAATCAACTTTCACATCCAAGAATATGGTGTCCACAACTAGGCCACTATAGTTGTTACACATGGATCTCTTTGGACCATCAAGAACGAAAAGTTTTGGAGGTAATGTTTATGCATTAGTAATTGTTGATGACTTCTCTAGATATACATGGATGTTCTTCTTAGTACAGAAAAGTGAAGCTTTCAAGGCATTCAAGAAGTACACAAAACAGATTCAAAATGATAAGTCACTTTCAATTGTCTCCATTAGAAGTGACCATGGTGGAGAATTCCAAAACGCTCTATTTGAAGAATTCTGCGAGGAAAATGGAATCTCTCACAAGTTCTCTGCACCAAGAACTCCACAGCAAAATGGTGTCGTAGAAAGAAAGAATCTGTCGTTGGTAGAACTTGCAAGAACTATGCTTAGTGATTCAAACCTTCCTAAATATTTTTGGGCAGATGCAGTAAGCACAACATGTTTTGTAAGTAATCGTGTGAACATCAGACCAATTCTCAAGAAAACCCCTTATGAACTGTTCAAAGGAAGAAAACCAAATATATCCTTCTTCCACATATTCAGGTGTAAATGCTTTGTCTTGAACAATGACAAAGACAATCTCGATAAGTTTGACGAGAAATCCGACGAAGGTATTTTTCTCGGCTATTCTCTCTCAAGTAAGGCTTTCAGAATTTTTAACAAAAGAACTTTAACTATTGAAGAATCTATGCATGTCTCTTTTGATGAATCTAACCCCTCCAAGGAGGATGATATTATTGTTAATGATGATGATGATGTAGTAGAAACCTCTCAAGAAAACACTCTCAAAGATATTGCAAGTGATCAACCAAATCAGCAGCAAGAGGATTCACAACAAAACAAAGTACACAATGATCTACCGAAGGAATGGAGAACTCATAGAGACCACCCGATCGATAAAGTCATTGGTGATATCAGTCAAGGTGTTTCAACAAGATTAAATCTCAAGGATGCTTGTCTTAACATGGCATTTGTTTCGCGAATTGAACCAGCCAAAATCGATGAAGCCTTAGGCGATGATCAATGGATTATAGCTATACAAGAAGAATTGAACCAGTTTGAAAGAAATCAAGTTTGGAATCTTATCCTTAGGCCTAATAACAAGCATATCATTGGAATAAGATGGGTCTTCAAGAACAAACTCGATGAAAATGGTATTATAGTTCATAATAAAGCAAGATTGGTCGCCCAAGGATACAACCAAGAAGAAGGAATCGATTTTGACGAAACTTTCGCTCCAGTTGCAAGACTAGAAGCAATTATATTATTATTGGCTTATGCATGTTCCATGAATTTTCAGCTTTTCCAAATGGACGTAAAGAGCGCATTCTTGAATGTATTCATAAATGAAGAAGTGTATGTCAAGCAACCCCCTAGTTTTGAAGATTACAAATATTCATCTCATGTCTTCAAACTAAAGAAAGCTCTCTATGGATTGAAACAAGCACCAAGAGCATGGTACGATCGACTCAGTAATTTCTTATGTGACAAAGGCTTTGTAAAAGGAAAGGTAGACAAAACTTTTTTCATCAAGAAAATAAAAGAAGATACTCTCTTGGTACAAGTGTACGTTGACGACATAATCTTCGGTTCAACCAACACCAAGCTATGCGAAGAATTCTCATCCATGATGCAAGGAGAATTTGAAATATCTATGATGGGAAAAATGAACTACTTTCTTGGACTTCAGATCAAGCAACTTGAGAATGGGATCTTTATCAATCAATCGAAGTATTGCAAAGAATTATTGAAGAAGTTTGATATGGACATTTGCAAGACTTTATCTACATCTATGGGATCTAGTACATATGTAGATCAAGATAAATCTGGTATATCGGTTGATATCACAAAATATAGAGGTATGATTGGTTCCCTACTATACTTAACAGCAAGCCGCCCTGACATTATGTTTAGCGTCTATCTTTGCGCTCACTTTCAAGCAAATCCAAAGGAGTCTCACCTGATGGCAGTCAAGCGGATCATGAAGTATCTCAAAGGAACAACAAATGTCGGCTTATGGTATCCTAAAGGTAGTATATGCAATTTAATTGGATATTCTGACGCAGATTATGCAGGCTGTAAAACTGATAGAAAAAGCACAAGTGGAACTTGTCACATATTGGGAAATGCACTAATCGCATGGGCATGCAAGAAACAAGCATGTGTAGCACTTAGTACAGCTGAAGATGAGTACATAGCAGCAGGAAGTTGTTACGCGCAGATACTTTGGCTTAAGCAACAACTTCGTGACTACGGACTCGACCTGGGCAGCATTCCTCTTTGCTGTGACAACACCAGTGCAATCAACATAACAAAAAATCCAGTCATGCACTCAAGGACCAAGCACATTGACATACAACATCACTTTCTACGAGATCATGTACTTCAAGGAGATGTCGAGATAACATTCATAGATACTCATAATCAGCTTGCCGATATCTTCACAAAACCTTTGGCAAAGGAGTCTTTCTACAAAATATGAAGGGAACTTGGAATATTGGATGAGATTGACGTGGAAACATAAAAGAACTTCATCTGTTGTGTTTTCTCAAAATTTCACTGCAAGCAATCGATTGCACCCCTACAACAATCGATTGCTCACTGTAAGTTTTACAATTTTTTTTAATTTTTAAAGCAAGCAATCGATTGCACCCCTACAGCAATCGATTGCACTCTGTAGCTTTTGTCAAATTTCGTTTCTGTTTGGTGGAGCAATCGATTGCACCTCTGTGTCAATCGATTGCACCTACTGAAAAACTGTTTTTTCTGTTTCTATTTAATATATCCATGAATCCTTAAACCTTCCAACTACCCTCATTAAATTTTTTGACCTACCTATGATTAGCCATTACTTCTTAGCCCTAGTCTCAAGATTTAACCATAAATTCTCATATTCCCAAAATCTTAAATACCTTCAACCACTCATATCCCACATGTAATTCTATGTCTTCTATCAACCATTATAAAAATCATCTCTCATAACCTACTTCTACCATCTCTCTCAATTACCAAAACTCCCCACAAAACTCTCTCATAAACCCTAGCTCTCATTCTTTCATCTTTTTCAATGGCTTCACGAACAAAGAGGAAGATTTCAGCACAAGACAAAGGCAAAGGTCCAACCTCCTCATCTTCAGAAACTCCACTTGTTCTTCAACATTTGGATAATGACCAACGGGAAAAATTCATCAAGTATTTCCAAAAGAAGGTTGTGCAGACCCCCAAGTACGGTATCCTTTCATCCTTCCCTAAAGAATGTTTCTCTTTCCAAGAAACCTTGATTGCATGTGGGTTGGAACCAGTGATTTCCTCATCCGAGCCATATTATCCGGATTTGGTAAGACTGTTCTATTGCAACCTACATAAAGAAGAAGGCAAGCTAGTGACATATGTTCAAGGTAAAAGGATCCCGCTCTTCTCAAAGACACTTGGTAGGATTCTCAACATTCCAATGCCTGCTGCAAGAACTTCGGAAGAACACGAAGAAGTCTGGAACGCATACGACAAAAAGAAGTTCTATTGGAGCCTCAACAGAATGTCTGAAGCCGAATTCCATGCAAAAAGGGTCCGATCCTTAGGCGGCTTGGAACCATCTCGTAACTTATGGTCGGCAGGTATATTCAACATTGATGACCGATTATTTCATTATTTCATGGCTTACATAATGTTTCCAAGGGGTGGAAATCATTGCCTCGTGACTGATCTAGGAATGCAGATGCTATATACTGTTAAGAATAATATTCAGATAAATTGGGGAAATATGATCTGAAATCACATGCGCGGAATCAATGAGAAATCCAATTTTCTGCCATATGCATGGTTCATTAGTCAACCAACACTCAGATCAACAACTTTCAAGAGAACGTGAACCAACAATTCTCCTACCTGTACTCTCACCTATACATCCCGCCGTATGATCCTTCAAACCCGACTGTTCCTCCTACTCGTCCATCACCTCTCCAGATAACTTTTTCCAACCAACCAAGCTTTGACCCAAACATGGATCTATCTTAGAAATGACTGTTTTTGTTTTTATTGTTGTTATTTATCTCTGTTATTTTTGAAGTCTGTACTTTCCAGCTTTATTGTACTTTTTTATTTGACTTATGATCAAGCTTGTCCGTTATTTTCATATATTATTGCCTTAATCCATCTTTCCCTTCTTTTTGATAATGTCAAAAGGGGGAGAAGGATGTTACTCTTTTCTTGTTTATTATCTTTCCTTAAAGGTACAATTTTTCAAAATTCAAGACTATCTCGAACCTCATTACAAATTTAGAAACTTTCAACACGTCATACATTGAGGGGGAGAAAAACGTACCGGAAAGAAATCATCACAACAAAAGAAGAATGCTTTGTCATCATCAAAAAGGGGGAGAATGTGAAATCAAGATTCTCAGAGATCAACATTTGTTTTGATGAAGACAAATCACTCAAGAAGGCAAAGATGATCAACCATCAAGCATTAGGACAAAGATACAACTTTGAAGATGTTCTCATCTGAAGATATTGTCGCTACCGCGAAAATAAGGTGCCGTCAAAACAAAAGATTCGCCATCTTTCGTTATTTATCCCACAGAAAGGGAAAGGAAACGATCGGAAAAACCTGACGAAAAGGTATAAGACAAGGTCATCGCAACCATGTCTGGGTTCGGGAGTCGGTTACGCAAGGGGAAGGTAATAGCACCCCTCACGTCCGTTGTACTCAACGGGATCCACGCCTTTTGTGTTTATCTGACGGGTTGATTTAACTATCTACCTATCAAGGCTGGCTCAAAAAGGAAAGAAAACTGATTCGGCAAAGCATCGCGCTTCGTGCCTACGTATTCTCATCAGAGAACAAGAAATCAGAGTCAACGTAGTTCGGCTAACTACGGAGAATGGGGGTAGATGGCTCGCCAATACGTCAGTATTGTGCCTACGTACTCTCAACATGTGTGAGAGATCAGAGCTTACGTAGTTCGGGATAACGAAACACGGGTTTGATTCATCTGTTTTTACCCGAGTGGGGTTAACAAACAGTTCTAGCAGTTTGGTGTATGCAGCTCGCTCGTCGGAGACTCGTGCGTTACCGTTTTGCGGTAGAAATGAGAGTTAACAACACTCTTTTTATAAAACGTTTTCCTTGATTAAAGGAGCCCACGGGGCAAAAAGGGTTTGAAAGTTTGTTTGTGTCTTTTACTGAAGAAGTGTTTTTTTATGGACGTTTGTAGTTTGTACAGCTCTAGAGACTATGACTTAGGAACGAATGCGTCGCATATCGTCCACAGGACGTATACTAAACACTCTAGACGATTGAGAGGAGACCGCTCAATTATCATTTCCCAAATGGCTTAAGGCTCGTAACGTACTGTAGGAATCTGCCTTTATTACGTATTTTACTGTTGTTTTGGGAGATGAGAAGAGAGCAAACTCTATAGGGGAAACTATAAAGATTCTTACTGTTGTCATGCAATGGATTCATCCTATGATTGAGTTTGAAACAGGGAACTCCTAGATGTTATCATGCAAAGGTTTCAACCTAAAGTCCTATCATCACTTCCTTATCAAAGGAAGTGAGAGTCCTAGGGGATCATGTCAATGGGAAATAGAAAACAACTGCAAAAATCATTAAAGCAGATAAGCACAAAGCTAACAGGCTACTGAGATAAAGACATGTAAACATGCTATGCATCAGCCAAGCAGAAGGAGGAAGCCTCAACTTCTAATGCAAACAAGCAAAGAACAAGCAAAACAGACAAGCAAAGGGAGGGTCACCTCAACCTTTCATGCAAACAAGCAAAGGGAGCTCAGCTCAACCTTTCAGTGCAATCATGCTCCTAGCCTAAAATACTCTACACATGAGGCTATTCTAATGCATCAAGCAAACAAACAACCACACTACAAACCATCAGGAGAGAAAAGGTAGACTGGAAGAGCGACAAGGAAGTCATCAAAGGATGCATCCAGTTGATGTGTGTCAACACATGAGTCCATCAGAGGCTCAACCTCTTGAGGAATGCACAGAGCACTTCCTAAGGAAGGCCAGTCTCTCCCAAGAGGGATTCTATTTCAATAGGACAGATAAAGGAGTTGGGGTAAATCCTAGATGTCAATATAAAGTGTCAGCTCAATGTGCATCAGCACAGGAGTCCATCAGAGGCTCAACCTCTTGAGGAATGCACAGAGTGCTTCCTAAGGAAGGTCAGGCTCTCCCAAGAGGGATCCTATGTCAATAGGACAAAGAATGATTTAGGGAATGAACCTAGATGTCAATCTAAAACACTTGATTGATGTGCATCAACACAGGATTAATGTGTATCAGCACAAGATTCCATCATAGGCTCCACCTCTTGAGGAATGCACAAAACACTTCCTAAGGAAGGCCAGACTCTCCTAAGAGGGATCCTATGTCAATAGGAAAAAGAAAGATGGGTGAGGAACCTAGGTATCAATCAAAGGTGTCAAGGTAATGTACATCAGTACAGGAGTCTGTCACAGGCTCCACCTCTTGAGGCATGCACAAAGTACTTCCTAAGGAAGGTCAGGCTCTCCCAAGAGGGATCCTATGTCAATAGGACAAAGAATGATGGGTGAGGAACCTAGGTATCAATCTAAGGTGTCAAGGTAATGTACATCAGTACAGGAGTCCGTCACAGGCTCCACCTCTTGAGGCATGCACAGAGCACTTCCTAAGGAAGGCCAGGCTCTCCCAAGAGGGATCCTATGTCAATAGGACTGAGAAAAAAGATAGTATAAACCAAGGGAATATACTATACCAATGAATGTCAATCCAAAGCTCAACCTCCTGAAGAATGCACATAATCTAACCAAGGGAAGGATTAGGCTCTCCCAAGAGAAATCTTCATCATGACTTGAAGGAGGAAGATAGTGCAAACCAAAGGAATGTACTATACTGATGAATGTCAAACCAAAGCTCAACCTCCTGAGGAATGCACAGAATCCAACCAAGGGAAGGATTAGGCTCTCCCAAGAGAGATATTCATCATGACTTGAAGGAGGAAGATAGTGTAAACCAAAGGAATGTACTATGCTAATGAATGTCAATCCAAAGCTCAACCACTTGAGGAATGCACAGAATCCAACCAAGGGAAGGATTAGGCTCTCCCAAGGGGGATCTTCATCATGACTTGAATAAAAGAGGATAGGGCAAAGCCCAGGAAAGATACCACACAGGGGAAAGAAGCCACCACAGAACTCCTAAGAAACCCTAATGACTAGCTACAAGGATCACCTAAACTAAGAAGATTCAAAAGCTCTATCAAGGCCTAATAAATGTTCTAAAGAGGTATCTACCTAAGTTTTATTCTATCAAGAAGGAATTTGAAACCTAGAGTTAGTCTAAAGTTCACTTTAGAGGTTAAACTAGGAGGTAACTATGTTAGGATCACCTAAAGTACAATCAACTTGTAAAATATGGGGGAAAATAGGAAAATCAATCCTAAAATGCTAGTAAAAATCCTAAAGCTTTCTAAGTATGTTAAGGGATCATGGTAGAAAAACCAGGGTCAAAACCTAAATCTAAAGGTCCTAAACAATTTCTACACCTCAAGGTATGCTAAAAGGGATCCACAAGGGGAAAGTCTTAAAAACCTATCTCAAAACCATATCTAGAATCATCTAAAAAATGCAAGAAAAACCATAAAATATCCTACAATGTATCAACATTTATCATGTAAAAAAATCAGAGATTAAATCCAAGCATTGATATGGAAACAAAAATCTAGAAGTTAACATGGCATGATTTCTATTTATTGAAAAGCACATAAAAGAAAAATACAAAATTAATTGGAAAAAGAATTAAAATCAATTAAAAAATCATGACAAAATTCTAGACACATTCAAGTATCTCCAATATTTTTCTCATGATTTATGGACATCATTTTATATTTTCTATGAATTAAAATGGAACAGCCACCATATAGAAAATAAAGAAAAAAAGAAATTAAAAGGAAACATGAAGGGGTCACGCGACCAACTCGATCGGACAGCTCAGAAATGAGTTGGCGATTTAAAATGAAAAACAGCGGGAATGTTCGCGCGGTGGGGGATGGTGGTCGGACTTCGTTCCGATCATCTTAAACCTCTAGCCAAAAATCCAACTTCTTCATTTTTTAACCAAAACTTGATTTTCTTGAACCAAAACTGTGTTATTTTTCGTGTAGAATCTAAATATGAAATTTATTTCTACATTCCTCCATTAAAACTCAGAAGTCATGAACCTCCAAGAATCTCTCAAGAAATCTCAACTTTCACAAAAACGAAAATTGAAGCCACTAATCTCTTCCTCTCACTTCCTACATCAACAATCTATGTTTCTTTTCCATTTTCATTCAATAATTAGAGAGAAATTCGAACTACAACCTAAGGTGCTCTGTCAAGAATTGTCATGAAACTTAACCGTTCTAATCCTAAAATGTTCTACACACTCTAAGGATCACAATCATGTGAAAATAACAAAGCAATTCATCAAAAACAGAGCTTACGGATGAAAGATAGAAACCTGGTTTTGAACTTCAATGGAGACTTGAATTATGGATGAAGCTTCAAGCAAATTGTCCAGAATCCATCAATGAACCTCACTGAAGATTTTTGCAATGGTGATTTGGACTGAAAATGGCTCTATCTTCAAAATCAATTTTCCAAGTTTCTCCACTTTTTCTTCACTCCATTTTCTGTTATCTTCCATCAAATTCAGTTATGGCAGTTAGGAATCATCCAAGAGGTTTTATGCAATGGATATTGAGTGATTACAAGCCCAATTGGAGCCCATGGCAACCCAACTCAAAATCCAAATTTCCAAGTTTGAAGCTTTTATGTTATGGTGAGAACAAGGCCAAACCACTTGCAAACGGATCCAATTTCCTTTCTTGTGATGTAAGGAAGATGTATGGATGGGATTGAGGCTTTGAAATTGAATGGATGGTTGATTTTCATTATGTTGCTTTTTGGTGAAGAAACCATGAAATTGGCACAGCAAATGAATTCAAACTTGACTTCTTATTTTTCCAATGTTCTTAAAACATCAATTGGACTCAAAAAAAGAATAAACATGGCCTAATTTGATTCCAAAATGAATTGGTTTGAACTAGCCCTTTTCAAGCTTCCTTTTATGATTCATTCATGAATTTTTCTTCACACATTTCCCATTTTAACCCATATCAATGGATTCTTGGGTCATGGTTGGACAAATAACATCATTTTGAACAACTTTCAAGTTGAACAAAATTTAATTTGAGGTGCTTAGGTTGGTGAAATTGACTCATAATAAAAAATGGCCTATAATCTCAAATTCCCAAAATACCCTTGGCTTGCAAAGCTCATATCTTGAGTTCTACACATCCAATAATGGACTTCTAGTACTTTCTAGAAAGCTAAGAAGATAAGGAACAACATTCATGTTGGCCAAAAGTTCATGTGAATCATCTTTATAGGGCAAAAGTGTCATGCAAGTTGGTTGACTTTCAAGCTCCAAATTCACATTCCTCCGATGACCTGTAACTTGTCTGGCTCATAACTTGAGTTCTATAAACCCTATCAAGGACTTATAGTACTAAAATTAAAGTTATGATCATGCTCTACAACAATCATGTTAGGGTCAAGGTGAGATGAAAATCACATCTTGAGTTATTTGGTCTTGAAGTTAGGCACTAAACCAGGGGATTTTACACTGTCAAGCATAACAACCCTAGCTCAGGAACTGCTCACACTCTAGATTCATGATGAGTTTACCTTGAAATCATACTTTGGGCATCTTAATACATCAATCCATGATCACATGGCCTTGAAATTGGGTGTCATCCTTCCTCAAATCATCTGTTAACCTAGGGTTGACCAGATGAAACCCTAGTTGTACCAATCTAGGTAGTAGCTTCTTATCCTTTGCATAATGACCTGTCTAGGCTTAAAAATGACTTTAAATACTTCTCATGAGCTCTCTCAAGGCTTCAAGTCTTCTCCCATGGATTCAGAATCATCAGATGACTTCCCATAACTCTCAAATTAGGAGATATACAAACTTGGCCTCAACCCTCTCTCTGAGGATCTTTGGCTTCTCTGATGAGGATATCAATCCTTGAATACTTGAAATAGGATTATTAGATAGCTTCATAAACTTGCGTAGCCATTTGTTGGTAGTCATACCTCTTGATCTCCTGCACACATGTCAATGCAATGCAGATGATAATGCTAGCATGAATGCAATGAAACACATGCTATGTAAAGAAAAGGTTGGGCAAATTTTGGGGTGCAACAGGTATAATGAGAATATCCATTAAGCATTTAAGTCCTAATTGCTCAAATCTTTTAAAACATTTCTCATGACTTGTTACACTCTCACAAGCTTTTGAAAACATAATTTTTTCTAAGTTTTTCAAAGTGCAATCGATTGCACTCTTAGAGCAATTGATTGCATGATCAATTTTTTTAAACTATTTTTGATTCTGTTTTGAAGAGCAATCGATTGCTGCCTTAGTGCAATCAATTACATGCTTAAAAATTCTCAATTTTCACTTCTGTTTTAAAGTGCAATCGATTGCTGCCTTGGTGCAATCGATTGCTCACTGAACGTTTTTGAAAAATCCTTCTGAAAAATTGCATCTCTTCATTCAAATTTCTGTTAAATGTTTCCTTTGAAACATAACAACTATTCATCAATTTTTTATGAAGATCTGCATGATTTCATCAAGTGATATTTATGTAATATAAATACCTAGATTTTCAAATTCAAAACAACTCTAACTTTTACATCAATTCTTTACAATCTCTTTCAATAAAAAACTCTTGAACTTTTTCTTTAAACAATTTTCACAAAGAATTTTCTGCATCAATTTCATATCTTTTGAAAAGAAAATTCTTGAGCAATAAGTCTTAGATCCTTGTGGAAATTCCATTGAAAGAGAAGATTCAATCTCAGCATTGATTATCAATTATACATTGTTACAAATCTTACAAAACTCAGAATTGTATTTTAGTTTCCCCTTGCTGTTCAGGATTGTTGAAAGCAAGTGTGTGCATTAGAGAGGATTGTTCTCATTGCACTTAGTGTTTAGATCTTAAAGGTGTTTTAAGAACCTTTGATCTCCCATAGGTTAGAACAAATTGTACTTTGATCCTAACTATAGTGAAATCTCTTTCGTGTTGAAAGGGGAGTGGAGTACCCTCAGGGTGTGAGGGGAACCACTATAACTCTCTGTGTCTCTTTTACTTTCTGCCTTTACAAGCTTTCAAATCATCACTTCATTAAAAAGAAAGTAACATAGCCCTCTTAAAACCAGAAAATTTCAAAGAATCTAATTCACCCCCCCTCTCTTAGGCGCATTACTAACTCACACCCGGGACAACAAAGGGCCTTCTGGCTGTTTCCATGAATACACTACTCTGACCATCTCTCAGGAAAAGATCCTCTCTAAGTGCGCCAACTCAGAGTTCCGACAAGAAGGGGTCTGATTCCCTAAACAGATACAACCTAAGCCAAATACTAACAAGTCGAAGTATTGCCGGTTCCATAAGAGCCACGACCATATGATTGACGACTGCATCCATATGAAGGATGTCATTGAGATGCTGATCAGGGACGGGC
The DNA here is from genome assembly GCA_963859935.3 of Lathyrus sativus. Taxonomy (NCBI): domain Eukaryota; kingdom Viridiplantae; phylum Streptophyta; class Magnoliopsida; order Fabales; family Fabaceae; genus Lathyrus; species Lathyrus sativus. The sequence continues at coordinate 478,745,505 of OZ012737.1, read as the reverse complement.
ACTTGATGTAACATTCAAATTTTAGTAGTTATTTATTTATATTAATTAATTGAGTGATTTTATGAATTATTTGATTTATTAGATTTATTTGAATTATTTGATTTATTGAATTAATTGATTTATTTAACTTAATTTAGTTATTCGATTTATTTGATTTATTTTATTTGGTGGAATAATATGTGGAGATGGTAGAAATAAGTAATTGAGCCTATTGGATGAGAATGTGAAGAGTAAAGGTGGGGGTATGATTAGTAAATCAATTAGTTAGGGTTTTATATATAAAGAGAAAAATAGGGTTAATTAGGGAAAAAAAGAAGAAAAGAAGCTATCATAGAGAAAATGAATAGGGGAAAATAGGAGAAGAGAACCTAAGGAGGAAACTCAAGAGTTCATCAAGAAACCAAGGTAAGGGTGGGTCTTTCCATTATTATGGGATTGTATGATAGTGTGTGATGGGTAGTAACATATTTAGGATAAAAATCCCTAATCTCTATGGTGGTTGTTATATGATGATTATGTGATGAGTTTGTATGTCTTAAAACAATATTTAGATGGTTTAATTGTGTTAAAATTGTAAATATATTTGAGATAATTACGGTAGTGGATGAGTTGTAATTTTCCGAGTATGGGTTTTTACGGAATCAAAATTGGAGGTCCGGAAGACCTCAAATGGTGAAAACGCAGAAAATTCTACATGTTGTCCGTCACGACTGTTCATGTTTTAGGTCGAAATCGTTTTGGTCATAAATTTTGATCCGTAAGTTCATTTTGTTTCTTGTTCGAAGTGTCGGAAAGCTAATGAATAGAGCTAATATGTTTTGGGAGCCAATTGTGCATATGTTTTATTATTTAATTATTGTGCTGTTTGTTGCGGGTTATCAAATTATTTGTGGATAATTTATCGAATACTTGTGTGTATGCTTGCATAAGTCTATTTTGGGTGTGACAGTATGAAATGCATGATAGGTATTGCTCGTTGTAATGATAATACAATTGTGATTGTATTGTAAAATGTGTTGTATACCATTTGAAAGTGATTGTGCATGGATGATTCATAAAAATGTGCAAGTATGTGTAATTGTGTGGATTCAATTGTGATGAATTATTGAAGATATGGATGAATATTAAGATTAGGTAATGATCTTAATTGTATATGGTTGTTGAACTTGCATATGCATAATTTGTTATTAAGAGGAAATGCTTTGTAGTTTCGTGGGAACTAGTGACTTATCCCAAACCTAGAGCGGGATTTGAAAGCTTAGGGAACATGATTTTTGTGTTTTATTGGTCTAGGGAACGGACCCGATTTAGTGTAAAAACCAAAAAATAATAACAAATGATTGGTACCACATGGATGAGTTGCATTTGAGTCATAATGTGTATATGTTTGTGTTATAAAATCATGTGCAATATGTGAAATTGATGAATTGGTGAAATTATAGAATTGTGAGTATGTGCTTATGAGTGGTTGACTACTTGAGTGATAATATGTTGATGAAGCTTTTTGTAGTGTGAGAATCATTATATTATGCTTGTATGTTGTAAATTATATATTATCTTATGATTTTAGTAATTATGTGAATTCTCACCTTTCTGTTGGAATGATAATTTGTACGACATCGCTCAGGTACCGAGGAGTAGAGTTGCTTCTAGCACAAGGTAGTCGTTGGAGTAACTTGTTTTAGTTTCTCTATTTATTTTGGGTTGAGTCGTGCTCTGATCATGTAACACTGGAAATGTTTCGATTAATGTTTTAAGAGATACTTTATGCACTCTACTTTATTTTGTTATTGTTATTTGAGTTATGTGGAGTATCAGCTTTTATGCCTAAGTGATGATTATGAATGAGTTGATCATGAGACTTTCATTATGTTAATTTATGATTGAAGTAATTTCGCTGCTACATGCTACGTGAAACCATACGAAAAGAATGAATTTATTTTAAATGTTATTGAGCATGACAAGTATATCTGTGATATTTTGAATTATATGTGACACCCTTATTTAAGATGCATGATAGTTTATATATTTCGCGGGGTTTTGGAAGGGTGTTACATTAGTGGTATCAGAGCAGGTCATTCTATCAGGCCAGATTGTCTAATGTTGTTTGTCCCCTAGTATGCGGAATGTGTGTGAAAACATTGTCAATACTCATTTGTCTTTCTAACCTTTATCTGCAGTAGTGGGATTGAAACAAGTGGGGGAGAAGCTTGTGCTTCTCCAAGATGCTTCAAGTGTGGAGTGGTGGCTCAGTGTGTCGTTGAATGCTATTATAGTTTGGTAAAGATTGTTTATGCTCCATTATGATTGTCGATTGTCTATTGACAAATTTAGAAACTGATCACCTTTAATCTCTTGTTGATAGCAGATAGGATCATGTTGGATGGAATAGACGTGTCTCGCGAGCTTAGATGGTGTGTGTAGTGGTTTTTTTAGAGTCAAGCAAAGTGCTTACAGATTATTTTGATGAGTCGGTGCAGGATGGTGCTGAGATGTTTATGTTGATGCCAACTTTGAGTGTTAATGAAAGTGGGGAAGTTGGTGTTTTGCCAATTGTTTGTGATTTTACGAAATTTTTTCCTGATGACATAAGTGATTTACCGCCGGAACGTGAAGTGGAGTTGCGATGGAATTAGTTCTTGGAACTAGTCCATTATCGATGGCTCCATGTCCTATGTCCGCATCGGAATTGAAAGAGTTGAAGAGTCAAATCGAAGATCTTCTTGAGAAGAGATTCATTCGTCCGAGCATGTCACCGTGGTGGTGCACTAGTTTTGTTGGTTAAGAAGAAAGAAGGTTCTATGAGGCTTTGTGAGGACTATAGACAATTGAACAAGGAGACTATTAAGAATAAGTATCCACTTCCGAGGATTGATAATTTGATGGATCATTTGGTTGGTGCAAGTACGTTCAATAAGATATATTTGAGGTCTAGGTATTATCAGATTCGTGTGAAGGTTGAACATATTTAGAAGACTACTTTTAAAACTAGGTATAGTCATTATGGGTATTCTGTGATGCCGTTTGTTTTGACTAATGCGCTGAGTGTATTTATGGAGTACATGAATAGGATTTTTCATCCGTATTTGGACAAGTTTGTGGTTGTGTACATTGATGATATTTTGATCTATTCGAAGAGTGAAGAGGATCATGCTGAGCATTTGAAAATTGTGTTATCATTGTTGAAAGAGAAGCAGTTGTATGCTAAACTTTCTAATTGTCAGTTTTAGTTGAAAGAAGTGAGTTTCCTTGGCCATGTGATTTTGAGTAGAGGTATTGCAGTTGATCTGTCGAAGGTTGAAGTTGTATCGCAGTGGGAAGCTCCGAAATCAGTTTTTGAGATTAGAAGTTTTCTTGGTTTGACAGGTTATTATCGGAAATTCATTGAATGATTTGTCAAGTTAGCCTTGCCATTGATGTAGTTGACTAGGAATGGTCAAGCTTTCACTTGGGATGCAAAATGTGAAAAAAGTTTTCAAAAGCTTAAGAGAAGGTTAACAATAGCTCTTGTTTTGATTTTGCCTAATCCGGCAGAACCATTTGTTGTATATTATGATGCTTCATTGATGGGATTGGGAGGTGTGTTGATGCAACAATAATAAGTTATCGCTTATACTTCAAGGCAACTTAAAGTGCATGAGAGGAATCATCCAACACATGATTTAGAGTTGACTGTTGTTGTGTTTGTATTGAAGCTTAGGAGGCATTATTTGTTCGAATTGAGATTTGAAGTGTTTAGTGATCATAAGAGGTTGAAATATCTTTTTCATCAGAAAGAGTTGAATTTGAGGTAGAGGAAATGGTTGGAACTTTTGAAAGATTATGAGTTTGGTTTGTGAAGAGACTTCTCATAGAGTCAAGCTTGGTATGCTGAAGCTTACTAGTGGTATTCTTGATGAGATTCGAGAAGGTCAGAAATCTGATTTGAGTTTGTTAGATCAGTTGACTTTGATCAATCAAGGTCGAGGTGGTGATTTTTGAATTGATGAAAATGGTATCATGAGATGTCATGATAGAGTTTGTGTTCCGAATATAGTTGAGCTAAAAAATAGTTTTCTTGAGGAAGGACGTCGTAGTGGATTGAGTATTCATCCGGGTGCTACTAAAATGTATCAGGATTTGAGGAAAATATTTTGGTGGCCTAGTATGAAGAAATAAATTGCAGAGTTAGTGTGTTCTTGTTTGACTTGTTAGAAGTTGAAAATTGAACATCACAGTAATCATTGAGTGTGATGCAACCGTTATCTATTCCTGAGTCAAAATGGGATAGCATATCGATGGATTTTGTGTCTGGTTTACCTAGAACATCGAGTAATTGTGAAGCTATTTGAGTTATTTTGGATAGATTGACGAGATCTACTCACTTTATTCCAATGAGAATGGATTACCCATTGGAGAAGTTAGCAAAGTTGTACATTGAGAGGATTGTTAGTTTGCATGGTATTTCGTCTAGCATTGTGTCAGATAGAGATCCGAGGTTTACTTAGATATTTTGGGAATGTTTGCAAAGTATTTTGGATACGAAGTTGCATTTGAGTTCTGCTTATCATCTCCAGACAGAGAGGACAATTCATTTGTTTAAGGATCTTTTGAGAGCTTGTGTGTTGGAAAAAAAAAAGGTGCTTGGCATAACTACTTGCCTTTAATTGATTTTATTTACAACAACAATTTTCATTCGGGTATTGGAATGGAACCTTTTGAAGCATTGTATAGTAGGAGGTGTAGGACGCCATTGTGTTGGTATGAGTCAGGAGAAAGTGTTGTGATTGGACCTGAGATAGTCCAACAGACCATTGATAAGATTAAGATGATTTAGGAGAAGATGAAGATTTCTCAGAGTCGTCAGAAGAGTTATCATGACAAGAGGATAAAAACACTTGAGTTTCAAGAGGGAGACCATGTGTTTCTTCGAGTTACTCCTGTAACTGGTGTTGGTAGAGCGTTGAAGTTGTGTAAGTTGAAGTCATGTTTATTGGTCCTTATCAGATTTTGCAGAGGATATGGGAGGTAGCTTATCGGGTTTCTTTACCGTCGTCGCTTGCTAATCTCCATGATGTGTTCCATGTATCTCAATTAAGGAAAAACATTGCGGATCCGTCTCATGTAGTCCAAGTAGATGATATGCAGGTGAAGGATAACCTGACTATGGAGACATCACCTATGCGGGTAGAGGGTCGGGAGTTGAAGCAACTTCGAGGTAAAGAGATTGCTTTGGTGAAAGTAGCTTGGGGAGGACCAACTGGTGGAAACATAACTTGGTAGCTTGAGAGTCAGATGAGGGATTCTTATCCTCAGTTGTTCGTTTGAGGTAATTTTCGAGGGCGAAAATATTTTAAGTGGGGGAGGGTTGTAACATCCCAATTTTATAAATAATTTATTTATATTAATTAATTGAGTGATTTTATGAATTATTTGATTTATTGGATTTACTTGAATTAATTGATTTATTGAATTAATTGATTTATTTGATTTAATTGAATTATTTGATTTAATTGATTTATTTTATTTGGTGGAATAATATGTGGAGATGGTAGAAATAAGTTATTGGGCCTATTGGATGACAATGTGAAGAGTAAATGTGGGGTATGATTAGTAAGCCCATTAGTTACTAGAATTAGAGTTATGTATATAAAGAGGAAAATAAGGTTAACTAGGGGAAAAATAAGAAAATAAGCTATCATAGAGAAAAGGAAAAGGGGAAAAGAGGAGAAGAAAACCTAATGAGGAAACTCAAGAGTTCATCAAGAAATCAAGGTAAGGGTGGGTCTTTCCATGGTTATAGGGTTGTATGATAGTGTATGATGGATAGTAAAATATTTAGGATAAAAATCCCTAATTTCTATGGTGGTTGTTATATGATGATTATATGATAAGTTTGTGTGCCTTATATGTGTTTCATTTTTGAGGATTGAACCTATATCCATCAATTTCAAAGGTTTTAGACATAATCTTAAAACAATGATTAGATGGTTTAATTGTGTTAAAATTGTAAATTTATTTGAGATAATTATAGTATTGGATGGGTTGTAATTTTCTGAGAATGGGTTTTTACGGAAACGAAATCGGAGGTCCGAAAGGCCATCAATGGTGAAAAACATAGAAAATTCTACATGCTGTCCGTCATGACTGTTTATGTTTTCGATCGAAATCATTTTGGTCATGACTTTTGATCTATGTCCGTTTTAGTTCCCGTTCGAAGCGTCGGAAAGCTAATGAATAGAGCTATATCATAGTATAGATAAGAAAATTGGTTGCCTAATATTTTTATATCTAATACGTTTGGGGAGCCAATTGTGTATATGTTCTATTAATGGATTGTTGTGCTGTTTGATGTCAGTTGTGAAATTATTTGTGGATAATTTATCAAATACTTATGTGTGTGTTTGTATAATTCTAATTTGGGTGTGAAAATATGAAATGCATGATAGTTATTTCTTATTGTAATGATAATATAGTTTTGATTGTATTGTAAAATGTGTTGTATACCATTTGAAAGTGAATTGTGTATGGATGATTCATAAAAATGTGCAAGTATGTGTAATTGTATGGTAATTCAAGTGTGATGAATTATTGAAGATATGGATGAATGTTAAGATTAGGTAATGATCTTAATTCTATATAGTTGTTGAACTTGCACATGCATAATTTGTTATTAATAGGAAATTCTTTTTAGGTTCGTGGGAACTAGTGACTTGTCCCAAACTTAGAGCGCGGTTTGGAAGCTTAGGGAACAGGTTTTTTGTGTTTTATTGGTCTAGGAAACGGACCCGGTTTAGCGTAAAACCAAAAAAATAATAACAAGTGATTGGTAACACATGCATGAGTTGCATTTGAGTCTTGCATTGAGTCGCAGTGTGTATATATTTGTTTTATAAAATTATGTGCAATATGTAAAATTGATGAGTTGGTGAAATTATAGAATTGTGAGTATGTACTTATGAATGGTTGGCTACTTTAGTGATAATATGTTGATGAAGCTCTTTGTAATGTGAGAATAATTATATCATGCTTGTATGTTGTAAATTATATATTATCTTATGATTTCGATAATTATGTGTGTTGTCATCCTTCTGTTGGAATGATGTTTTGTACGACATCTCTTAGGTACCGAGGAGTAGAGTTGCTTCTAGCGCGAGGTAGCCGTTGGTGTAACTCGTTTTAGTTTCTCTATTTATTTTGGGTTGAGTCGTGCTCTGATCATGTAACACTAAGATTGTTTCGGTTCATATTTTAAGAGATACTTTATGTACTCTACTTCATGTTGTTATTGTTATTTGAATTATGTGGAGTATCAGCTTTTATGCCTAAGTGATAATTATGAATGAGTTGATCATGAGGCTTTCATTATGTTAATTTATGATTGAAGTAACTCCGCTGCTACATGCTATGTGAAAGTATATGAAAGTCATGAATTTAATTTAAGTTTTATTGAGCATGACAAGTATATGTGTGATGTTTTGAATTATATATGACACCTTTATTTGAGATGCATGATAATTTACTTTGATTATTTATATAGATTTCGCGGGGTTTATAAGGGTGTTACACTTGAAACAGTTCGCCAAAAGGAAGGAGGCTCCTCAACAAGACACCCAGGAGTCCAAGAAGGTCAAAGAGGAGGTTCCTTCTCCAGAAGAAGACAGCCTTCAGGTCGCCACGTGCATCTCGCAGCCTGAAGACTTCTACATCCCCGAGGGACTCAACGTCCCTCCTTACTTTTTTGCACACATCCCATGGGAGACCTTCCCCTCTGCCATGGTCATCTCCGGAGGGGGCTTCACTAAGGTTACCGCGGGGTCCGTAAAAAGAGAGTTCAAGCACCTTATTAGCAACAACTCGAATTGGAACTCCACCCTCGATAGGGTCCGGGAAAAGTTTGTTCCCATCTCCTTCTACCATGAGGAACACCTCGGCTAGGCTCCCAATTCCAACATCCCTCTGCTCGTAACAGCATAATGAAGCTAGTGGGATTATACCTGAGTAAATCACACACTCAAAGATACAACAGTCTCCATCGAAATTTATTTAGTCTAAAGGACAGGAAAAATATCGATAAAACCCAAAGGGAAGAGAAGCGGGAAAGGGGGTCGTTTATGCGAAAGAAAGGTACTAGCACCTTACGCATCCGTCGTCCTCGACATGAACCATTTTGCTTTCTCCTAGGCTTGGATGAGTTATCAATCTAAAGGCTTCTAGCTAAAAAAATAGAGAGAGAGAAAGGAAAAGAAAGAAAGAAAAGAATATGCTCGCGGAGGATTGGGTCCCTCATGCCTACGTATCCTCATAGTGCAATAAGGAATTCAGAGCTCCATATTCATGGAACCAGGAAAGAAAAGGAAAAGATGGAAGAAGGTGGCTCGCCAAGATTTTGCAATCTTGTGCCTACGTACCCTCATAGTGCAATGAGAAAATCAGAGCCTACGTAGTTTTGGGAACTAAGAAAAAGAAAGAAAAAGGCAACAAAGATGGTGTCAAAACCAAGAGCAAAAGGAACAAGGCAAGACACTACTCGGAAAGCAACAGAATGGTGTCAAAACCAAGAAAGAAAGACAAAGGAAAATCAACTAAGGAACTCAAAAGAGAAGTGATAACTCCACTGGGGAAGAAACAAAAGAATAGTTTTGGAACCAAAAGAATAAAGGGACAAGAATTGAAGTAAAAGGTAATATCCACAGGGGACTCGGTATGTTAATTGGCAGGCAATGATTAACCGAAGAAAGATAAGAGTAAGACTCTGCAGGGAGAGAAAAAGGTTGGTGTCAATAGAAAGACTGTGATAAATCAGAATGATAAGATTGAACCAAAAGAAGGTGTTTTGACTCTTTAGTGAAGCTTGATGTGTTAACTGATGAATAGTGGTTAACCTAAAAAAATAAAGGAGTTGGCTTTAATCGATAGATGGTGATAAACCAAAAGGACAGGTGTAGAACCAAGAAAAGGTTGTGACCCAAAGGACGGGTGTAAAACCAAGCGAAGGTTGTGACTCAAAGAACGGTACACTGACTAAACAAATAGTACTTAACCAAAGAAAAGGGTATTTGAACCAACCAAAGGTTACTAACCCAAAGGTGCGAGTGTTCGAACCAAACAAAGTTTTCTAACTGCAGAGGATTTAGTGTTTAATAGACAGACTATGATTAACCAAAAAGAATGAGCGATTAACCAAGAGAAGGTGATTAACTCAAAAGAAATTGGTTTTAATAGGAAGATCGTTGTTGCACCCCAAATTTTGACCCCTTAGATCCTCATCATCATTGTAGGATCATATTCATTTGATTAACTAACCTTAACCCATTTTCAGTTTATGTTTGTCAAGATGCAGATGAATTAGGGTTCCGTACCATCAAAATCGGGATTTCAGTGGTCTGATCAATCAATGTTTTGTATTGATTCAACCTTAATTAGGTATCCACATCATCAAATATACTCCACAGGATGAAGTAAGAATTCAATTTGAGGTGGTCACCCGGGAATTGAGAACAGTGCAGTTCAAGACGCCCGATTAGGGTTTTTGATCAGGAAAGTCAACTGTAGTTTGACTTTTGATTTAAAGAGTGTTTCAATGGTGGGATCAAGGTCCATTAAGCTCCTATGGCTTAGTAAAGTCTATCCAAAGAGTTTCAAGTCCTCAGAATGCCCGGATCACCAATGGTCGACTCGTTAGACACCGATTGATCGAACGGTTGACCGAAAAGTCAACTCTTCAACAATAACGAATTTGACTTCAAGATGTGAATCAAAAATGTTCCTCATGTCATATTACACCTCCCCATAAAATTTCATGACCATTGGATCAAGGGTTAAGAAGTAATTGCAAAAATCAAGAATTAGGGTTTCGAAACGGGCAAGACCATAACTCCTCAACCACACATCCAAATGAAGTGGTTCAAAGCTCATTGGAAAGCTCTTGACAAATCCTACAAAAGCCTCAAATTGGTACATGATCAAAAAATGCATAGATTTGGAGTTATGACAAGATTCATTTTAAGAAGGTAAATAACTTAGAAAAATTCTAAGTTATTTAGCCTTTTAAGTGGTTTTTTTCAGCAACTTTGAAGGGTTTTTCAACCTAGTTCCATCAAGAATTTGGAAATCCCAAAAACATGAAAGTTATAGAGCTACTTAAGGGCTTTCCAAATTATGGTAGAACTCCTCAATAGCATGTGTGAGCAGGAAGTTATGAGCTGTGGAAGTTAGGACGGTGAACACTTGAAACCACAATCCAACACTTCTCAAAAATCAGATTTTCACAACTTGAGACATCCTCAACCCTTGGATCATGATTCAATATGATATTCAGATGTGTAGAGGAAGGAAAATGCAGAAAAATGTAAGGTTTGAAGAGATAGAGGCAAGTTGCAACTTGTGTAATAAAATATTCAAGTGTGTAAGAAGGAGAGAGAAACTTTTCATGCCAAAACTGTTGCAGCTGGCTCACCCTACCCTCTAAGCTCACCTCAGTCACTTCATGTCCATCTCCACTTGATTTTTCTGATCTTCTTTGAACCATGGAGCTGATGGGAAGATATTTTTGCAAGATTCATTTGAAAAACCTCATGAAATTCCCTCCAAAAGTGGCAAAGTACCAAGCTGCCCTCACTCTTGTTTTCACTATAAATAGAGGCCTCTTCATTGAGTTTGAACACACTAGAGCAATCTCCAAAACCTAGAGAAACAATAGCTCTCAATTCCCTTTCATTTCCTCAAGAATCTCAAATTTTCAAACTTCTATTTTTCACCAAAAAGCTGTCTTGAGCAAAACTCTGTTCAAGATCAATTCTACCATCTCCAAGTCCCTCAAAACCATCCACACAATACCTAAACATTGTGTAGAAGGTGTCCATACATTCAAACCACTCAAAAAACATATTTTCACAAAAGTCAAACTTCACACCCTAATAGTTTGACTTTCTTCCACTTTGAAAGCCAAATTCTCACTTGAACCACTTCCTACCATTCTAACACTCCTAAAACCTCCTATACATCATATCTCAAGTGTCTAAGCCTTTAAAAACCAGCTGGAAATCACACAATTCCAACTGTCTTGAAAAGTGGATTGTTGCTTCAAGAGGAAGCAAGCTTTATCTCTTTGCAAAGGAAGGAGGATCTCTGGGTTTCTAAGCTTTTTTAGCTTGCTCAAGACTTGTCTACAAGAGGTATGTGACATTCAAAACCTTCATTGATCATACATTATCATGTTTTGTCATTTTGAGGTGATTTTGTGAAAATATACCATTGCTGCCCCCATTGTAGTTCTTTGTCAAGAACTTTAGTTTCATGGTCATGATACTTATTTTGTTAATATATTGTCATTTTAAAATGATATGTGGATGATATGTTACCAAGTTTGTGCTTAGATATCATGCCTAACTTGCTTGTGAAGATTTTGGTCATGTGGTAGATTTAGGATCCAATATTGAAATATTGATGAACTTGCCCTAGGCTTGTTAGACCTAGTTCATTAGTGATGTTTGGATTAACTTGTAAGTTACTCATAGATTCCCCCTTCCCTTGATCATGTTTGAATCAATGTGGCTCTTGTTTCCACATTATGCTATTTTCATGTCATTCTAGCTTTTTCACTACCATGAGTTGTGTGTTGGACTGTTGGCTTGCCATAATTGTATCTCTTTGTTCTAAATCATTGTTTAATGTTCATTTGATCTTGCTCATGATGTTTGTTTTGGTGGAAATGTGAGAAACATGAAGTTTGCTATTAGGGCTGTTGTGAGATTTGGTTAATTTTGCTGTCAAAACTTGGTTTTACATACCATTTCTGTTTTGGATCATTTGTTGTTTGATTTTAAGATTGGAAACTCATTTGTTTACCTATTTTGAGGATGTGTGTGGTGCTTTTATGCTCAAATCTCCTTAAATGTTTAAACTGCCTTATCATGCTTCAACTGCATTTTTCAAAAATATCATGATGCCAAACACATCATTTTCTGTTTCAGTCATTTCCTACTTGATCTATGTGCATAATATCATTGCCTTGCTCATTTGAAACTTGTGTGTGATATCATTTGCCTCAATCTGTCATGAACTTGCTGGCTGCATCTCTAAGTTGTTGTTTTCATATGTCATGAGCTCCAAAATGCTATTTTCTGTTTGGTAAGGTTTTCAACTACTTCTTGAGCTGAATCTCATATGTTAGCATCATTATGGTTTGTGTATAACAACTATTTCATCAAAGAACTCATTGCTTTAAAAATCACCTGCTGCCACATCATGTATGCCAAGACAATTTTTTTTCTCCATAATTCATACCATTATGCCAATTTTCATTCTAGCTGTCATATGCTCATTCTTGAAGTTGAAACTCATTCCTTGTCATGATAATGATGTGTACACTTGGTTTATTGGATCTATTCTTGCATGTTTTCACAATTCCACTCACAATTGCATTTTTACACTAAATCTGCCATGAGCATTACCAAATTGTTGTTCTGCTTGCACATGCCTAATCTTTAAGTTGTAACTCATCCATATGCTTGATTTTGACGTGTGAGGATGATTGGTTTGATCTAGGATTGCCTGCATTTGCATTTCACCTTCCAACTGCATTTTTGAGCTAAAAATCACCATGAGCATGCCAAATTCTTGATTGCTTACAAGATGCATATTTTCTGAGTTGTAACTCACTTTTTCCCACATTTATGATATGTGTACAATGTTTGTCAACATAGGATCATTTTCATAGCTAGATCACGTTTGCACCTAATTTCTGTCAAGCTGTTTTGAAAACCACTGTCACACACCTCACCTTGCTTTGCTTGATTTGTTCTAGGTCAATTCATATAACATTGGACCTCTAATAGCATTTGAAACTTGCATGTGCATGAATCAATCATTTTTGTATGCCTTATCATTTCTCTGTCATAACAGCCCTGCTTTATTATGTTTGATTCAATTTGCATTTTAGTATCCATTGTCTTGTTATGTGCATTCCATGAGTATCTTAAGTGCTAGCATCCTTCCCTATCATATTGTGAACTTGTGTATGACATTTAATTGACCTCATCTGTTTCCAAATCCGTTTTGATTCCTATGTTGCAAATTTATGAGTATTTGAGCAATTGACTGTTGAATTTCATTTCCATAATGTTTGTGAACATTTTTGAGGTATAGACACTTTTCATATGATGTTTTGAAGATGTTTGAAAGGTCTATTCATTCCAATTTTGGCTACTACTTGATTTTGGTTTCAATATTGCAAGTTTTCTCCAATTTCAGTTGTTAGGGCATAGCAGTCTTGTTTTTGTGCTTGAGTTTGGTTTGGTAATTGTGTATACTTGCTCCTCATTACATTTTCAATGTGTTGGTGAATGTCTCATGATTTCCTTGTTCTATTTAATCAATTGTTGTACATATCCATAATTGGACAGTTTTGCTTCATTTTCATGTTTCACTAGCAATTTATATGCCAAATCCATGATTGTTGATTATTGTCTGAGCCTTTAGTATTCTACACCTTTGTTATGACATTTGAAGCTTGTGTACAATGCCCTTTTGTGGATTTTAACTCAGACTTGATGTGTGGTTTTCAAAATGCATCTCAATTGCCAAATTTACAAGTTCTATTATGTTTACTTTTCAAGGCCTCATTTCAAAATTCCAACTGCACCATCTTGTTCCTTGTTTAAAAACACTCAAGTTTGACTAAAATTTCATCTTATTCCATTGAGTTTTGATCTAGTTATGATGAAAATGCAAATCAGCTTTAATGCCTTGTTCTTGCTTCCAACTTACCCAGAATTTCCATGAAGGCATGCCTTATATATTTTTAGGGGTGGCTAAATCAATGGATGTATAGCCACCCCAGTGGTAGAAACCTTGCTCTCTCAGGCGCCTTTCACTTGCCAAACTAGGGTTCGATCCTTGGATCAACCCTTTTTGTTGTTTTTATTTTCAATCATGTTTGAATTATTTTTCTTTATTCTCTTCCATTTCCTACTAGCGCGCGTGTGTGGCTTGTTGATTGTTGTTATGTGTTGGTAAACTAAAGGGCCTGGGTTCAACTCCCAGCTTGGCCCTTTCTCTTTTTTATTTGCTTGTTTATTTGTTTTATAGTCATAATTCATCAAAACTTCAAATATTTGTAACTTGTTCATTTTTCATCATTTTTGATCCATTCTTTTTGTAACATGTTTTTTTTAATGTCTATTTTCATATGATGTAAAAATATTGCAAGTTGATCTCAATTGTGATGTCTTTTGTCCATATTGTACTGTAGTTCTTTGTTAAGATCGCTATCCTTACTTGTTGTTGAATTCTCTTTGAACATACTTGAATTTTCTTGTGAGACTCTTGCTTCCCATGATAGATAACATGCTAGGGTTTACTCTCCTTTGGTTGTCACCATGATCTCATATTACTTTCCTCCTAAATTATGAGTCTAAACTAATTTGCTTGTGTTTGATTGTCATCGATACATGTTGTTGTTACCCTAAATGTACTTTGAGTTTATGACATGCTTACTTTCAAATTGTGATTTGTTTACATGGTTGTTACCTTCATCATGTTTCCATCTTTGTTAAGATATGCCCTCAATCTTTGTTGAGATTATGCTTCCATCTTTGTTAAGATATTTGATTACTGGTTGTAGCCATTGGTATTATTTGATCCTTGCTTATCGTAATATGCATGCTTACTTGATTATAATCTTATTCCTCTTGCTTAATTGATTATTTGCTTTGTTAAGTATTTCTTCCCCAAGTGTTGGAACTTTTTAGTTCTCATCCAAGTTGCCTCTCTCTCTCTCTCCTTCCAAAGGAAAAGTTTCTCCCTTGACCCTTGTGTCATTGGATAGCTCATCACCCCTCCCTTGACTTTGTGAAGTCATCCTAACCCTAGCTTAGTTAAATTAGCACATATGAGCCATTAGACTTTGCTATAAGTCTAGAAAACCCACCTTCACTAGGATTGTTTCTTCAACTAGAACCCTAGGATATAGTTTGTAAACTCTAGGTAAGAATCATAGTAATGATTACTTACTCCCTTTCTTGAGAGTTCAACATAGATTTAGAGAGTTTTCTTAAACTCTACACAAGCATGGATATGTTTGTTCCCCTTTGAACCTTGATCATAATCAAGTGTTCTTCAACCCTAGTGAGGTGAACTACGATTGCTTTGATTCTATCCTAGTTAGGATACGTAGGCAGAGGACGCGACGTCTTTGCGAGCAAACTTAGAAACTATCTTTAGGTTTTAACCTTCATCTTTTACCCAACCCCAAACCTTAGCAAACATTTACCAAACTTAGCATGCAAACAAACAAAAGGTTCCTGTAGAGTACTACAGATGTTTAGGATGTGAGATACCTACCCCAGGCATAACCAACCCCCGATCCCCGAATCTCTTAGCGTTGTTGTTACATTGCAAAAAGGGTTTTTCTTTCTTTATACCTTTCCTTTGGATAAATTAAAGACCGGTTGTGAATTTTAAGAATTAAAGATTCAAGTTAATCAATAGCTTGGTATCACGATTCTCACCGCAACAGAAATGGCGACTTCACTGGGGAGACTTAACTTGAGGGTTTAGCCTATTTTGTTCGATTGTATGCTATATTTGTAAATATTTGCTTAACATGTATATTTGTCAATATATTTGTTTGATTGTTGGGTATTGGGTGCTTTTGAGTGGTGAGACGGTCTTATATCCGGACTTGAGCGCAATTGTGATAGGATGGTGGTATATTCAAGAAGGCTTATAGGGAGTTGATTCCCGACCAAGCTAACTTGAGAAACCACCGCTCAGTGTAGGCCCTCTTGAAAGTTTAGTATTGTTGATCGAGTATTCGTGAAAACAATGCTACTTTCGATGAAGGAGCCCATGACATTGTGGACTTTTAGATTACATTCTACCCCCACTTTGGCCTTATTAGGACGTAGTGCAATGACTATAAGGAAGTATTTCCGAAATAGTTGATACGCAATACTACACTCAGACGAGATTCTCTTGAGAATATTATCGATTACCAAGTGATTTGGGAAATTGATAATATCCGAAAGATGGGTTGACGACTTTGGGAACTTTGTAGAACCTGTTCGGCAGATACAATCAATCCATAGTACAATCCTTGGGGATGGGTAGACCTTGAATCCATGCTAGTCCTTAAACCTAAGCTCGTGTTGTGTGCATATGCATTTGCATGTGTTTGTGCATTTTGCATTCATAACATCATATCATCATATGGTTTCATGGAACTCAGACTTTGTTGTTTGTAAACATCAGAGATCGTTATGAACAGTGAAAGAGAGAAAACTTTGAAGTACACTTACAAGGGTTTTAACCTAGATGACTTGAAAAGGTTGAGCACCTTAGTGACAGATCCAGAAGGATTTCAAAGCCGGTATGGGAAGCTGTTGTTACTCTTGAAGATAAAGATGGATAGTGGACTCCTTTCTACTCTTCTCCAGTTTTATGATCCGCTCTACCACTGTTTCACATTTCCTGATTATCATCTAATGCCCACACTAGAAGAGTATTCTCAGTTGGTCGAATTGCCCATTCTTGAAGATTCTCCTTTTCCAATTGTGGAGAAGGACCCTAAAGAACAAGATATTGCCAAGGCTACACGTTTGTGATTGGTTGATATTAAGAAGAATCTGATTACAAAAGGAGGAGTGTTTGGGTTAAAAGCAGAGTTCTTGGTTGAGAAAGCTCAGTATTATGTGGATCATTTAAGCATGGATGCATTCGAGGCTATCCTTGCCTTGCTCATCTATGGCATCTTCTTATTCCCGAGCTTTAAGAATTTTGTGGACCTCAATGCCATCAAAATTTTCTTGAAGAAGAATCCTGTGCCTACCTTGTTAGCAGATACATACCATTCTGTTCATTTGAGGAACTTTCACAATGGAGGAATGATCACTTGTTGCGCTCCTTTGTTATACAAATGGTTCACCTCACACTTACCCAAAGCCAACGCTTTTTGGGATCCAAAGAAAGGATGGTGGTCACAAAATATCATGGCTCTCACCCACTCCGATATTGATTGGTATAGTCGTGACTATGATGGGACAATGATCATCAACAATTGTGGGGATTTTGGCAATGTACCTCTTCTCAGTGCTAATGGAGGAATCAGTTATAATCCAGTCCTCGCCCGCCGACAATTAGGATACCCTTTGAAAGACAAACCCAATGATGTTCAAGTGGAAAACATTTTCTTCAAAGAAGAAGAAGAAAGTCAAGAACTAAAAGGAAATATTCTAGAGGCTTGAAAGCATCTACACAAGAAAGGGAAAAAGGATCTTGGAAGACTCAACTGTGTTTCTTTGGAACCTTACCTCTAATGGGTTCGAAAGAGAGCCATCACGCTAAGGATGCCTTATCCTAAGCAAGAGCCTATGGCTTTGAAGGAATAACACCCTTTGGTCTTCATGTCTGAAGAAGAAAAGTTAAAGATTGCTTTAGTCAAAGCACAACAAACTAAAGAAGCTTGGAAGCACAAGTATCAAATAGTCGTCAAAGAGAATGCGGAGCTCTAGAAACAACTCCAGTTGAAAGACGAAGAAGTACTCTCTTGTAATAAGAGGAAAGCACTAGAAGAACCTTATGAGCCTTAGTCTACTCCGTGGAAGATAATTATGGACAGGCTCATTTTTTAGAAGGCTCAGATGGAAAGAAAGATCGAGAAGCTCAACTTAAGGCTGCTAGGGGAACCTTGTTAGGATTCATCTAGCTGTTATTTTTGTTTAAAACTCTTGTAAGAGGAAACAATATTTTGTAATCCCATTTTGTTGATCAATGAAATGACGACCTCTGATGTTCGTAAATATCTGAGTTCCATGACACCATTTGCATTTGCATTTTCATTTCTTCTAACCATTCAAGGAAATTCAAACTTTTCTTTTTGCAGACAACAACATGGTGAGAAGAGACATGCTTCCGTTTCCGGATTTAAGATTGGGCCTTCTCAGGATGTTGGCGAGACTTGTCAGAAACCCCGCTGCTTTCATTGCCAAATATGGAGACCTACTACCGCTAATAAGTGCTCATGTCAACGAGCCCATGCTATAGGCTTTGGTTGAGTTTTACTCTACAACCTACCACTGCTTCGTCTTTCCGGACTTTCAGCTACTCCCAACCATAGAGGAGTATACTGACTACTTAAAGATTCCTTGGACTTTCACACTTCCTTATGGAAAACCGAAGAAGAGGGATTTGGATAAAGCCCTACATATCAAGCTAGAGGATTTACCACCAATGAGAGTGAAAGGAGGATGGTACGGAATGGAGGCAGGACCTCTAATGGAGATGGCCGAATATCATTATGAAAGTAGAAATTTGGGCATCTTTGAAGCAATTCTGGCATTTCTGATCTATGGGATGTATCTCTTCCCAAGCAGTTATAACTTCATCAGTGAGGAGGCGATCCGCCTCTTAATCATCAAAAATCCAGTCAACGAGATACTAGCTGATACTTATATAGTCATCCATCGCTTCATCTTGTATGATCGCGGGAAGTTCTCGTGCTGCCTTGCACTACTTGACTGGTGGTTTACTTCTCATCTTCCTAGGACTCATATCCTTTGGAGGCTTCACACCAAAAGCGCATGGATTTCTAAACTTGTCACTCTCAGGCACTATGACATCACATGGTATGACATCAGCCTCGGTGATCAAGTCATGATTCCTAGTTATGGAGAGTTCCCCAATGTGCCTCTCATTGGGACGGAAGGGGTTATCACCTACAATCCTGTTCTTGCCTGGCGTCAATATGGGTATCCTACTGGGCCAGAGCCAGAACCGGAATTGCCGAGACCTTGCTTCTGCGAAACTGGTCGCAACCCTGAACTAGAAGCCCGTGCTCAATACGCTCAAAGAGATCCTCACCTCTTGGACCTAACTCCAATGGAGAATGCAAGTTGTTTAACTTCCAGAGGGTATTTGCTTTGGTCAAAAGAAATTTCCTTGACCATGTTCTATACTCATGATTATGAGATAACTATGGAACCTGAGGTCCCCACGACTAGGGAAGAGCTAAAATACGCTTTGATCAAAGCGCAAAGAGAGAACGAAGACCTGTGGGAAATCATCTGACAGGACCAAGCTCATGTTGAAGTCCAAGAAGGAGAAGGATCATCTTGTTAGATTGATCTTTGTTTCACCATTTCCCTGCTTTCCCTAAAAAGGATTATAATCCTAATGTTGCATTTTACTTTCACTTCTTGTAAGAAAGGTCTTGCTTTTTAGCAAGGGCCTCCTATTGTAATAGATTTCAGCTATCAATGAAAAACGCTTTTTAAGTATGCCGTTACATGTTGTTCTAACTTTTTTGTTTGTAAAACAAAAAATTTGTTTTTCCTTGAATGGTTTGTGCATTTGCATTTTCATTTGCATTCGCATTTCATTCTTGCATGGGTCTTGCATCTGGGTTCCGCAGCTCATCCTTTATTCTTGTTCAGAGAGAAAGAGAGAATGAGTCACGCTGAATACTCACAGATACAACACTCGATCCAGAGCTCAAAAGAAGATGGCAGATAATGAACAGAGGTTCGATCAGATGGACAACGACATTGAAGGAATCAAGGGTGACGTCATCCAGATTATGGAAGTTCCCAATATAATCAAGGCAAAAATGGACACACAGTCTACAGTAATGTCCGAAGTCACCACAGCAGCGGCCAATGTCACAGAAGCTCCGGTTACCACTGCAGAATTCCCCTATGGCATGTCTCGGGATTTTGTGCCACCATTCAATAATATACAATCTTCAAGTCTTAATCCACTGTTTGATTCAACAATCAGGAATCCTATTTTCACTCAGGCGGGTGGACCCACTACAGTGTGACCTATTTTCAACAATCAACAACCAATCTTTGACATACTTGACGGTTCTGAAGCCGAGGATGAAAAACACAAAAAATTAAGGGTAGAGATGGATATTATGGCCAAGAGGATGAGGGCTATTGAAGGGAGCCATGTCTTTGGGTCTGATGCCAAGGACCTGTGTCTGGTTTGGTATTTCCTCATAAATTCAAAATGCCAGTATTCGACAAATATGAGGGGACTACTTGCCCCAAAGTGCACTTAATCATGTTGTCGCGGTGAAAATTGGATATCAAGCTATTAAATTAACTTGAATCTTAATTCTTTTACAACCGAACTTTAATTTATCCAAAGGAAAGGTCTAAAGAAAGAAAAACCCTTTTTGCGATGTAACGACAACGCTAAGAGATTCGGGGATCAGGGGTTGGTTATACCTAGGGAAGGTGTTAGCACCCTAAGCATCTGTAGTATTCTACAAGAACCTTTTGTTTGATTGCTCGCTAAGTTTGTGAAATGTGCTAATATTTGGGATTAGGATAAGGGATAGGTAAAGACCTAGATGTTTTTCTAAGTTTGCTGGCAAAGACATCGCGTCTTCTGCCTACGTATCCTAACTAGGATAGAATCAGAGCAATTGTAGTTCACCTTACAAGGGATGAAGAACACTTGATTATGATCAAGGTTCAAAGGGGAACAAACATAACAATGTTTGTGTGGAGTTTGACAAAACTCCCTAATCTAAGTTGTAATACTCAAAATGGGAAGTAAGATATCATGACAATGATTTTTACATAGAGTTGACAAACTCTATCCTAGGGTTCTAGTTGAAGAACACTCCTAGTACAGGTGGATTTCTTAGACTTAAAGCAAAGTCTAATGGCTTCTAAGCTAAGGACAAAGTGACTTAACAAAGTCATGAAATGGTGAATGAGCTATCCATGACACATGGGTCAATTTTCCTTTGGAAGGAGAAAGGGGAGGCAACTTGGATGAGAACTAACAAGTTTCATCACTTGGGGAAAGAAAACATTAACATAGTAATAACATGATGGAGATAAAAGCATGGTGACAACCATTAAATGAACATGTTAAAGATAAACACAAGATATGCATTGATTACAATCAAAGCAACTGATCGAGCAAGGAAATGTGACGACAGATCAAGCTTAAGTACATTCCTCAGAGGGGACAAAATAAACATGGTAACAACCAAAAATTAAATCGTAGCATGTTGACTAACATCTAAGGATATGAATGTAAACAAATATCACAAACAATCAAAAGTATAACAAGAAAGAATTCATCTGCGTACGTGAAAACGATCATAAAACATACTCAACTTGCAAGTGGTTAAAAGGGATAAAAAAAATTGGGCAAACATGGAATTTTAAAACATGACATAAAAGTAGACATAAAAACAAACACAATTCAAAAATAATGGATGCAAAATGATTAAAAATGAGTGAGATATGATTTTTTGAAGTTTGGGTAAAAAATGGTAAAAAATGACAAAAGGGTTGCCCTCCTCAGGGGTCGAACCCAGGTAAAGCTGGTACAAGGCGCTTAGGTGACAAGGTGATTACCACTGGGGTGGCTGTACATCCAAGTACAAATGCCACCCCATAAACATATAGGGCGTGTATTCAAGGCAGGCTTGTCAAAATGAACAACCAAGATATGAATTGCATTTTGATATGTAACTT
The DNA here is from genome assembly GCA_963859935.3 of Lathyrus sativus. Taxonomy (NCBI): domain Eukaryota; kingdom Viridiplantae; phylum Streptophyta; class Magnoliopsida; order Fabales; family Fabaceae; genus Lathyrus; species Lathyrus sativus. The sequence goes on along the minus strand of OZ012737.1, from coordinate 478,724,026 downwards.
CCTCAATTCTCAATGGTTTTGGGTGAAATTTTAGTCTAAATCATGTGGAATTTCACAAGGAGCAAGATGGCATTTTTAGATTTTTGAAATTCCTTCCGCATTTCAAAACCCGATAGCACTTACATTTGGATGCTTGAAAATGAATTTTGAAACTCATGACCTATTCTAATCATTTCCAACTCAAACCAAACACATACACACACTATAAATATGTAGATGACTGAGTGTGAGCAAAAAGTAGGGCTAAAACAAGCCGTGGTGAAAAATGTTGTTCAAGTTGCAAGAATAGCAAGTTGTGATGCATGAAGGATGCTGAATTCAGTTCTATGCATACTCAAATCCAATAGGCCACACACACACATTGTAAAAATGATGATGGATGATTTTGAACACAAAGATTGAGCCTAAACAAACTGTGACAGAAAATGAGGTTCAAGTTGCAAATTTGTGTTTGTGGTGTGCATGAAGATATGCAGATCCAATTCCAGCTAGTTTTACACCATTCCAATCATATACACACACCATACAAATGCTCATGAATGAATCCAAACACAAATTCAAATTGAAAACAAGATGTTCTGAGAAATAGTGTTCAAATTGTAAATGTCATGAACAGGATGCATAATGGTATTCAATTCTGATTCTAGGCAATTTCAAATTGGATTAAATGCACACACATATTGAAAATATGATAATGAGTGAATTTCAATCAAGAGTTTTGGATTAGAGCAGTTTGAAATAAGAAATGGTATGCAAGCTGTCAAATTGTCATGAGAGGTGCATGATGTGGTTCAGTTTTGATTCCAAACATATTTAGGTCAAATGAAACATATACACACTACACATACATTGTATTGAGTGAGTTTAAGCCAAGAAAACAAGTCCAAAATGGTCTGTGGTGAAAGTGGTACTCTAGTGCAAAGTTTGACATGTGTGATGCACTAAAGAGTACAGTTTGTGCATATTTACACCAAGTGAATCACATATACATCTTGAAAATATGTTAACAAATGAAATCAACCAGAAGAAATGGTTCAAAACAGACTGTAAAAAAAATGACATTTAAATTGCCCTTTGGTATTAGGATGATGCAGTAGGATGTTCAAAACCAGATTCAAGCACATTTTTATCATATGAATCACATACACATCTCTCATATATATAAACAAGTGAGTTCAAGCAAGACAAATGGTTCAAAACAGCTTGGCACAAAAAATGACTTTCAAATTTCATTTTGGTGTTTTTTGCAAAAACAGTAGGATGTTCAAAATTAATTCTAGGCATCTTTACACCAAATAGACCACATATACATCTTGCATACATGTTAATGAATGATTTTAAACACCAAGATTGGTTCAACATGGACTGTTATAAAAGATAGCTTTCTAGTTGCAAATTTAGGTTGTGAAATGCATGAAAATGTTCAAATTCAATTCCAAACATTTTTAGACTGAACTAACCATATACACACCACACATACATGATATTGAATGAGTTCAAACACAATTTGAAGCTAAGAGAGGACTGTCATGAAAAATGAGGGTTGAGTTGTAAGTTTTGGCATTTTGATGCAACATGAAAAAGTGCAGTTCAACATTCTAAGCAAAATTTGATCAAGGTAACTATACATACATATTGAATACATGATGTTGGATGAATTTGATCACAAATTTAAACACCTCTTGGCCTGAGATCACAACTGGTATGTTCATGACACAATTTATGCAAGACAGAGCATTTTATGAATGAACAAGCAAACCAAAGGGGAACAACTCAAACCAAAAATACATATTCACCATAATAATGATTTTAAGTGTGATTCAGCCTAACAAACAGATGTAATGCAGTCATAACATGATTTGGCCTATGATATGGTCATGACACATTTTCACATAATAAACTCAACATACCAAAACATGAGATTATGATGTAAAGAAAGGAATGGACTGTCTACATACCTCTTGTAGGCTACGTTGAGCAGTTTAGAGCACCAAGAAACCCAGAGGAACTTCAAATGCACCTAGCTTTGGAGATTTCTTCTTCTTGAAGCTAGAATGCAAATTTCAAGACAATTGGAGAAATAAACTCCACCAATGACCCTTAACAATTTGGACAGTTGAGAAATGATATATGTGAGGTGTTTGAGTGATTAGAACATCAAGAAAATGTCTACAACAAGTTTTGACTGATTTTGTGTATTGTGGTCAAAGTAACTTGGTATGGAAGTTGACTTTTTGGAGAATGAAGTTTTTGAGTGGTTCAATGGTTGGAACACCTTCTATATCATATTTATGGGTTGTGGGGATGATGTTTTGTGAGTTTGAGTGTGGAGAAATCGTTTTGGCAGCTGGACTGTCAAGACAGATTTTTCATGGTTTTGATGGGTTTTGAGATTTTTGTGAAAATGAGTCAAATAGTGGAAAAGTGAGAGCTTTGTGTTTCTCTGGTTTTTGAGGGATCTCTATTGTCCTGAATGAAGTGGGGAGTGCCTCTATTTATAGGCAAATGAGAGAGTATGGACAGATTTGGAGATTTCCCTCTTAGGAGGGAAAAATTACATTTTGGATCCATCCTCCCAAAAGAGGCTTTCTTGGCTTGGAGGTAAGCTTAAAGTCAAGTATCATGATGAGTTTAGTGTGTCTAAAATTAGGATAAAGTGTGTAGGCTCATGGCTGGTGCAGAACTTACTTTCCACCTCTTGCTTGTTTATAATTTTTTAATGCAAGTTGCATATGCAACTTGCAAGTCCACTTGCAAACTTGGCCAATTCCATTTGCTCTGCATTTTCATTGTATTTCCATGCTACAAAGTCTCTACATATAAGATAAAACATGTTTCAAAAGCTGAGATTGATCCAATTGATCAAAGGAATGATTTTTGAAAGTTTGTCAATATGGGACTCAAGTGTGAAAACACCAACTTGCCAAATCCATAACTCTCAGCTTACAAATCCTTTTGAGATGTTCTAGTACTTTCTAGAAAGCCCTCAAATAGCTCTAAACCATTCATGCTTTCATGAGTTACAAATTCTCAAAGGAACTTGGCCAAAAAGCCTCTCAAAGTTGCTAAAAAATGAGCTTGAAAGTGAAATATTTCTAAGTCTTTTTCCCTTCTCAAAATGAATTTGGTCATAACTCCAAATCTATGCATTTTCTGATCATGGACCACTTAGGGACTTTTGTAGGATTTGTCAAGAGCTTTCTAATGAGCTTTGAACCAACTCAATTGGATGTGTGGTTAAGGAGTTATGGTTTAGCCCCTTTCAAAACCCTAATTTCCCGATTTTTCGATTACTTCCTCATCCTTGATCCAATGGTCATGAAAATTGATAGGAAAGTGCAAAATGACATAAGGAACATTTTTTATTCACACTTTGAAGTCCAATTCCTTAAATTTGAAGAGTTGACTTTCTGGTCAACCGTACGATCGATCGGGGACTATCGAGTCGCCTGTTAACACTCTGGACCTCTTGAGACTTTGATACTTCTTGAATGAACTTTATTAATCTATACGAACTTCATGGATCATGATTCCACCATTAAAACACCTTCCAACACCAAAGTCAAACTACATTTGACTTTTATCGGTAAAAAAAAACCTAATCGGGGCTCCTGGGCTGCACTGTTCTTGATTCTGGAGTGACAACTTCAAATTGGATTCTCAATTGACATCATATGATACCCTTGATCTTGTTTCATGATTGAATTAGCCTAAAACTTGGATTGATCACAAACCTTGAAGCTTCGATTTGACTGTACACAACCCTGATTCATCTGTAACTTGACAAAGACAAACTTGTACTGGGTTAAGGTTAGGTAATCCATGAGTATGCTCCTAAAATGATAATGAGAATCTAAGGGGTCAAAATTTGGGGTGCAACAGTTGCCCCTATTTAAATATCTTCACTAGATGGAACTGAGAGATGACAATCCTCGTAGAATCGCAGTGAAAGGTATTTAAATATAGAAAACCAAAAATTTTATCCCTTAGATCCGATGATATGCAAAAGGACAGGTCATGATATGCTATGAATTATAAATGATGCTTTATGGTGTTTGGATGCAAGACATATGTAGATGAAAGAAAACAAAATAACGAGTAACTACTCATAGGGACCTGGCATTGTGGACTCGACACTGGGGAAAGCCGAGGTTTATCAATCAATAGTTCAAACATGACTAGTGATAACTGTTGCACCCCAAAATTTGCCCACCGGTTTTCTGACTTTGACTGGCTTTTGCTTCGTTTTTCATCTGCATATCATTTTCGCATTTTGCTCGTATTATCAGCCGGATTGAATTTGTCAGGATTTTAGCCGCTTTGCTCGCGTTTCAGGCGAATCAAATTAATTCAAACGAGAAGTTCAGTGTCAAAATCGAGCGAAAGTCGTTTTCCTCGTGATAATTCAATCCATGTCGATAATATAGGCGCATTTCGGTGCTCGCCCGCTTTTTCCATTGCATTTTGCATTTATTTATTATTTTTGCTTTATTTAATTATTTAGAATAGTTATTTATTTCTTTCTTTAGAATAGATTTTATTTTAATAGTTTTTAAATAGTTTTTTAATTTAGTTAGAATTTTTATCAGAAATAGTTTTTATTTATTTAGAATAGAAATAGATTATTTTTATAGCATAGATTTAATTTGTTTTAGAATTATTTTAATATTAGAATTAATTAGATTTAATTTAATTTTAGAGATATTTTAGGATTTTAGAATTAAGTTAGTAATGTTAGAGATATTTTAGGATTTTAGAATTAATTAGATTTGATTTAATGTTAGAGATATTTTAGGATTTTAAAATTAAATTAGTATTTGTTAGAGATATTTTAGAATATTAAATAATTTTGAATAGATTTTTATTTTCATATAGAAATTATTTTATTTTATTTTAGTATTTTTTTTAAATAGTTTTGTTTAGATTTATGTATTAAATAGATTTTTGTTAATATTAGGATTTATTTGTAATTAATTTTATTTAATAGTTTTGTTAGAATTTTTCTTTTTTTTAAAAAAAGTTATTATCATTTTATTATTTATTACATTAGAATTAGTTTTAGTATAGAATATATATATTAGTTATTATTATTGTTTATTTATTAATTAGTTTAAAATAGTTTTTATTATTTAATTTTAATTTTTTTTTTAATGTTCATATAATATATTTTTCTTTGTGTATATAAATTAACGAAAATATAGTTGTCCTAGTGGATGGACTAGCTTGTATTATATTGGAGGTATGGGGTTCGAATCCCATCTGCAGCATTTTTTCTGTTTTGTTTCGTTTTATTATTTTTGTTTTGTACATATAGTTATTTATGTGATTTCATTAACGAATATATATATCTGCTACAGCGGTAAGGTGTGTGTGTGTTTTGCCTGAGGGGTGGGGTTCGAATCCCATCCCCAGCATTTTTGTTTTTTATTTTATTTTATCATAAACTGTACTTATATTTTGTATATGTATATATTTTATATTTTAGTTTGCATATATATTTTTTGTATTATATTTTAATTTTATTTTTTCATAAACTGTACTTATATTTTGTATATGTATATATTTTATATTTTAGTTTGCATATATATTTTTTGTATTATATTTTAATATATATTTTTTATATTATATTTTAATATTAGAGTTCATCATATACAATATTCTATCTTCCTTTAACCACTCCAAGTGCCACGTGGCAGCCCTATATAGGGTGTGCCACTATTCATCATCCCTTCACAGAGGAAAACCCTAGCAACTCAGCAGCCTCCAAAATCCCAAACCCTAAAAACATAACAGACCAACAACCCTAATTCCTACCAGCCGCAAGACTCTCCCAACTACCCATCAACATTCATCATCAACGTCATTTCCTTCTCTGCCGCATCAACAACACGACAACCCACGAACCATCCCTCTTCCCAACTTTCTTCTGCATAACTGCAACTAAACCCTCTGTTACAATTCGAAATTCATTCAAAACCATCCTCAACCATTCACCTTCTTCACCGAACCCTTTTCTCCTTGAAAACCCTCTACGTGTGCTCCTGTGAATACCGTCACTAACTTTCAGAACCTCCCCCAATCTTCCATTAATAAAACCTTTCCAAATCACCAACAACCACCCAAAGCCTCAGAACAAAACAGATCTACAAAGCTGAACATTAAACAAAACCAAAAAAAAACCAGAGTAGAATCAGAAGAGAGATTGAGAAATAGAAGGAGAAGAAGAAGAGGAGGAACGAAACACGTGTGCATGAAGGAGAGGATAAACACGATGAAAGAAAGGGTGGAGGTTGATCGGAGTCGGACGAATGGTAGATCTACTGGGGTCTCGTTGACGCTTTCTCTGTTACGTTTTCACTTCTGAGTTCCAAATGAAGTTGTTTTTTTTTTTTTTTAAGAAAAAGAGATAAACGATGGCCTCACCTAGAAATTGTGCCCTGTTAGCTTCTTTGTTTTTTTTTATTATTTATTTTTCTTTTATTATTATTATTCTTTTAAGATTTGTAAAGAGTGAAAACAAAGCTGAACATTTGGTTTGAAGCCCATAATGTCTATTTTCCAAGTACACCCCCACCGTCTTTTTTTTAACCCCTTCTGTTTGTTTTTTTTTTAAAAGAAAATATAAATATTGTTTTTTTTGTTTTGTAAATATATTATATTTATTATGTGTATATATATATTATAGTATGCTTTTACAATATTTCTTTTAAAGTTTATTATGTATATATTCTAAGTTCTTATATTTTGTATATTTATTTCTTTAGAGTTTTTGTGTATATATAATGTTTAGAAGTTTATTTCATTTTAGAGATAGGTTTTATTTCACATTTCTCATTGGACATTTTGTCCCATTTTCATCTCTGTTGGGTCGATGACGAGACCTCCGTAAATCGTTATTAAGTCAAACTGTTGATAAATAACGTTGGATCTGAGACCATTTCGCCTTCAACGCTTATCCTCCTAAAACCTCGGTCTCGTACCGAGTGTAACTTCGAAAATATTTTCAAGTCATTTTCTTTGTATTGAATTAAACGAGGGGATTAAGTGTAGACTTTCTTCCTCTCCGAGTGTCGAGATGCTCACTGTAGTGTGGGTGGTTTAGACACTCGTCTTTCAATACGAAGACTTTTCCACCCCTTTTCCTCCTAAGACCTCGGTCCCGCACCGAGTGACTTTTCAAACCTTCCTTCCTAAAAACCTCGGTCTCGGACCGAGTCCATCTTTAAACCATCTTTAATAAGAGAATAAATTTCTCTTTGTATCGAATTAAAGAGAGAAGATTAGGTGTAGACCTCTTCTTCTCCGAGCGTTGGGATGCCCACTGTAGTGAGGGTGGTCTCGATACTCGTCTTTCAATACGAAGACACGACTTCTTTCATCACCTCTCCTTTCACAATTTCCTTCTGTAACCTTTCACACCTAAAACCTCGGTGTCGCACCGAGCGCATTTTCAAATCATTTTCACAACTAAACTTGAATGGTCGTGGAGTGGTTAGGCGTAGGCCTTCTCCTATCCCGAGTGTTGACGTTTACCGTAGGGTTCTCTGTCGCAAAACACTTACCATTCAAAGCCAAAAACACCTTTAATAAGAGAATGAAGTTCTCTTTGTGTTGAACTAAAGAGAGAGGATTGAGTGTAGTCTTCTTCCTCTCCGAGTGTTAGGATACTCACTGTAGTGTGTGTGGTCTTGATACTCGTCTTTCAATACGAAGACGCCTCGTTCGCCACACCTTTTTATAACAAAAACTTTGAGATAACGAATTGGGTACTACCCGTAGGGGTTACTATCCGAGGACCTGTCTCGCCCCCTAAAAAACGATCCAATCAATCAAACGTGACTCCTTGCCCCGCGTGGCGAAAACTAATCAATCTTTCAAAAGGATATGTTACGTCCGTTCTACCGCAAACAGGTAACGCCTAAGTCTCCAACGAGCGAGCAGCAAAACACCTAACTGCTAGAATGCGCACGATAGCATCATCCATAAAAAACATCAACACACCGTAGGCCGAACTACGGCTGCTCTGATTTCTCATGCCAGATGAGAATACGTAGGCACAAGACGGCGATGTCTTGGCGAGCACTTTCCCCCCATATCTGTAGTTCCCCGAACTACGTCGACTCTGACTTTCTCACATCTGTTGAGAATACGTAGGCCTAGGACCGCGAAGTCCTATCGAGTCCTTTCTTTCCCTCGTCACCCCTTGTTTCCCGTTTCTAAACCTTTCCCTTAACCCTTTTGAAACACACTTCTTATAGCATAATATTTAAGCAGGTAAATTCACACATCGACAAACAAAAGGTTCCCATCGAGTACGATGGATGCGAGGGGTGCTAATACCTTCCCCTTGCATAACCGGCTTCCGAACCCGTTCTTGGTCGCGAGACCATCTTATCCATTTCTTTCTTAAAGGTTTTCTCGATATTTTCCTTTCCCCTCATGGGATAAATAAAGTTCGGTGGCGACTCTTCTGTCTATCTTTTTCGCCTCCCCGTCGTTGCGCGATGCATTTTTTCGAGTAGCGACAGCTGGCGACTCTGCTGGGGATACCCTAGCAAGCCACGCCTATTTTGTTTGTCACATTTGTGCTTTATTTGTTTTGCTATTTATTTTGTGGTTGTGTTTCTTTCTAACCTGTTGGGTTTATTTGATTTGGTTTGTGAGGATAAAGCTTTCTACCCGAGCTTTCGAGTATGCACTAAGTTAGAAGGTGGTTTCTTTCTGATTTGCGAGACTTAGGACTCGTTGAGTTGGATCGAATTCCACCGCTCAGATGAGACCCCTTTGGGATGATTATGTCTTACGTGTAGTCGTAACGACGTCTTTATTTCCAACTTGGGAGTCCGCGATTCTGAGGACCTTTTGTAGAACCTTATTCTGAAGGTTGCTAAAACATAACTCTGTGTTCATCCTTTTGAAAGGATTACCGTCTTACGAGTAGTCGTTTTGATGGGAAACTTTTGAGGGTTAGTGCATGGGACTTTGTTTGAAAAGCCTTTGGGATACCCTCTTATAAACCAATAGATTGCCCACCCGAGGTGAGAGATATCTCGTTGTGTTGTGTTGCAGGATTTGTGACTTTGATCCTTTGTGTGTTGCATTAGCATTTTGCATTGCATTTCATTTGCATCTCATTTTTGCATATCCATCCTCAACCGGAGCAAAGAGATTACCAGTCTTTTGTCCAACCCGCAGTTGATTTCCCGACATTCACATTGGATTTGAGTTAGCTTCTGGAAGGATCATGGACTCAGAGGAGCAGAATTTGGTTGTTACGAGGGCAGAGTTTGAGATGATGAAGAATCAGTTGGATCAGCTCATGGAGGCCATGTCAGCTATGACAAGAGGAGAGACCAATGTTCAGAGGACTCCAGTGAACAATGTTGCTCGAGCTCAGCCTGTGCAGATTCCTGTCGAAGATCAAGAACATACTACTGTCAGAGATAGAGATTCATCTTCTCTCCATGACTCGGACTATCAAAACTTCACCTTCTCTGTGCCAGATTCCCAAAGAGTTGTTCCGAAGATCACTCCTAAAGACCCTCAGACTGTTGAGTTTATGAGAAGATATCGTCTGTTGGATGAAAAGCTTGACGCCCTGATGGGTCAAAACACTCTTAATTTGAATGCTTCGAGCATGTGTTTGGTGCCAGGTCTTGTGATGCCTCCGAAGTTTAAGGCGCCCAATTTTGAGAAGTACCAAGGGGATAGTTGTCCGAAGCAGCATTTGGTGATGTTTTGCAGAAGAATGACTTCGTATGTCCACAATGACAAGCTTATGATTCACTGTTTCCAAGACAGTCTGAGTGGGGCATCTCTGAGTTGGTACATGCAGTTGGAAAGTAGTTGCATCAAATCATGGTCAGATTTAGCCAATGCCTTTGTGAAGCAGTACAACTACAATCTCGACATGAATCCCATCCGCATGCAGTTACAAGAATTATCTCAGGCGGACAATGAATCTTTTAGAGGATATGTGCAGAGATGGAGAGAATTTGCTGCTCGTGTTCAACCACCGCTTCAGGATAGAGAATTGGTTGACATATTCTTGGGTACTTTGAAAGGCCATTACTATGAAATATTGATTAGTGGCGGAACATTAAACTTTGCTGACTTAGTGATAGCAGGAGAACGTATCGAGAGCGGAATCAAGAGTGGAAAGATCCGAGACATCTCAGATACCTCAGTTTATGAAAGTGAATCAGTTGTCAGCTCTAAAGAGGAATGGGAGAAAGAAAGTGATGATATCCCGAAATCTCCAATACCTCAGATTCAGTTTTCAGACGTTTCGAGTGTTCAGAGTCAGCAATCTGTTAGGTCTGTGTATCAGATATTTTCTCCCCTTCAGAGTCAACATTCATACCGTTATCAGCCGCGTCAGCACGCCCGACGAAGACCGAGGAAGCCAGAGAGGCATTTCACTCAGTTGCCGTTGTCGTACAGTCAGATATTGCCAGACTTGATCAGAGGTGGTTTGATAGTGCCGAAGAAAACTGATCCAGAGACTTCTCCACATCCTTCAGATTCTGATGTCAACGCCCGTTGTGAGTACCATGTTGGGGCACAGGGGCATTCAACTGAAGACTGTAAGGTGCTTAGAAGCCAGGTCCAGACTCTGCTGGACTCCAACAGGTTTTCAATCACGCCTCAGGGTATTCAGATCAACGATCTTCCTTCGTCAAGTCATATGGGTTCGGCAGCTAATGTCATGGAGGGATTCACCGAGAGCATATGTTCAGAAGAGTATCAGACAGATTTCGATGAGCAATTCTAAAAATGGCTGGTTCAGCAGCAAATCAAGACTTGAAAGCCCAGTTCCCGAAGCTGGCAATCTTTTTATGTCATTGCATTTGTAGTTTCTTTTCTGTTTAAGTGTGAACTTATTTGCAAATTTCATTTGTAAGACGTGTTTGTTTTCGATTGACAATGATAATGAAATGAATATGCATGTTTTGATTAAATCCATTCGTGTTCACTCAATATTGCTTTTTCATTAATGTCAAACGCTTGTTTAAGCGGAATTCCTTGAGGGAGGATGACGAAGTTTAAAGACGCAAGCTTCCGAATGTATGCTTTTGAATAAAATCTCTGCTGATGATGTACAGGCATTGTTTTAATCCCTAAACACCGGAGATATAAGGATGTTAAATCCCTTGTCAACCCCTTTGAGCCTAGTAGTAGGAGTTTCTTTCTGAAAACGAAAAACCCTCAATCTTAACCTAGGGCAGGGTAGATGTCAGTTAATTCGACCGAGCATCCAGATTGCAGAAGGAGCGTTCCCCGTTCGAGGATCAATCACACCCGTAGAGGTCGTACCTAAAAAGCCGAGAAGTGAGACAGTCACAATCCTTTCAACAAGTCAGACCAGCTGGTGTCACATTGATTTGTTCCGAAAAAAGAAAAGAAAAAACAGAAGCCCGCTAAGTCGATAACTTGAAAACAAGTGGCTTAGGCAAAAATTAGGGCATCCCGCTGGACTTTGAGATCAGAATATATACTCAAAAAGTCAGTCCAGGCAAAAATAGGGGAATGAAAAATGACGAAGAACAAGTCGTGTGAGCCAGACACCAAAGACGAAAAGCGAGTGACTGTCACTCCGAAAACTTATGGTTTCTTGAACCATCACTCCTGTCAGTCAACCTTTGAGAGGCGAGCGAGTGTCGAATTAGCTGAACGTAGGATTGGAGAACATCAAGGAGAGTGGGTGGGTTAAACAGAACTTTGAGCCTCATATCCTTTCTTTCAAACCGTGAACCTAACCAAGTTACAACCTTCAAAAGTCCTAATTGAAGCAAGTTTGTTTCGAAAGCATACTTCGGTAAAGATCGCGTCGAAACTGACTCCTAAAAGGATTTTCTTACCCTATGGGTATTGATGTTGACATTCCGATAAGTGATTCATTCACTATACATCACAACTTTTTTCTAGTGAACAGACTTGGATTTCAAAACTGTCATATGCATTACATTGATATTATCATTTGCAAAACAATTTGTTTTACTTGCGAGTAAGTACTTGACAGCAGGAAAGTTTCTACAGTGGAAAGTTTGATCGGTAAGACGCAAAACACTTGAGTACTCCGTTGAGCAGGGGCAAGGCATATCAAATGATCATCAAAGGAGTCAGTCATTCGAAGATCAGTTAATCTGGGGCAATCAGGTCGAGATTCGATAAATCTCTCGAAGTCAGCCAGGGGCACTTCTCTACAAATCGGCCAATCAGGGGCAAATCACTTCAAGGCTGGGGCAGATCACCCTAAGAGCACATAGGCTATCTTTATCCAGAAGGCAGTTAATCTGAAGCACCTCTCCGAGGTTCATGATGCTGAGGCAGTTCATATCAGACCAGCAGGGTACAAAGCTTTTAGATCTCCTTTCAAGGAAGATTTATACAGAGAACCCACAGGCTGGGGCAAGTTTGGAAATAAAGGAACTTTTCCTCTCCACATCTTCAAAGCTACTCAGAGCTATTCAAGCAGGTGCAGTCAATCTTCAGGTTCAAGATGAATGTCGGGAAGTCGTAACCCTTCACCTGTCTTCCCCAGCAAGAGCCCAATCGTCATTGGCGTGTGTAAGCCATCCCTAGGAGAGTCCAATCATACTTGGAACATCCGGTTATTCCTAGTAGAGTTGGCTTCACCTCTTCAGCATTTATTTTGCTGGAGTGATTCTTTCAGATCCAGTTCTCCCCAGCAGCCCGAGCCTGCATCTGCATTTTGCATATAGTTATCATATTTGCATCATCTTTGCATTTCATCCTCAAATGCGTAGCATTTCCATTTCATATGGAGCATTACGCCATAAAACATTTCAAACATATGCATGCGAAGCATAAGCCAGTTTTTGCTAGCCTTCTGTGGCAGTGTGAATCACTCTGTAATCAGTCCAGGGGCATTTATCCAGCAGCTTTGTTCAGACAGCTTGTTGGTTTACTCGGATTTCAGATCATATGACGGTTATGATTTTGTCCATCAATCTTCTGATGATGACATTCCCGAGCAGCTTTTCTTTCCGTCAGTTCCTATTGACGATGTGTTTCCCCAGCAAGTATTTTCTCCGTCTATCATTAGACGTCGTGAGTATGGTTTTCTTTCCGTCTATCTTTAGACGATGTGGTTCTTCAGACAAGTTTTCTTCCTGTCTATCTTTAGACAAGGTGATAAGATCAAGTGCATGTTGATCTGGCCTTCGGAAAGGTATTTTCTCCGTCTATCTTTAGACGTTGGGAGTTTGAGTATGGTTTTCTTTCTGTCTATCTTTAGACGATGTGGTTCTTCGGACAAGTTTTCTTCCTGTCTATCTTTAGACAATGTGATAAGATCAAGTGCATGTTGATCTGGCCTTCGGTGTGGTCTTCTCCGTCTATCTTTAGACGTCGTGAGATTTGGATATGATGTTCCTCTCGTCTATCATTAGACGATGCGAGATTTGGATATGATGTTCCTCTCGTCTATCATTAGACGATACGAGATTTGGATATGGTTTTCCTCTCGTCTATCATTAGACGATACGAGATTTGGTTTTGATATTCCTCTCGTCTATCATTAGACGATGCGAGATTTGGTTATGATTTTCCTCTCCGTCCATCATTGGACGATGTGAGTATTTTGGATATTGTTCTTCCTGTCTACCATTAGACGATGTGAGTTTTGGATATAATGTTTCTCCGTCCATCATTGGACGATGTTGAGAGTTGACGGCGATGTCAGGTGCTTATCAAATTTATGTTTGTCTGGCGGTAATGTCAGAGGTTTATTAGCATCGTGGTTGTCTGGCGGCGATGTCAGAGTTCTGTATCCCCACAAGTACTTGACGGCGATGTCGGGTGCTTCTCAGAATTATTGTTAGCTGGCGGCGATGTCAGATGTTTGTCGAATTTATGATTGATGACGGCGATGTCAGGGTTATCTCACTAGGTTTGTATTTTTCTGGCGGCGATGTCAGATAATTTTGTTTTCCCAGCGGCGAGGTTGGATGTTTTTTCTGGCGGCGATGTCAAATATTCTCGTTCTTCCAACGGCGAGGTTGGATGTTAGCTGGCGGCGATGTCAGGTAATTTTGTTTTCCCAGCGGCGAGGTTGGATGTTTGTTTCTGGCGGCGATGTCAGGTGTTTTAGTTTTCCAGCGGCGATGTTGGATGTTTTGGTTGTCCGACGGCAATGTCACACGCTTTATTTATGTGAATGACTGGCGGCAATGTCAGGTGTGATTTACCGATTGATTGTTTTGAATGTCTGACAGCAATGCCAGAGGAATTTTATGTGGAGTTCTGACGGTGGAGTCAGATGTTTTAGAAATTTGATATTGATGGCTGACGGCGATGTCAGAGGTTTCTTTTGCGGTTGGCAAATTTCCGGGTTCTTTTGTATTCAATCACCTTTTACCATGGATGTCTGAAAGTGGTTACTTTTCATCCCTTCTGGTCCAAGTCGATTGAATAGGGGCAGCTGTTGCACCCCAAAATTTGCCCACCGGTTTTCTGACTTTGACTGGCTTTTGCTTCGTTTTTCATCTGCATATCATTTTCGCATTTTGCCCGTATTATCAGCCGGATTGAATTTGTCAGGATTTTAGCCGCTTTGCTCGCGTTTCAGGCGAATCAAATTAATTCAAACGAGAAGTTCAGTGTCAAAATCGAGCGAAAGTCGTTTTCCTCGTGATAATTCAATCCATGTCGATAATATAGGCGCATTTCGGTGCTCGCCCGCTTTTTCCATTGCATTTTGCATTTATTTATTATTTTTGCTTTATTTAATTATTTAGAATAGTTATTTATTTCTTTCTTTAGAATAGATTTTATTTTAATAGTTTTTAAATAGTTTTTTAATTTAGTTAGAATTTTTATCAGAAATAGTTTTTATTTATTTAGAATAGAAATAGATTATTTTTATAGCATAGATTTAATTTGTTTTAGAATTATTTTAATATTAGAATTAATTAGATTTAATTTAATTTTAGAGATATTTTAGGATTTTAGAATTAAGTTAGTAATGTTAGAGATATTTTAGGATTTTAGAATTAATTAGATTTGATTTAATGTTAGAGATATTTTAGGATTTTAAAATTAAATTAGTATTTGTTAGAGATATTTTAGAATATTAAATAATTTTGAATAGATTTTTATTTTCATATAGAAATATTTTATTTTATTTTAGTATTTTTTTTAAATAGTTTTGTTTAGATTTATGTATTAAATAGATTTTTGTTAATATTAGGATTTATTTGTAATTAATTTTATTTAATAGTTTTGTTAGAATTTTTCTTTTTTTTAAAAAAAGTTATTATCATTTTATTATTTATTACATTAGAATTAGTTTTAGTATAGAATATATATATTAGTTATTATTATTGTTTATTTATTAATTAGTTTAAAATAGTTTTTATTATTTAATTTTAATTTTTTTTTTTAATGTTCATATAATATATTTTTCTTTGTGTATATAAATTAACGAAAATATAGTTGTCCTAGTGGATGGACTAGCTTGTATTATATTGGAGGTATGGGGTTCGAATCCCATCTGCAGCATTTTTTCTGTTTTGTTTCGTTTTATTATTTTTGTTTTGTACATATAGTTATTTATGTGATTTCATTAACGAATATATATATCTGCTACAGCGGTAAGGTGTGTGTGTGTTTTGCCTGAGGGGTGGGGTTCGAATCCCATCCCCAGCATTTTTGTTTTTTATTTTATTTTATCATAAACTGTACTTATATTTTGTATATGTATATATTTTATATTTTAGTTTGCATATATATTTTTTGTATTATATTTTAATTTTATTTTATCATAAACTGTACTTATATTTTGTATATGTATATATTTTATATTTTAGTTTGCATATATATTTTTTGTATTATATTTTAATATATATTTTTTATATTATATTTTAATATTAGAGTTCATCATATACAATATTCTATCTTCCTTTAACCACTCCAAGTGCCACGTGGCAGCCCTATATAGGGTGTGCCACTATTCATCATCCCTTCACAGAGGAAAACCCTAGCAACTCAGCAGCCTCCAAAATCCCAAACCCTAAAAACATAACAGACCAACAACCCTAATTCCTACCAGCCGCAAGACTCTCCCAACTACCCATCAACATTCATCATCAACGTCATTTCCTTCTCTGCCGCATCAACAACACGACAACCCACGAACCATCCCTCTTCCCAACTTTCTTCTGCATAACTGCAACTAAACCCTCTGTTACAATTCGAAATTCATTCAAAACCATCCTCAACCATTCACCTTCTTCACCGAACCCTTTTCTCCTTGAAAACCCTCTACGTGTGCTCCTGTGAATACCGTCACTAACTTTCAGAACCTCCCCCAATCTTCCATTAATAAAACCTTTCCAAATCACCAACAACCACCCAAAGCCTCAGAACAAAACAGATCTACAAAGCTGAACATTAAACAAAACCAAAAAAAAACCAGAGTAGAATCAGAAGAGAGATTGAGAAATAGAAGGAGAAGAAGAAGAGGAGGAACGAAACACGTGTGCATGAAGGAGAGGATAAACACGATGAAAGAAAGGGTGGAGGTTGATCGGAGTCGGACGAATGGTAGATCTACTGGGGTCTCGTTGACGCTTTCTCTGTTACGTTTTCACTTCTGAGTTCCAAATGAAGTTGTTTTTTTTTTTTTAAGAAAAAGAGATAAACGATGGCCTCACCTAGAAATTGTGCCCTGTTAGCTTCTTTGTTTTTTTTTATTATTTATTTTTCTTTTATTATTATTATTCTTTTAAGATTTGTAAAGAGTGAAAACAAAGCTGAACATTTGGTTTGAAGCCCATAATGTCTATTTTCCAAGTACACCCCCACCGTCTTTTTTTTAACCCCTTCTGTTTGTTTTTTTTTTAAAAGAAAATATAAATATTGTTTTTTTTGTTTTGTAAATATATTATATTTATTATGTGTATATATATATATTATAGTATGCTTTTACAATATTTCTTTTAAAGTTTATTATGTATATATTCTAAGTTCTTATATTTTGTATATTTATTTCTTTAGAGTTTTTGTGTATATATAATGTTTAGAAGTTTATTTCATTTTAGAGATAGGTTTTATTTCACATTTCTCATTGGACATTTTGTCCCATTTTCATCTCTGTTGGGTCGATGACGAGACCTCCGTAAATCGTTATTAAGTCAAACTGTTGATAAATAACGTTGGATCTGAGACCATTTCGCCTTCAACGCTTATCCTCCTAAAACCTCGGTCTCGTACCGAGTGTAACTTCGAAAATATTTTCAAGTCATTTTCTTTGTATTGAATTAAACGAGGGGATTAAGTGTAGACTTTCTTCCTCTCCGAGTGTCGAGATGCTCACTGTAGTGTGGGTGGTTTAGACACTCGTCTTTCAATACGAAGACTTTTCCACCCCTTTTCCTCCTAAGACCTCGGTCCCGCACCGAGTGACTTTTCAAACCTTCCTTCCTAAAAACCTCGGTCTCGGACCGAGTCCATCTTTAAACCATCTTTAATAAGAGAATAAATTTCTCTTTGTATCGAATTAAAGAGAGAAGATTAGGTGTAGACCTCTTCTTCTCCGAGCGTTGGGATGCCCACTGTAGTGAGGGTGGTCTCGATACTCGTCTTTCAATACGAAGACACGACTTCTTTCATCACCTCTCCTTTCACAATTTCCTTCTGTAACCTTTCACACCTAAAACCTCGGTGTCGCACCGAGCGCATTTTCAAATCATTTTCACAACAAAACTTGAATGGTCGTGGAGTGGTTAGGCGTAGGCCTTCTCCTATCCCGAGTGTTGACGTTTACCGTAGGGTTCTCTGTCGCAAAACACTTACCATTCAAAGCCAAAAACACCTTTAATAAGAGAATGAAGTTCTCTTTGTGTTGAACTAAAGAGAGAGGATTGAGTGTAGTCTTCTTCCTCTCCGAGTGTTAGGATACTCACTGTAGTGTGTGTGGTCTTGATACTCGTCTTTCAATACGAAGACGCCTCGTTCGCCACACCTTTTTATAACAAAAACTTTGAGATAACGAATTGGGTACTACCCGTAGGGGTTACTATCCGAGGACCTGTCTCGCCCCCTAAAAAACGATCCAATCAATCAAACGTGACTCCTTGCCCCGCGTGGCGAAAACTAATCAATCTTTCAAAAGGATATGTTACGTCCGTTCTACCGCAAACAGGTAACGCCTAAGTCTCCAACGAGCGAGCAGCAAAACACCTAACTGCTAGAATGCGCACGATAGCATCATCCATAAAAAACATCAACACACCGTAGGCCGAACTACGGCTGCTCTGATTTCTCATGCCAGATGAGAATACGTAGGCACAAGACGGCGATGTCTTGGCGAGCACTTTCCCCCCATATCTGTAGTTCCCCGAACTACGTCGACTCTGACTTTCTCACATCTGTTGAGAATACGTAGGCCTAGGACCGCGAAGTCCTATCAAGTCCTTTCTTTCCCTCGTCACCCCTTGTTTCCCGTTTCTAAACCTTTCCCTTAACCCTTTTGAAACACACTTCTTATAGCATAATATTTAAGCAGGTAAATTCACACATCGACAAACAAAAGGTTCCCATCGAGTACGATGGATGCGAGGGGTGCTAATACCTTCCCCTTGCATAACCGGCTTCCGAACCCGTTCTTGGTCGCGAGACCATCTTATCCATTTCTTTCTTAAAGGTTTTCTCGATATTTTCCTTTCCCCTCATGGGATAAATAAAGTTCGGTGGCGACTCTTCTGTCTATCTTTTTCGCCTCCCCGTCGTTGCGCGATGCATTTTTTCGAGTAGCGACAATAACTGAGAGGAAAATTTCACACGGGGATGCAAAAAGTCCAATGAATATGACAATCTCACTAGGGAAGAGCAAACACTCCACTGGGGAGAGAAACAGATTTCCAACGGGGAAAAAGAGCGACTTTCTACTGGGGAAGTGAAAGACTCGAGTCACAAACCTCATTGGGGATGATCAGATGAGGAACTTCCTATAGCGAAGAGTTCAAACGGGATCTTTAGGAATGGACTTTAGAACCAAAACGTTGACTGGGCAAATCAAAGGTTTTACTGGGGATACTAATGTCACCCAGCTTTAACAAATAGTTCAAACGGTGCTAGTAACCACTAGACTTCCTGGAGGTAATGGTAACGACCAACCTGAGATGATAACAAACGAGGTTTCTCAAATCCAATCGGTAACACATAGGACTTTGACTGGGGAAATTGGTGACGACCAAATTTCAAGAAATGCCAGTAACCAACGGACTTAAAGGAGATTGGTAACGACCAAGTCCGGGTACCAATGACGATTGGATTTCAAGTAATGCCAGTTACGACTGGACTTTAAAAGAACACGGTGACGACCAAATCAGGGTATATCAACGCATGTGGTTATGAGAATGCTAGAAAGCTATTAGGCTTTAGCTGGGGAGGTTGGTAACGACCAAACCAAAGGATACCAATAATGATTGGATTTCACCTGATGCCAGTTACGACTGGACTTCATGGGGAAGGTTGGTGACAACCAACAAGATACCAATGACAATTGGATTTCGAGCATCTGCCAGTTATGATTGGACTTTAAACGGAAATCAATTAGTAACGACTAGACTTTATAGGGGATTTGCTAGTGACGACTAGACTTCCAAGGGAAAAAGTTGGTAAAGACCAAACCAAAAGATAATAACGAGTGAAGTTAAGACAATGCCAGTTATGACTGGACTTTAAAGGAAAATATGGTGACGACCAAAAAGAATACCAATAACGATTGGCCTCCAAAACAATGCCAGTTACAACTGGACTTAAGCGGGAAATAACTAGTTATGACTAGACATTCACGTGGAACTGACAGATAGCACACCGAATCCAAGAGACAAAATGAATCACACTAAACCCAAGATGAAGGATGTATGTAGATTTGGGAAGTAAACCCAATCCTAACTGGAGAACAGAGCTTCAAACAAGCTAGTTAGATCTGATAGGGTAACTTCAAACAAAAAGCCCAGAAATCCTCTGTCGGGGATGAGTCCTCATATCATCATAAGAGGTTCTGAGAGACAGCCTTCCAACTTGATACTCACACATGACCAACGGAAAATCAGCCGCTCAACTTGCCTATACTTCACCAAGGAGTGCAATAGGATTGCGTATCAAAGTTTCTGCTACCCTGAGGTTTCGGGGAAGTATGATTTTCCTCGACTCTTCTCCATGAGCTGAAGTTTTTACGTTTGTTAATCTTTTCAAGTTTTATTCAATAATTTGACCCCTATGCTTTCAAAATTATCATTGATCAACGAACAATATTTTGCATAACAAAGAAAATAACGGAAATAGTAAATTTGCAAAAGAAAGAATGGCTCAAAACTGATTTTATTCAAGAATGAAATCTTGCAAATGACAAAATTCCATATAAGTTTTACAAGCGAAAAATGGCAATGTGGACAAGGTTACATTGAATCCCATGACCAAACTATCCCTAAAGACTAAAAACTCCCCAAAATCTTTGCTTCTGACGAGAGCGGTTGAGATGATTTCTTTGTAGGATCTTCTGTGGTAGTGACAACTCATCTGATGCAGTGAAACGCCTTTGTCCCTAACGTTTGCCTGGATCGCCTTTTCAAGTTTTCAATCCACCGGGACGCTCATTTTTGCCTAAGCCGCCCTTTCGGGTTTTTAACTTAGCGAGCTCTTATTTTTCTTTTTCTTTTCTCTCTCTTCTTTTTTCTTTTCTCAACCCTAACTTTTTCATAAGCCGCTCTTTTGAGTTTTCGGCTTATCGGGTATTTTAGGCGTAATATTTTCGTACTGCATCAAAATTCACTAGATGAGTAAGCTGCTCTCCATCCATGGTAGTGAGGATTAACGAGCCTCCTGAGAAGACTGTCTTTATAACAAACGGGTCGTCATAGTTGGGCATCCACTTTCCTCGTGCATCCTTGTGAACTGGTAAAATCTTTTTGAGTACAAGCTCCCCTTCTCAGAATTCTCGGGCGTGAACTTTCTTGTCAAAAGCTCTCTTGATCCTCTTCTGATATAACTGACCATGACACATTGCAGACATGCGCTTCTCGTCGATGAGATTCAACTGATCAAACCTTTCTCTCACCCATTCTGCTTCTTCAAGCTTGGTTTCCATTATGACTCTCAAAGAAGGTATTTCGACCTCAATAGGAAGTACCGCATCCGTTCCATATACCAAAGAAAAAGGGGTTGCCCCTGTTGAACTGCGGACAGACGTTCTGTACCCGTGCAAGGCAAATGGCAGCATTTCATGCCAATCTTTGTAAGTTTTCACCATCTTTTGTAAAATCTTTTTGATGTTTTTATTCGCAGCTTCTACAATTCCATTCATCTTGGGACGATAAGGATAAGAATTATGATGTTCAATTTTGAAGTCATCGCACAATTCTTTCATGATTTTGTTGTTTAAATTGGTACCATTGTCTGTTATGATTCGGCTCGGAATTCCGTAACGACAGATAATCTCCTTCTTGATAAAACGGGCCACCACATGCCGATTAACATTGGTGTAGGATGCGGCCTTAACCCACTTTGTGAAATAATCAATAGCAACCAGAATAAATCGGTGTCCGTTAGAAGCTTTTGGCTCAATTGCCCCAATCATATCAATGCCCCACATAGAGAAAGGCCAAGGTGATGACAACACATTTAACAACGTCGGTGGTACATGCATCTTGTCCGCATAAATCTGACACTTGTGACATTTCCTGGCATATTGAATACAGTCAGTTTCCAAAGTCAACCAGTAATAACCAGCCCTCAAAATCTTTTTAGACATAGCATATCCATTGGCATGAGTGCCAAATATTCCCTCATGAACATCTTGCATTAACAAATCTGCTTCTCGTCTGTCGACACATCTAAGCAGGACCATATCATGATTTCTTTTGTAAAGCACATCATTACTGAGAAAGAACTTGGATGCTAATCGCCTCAGAGTTTTCTTGTCGAGTGACGTAGTATCGACTGGATACTCTTGTTTTAACAGATAATTCTTTATGTCATGGAACCAGGGCTTATCATCAGTTTCTTCTTCAACCATCTGACAGTAGGCGAGCTCGGTCTTACGTTCAATTCGAATGAGAGTGGCATCATTGACATCCCTGATTTTCCATATTGAGGCTAACATGGCTAGGGCATCGGCAATGTGATTCCCAGATCTCGGGACATGCTTGAAGGTGATTTCATCAAAATACTCAATCATTTTAACAATGTAGGCTCTGTAGGGGATCAAATTCTCATGTCTAGTTTCCCAGTCACCAGTAACTTGATAAATAACCAAAGCTGAATCCCCACTGACTTCAAGAAGTTTGATTCTAAGGTTGATAGCTGCTTCGAGGCCGAGAATGCATGCTTCATATTCGGCGATATTGTTTGTGCAGTCAAAATCTAACCTGGCTGTGAATGGAGTGTAACCACCTTCTGGACTCATTAAAACGGTGCCTACACCATGCCCAGTGTAGTTGGAGGAACCATCTAACATCATTTTCCACCAAAGACTTGTCTGCGGACCTGGCTCTTCACAATCCTTTACCAACATAATGTCCTCATCCGGGAAATCAAATTTGAGAGACTCATAATCTTCAACTGGTTGATCCGCAAGATATTCTGACAAAACACTACCCTTGATAGACTTTTAGGCTACATACTGGATGTCGTATTCTGATAATAACATATGCCAACGGGCGAGCCTTCCAGTCTGAGCAGGCTTCTCAAAAATATACTTTATCGGATCCATTTTTGAAATCAACAAAGTGGTATGACAAATCATGTACTGCCTCAAGCATCTAGCAGCCCATGCTAAAGCACAACAATTTTTCTCCAGAAGTGAATATCAGCTTTCACAATCAGTGAACTTCTTACTCAAATAATAGATAGCATGTTCTTTTCGTCCGGACTCATCCTGTTGACCTAACACACAACCCATTGAATTCTCGAGCACTGTCAAATACATGAAGAGAGATCTTCCTGGAACAGGAGGTATCAAGATCAGAGGTTCTTGAAGGTAACCCTTGATCTTATCAAACGCTTGCTAACAATCTGAATTCCAAACGACCGTCTGATCCTTGCGTAACAATTTGAAGATGGGCTCGCAAGTAGGAGCCATGTTGGAAATAAACCTGGATATATAGTTCAACCTTCCAAGGAAACTTCTGACTTGATTCTCAGTTTGTGGAGCTGGCATATCTTGAATAGCTCGGACTTTATCTGGATCCACTTCAATCCCTCGGTGGCTGACAATGAATCCGAGTAATTTCCCAGATCTTACCCCAAAGGTACACTTGGTTGGATTCAGTCTCAACTGATATTTTCTGAGTCTCTTAAATAATTTTAAAAGATGTTCCAAATGGTCCTCCTCACTCTGAGATTTTGCGATCATGTCGTCAACATATACCTCTATCTCCTTGTGCATCATATCATGGAATAAAGCCACCATGGCTCTTTGATAAGTAGCACCTGCGTTCTTCAGACCGAAAGGCATAACTTTGTAATAGTAAGTCCCCCACGGAGTAATGAAAGTAGTTTTTTCCATGTCATCAGGATCCATCTTAATCTGATTGTAACAGGAGAAACCATCCATAAACGAGAAAAATGCAAAACGAGCCGTATTATCCACCAACGTGTCAATATGCGGCAAAGGGAAATCATTCTTCGGACTGGCCTTGTTTAGATCCCTATAATCCACACACATTCTGACTTTCCCATCCTTTTTCGGTATAGGTACAATATTGGCCACCCATTCGGGATATTTGGATACTGCCAGGAAACCCGCCTTAATCTATTTCTTTACCACATCTCGAATCTTAAGAGCCATGTCAGGTCTTGTTCTTCGGAGCTTCTGTTTAACCGGTGGGCATTCTAGTCGAAGCGGTAACTTGTGAACCACTATGTCAGTGTCTAATACCGACATATCTTGGTATGACCAAGCAAATACATCTACATACTCTTTCAGAAGCTCCTCTAGTTGCTGCTTGACCTCTGCCCCTAGAGCTGCCCCAATCTTGACTTCTTTCTTGTCTTCTTTGGTGCCAAGATTAATGACTTCTACCTGTTCTTTGTAGAGTTGAAGCTCTGCGTACTTATAATGTGCCCATTTTACCAGTTCTCAGGGATTTCAAAATCTTCGTCCTCATCCTCAGCTTGGTATATTGGTGAATCAAAGTCAGGAGGGAATGCAAAGTCATAGGATTCAACGGGTTTTAGGACATCACTGCACGTTGGAATGACTTAATTTATTAAAAACACACAAAGACAAATGCAACACATAAAAGAGAAAATTGTTTTAGGTTTTTTAAGATTGCCACTTTTCTTTTAAAATGAAAGTAAAAGCAGTAAAGGAAATAACACAAGGAAATTAACAAAATAGTTCATTTTTCATTGATTTTCTTGAAAGCACGGGGCCCTTACAAAACATTCCTATAGCCTTGGGCATGACTATGGAGATTCAAAATAACAACAAGAAAAGAAAGACAAACAAATTACTTTAACTTAGAAAAGACCATAGGAATATCGATAGCTTCCCAGTTGCTCAAGGCAGATTCGCCATGATACACTAATTGTTCAAGGTTTTCATCTTCAAAATCTTCTTCCACAACACTAACTTGGAATCCTATGCTGATGAATACTTCTTGTATAGTCTTTGGGCGTCCTTTGTCATGTGTCGGTGCTTCATCGTGAGTTGGTTTGTAACCCAACCCTTGGCGATCCATCTTTGGCTTCACTTCAATAACCTCTCCCCAACCTGCAGGAGTACCTTCTTCAAGTATAGACTTGATGCTCTGAGCAGATGCAAAAGATGGACCGTTCTTAGCCATTGTTTCTTCTAACATTACTGCGTTAGCTATCTCGAGTTCCTGAAAGGAAGTTTCTAACGCGCCCTCATCTGCCTCAATATACTTGAATGATGACAGATTGCTCACCATTAGGTCCTCTTCACCGTGTACATTTACCAGCTTGTCATTCACAACGAATTTCATTTTCTGATGCAATGTGGAAGTTACTGCCCCAGCTTCATGTATCCAAGGCCGTCCCAATAAACAACTGTAAGCCGGGTTAATATCCATTACTTGGAATGTGATAATGAACTCGTGAGGTCCTACCAAGATTGGTTACTCTACTTCCCCAATAACTGTCCTTCTTGATCCATCGAAAGCCTTAACAATCAACGACGTTGGTTTCATTTCTGCCCTTGCATATGCTAACCTTGTGAGCGACCTTGCGGGTAATACATTCAATGAGGATCTAGTGTCGACTAAAACTCGTGCCATTGTGTCTTCTTGGCACCTGACAGATATGTGCAACGCACGGTTGTGATTACGTTCTTCTTTTGGCAACTCTGCATCACTAAAACTCAGGGTGTTACATGCAGTAATGTTGGCTATCACTGAGTCAAATTGGCCGAGAGTTATATCTTTTGTCACATGTGCCTGCCT
Source organism: Lathyrus sativus (assembly GCA_963859935.3). Classification (NCBI taxonomy): domain Eukaryota; kingdom Viridiplantae; phylum Streptophyta; class Magnoliopsida; order Fabales; family Fabaceae; genus Lathyrus; species Lathyrus sativus. The sequence continues at coordinate 478,698,587 of OZ012737.1, read as the reverse complement.
CAATACCTTTTGCAGAGCCTCTTTATGAGCTGGAGAGTTCATCAAGAGAGACAAGATCGATATCTTCAATGGGGTTTGGTGAAGCTGATCAATAACCCTGTAATCACTTTTCCGAATAATCCTTAAGAATTCCTCGTCGTCTCCCTCAGTATTTGGTACCTCTTTTACTTTTGTCGCGGCAGGAGTAACCTCTTTTGGAGCGACTACTGTTACCTTTGGATGATAGATTCGACCACTACGGGTCATGTTGCTTGTACCTGCAATATTTGTCACGTCCACTTGGTCATCTTTCACTGTCTCTTCCTGACTAACCCTCCCAGATCCTCGGTCTATCACAGTCATGTCATATTTCCATGGAACGACCTTTGTGATTTCAAAAGGAAATGGCCTTGGTTTCTGAATAACAACCGGTCGTGGCTGATCCGTAACCGATCTGTTGAAAACAGGCTTCACTCCTTTGTTGGCCATTTTGAACACCGGAACCTTCTCACCTTTCTTTGGTAAATTAAAAACAGGCTCAATTACCGAAACTTCTTCTTTCCTCACCTTGCTACACACTTGTAATACCCCATCGTCAATCAATCTTTGTATATCTCCTCGTACCACATCACACCCTCTAGAATCAATAGAACATTCTTCACAATCGTTATGGGGATCCTCTATCAATCCTGCTTTTAGTAGCTTCTCGTGAAGTAACCTTAATGGATTCTTGATCTCTGACACACTCCGAACTATCCTTTCATCTGAAACTTCCTCTAGCGCGTTAACCCCTCCATGATTCGGTAACGGATTACTTTTCACATTCGGCGGCACATCATCAAAAGACAAGATCTTCTTTTCTATCAACTCCCTGACAAGATGTTTTAAGGCAAGACAACCTTCTAAATCATGACCGGCAGCGCCTTCGTGAAAGACACAATGAGCATTTGGATTATAGTGAGGAGATGTAGTGTCTGGATTCAACGGTCGCGTTATTACCAATCCTTGCTGCACCAAGGAGGGGTACAACTCTGTGTAAGTCATCGGTATCTGAGGAAGTGGAGGTTTTGTTGTTGGCCTCCGATTCTGGTAGTTCTGTCTGAGTTCCTGAGTTCTAGGTTGATGATGTTGTTGATAGGGTGTAGCGTTGGGCGCTCGTTGATACCCTTGTTGGATTGGCTGATATACTGGTGTTGGCACTTCCTGATAACTGGGAACAGGATGGTTGAAAGCCGGAGTTACAGTTGCCACATATGGTTGTTGGGCATACTGCAATGGATACATTGGTCGTTGTTGCTGAGATTGCTGAACATAACTTGGTTGAGGCTGCTGAACAAAGCCTTGCTGAGGTTGCTGATATTGTTGGTAAGGTTGTCTCCAGGTGCGACTCTTTCTTCCCACAACTATAGCATTTGTTTCTCCTTCTTTCTTTTTATGAACATTACTGCTGAACTTCTTAACATTGTTGTTACCGGAACTGCTGGAACCACTAGCCACCTTCCCATTCTTCATTCCTAACTCCACTCTCACCCTCACTGCTACTATATCTGAGAAACTTGCGGTTACACTACTGATCATCTTCTCATAAAACACTGGTCTTACCGTATCGACGAACCAATCAGTCAACTCTTTTTCACTCAAAGGAGGTTCTACCTGAGAGGCAGTCTCCCTCCACCGTTGTGCATATTCTTTGAATGATTCTGAACTCTTTTGTGACATACTCAGTAACTGTCTTCTATCAGGAGCCAAATCCATGTTATACGTGTAATGTTTTATGAAAGCATCAGCCAAGTCTTGAAAACTGTGAATACGAGACTGATCCAAACCTAAATACCATTTAGTAGGAGCTCCTTTCAAACTATCCTGGAAACAGTGAATCATCAACTTATCATCTTCCACGTGTGCGGCCATTCTTCGGTAGTACATAATCAGATGTGTTCGAGGACAAGTAGCACCAGAATACTGATCGAAATTGGGAATCTTGAATTTTGGTGGAATTACCAATCCAGATACTAAACACATATCTCTGGCATCAGTACCAAAGATGTCGTTTCCTTCCATTGCTCTGACCTTCCTGCCTATAGTCTCTACACTTTCTTTCAACTTATCATGTCATCCACTCTCTTCTTCATATCCATCAAGACCTTCATACATTTGTGGAGGATTACGGAAAACAGGGCGTGCTTGAGTCTGAACAGAAGGCTGAGTGTAAGTAGGAATAGCTTGAGGAAGCTCTGCCCCTAGGGGAACTGCTTGCTGGTTGGCTGTTGGTGGAGGTACAAAGCCAGGTGGTAACCCGTATGGCAGAATATTTGCAACAGTGACTGCCTTTGGGATCGGATATACAACTACACCAGCGATTTCAGAAACAACAGTGGCTTGAGTGTCCAACTTTGCACGAATGACCTATAGGGCTTCTATGATCTGCCCCATGTCTCCTCGTATCTCTCCGAGTTCATTATCAATCCTGTCCACATCTAAATTTTGTCCTTCCATTCTTAGGCCAGCTTGGGCTCGAGTATTGTATCGGTGTTGAGGATTCAGTGTGATTCTCTCTGGAAATAAGACAGCGAGATGAGACACAACACAAGAATATGCACATGCAATGCTTATGAATGCAAAAATGCAAAATGCGAAATTTAATCATTCAAGGAATTTCAAAGAAATATTTGCAAACATTATAACGATGGGGAAATAAAACAGATTCAAAGTCTTCATAGATTAATAACTGAGAGTTTTACAACAACGATTCTGAAACTGAAATACAAGTCTTTAATACAGATACATGATGAAATAAAACGAAAAACGAAAGGATCTTAGATCTTCTGGTTGGAGGGCCCTTCGTCTTCTGGATGATTCTTCTTTCCACCTTGATGGACCAACTCTTGAAGCTCTTCCTTCTCTTGCATAACCCTGAAATACTTATCCCTCCAAGTTTTTCCTTCCTTTTCAGCTTTTGCCAAAGCAGCTTTCAATTCTTCTACGAGAGTAGGTTTGGGTGAGTCAGGCTCAAAGCGAGTATAAAACATCTTCAATGCTGCTTCTTTTACCCATGATAAGTAAGATTCTGAAACAGTAGTGTCGTGGTAACCTAGGGCAGTTACTCCCCCCGTGTGGACATGATGCCAAGCATACACAATTCGAGCCCTGTAAGCGGGATTCTTCCGCTCTTCAATGTAGAAGTTTCTCAAAAAGTCTGGGTCTGGTTCATTCTCCATCGGGTGCCCCAACTGGCGACGAGCTAAAATAGGATTATAGCTGATGCAACCATTAACATTGATAAGCGGCACATTCGGGAAATCCCCACAGCTTTTAATCATGGCAATCCCCCCATACCTAGGGTCATACCACTTAATATCTAAATGTTTGAGTAACAACAGCTTTTCTATCCATGAGAGCCCATTCTGCCTATCCCAGAGGGCTGGAATTCTTGGCAAGTGCGAAATAAACAGCTTGTGCAAGAGAACGGTGCAACACTCAATCTGACCAATTCCATAACGGTTCCTACGGTGGATGGAAAAGTACACATCAGCCAACAAGGTAGGTACATGATTCTTGATTAAGAAAAGGTTGATTGCATTTGCATCTACAAAATCATTAGCAGTCGGGAACAGGAACAATCTGTAAATTAGTAAAACCAGGATGGCCTCGAAGGCTTCAGAATTATTTGACACGGCATAACTTTGAGCTTTTTCATATAGGAACATAGCTGGAAATCCATATAGCCCTCCTTTAGCAACCATATGAGATCGGACTTCGTCCACCTCCAAATATGCGGCCTCTGCAACTGCTCTTTCATTAGGAGTCCCTTCTCTTCCAGAAAATGGTCTAGGAGTGACGCCTACTCCCATCAGGGCGGAATATTCTTCTAAGGTTGGCAGCAACTGATAATCTGGAAATGTGAAACAGTGATAGGTTGAATCATAGAACTGCACGAGTGCAGACAACATCTTTTCATATACTTGAACTTCTAGCAAAGAAAACATATTCCCATACTTCTCTCTGAATGCCTCGGGGTCTTCTACTAAACTTCCCAGTTTCTTCAAGTTCTCCAATTTTGGGCTTCGGAACACAATCTCTGGTTTCTTTCCAGAATCCATCCTATAATATCTGCAAAACAATCTTTAGTTCCTTGAATGATTTAATTAATGAGAATGCAAATGCAAAGGTTTTATGGAACTCAGATTTTGTAAATATCAAAACATCATTTCATTTCATTGATTTTCAAGTTTTGAATTACAAAATAGTACATCTTACAAAAAGTCCTAAACATAGAGCTAAAGATATCCTAACAAAAGTCCTTTCTTGCTTTGATCTTCTTGAGTTCTTCTTCTATCTATGTCTTCTCAAGAATGAGCTTGTCCACCATTAACTTCCATGGAGTTGACTGATGGCTCGAATAAAATAAATCTTCCCGCGTCTTCCTCTTCTTACAAGCAATCATTTCTTCATCCTTCATCTGAAGTTGTCTACGGAGTTCATTATTTTCTTCCACGAACACTTGGTACTTGTATCTCCAGGCTACTTCAGTTTGTTGTGATTTTCTCAAAGCAACCTTCAACTTATTTTCTTCAGACATAAAGATCAATGGGGGTTCCTCTTTCAAAACCATGGGTTCCTGCTGAGGATAAGGCATCTTCAGCTGGATAGATCTCTTTCGGACCCATTGGAGATAAGGCTCGAGAGAGATGCAATTAAGTTTCCCTAAGTCTTCCTTTCCTTTCTTATGCATATGACCCCAAGCTTTTAGGATCTCTTCTTTCAATTCTGAACTTCCCTTAAAGAAAATATTCTCCACATGAGCACTATTGGGTTTGTCCTTCAAAGGATATCCAAGCTGTCGGCGAGCGAGAACAGGGTTGTAACTGATTCCTCCATTTGTACCAAGAAGAGGTACGTTACCAAAACTTCCACAACTGTCAATGATCTTTATCCCATTGTAATTATAGCTGTACCAATCAATATCAGAGTGAGTGAGAGCCATAACCTTCTGAGACCACCAACCTTTCTTCCAAAAAGCATGAACCTTAGGTAAGTGAGAAATAAACCATCTGTATAGTAAAGGGACACAACAGGTATTCATTCCTCCTTTATGAAGATTCCTCAGATGAACAGAATGATAGGCGTCAGCTAGTAAAGTCGGCACAGGGTTTTTCTTCAAGAAAATATTAATGGCGTTGAGATCCACAAAATTATCAAAACATGGAAACAAGAAGATCCTATAAATGAGCAAGGCGAGGATAGCCTCGAATGCATCCATACTCAAATGATCAGCATAGTATTGGGCTTTCCCAACTAAGAACTCTGCAGTCAATCCAAAGACTCCTCCTTTAGTAGCCATATTTTTCTGAATATCCACCAATCCTAAACGTGTAGCTTTAGCAATTTCCTCCTCCTTAGGGTCCTTTTCCATGATTGGGAAAGGAGACTCATCAAGAATGGGTAACCCAACCAAGCAAGAATATTCTTCAAGTGTAGGTACTAGCTGATAATCAGGAAAAGTGAAACAATGATAGAGAGGATCATAAAACTGGAGAAGTGTGGAGAGAAGTCCCAGATCCATCTTCTTCTTTACCCTCAACAATGACAATAAGTTCCCATACCTGCTCTTGAATCCTTCTAGATCTGTTATCAAAGTGCTCAACCTTTCTATGTTATCCAAGTTAGGACTCTTGTAAGCGTACTTCATAGTTTTCTTTTTTCCACTATCCATGATGATCCTAATGTTTGCAAACAAAAGTCTGAGTTCCATGAAACCTTTATGATATGATGTTCATGAATGCATGAATGCACAAACACAGGTAAGCACAAATTCATATATACACATGGGTAAACAGATAAAGGTTTTAGGTTTGGAGAACATGAGCATGGAGCCAAGGTCTACCCATCCCAAAAGTATGTACTAAGGCTTTCAAAAACTGTAGAGCAAGGTTCTAAAAAGTTTCCCAGAGTCCTCGACCCATCTTTCGGATATTATCAATTTCCCAAATACTTGGTGGTCGATAATATTCTCAAGAGAGTCTCGTACAAGTGTAGTATCGTGTATCAACTATTTCGGAATTACTCCCTTATAGTCATCGCACTACATCCTAATAAAGCCAAAGTGGGGAACGGGTAATCTAAAGGTCCTCAGTATCACGGGCTCCCATGTAGAAAGTAGAATTGTGTTCACGAATACTCGATCAACAATACTAACTCTCAGAAGGGCCTCTACTGAGCGGTGGTTTTCTCAAGTTAGCTTGGTCGGGAATCAACTCCCTATAAGCCTTCTTGAATATACCACCATCCTATCATAAGTACGCTTAAGCACGGGTATAGTGTTGTCTCACCACTCAAAGTTCCCAAGACCCAACAAGGCACAAATATAAATATTTACAAGTATTCATAAATAAGAAAGTAATCAAACAAGATAGGCTAAACCCTCAAAACAAAAGATCCAAGTCCCTAGTGAAGTCGCCATTTCTGTTGCGGTGAAAATTGGATATCAAGCTATTAAATTAACTTGAATCTTAATTATTTTACAACCGAACTTTATTTTATCCAAATGAAAGGTCTAAAGAAAGAAAAACCCTTTTCGCGATGTAACGACAATGCTAAGAGATTTGGGGATCGGGGGTTGGTTATACCTAGGGAAGGTGTTAGCACCCTAAGCATCTGTAGTATTCTACAGGAACCTTTTGTTTGATTTCTCGCTAAGTTTGTGAAATGTGCTAAGATTTGAGATTAGGATAAGGGATAGGTAAAGACCTAGATGGTTTTCTAAGTTTGCTCGCAAAGACATCGCGTCTTCTGCCTACGTATCCTAACTAAGATAGAATCAAAGCAATCGTAGTTCACCTCACAAGGGATGAAGAACACTCGATTATGATCAAGGTTCAAAGGGGAACAAATATAACAATGTTTATGTGGAGCTTGACAAAACTCCCTAATCTAAGTTGTAATACTCGAAAGGGGAAGTAAGATATCATGACAATGATTTTTACATAGAGTTGACAAACTCTATCCTAGGGTTCTAGTTGAAGAACACTCCTAGTACAGGTGGGTTTCTTAGACTTAACGAAAAGTATAATGGCTTCTAAACTAAGGTCAAAGTGACTTAACAAAGTCAAGAAATGGTGAATGAGCTATCCATGACACAAGGGTCAATGGAAAGACTTTTCCTTTGGAAGGAGAAAGGGGAGGCAACTTGGACGAGAACTAACAAGTTTCATCACTTGGGGAAAGAAAACATTAACATAGTAATAACATGATGGAGATAAAAGCATGGTGACAACCATTAAATGAACATGTTAAAGATAAACACAAGATATGCATTGATGACAATCAAAGCAACTGATCGAGCAAGGAAATGTGACGACAGATCAAGCTTAAGTACATTCCTTAGAGGGGACAAAATAAAAATGGTAACAACCAAAAATAAAATCCTAGAATGTTGACTAACATCTAAGGATATGAATGTAAACAAATATCACAAACAATCACAAGTATAACAAGAAAGAATTCATCTGCGTACGTGAAAACGGTCATAAAACATACTCAACTTGCAAGTGGTTAAAAGGGATAAACAAATTGGGCAAACATGGAATTTTAAAACATGACATAAAAGTAGACATAAAAACAAACACAATGCAAAAAGAATGGATGCGAAATGATTAAAAATGAGTGAGATATGATTTTTTGAAGTTTGGGTAAAAAATGGTAAAAAAATGACAAAAGGGTTGCCCTCCTCAGGGGTCGAACCCAGGTTCAGCTGGTACAAGGCGCTTAGGTGACTAAGTGATTACCACTGGGGTGGCTGTAGATCCAAGTACAAATGCCACCCCATAAACATATAGGGCGTGTATTCAAGGTAGGCTGGGCAAAATGAACAACCAAGAGATGAATTGCATTTTGATATGTAACTTCCTCAATTCTCAATGGTTTTGGGTGAAATTTTAGTCTAAATCATGTGGAATTTCACAAGGAACAAGATGGAATTTTTAGATTTTTGAAATTCCTTCCCCATTTCAAAACCCGATAGACTTACATTTGGATGCTTGAAAATGCATTTTGAAACTCATGACCTATTCTAATCATTTCCAACTCAAACCAAACACATACACACACTATAAATATGTAGATGACTGAGTGTAAGCAAAAAGTAGGGCTAAAAACAAGCTGTGGTGAAAAGTGTTGTTCAAGTTGCAAGAATAGCAAGTTGTGATGCATGAAGGATGCTGAATTCAGTTCCATGCATACTCAAATCCAATAGGCCAGACACACACATTGTAAACATGATGATGGATGATTTTGAACACAAAGATTGAGCCTAAACAAACTGTGACAGAAAATGAGGTTCAAGTTGCAAATTTGTGTTTGTGGTGTGCATGAAGATGTGCAGATCCAATTCCAGCTAGTTTTACACCATTCCAATCATATACACACACACACCATACAAATGCTCATGAATGAATCCAAACACAAATTCAGATTGAAAACAAGATGTTATGAGAAATAGTGTTCAAATTGCAAATGTCATGAACAGGATGCATAATGGTATTCAATTCTGATTCTAGGCAGTTTCAAATTGGATTAAATGCACACACATATTGAAAATATGATAATGAGTGAATTTCAATCAAGAGTTTTGGATCAGAGCAGTTTGAAATAAGAAATGGTATGCAAGTTGTCAAACTGTCATGTGAGGTGCATGATGAGGTTCAGTTTTGATTCCAAACATATTTAGGTCAAATGAAACATATACACACTACACATACATTGTATTGAGTGAGTTTAAGCCAAGAAAACAAGCCCAAAATGGTCTGTGGTGAAAGTGGTACTGTAGTGCAAAGTTTGACATGTGTGATGCACTAAAGAGTACAGTTTGTGCATATTTACACCAAGTGAATCACATATACATCTTGAAAATATGTTAACAAATGAAATCAACCAGAAGAAATGGTTCAAAACAGACTGTAAAAAAATGACATTTAAGTTGCCCTTTGGTATTAGGATGATGCAGTAGGATGTTCAAAACCAGATTCAAACACATTTTGATCGTATGAATCACATACACATCTCTCATATATATAAACAAGTGAGTTCAAGCAAGGCAAATGGTTCAAAACAGCTTGGCACAAAAAATGACTTTCAAATTGCATTTTGGTGTTTTTTGCAAAAACAGTAGGATGTTCAAAATTAATTCTAGGCATCTTTACACCAAATAGACCACATATACATCTTGCATACATGTTAATGAATGATTTTAAACACCAAGATTGGTTCAATATGGACTGTTATAAAAAAAAAGCTTTCTAGTTGCAAATTTAGGTTGTGAAATGCATGAAAATGTTCAAATTCAATTCCAAACATTTTTAGACTGAACTAACCATATACACACCACACATACATGATATTGAATGAGTTCAAACACAATTTGAAGCTAAGAGAGGACTGTCATGAAAAATGAGGGTTGAGTTGTAAGTTTTGGCATTTTGATGCAACATGAAAAAGTGCAGTTCAACATTCTAAGCAAAATTTGATCAAGGTAACTATACATACATATTGAATACATGATGTTGGATGAATTTGATCACAAATTTAAACACCTCTTGGCCTGAGATCACAACTGGTATGTTCATGACACAATTTATGCAAGATAGAGCATTTTATGAATGAGCAAGCAAACCAAAGGGGAACAACTCAAACCAAAAATACATACTCACCATAATAATGATTTTAAGTGTGATTCAGCCTAACAGACAGATGTAATGCAGTCATAACATGATTTGGCCTATGATATGGTCATGACACATTTTCACATAATAAACTCAACATACCAAAACATGAGATTATGATGTAAAGCAAGGAATGGACTGTCTACATACCTCTTGTAGGCTACGTTGAGCAGTTTAGAGCACCAAGAAACCCAGAGGAACTTCAAATGCACCTAGCTTTGGAGATTTCTTCTTCTTGAAGCTAGAATGAAAATTTCAAGACAATTGGAGAAATAAACTCCACCAATGACCCTTAACACTTTGGACAGTTGAGAAATGATATATGTGAGGTGTTTGAGTGATTAGAACATCAAGAAAATGTCTAGAACAAGTTTTGACTGATTTTGTGCATTGTGGTCAAAGTAACTTGGTATGGAAGTTGACTTTTTGGAGAATGAGTTTTTTGAGTGGTTCAATGGTTGGAACACCTTCTATATCATATTTATGGGTTGTGGGGATGATGTTTGGTGAGTTTGAGTGTGGAGAAATGGTTTTGGCAGCTGGACTGTCAAGACAAATTTTTCATGGTTTTGATGGGTTTTGAGATTTTTGTGAAAATGAGTCAAAGAGTGGAAAAGTGAGAACTTTGTGTTTCTATGGTTTTTGAGGGATCTCTATTGTCCTAAATGAAGTGGGGAGTGCCTCTATTTATAGGCAAATGAGAGAGTATGGACAGATTTGGAGATTTCCCTCTTAGGAGGGAAAAGTTACTTTTTGGATCCATCTTCCCAAAAGAGGCTTTCTTGGCTTGGAGGTAAGCTTAAAGTCAAGCATCATGATGAGTTTAGTGTGTCTAAAATCAGGATAAAGTGTGTAGGCTCATGGCTGGTGCAGAACTTACTTTCCACCTCTTGCTTGTTTATAATTTTTTAATGCAAGTTGCATATGCAACTTGCAAGTCCACTTGCAAACTTGGCCAATTCCATTTGCTCTGAATTTTCATTGTATTTCCATGCTACAAAGTCTCTACATATCAGGTAAAACATGTTTCAAAAGCTGAGATTGGTCCAATTGATCAAAGGAATGATTTTTGAAAGTTTGTCAATGTGGGACGCAAGTGTGAAAACACCAACTTGCCAAATCCATAACTCTCAGCTTACAAATCCTTTTGAGATGTTCTAGTACTTTCTAGAAAGCCCTCAAATAGCTATAAACCATTCATGCTTTCATGAGTTTCAAATTCTCAAAGGAACTTGGCCAAAAATCCTCTCAAAGTTGCTAAAAAATGAGCTTGAAAGTGAAATATTTCTAAGTCTTTTTCCCTTCTCAAAATGAATTTGGTCATAACTCCAAATCTATGCATTTTCTGATCATGGACCACTTAGGGACTTTTGTAGGATTTGTCAAGATCTTTCTAATGAGCTTTGAACCAACTCAATTGGATGTGTGGTTAAGGAGTTATGGTTTAGCCCCTTTCAAAACCCTAATTTCCCGATTTTTCGATTACTTCCTCATCCTTGATCCAATGGTCATGAAAATTGATATGCAAGTGAAAAATGATATAAGGAACATTTTTTATTCACACTTTGAAGTCCAATTCCTTAAATTTGAAGAGTTGACTTTTTGGTCAACCGTACGATCGATCGGTAACTACTGAGTCGCCTGTTGACACTCTGCACCTCCTGAGACTTTGATACTTCTTGAATGAACTTTATTAAGATATATGAACTTCATGGATCATGATCCCACCATTAAAACACCTTCCAACACCAAAGTCAAACTACATTTGACTTTTACCAGTAATAAAAAACCTAATCGGGGCTCATGGGCTGCACTGTTCTTGATTCTGGAGTGAAAACTTCAAATTGGATTCTCAATTGACATCATATGATACCCTTGATCTTGTTTCATGATTGAATTAGCCTAAAACTTGGATTGATCACAAACCCTGAAGCTTCGATTTGATTGTACACAACCCTGATTCATTTGTAACTTGACAAAGACAAACTTGTACTGGGTTAAGGTTAGGTAATCCATGAGTATGCTCCTAAAATGATAATAAGAATCTAAGGGGTAAAAATTTGGGGTGCAACAGTTGCCCCTATTTAAATATCTTCACTAGATGGAACTGAGAGATGACAATCCTCGTAGAATCGCAGTGAAAGGTATTTAAATATAGAAAACCAAAAATTTTGTCCCTTAGATCCGATGATATGCAAAAGGACAGGTCATGATATGCTATGAATTCTAAATGATGCTTTATGGTGCTTGGATGCAAGACATATGCAGATGAAAGAAAACAAAATAACGAGTAACTACTCATAGGGACCTGGCATTGTGGACTCGACACTGGGGAAAGCCGAGGTTTATCAATCAATAGTTCAAACATGACTAGTGATAACTGAGAGGAAAATTTCACACGGGGATGCAAAAAGTCCAATGAATATGACAATCTCACTGGGGAAGAGCAAACACTCCACTGGGGAGAGAAGCAGATTTCCAATGGGGAAAAAGAGCTACTTTCTACTGGGGAAGTGAAAGACTCGAGTCACAAACCTCACTAGGGATGATCAGATGAGGAACTTCCTATAGCGAAGAGTTCAAACAGGATCTTCAGGAATGGACTTTAGAACCAAAACACACTGGGGACACTAGTAACGACTAGCTCTCCGAGGCTTGACTGGGCAAATCAAAGGTTTTACTGGGGATACTAATGTCACCCAGCTTTAACAAATAGTTCAAACGGTGCTAGTAACCACTAGACTTCCTGGAGGTAATGGTAACGACCAACCTGAGATAATAACAAACGAGGTTTCTCAAATCCAATCGGTAACACATAGGACTTTGACTGGGGAAATTGGTGACGACCAAATTTCAAGAAATGCCAGTAACCAACGGACTTAAAGGAGATTGGTAACGACCACGTCCGGGTACCAATGACGATTGGATTTCAAGTAATGCCAATTACGACTGGACTTTAAAAGAACATGGTGACGACCAAATCAGGGTATATCAACGCATGTGGTTATGAGAATGCTAGCAAGCTATTAGGCTTTAGCTGGGGAGGTTGGTAACGACCAAACCAAAGGATACCAATAATGATTGGATTTCACCTGATGCCAGTTACGACTAGACTTTATGGGGAAGGTTGGTGACAACCAACAAGATACCAATGACAATTGGATTTTGAGCATCTGCCAGTTATGATTGGACTTTAAACGGAAATCAACTAGTAACGACTAGACTTTACAGGGGATTTCCTAGTGACGACTAGACTTCCAAGGGAAAAAGTTGGTAACGACCAAACCAAAAGATAATAACGAGTGAAGTTAAGACAATGCCAGTTACGACTGGACTTTAAAGGAAAATATGGTGACGACCAAAAAGAATAACAATAACGATTGGCCTCCAAAACAATGCCAGTTACAACTGGACTTAAGCGGGAAATAACTAGTTATGACTAGACATTCACGGGGAACTGACAGATAGCACACCGAATCCAAGAGACTAAATGAATCACACTAAACCCAAGATGAATGATGTATGTAGATTTGGGAAATAAACCCAATCCTAACTGGAGAACAGAGCTTCAAATAAGCTAGTTAGAGATGATAGGGTAACTTCAAACAAAAAGCCCAGAAATCCTCTGTCGGGGATGAGTCCTCATATCATCATAAGAGGATCTGAGAGACAGCCTTCCAACTTGATACTCACACATGAACAACGGAAAATCAGCCGCTCAACTTGCCTATACTTCACCAAGGAGTGCGATAGGATTGCGTATCAAAGTTTCTGCTACCCTGAGGTTTCGGGGAAGTATGATTTTCCTCGACTCTTCTCCATGAGCTGAAGTTTTTACGTTTGTTAATATTTTCAAGTTTTATTCAATAATTTGACCCCTATGCTTTCAAAATTATCATTGATCAACGAAAAATATTTTGCATAACAAAGAAAATAACGGAAATAGTAAATTTGCAAAAGAAAGAATGGCTCAAAACTGATTTTATTCAAGAATGAAATCTTGCAAATGACAAAATTCCATATAAGTTTTACAAGCGAAAAATGGCAATGTGGACAAGGTTACATTGAATCCCATGACCAAACTATCCCTAAAGACTAAAAACTCCCCAAAATCTTTGCTTCTAACGAGAGCGGTTGAGATGATTTCTTTGTAGGATCTTCTGCGGTAGTGACAACTCATCTGATGCAGTGAAACGCCTTTGTCCCTAACGTTTGCCTGGATCGCCTTTTCAGGTTTTCAATCCACCGGGACGCTCATTTTTGCCTAAGCCGCCCTTTCGGGTTTTTAACTTAGCGAGCTCTTATTTTTCTTTTTCTTTTTCTCTCTCTTCTTTTTTCTTTTCTCAACCCTAACTTTTTCATAAGCCGCTCTTTTGAGTTTTCGGCTTATCGGGTATTTTAGGCGTAATATTTTCGTACTGCATCAAAATTCACTAGATGAGTAAGCTGCTCTCCATCCATGGTAGTGAGGATTAACGAGCCTCCTGAGAAGACTGTCTTTATAACAAACGGGCCGTCATAGTTGGGCATCCACTTTCCTCGTGCATCCTTGTGAACTGGTAAAATCTTTTTGAGTACAAGCTCCCCTTCTCGAAATTCTCGGGCGTGAACATTCTTGTCAAAAGCTCTCTTGATCCTCTTCTGATATAACTGACCATGACACATTGCAGACATGCGCTTCTCGTCGATGAGATTCAACTGATCAAACCTTTCTCTCACCCATTCTGCTTCTTCAAGCTTGGTTTCCATTATGACTCTCAAAGAAGGTATTTCGACCTCAATAGGAAGTACCGCATCCGTTCCATATACCAAAGAAAAAGAGGTTGCCCCTGTTGAACTGCGGACAGACGTTCTGTACCCGTGCAAGGCAAATGGTAGCATTTCATGCCAATCTTTGTAAGTTTTCACCATCTTTTGTAAAATCTTTTTGATGTTTTTATTCGCAGCTTCTACAATTCCATTCATCTTGGGACGATAAGGAGAAGAATTGTGATGTTCAATTTTGAAGTCATCGCACAATTCTTTCATGATTTTGTTGTTTTAATTGGTACCATTGTCCGTTATGATTCGGCTCAGAATTCCGTAACGACAGATAATCTCCTTCTTGATAAAACGGGCCACCACCTGTCGAGTAACATTGGTGTAGGATGCAGCCTCAACCCACTTTGTGAAATAATCAATAGCAACCAGAATAAATCGGTGTCCGTTAGAAGCTTTTGGCTGAATTGCCCCAATCATATCAATGCCCCACATAGAGAAAGGCCAAGGTGATGACAACACATTTAACAACGTCGGTGGTACATGCATCTTGTCTGCATAAATCTGACACTTGTGACATTTCCTGGCATATTGAATACAGTCAGTTTCCAAAGTCAACCAGTAATAACCAGCCCTCAAAATCTTTTTAGACATAGCATATCCATTGGCATGAGTGCCAAATATTCCCTCATGAACATCTTGCATTAACAAATCTGCTTCTCGTCTGTCGACACATCTAAGTAGGACCATATCATGATTTCTTTTGTAAAGAACATCATTACTGAGAAAGAACTTGGATGCTAATCGCCTCAGAGTTTTCTTGTCGAGTGACGTAGTATCGACCGGATACTCTTGTTTTAACAGATAATTCTTTATGTCATGGAACCAGGGCTTATCATCAGTTTCTTCTTCAACCATCTGACAGTAGGCGGGCTCGGTCTTACGTTCAATTCGAATGAGAGTGGCATCATTGAAATCCCTGATTTTCCATATTGAGGCTAACATGGCTAGGGCATCGGCAATGTGATTCCCAGATCTCGGGACATGCTTGAAGGTGATTTCATCAAAATACTCAATCATTTTAACAATGTAGGCTCTGTAGGGGATCAAATTCTCATGTCTAGTTTCCCAGTCACCAGTAACTTGATAAATAACCAAAGCTGAATCCCCACTGACTTCAAGAAGTTTGATTCTAAGGTTGATAGCTGCTTCGAGGCCGAGAATGCATGCTTCATATTCGGCGATATTGTTTGTGCAGTCAAAATCTAACCTGGCTGTGAATGGAGTGTAACCACCTTCTGGACTCATTAAAACGGTGCCTACACCATGCCCAGTGTAGTTGGAGGAACCATCTAACATCATTTTCCACCAAAGACTTGTCTGCGGACCTGGCTCTTCACAATCCTTTACCAACATAATGTCCTCATCCGGGAAATCAAATTTGAGAGACTCATAATCTTCAACTGGTTGATCCGCAAGATATTCTGACAAAACACTACCCTTGATAGACTTTTAGGCTACATACTGGATGTCGTATTCTGATAATAACATATGCTAACGGGCGAGCCTTCCAGTCTGAGCAGGCTTCTCAAAAATATACTTTATCGGATCCATTTTTGAAATCAACAAAGTGGTATGACAAATCATGTACTGCCTCAAGCATCTAGCAGCCCATGCTAAAGCACAACAACTTTTCTCCAGAAGTGAATATCGGCTTTCACAATCAGTGAACTTCTTACTCAAATAATAGATAGCATGTTCTTTTCGTCCGGACTCATCCTGTTGACCTAACACACAACCCATTGAATTCTCGAGCACTGTCAAATACATGAAGAGAGATCTTCCTGGAACAGGAGGTATCAAGATCAGAGGTTCTTGAAGGTAACCCTTGATCTTATCAAACGCTTGCTGACAATCTGAATTCCAAACGACCGTCTGATCCTTGCGTAACAATTTGAAGATGGGCTCGCAAGTAGGAGCCATGTTGGAAATAAACCTGGATATATAGTTCAACCTTCCAAGGAAACTTCTGACTTGATTCTCAGTTTGTGGAGCTGGCATATCTTGAATAGCTCGGACTTTATCTGGATCCACTTCAATCCCTCGGTGGCTGACAATGAATCCGAGTAATTTCCCAGATCTTACCCCAAAGGTACACTTGGTGGATTCAGTCTCAACTGATATTTTCTGAGTCTCTTAAATAATTTTAAAAGATGTTCCAAATGGTCCTCCTCACTCTGAGATTTTGCGATCATGTCGTCAACATATACCTCTATCTCCTTGTGCATCATATCATGGAATAAAGCCACCATGGCTCTTTGATAAGTAGCACCTGCGTTCTTCAGACCGAAAGGCATAACTTTGTAACAGTAAGTCCCCTACGGAGTAATGAAAGTAGTTTTTTCCATGTCATCGGGATCCATCTTAATCTGATTGTAACAGGAGAAACCATCCATAAGCGAGAAAAATGCAAAACGAGCCATATTATCCACCAACGTGTCAATATGCGGCAAAGGGAAATCATTCTTCGGACTGGCCTTGTTTAGATCCCTATAATCCACACATATTCTGACTTTCCCATCCTTTTTCGGTATAGGTACAATATTGGCCACCCATTCAGGATATTTGGATACTGCCAGGAAACCCGCATCAATCTATTTCTTTACCTCATCTCGAATCTTAAGAGCCATGTCAGGTCTTGTTCTTCGGAGCTTCTGTTTAACCGGTGGGCATTGTGGTCGAAGCGGTAACTTGTGAACCACTATGTCAGTGTCTAAACCCGACATATCTTGGTATGACCAAGCAAATACATCTACATACTCTTTCAGAAGCTTCTCTAGTTGCTGCTTGACCTCTGCCCCTAGAGCTACCCCAATCTTGACTTCTTTCTTGTCTTCTTTGGTGCCAAGATTAATGACTTCTACCTGTTCTTTGTAGGGTTGAAGCTCTGCATACTCATAATGTGCCCATTTTACCAGTTCTCAGGGATTTCAAAATCTTCATCCTCATCCTCATCTTCGTATATTGGTGAATCAAAGTCAGGAGGGAATGCAAAGTCATTGGATTCAACGGGTTTTAGGACATCACTGCACGTTGGAATGGCTTAATTTATTAAAAACACACAAAGACAAATGCAGCACATAAAAGAGAAAATTGTTTTAGGTTTTTTAAGATTGCCACTTTTCTTTTAAAATGAAAGTAAAAGCAGTAAAGGAACTAACACAAGGAAATTAACAAAATAGTTCATTTTTCATTGATTTTCTTGAAAGCACGGGGCCCTTACAAAACATTCCTATAGCCTTGGGCATGACTATGGAGATTCAAAATAACAACAAGAAAAGAAAGACAAACAAATTACTTTAACTTAGGAAAGACCATAGGAATCTCGATAGCTTCCCAGTTGCTCAAGGCAGATTCGCATGATACACTAACTGTTCAAGGTTTTCATCTTCAAAATCTTCTTCCACAACATTAACTTGGAATCCTCCGTTGATGAATACTTCTTGTATAGTCTTTGGGCGTCCTTTGTCATGTGTCGGTGCTTCATCGTGAGTTGGTTTGTAACCCAACCCTTGGTGATCCATCTTTGGCTTCACTTCAATAACCTCTCCCCAACCTGCAGGAGTACCTTCTTCAAGTATAGACTTGATGCTCTGAGCGGATGCAAAAGATGGACCGCTCTTAGCCATTGTTTCTTCTAACATTACTGCGTTAGCTATCTCGAGTGCCTGAAAGGAAGTTTCTAACGTGCCCTCATCTGCCTCAATATACTTGAATGATGACAGATTGCTCACCATTAGGTCCTCTTTACCGTGTACATTTACCAGCTTGTCATTCACAACGAATTTCATTCTCTGATGCAATGTGGAAGTTACTGCCCCAACTTCATGTATCCAAGGCCGTCCCAATAAACAACTGTAAGCCGAGTTAATATCCATTACTTGGAATGTGATACTGAACTCGTGAGGTCCTACCATGATTGGTAACTCTACTTCCCCAATAACTGTCCTTCTTGATCCATCGAAAGCCTTAACAATCAACGACGTCGGTTTCATTTCTGCCCCTGCATATGCTAACCTTGTGAGCGACCTTGCGGGTAATACATTCAATGAGGATCCAGTGTCGACTAAAACTCGTGCCATTGTGTCTTCTTGGCACTTGACAGATATGTGCAACGCACGGTTGTGATTACGTCCTTCTTTTGGCAACTCTGCATCACTAAAACTCAGGGTGTTACATGCAGTAATGTTGGCTATCACTGAGTCAAATTGGCCGAGAGTTATATCTTTTGTCACATGTGCCTGCCTCAATACCTTTTGCAGAGCCTCTCTATGAGCTGGAGAGTTCATCAAGAGAGACAAGATCGATATCTTCGATGGGGTTTGGTGAAGCTGATCAATAACCCTGTAATCACTTTTCCGAATAATCCTTAAGAATTCCTCGTCGTCTCCCTCAGTATTTGGTACCTCTTTTTCTTTTGTCACAGCAGGAGTAACCTCTTTTGGAGCGACTACTGTTACCTTTGGCTGATAAATTCGACCACTACGGGTCATCTTGCTTGTACCTGCAATATTTGTCACGTCCACTTTGTCGTCTTTCACTGTCTCTTTCTGACTAACCCTCCCAGATCCTCGGTCTATCACAGTCATGTCATATTTCCATGGAACGACCTTTGTGCCTTCAAAAGGAAATGGCCTTGGTTTCTGAATAACAACCGGTCGAGGCTGATCCGTAACTGATCTATTGAAAACATGCTTCACTCCTTTGTTGGCCATTTTGAACACCGAAACCTTCTCACCTTTCTTTGGTAAATTAAAAACAGGCTCAATTACCGAAACTTCTTCTTTCCTCACCTTGCTACACACTTGAAATACCCCATCGTCAATCAATCTTTGTATATCTCCTCGTACCACATCACACCCTTTAGAATCAATAGAACATTCTTCACAATCATTATGGGGATCCTCTAGCAATCCTGCTTTTAGTAGCTTCTCGTGAAGTAACCTTAACGGAGTCTTGATCTCTGACACACTCCGGACTATCCTTTCATCTTAAAATTCCTCTAGCGCGTTAACCCCTCCATGATTCGGTAACGGATTACTTTTCACATTCGGCGGCACATCATCAAAAGACAAGATCTTCTTTTCTATCAACTCCCTGACAAGATGTTTTAAGGTAAGACAACCTTCTAAATAATGACCGGCAGCGCCTTCGTGAAAGGCACAATGAGCATTTGGATTATAGTGAGGAGATGTAGTGTCCGGATTCAACGGTCGCGTTGTTACCAATCCTTGCTGCACCAAGGAGGGGTACAACTCTGTGTAAGTCATCGGTATCTGAGGAAGTGGAGGTTTTGTTGTTGGCCTCCGATTCTGGTAGTTCTGTCTGAGTGCCTGAGCTCTAGGTTGATGATGTTGTTGATAGGGTGGAGCGTTGGGCGCTCGTTGATACCCTTGTTGGATTGGCTGATATACTGGTGTTGGCACTTCCTGATAACTGGGAACAGGATGGTTGAAAGCCGGAGTTACAGTTGCCACATATGGTTGTTGGGCATACTGCAACGGATACATTGGTCGTTGTTGCTGAGATTGCTGAACATAACTTGGTTGAGGCTGCTGAACAAAGCCTTGCTGAGGTTGCTGATATTGTTGGTAAGGTTGTCTCCAGGTGCGACTCTTTCTTCCCACAACTATAGCATTTGTTTCTCCTTCTTTCTTTTTATGAACATTACTGCTGAACTTTTTAACATTGTTGTTACCGGAACTACTGGAACCACTAGCCACCTTCCCATTCTTCATTCCTAACTCCACTCTCACCCTCACTGCTACTATATTTGAGAAACTTGCGGTTACACTACTGATCATCTTCTCATAAAACTCTGGTCTTACCGTATCGACGAACCAATCGGTCAACTCTTTTTCACTCAAAGGAGGTTCTACCTGAGAGGCAGATAAGCTTTCTTGAAAGCAGTGCATCATCAATTCGTCGTCGTCAACATAAGCAGCCATTTTTCAACAAAACATCGTCAAATGGTATCTTGGACAACTAACACCCTTGTACACTTCAAAGACATGCATCTTGAACTTCAGAGGAATGATTACACCTGGAAGCAGACATAAGTCACGAGCATCAAGATCATATGCATTAGCTTCTTTCATCATCTTCAATTGTTCTTTAAGATCACGAAATTCTTTTTCCATTGCTATAAATCTAGGATCGTCCACCTTCATCTCAGTACGAACATTCTGAAGATTTGGTACATTCTGTAGAAACTGGGAATCTTTTCCATTAACTTGAACAACCAGGTTATCTTGCACGGGCTAAGGCTGCGTAGGAACATCCACTTGTTGAACACTGTCATCGGAAGGAAGATCGAATAACGGATTAGTCACAACCCTGAAGCCAGTCATGGAATCCATATCTTCGTTCTCTTATATCCTTTAGTAATACTTCGAGCTTGGTCAGACGATTGAGATGTCGGCTGACAGACAAAGATAGAAAGGTGGATGAGCTACAAAAGAGGAAAGGCACACGCATATGCCAAAATGCAGAATGCATAAATGAAAGATTTTATGGAGCTCAAGTTTTTATAAATGTTACAGAATACCATAGAAAATTTATTTGTTATTTTTTGATAATGGATTACAGGGAAACATTCTTATAAGAGTCCCAACATAATAGCTAAATAAAGCCCTAAGGAAGTCCTTCATTGTGCTTTTTGATCTGCTCTTCTATCTAGATCTTCTTGAAGATAAGCTGTCCATGATCAACTTCTAAGGAGTAATGTGATAGAGGAAAATAAATCCTCCATCTCTCTTCTATTCTTGTTGGAAAGTGAGAAAGGAATCCCTTGTTTACTTGGATCTTCAATGTTGATGAAAGTCCTTTGAACTTCTATTGATCTTCAAGGATAATGGAAGCCTCTTGTATTTGTCTTTTGAGTTTTCTTCAATATGAGCTCCTACTTCCTTAGGCCATCCAAGTTAGGACTCTTAAAAGAATATTTCAAAATATTTTCTTTTGTAATCCATGTTGGTTATTGTAATGTTTATAAATAAAACTGAATTCCATGAAACCTAACGTAATATGATGCTATATGAATGCAACAAAGACATGTAAGCACATAAGGACACATATATAAACAAACAAGGGGGACCCTAGGTTTACAACGAGCATGAAGCAAGGGTGTACCCATTCCCAAAGGACATGGACTAAAGGTTGATTGTACATGCAGAACAAGGTTCTAAAATGGTTCCCAAAGTCATCAGCCCATCTTTCGGATATTATCAACTTCCCAAGTACTCGGTGGTTAATAATATTCTCGTGAGAACTTCTTTTGAGTGTAGTATCGCGTAGCACTATTTCAGGGGGTACCCCCTCATAGCCCCGCACTACATCCTAATAAAGGCCAAAGTGGAGTTAAGGTAACTACGGTCCTCAATATCATAGGCTCCAATATCGAATATAGTGAATGTTTTCACGATTAAGAACTCGTTCAACAATACAACTTTCGAGAGGGCCTCAATTAAGCGTGATTTTCAAGGCAGCTTGGTCGGGATTCCACCCCCTATAAGCCTCTTTGAAGATATCACTATCCTATCTTAAGTTCACTCAAGTCCGGGTGTAGGACTTTGTCTCACCACTCAAGAGTATCAACCCAAAGGCAATAAACAAACAAGTAAACAATTATACAAATAACAAATATAAAGCAATAAACAAGTAGAAACAAGATAGGGAAACCCACTAAGATTTCCCCAGTGAAGTCGCCATTTCTGTCGCGGTAAAATTTGGATACCAAACTATTGATTAGTTTGAATCTTTAATTCATTTTGCAACCGAACCTTGATTTGTCCAAAGGAAGGGATAAAGATCGAAATTCCCACAATGCAATGCAAATGCAAGCTAGAGAGTTATAGGTTCGGGGGTTGGTTAAACTTAGGGAAGGTACTAGCATCCTAAGTTTCTGTAGTACTCTACAGGAACCTCTTGTTTTATGTTTGTTTATTGCTAAGTGTTTATCTGCTTAAGGGTTTACAAGACCTAGGGGTTTATTTCTAAGCATACTCGATAAGATGTCGCATATTATGCCTACATATCCTTACGGGAGTGGAATCAGAGTATTTGTAGCTCCCCTAAAGGGTTTGAGGAGTTCTTTGACTGTGGTCAAAGTTCCTACGGGTTTAGGGTAGTTGGTTGATTGATTTTAGGAGAAGAGACGAGTTATCATTTTAAGAGGGATTTAACCGCCACAAATTGTAGGAAAATAGTCTTTGCATCCTCTTAAGAGAAGGGCTCAAGTACTCGGATATTGATCGACGATGTACGCCTCTATCTCTCTTAAGGCAAAGTCCCTACGGTATTGATTGTATTGATGTGGGGTGGAGATTCTATCTCGCTTAAGATGATTAACATCTGTTTCTCTATTGTGTTTGAATATTGTTTGGTTTGAGTTGTATTGTTTTGTTTGTTCTAAGTTGTAAAAGAGTCCTTCCTATGGGGTAGGATCTAACTTAGAAAGATCAACTTGAATGGGATCAAGGATCATGTGGGAGAATGATGCGAATGATGTGCACTACACACAATTGTTGAATCATGTGTAGGTTTTTCCTTTGGACGGATGCAATACGAGGAGAGTAAATACGATAATGTAAATTGCTGTAAAATAAATTACGGAAAGTAAAGCCATACACACGCATGAAAGCGCTAAGGTGTAGGTGAGTGAATTGTGTAAGGTGTAAGCGTGCACGATTGGATTATATTTTTAATGAATTTAAAAAGGGTTATAAATTAATTATATTTTGATTGAAATAATTTTAAAAGGATAAATATTTATTTAAAAAAGGTTTTATTAATTATAAAAAAACTACAAAGTTAACTTAAAGTTACGAAATAAGTTTTATTGTTGAATACAGATGAATTAGTGATTCAAATTGCAAGTCATCTGGAGACAAGTTTTTTTTAGTCACTATTATTAAGTAAATGCAATTATTTATGTAAAAGAGTTTATTAATAAAATATGTAATTCCTTTCTTACCAATAGATATGAATTATTTTAAATTATATGAAAAGATTCCTATTTAATATTTAGAAATGAATAAATTTTTTTTATTAAGTAAAATGGGATTATTAGATAAAGGTTTTTAATTAGCTTTATCAAAAACTATTTTAATAACTGAGAAGCTTTATTTTTATAATATGACTGATTTTATTATATTAAAAGGAGTTATTAAGTTGATAAGTTAAAGGTGAATAAAATAAAATAAAATAAAATAAATGTGAGTTAATTAGTTAAAAAGAAGTTGCTTAATTAAATGAATAAGTTAATTATAAAAGGTAGATTTAAATAAAAAGGTTTTATTAGTTATTTTAACAGATTATAAATAATTAATTAAAAGGTGGATTAATTACTTATTAAGAAAAACGATCATATTAGTTAGAAAAGTAGATTAATAGTTTTAGGGTTAATTAAAAAATTGAGTGAGTTGGACGGATGGGTTAGGTGCATGCAGACGTACGGGTTGTACCGTGGGCATGAGCCTGCGGACCATGAGATTGTGATCAAAGTGCAGTGGAGGGTGGTGTGTGCGAGGGTGTACGATAGTTACAATAGGCAGTCCACATATGATTACAATAGCATAAAAGGGAAAAACGAGAACCCTAATCCCCTTTTTCCCAAATCCCCTCCGTCGTCTCTTTCGCTATCTCGTTAGCAAATCCTTTTCCTTCCTCCTCCGATTCTTCTTCCTGCTCGTTTCTGCCATTCTCCATTACTTCCGTTCCAAACCCCTTCTTAATCCTCCTTGTTCCTATATCAATCAAACAAAGACAAAAGAAGAACGGTTAAGTGTTAGCGAAAAAAGAAAAGAAATCTCACAATTGCAATGGCTTTGCAGGTAGCTTCGATGGCGGATGGAAATGGAGGTCGGAGAAACGGCGACGTTGAGGTCGAAGGCTTGGCTCGTGACTTCGCGGCGACGTTTGAGGAAGGGAAAATGGTGGTTCGTGAATGTGTTTTGTGGGGAGCTCCGACGATGAGGGTCGTAGCGGAAATGGTTCCGGCGACGGTAAAGTTAAGTCTTTCTCTTTTTCGATTTATAAACTTAGGGTTAGTACGGGAGGATTCTGTACTGGATTTGCGAATCTGTTAGGGTTCTGCCTTTGTGATTCTTTGTTCGTGAGTCTGAATTCTGTGTGTCTTTTCATCTCAATGCTTCTCTCTTTTATAGTTGCACAAGCCTATGATTTACTTTCAAAACAATACCGAATCTGTAAGAACATGTCTGTCTGAATTTGGAAAGTTTTAAAGTTGTTTGATTGTCTTTGAAGCATGTTGATTACATTGGTTGTGGTTTCAAATTCTTTCCTTCTTCATCTTATCATGCTTACGGTCCGTTCTCCGTATTCTGAACCTTTCGATGTTCTTGCAGGGGTGCCCTATGCTGCTAGGTTCTTGCAAATTTGACAGATGGTAACTGTAACATCTTGGCAATGTGTGCTCCTTGCAATGAGCTAACAATTTTGTCAAGAGCTCCAAGGTTCAAGTCCATGTTCAAAATGTTATGCAGGTTCCAAAACTGTTTTTTTTTTTCAGGTGGCAAAAGACAGTGGGAAGCCTTTAATCAGAATCCAATTTCAGTAAGAGTTCATCAATTCTCCAACAAGCTCGCACATGGAAACAGTGTGTATTCTTAAGCTTGGTGGGCTACAAACAAGTTGTTGCGCGGATCAAGGCGAATGCCTCACGACTCTCTTCTTCATGAGGTATGATTATACCAACATATGGCATAGTTATGCAGCTTCCATAGCCATTACTCTATTGTTTGTTCACCGATAGCGTCGCTTCATAGTAATGAGCGGAATTAAGGAGGCATGTAACTTGTGAGTCCGTAATTTTCATACTCATGGCCTTGATATTTGGATAAGTATCCTAATCCTTAACATCGCGTCTTCTCCCGTTTTCTCTTTTGCAGGCCCATCAATACATGAATAGATAAAGGATGCCGTAAGCATTGGAACAAAATGGTCAGCAGAAACTCCTGTCTCGGCATTGTCCGTTTGTAGGTTCAAAATGTATTCGGTGAAGTGTTGCTGTTAGAGGATCTTTAGGAGGTGGTACCAGGATTAAATCTGAGTTGCCATGCCTACAACTCTGGTATGTTGTTTCTTGGCAATTATTGTATCCTTCTTATTTCGAGTTCTTGCGGTCAACGGCCTATTGGATAGTGAGTCTCTGACATGGTTTTATCACTGCAGCTCGCTTATACGATGGTCGTTGCTCCAACCGTCTCCGAAGTAAACAAAATTGTGCAATAACTGTGGTAATTTGCGGGGTGCTAGGTACCGGCTCTGAAGAGTTGCGAAAGGCTGCCACGAAATTTGTTTTCCTGTGTTGATTATGCGGGTGGTTTCTTTCCGAGCGTTGGGAATGTCGAGCTCAGCAAGCTCATGGATTAACCAATGACAGTGAGTTCACTTTTCCGATTTTCTTTAAAAAATTTAGCAGAAATTGGTTTGTAGTTGTGATGGTCTGTTGCGTAAACATTAGGTAATTAATATTCTCACGATTAATGCTCCAATTGTTTTCAGGCGATGAGGTGGTGTTAAGCACGGTAACCAAACGAGTCGAACGGTTCAAACGGCATGATGGCTAACCAAAATGTGGATGTGTTTGCAGAACAACCTAAACTTAGCAAAGCGCAAGAACTGGTTGCCATGGAGTTAGAAGTGCTACTGTGAGAGTTTATTGTGCACTTTGCAGGGATCATGTTGGCTAGTCTTCTTCCAAGAACATGCTTTAAGTTTCTGCCTCCTTCTATTGTATTTGTGACGTTATGATAAGTAGTAACATTCATTCGACCGCCAAGTACTCTTATCCAAGCAAAGCAACACCTTCTCTCATCCATGGTCGACACCTCATATTAGCTAGCTGCAGCCATGATACATCCAGTTCATTATCATGCCGGCGGTGTTGCAAACGGGACCCTTGCAGGAGGATTCTTTAGAAGTTATAATTTTGTGTTCCGATGTAATATGTACTTAGTTTAATTTGTCTTTTGGCATTTGTGTTGAGCTTATTTTGTGAAACTTTGGGATTCAATCAATGTGCCGATTTCTTTCAATTGGAGACAGCTTAAGTGTAATTACGTCGATTTTTGTAGAAATATAGTGTAATTCCTTCATTGTAATCATAATTTTATTGCCTTCGCAAATGCGTTGAGATTTTGGGGTTCATGGAATTATTGCGAATTGTATGAACTGTATCCTGTAAACAGCTTATAAAACTTGCTCAAATTGCTTGTAAAATATTGACTCCAGCACACACACTTCTTGTGAAAAGCAGAAACTCTTTGGTCCTGTTGCACCCTAATTTTTGACCGTAAGGTGCCACCTCTTTTTGCGCGTTTTCTGTTGATATTTGATTTTAACTTAACATTTATGTTTTTGCGACTAACAAACTTATGCAGATGCAGTAATTTCAAGTAGGGATAGTACTCATTCTCACGGTCGACCGTTCACATATAACTAACTACTTTTAGACATTTTGTTCGCATTTTGTGAAGTTGGGTCTGTCGTTGGAAAGCTCTAGAAGTCTGGAAGGTTGTTTCAGAGTTTAGTCTGGTGAGAACATGATATAGCCTCACATCGGTGCCAAACGGGGTCATTACTGAAGGCAAGGCCCCGTATCAGAGTTGAGAAGCACATGACTGATTGTTCGTGAACGAGGGGGAGGGATCTAGAGATGTCAATTTGTGTGTGAAGCGAAGATTATTGAACGTAAGCCAAATGGTTGAACGAGAACATGAAGCAAACATCATTGTTAGGTCGAAGGAGCACACTAGTTTTTAAGCACATGGGAGAAATGATTAAAGATTACTTAATACACGATATTGGCTTTCACATTCATCAAGGGTTCAAAGTCCATTTCGAGCCGAAGAGATTTCTTTTCGCAAGCCAAATAAAAAGAGTTTCCTTTTATATAACCCTTTTGTTTCCTATCAAATATGGTACCATATCAGAAGACAAAACAAACAATGCTTTTTGAAAAAATGTACTTTCCAAATATTCATATTATACTCCCAGGCTCAACATTACAAAGCCTAAGAATTCAAGGTTGTTTTGATTAGTCAAAAGTACAACAGAAATTAGAAGAGGGCCACATTTGTTACATTTATCCTTTCCCATAAGAAAATTACAACTCTAGATTTAAATGGCTACGGTTCAGCCATGTAGCGGTCCCGCAGAATTATAAGCTACTATTACAACAATACAACTACAAGAAGTTCTATTCAACCTATACAAATTTTGAGTTCATGAGGACTTATAAATGATGCTTCGTCGCATGTACTGTCTCCAGTCAAAAGAACTTTACCAAGATACCAAAGAAGTCCTGCGCAGTCTTCTATGGGAAGAGTCAGGGTGCAAAAAGTTATCACCAGAAGTTTATGAACTCTCTAGCCCTTTGTAGTCTATACGGACAGATAAAAATGGCAAAGCTCCGGGCTATGGATCACAAGATTCAATGTCCACACCAGATAAGTCTCCAATTCAATCAATATAACCATAAGCAGTAAGTAAGACTAGCAGTAAAAATAGAAGTCCACATGAGATCCGTCTGATGCAAGAGAGAAGTTGGTCAATGAAGGAAGCTTGAGTCCCCCAAAGAAGCCAACAAACCATAAACCTAGCCATGACATCCCAGAGACAAGTGAAGGGGCAGAAGAAGCATATTATTCTAGAGAGCTTAGAAATCCTAAATCAAATTCATCTGAAGAAATCAAGACACTCCCTGGTTAATAAGAGAATAGGTTCACCTGCAAAATTTAATGATGAGGATGAGTTTAATCTTGAAAGGGCAGCTAGTCATCTGGCTTCTGAGTATGATCATTATGATAACAATGAAAGGAGTAAGAAAGGCCAGGATATTAAATGTTATAAATCTTCTGGAAAGGGAAGTGAGTCTCCTGGTCAACAGAAGTCACCAATGAGCAAATAATTTTCTTTTCTAGCAAGAAGCCTCGTGATTCTTATGATGCAGAAATAAGAAAAAACTGATGACAAGGATCAATCCAACTCAAAGTTTGCCAAAAGTTGTCATCAGCAGCCTGCAAACCAAGCCAGCATACACAATTGATCCTTATGATTAGCAGAAGAAAGGCACGAACATTAATAACAGTAAGACGGTAACAAAGGAAAGGGAGGTGTTGAGTTCATAACTTCCTGCCACAACGGTTAATGAGCCTGTTATAATCCAAACCAGCTATAGATGTGTTGAACCAACCACGACATCGACCATCCAATGTAAGACCGTTTCCTTTGCTGCTGTCTAACGTATCCTGCAACCAAGTGAAATTGATGTCATCATTCGCGATTTTCATAAGGATTAGACACCTTCTACAATGACAAGGCCGTGTGACAGTAGCTCCTAGTATAAAGACAATAGTCATATGATTTCACTACAACAGCGGAACGAGAATAATCCTATGTGAGTGCAAGGGCCTGGTTCTCAAACAATGTCAGTTCCTCCCAGTACGTATCACAGCCTCCAAGGACCTGCAATCAACAGATAAAAGTGCAACATTAATTAGAAATCACAGGTCATGCACGCTGGTATTACTTCGAAACATCTTAACAGCAGGCAGTGTTAGTGTGTGTCAAAAATCTGGCCATCAGCATTTTGTGGTTCCAGGTTTGCCAGTGATTGGGAATCTGTGGAAGGTATGCCTTGGAAGATTAATGAACATGTGAAGACCCTCTCAGATTCTGCTTGCGTCTGAATTTCTCGAACTAGCTCTAAAGCAAGCTCCGGGAAATGATATTGAGTCCATTTATGTGGAGAATTTGACGACTACATTATCACGAGAGAACTTATATGGAGGGTGCAATTGAGGTAGGTTGAAGAGATTTCTTTCCGAACCTGAAATGGATTCCAAATAAGAACTTCGTAAATTTTAACGAAGGCACTGATTAACAAGCAGAAGAAGCGATTGGCTTCAGGAAAAGAATTAGATTGTTATTTTGATTACCTCGTATCAGAAGCTAAAGAAGTGAGTGAAGAACAAATGATCATGCTGCTCTGGGAGCCAATTATTGTGACATCCGATACTACTTTGGTCGCAACAGAATGGGCTATGTATGAACCTGCCAAAGACAAAAATCGTCAGGATCATGTGGACATGAAAAGGTTACAGATGAGGAGTTATCTAAGCTACCTTACTTGGGGCTACATTCCATGAGACATTAAGGAAACACTGTCCAGTTCCAATCGTCCCGCTAAGACATGTCGATGAAGATACCAAACTGGGAGGACATCATGTTCCTACTGAAAGCGAGATTGCAATAAACACATATGGATACAACATGGATAGTGACTTGTGGGAAAATCCTGATTAGGGGATTCCAGAGAGATTTGATGAGAATTATGCCCAAGCGGATTTGTACAAAACTCAAGCCAAGAAGCCATATTTGCTAAGTGTAACCATTTATAGTAGATGCCAAGCACAGCCAAGATATACTCTCTGATATGCATAAGAATATTGAATCAGGAACACCTGTTGCATCCTTTTCCATTCCTACACCATCAGTGAATCAATTAGTTAAAAAGCAACAATATCCACAACAACAATCAATCCCAGTTTAGTCTTCGAATGACATCTCTAAAGACCGTTCAGTTCTCGTTGAATGACCACGGCGAACCTATCCACTCCACTACCGTATTTGCTTTGGGCTGTCCGTCTACTGGCCCAACAACTCGTTCGCTTTCTACACCTGTCAAAACGCGAATCTCAAATTAGAAAATCCAGAGGAATATACCTGTGTGAGAAGAAAAGATTCGAAGAATATCCAAATCCAAAACTCTGAACATTTAACGAAATTGATACGCCCAAATCAGAGATTGGATTTTCGTTGAAGCGAGAAAGGAAAGTCTCCAAGTTTGTCCATACCAAAACAGAATGTACAATCAAACCTTCAAAACATTTTAAATCAGATTTCCAGCAATTAATTCTCAAAAGGCTATATAAGTTGAAGAGGAGAAAGAATTCGGGACAACGAAAAAAACCCTAGGTGTGAAAACAGAACTTCGAGTAAAAGGAAACTTATCTCAATCGGCGAAACCACCTCCGGCCACTGCAAAACATCACCGGCGCCGCAGATCCGACGGTCAAAAGTCTCGTCTTCACCGCACGAATCCTCGCTGCTCCACCAACTCTCGGTAAATCCTCACTTATATTGAAATCGTTGAACGATTAATGCTTTCAATTCATGTTTCAAGTACCAGAATAGAACGAAAATGGAGATTGAAAAGGAGAATGGAGATTGAACGGGAGAGGAGGCCAAGTGAAGGAGTTTAGGATTAGGGTTTCGTCGATCAGTTTTTCTGCGCTTTTTTTTTATCTTTCTGATTATTTTGGTTTTCTTGGTAGTTGTATGTGTGCACGACCACGGTAGTACCGTGGTCCTTCATCACCATCACCACACACTACACTTCATTATTAATCACGCCCTAATCACTTTTTTATTTTAATCAGTTTAATTAATAGTGTTTTTTTAACCAATAATCAACCCTTTAATTAATCAGTTAACCAGGTTTTAAAAAAATAAACTAATAATTTTTATTATAAACCAATCTTTTATTTACCTAATTGATCTTTTGATAAACTGATAACTTATTAATCAACTTTTTATTTATAACTAACAACTTTTATTATGATTAGTTAATCCCTTAAAATAATAACTACTCACCTTTAATAATTTAGCTTTTTATTTAATTTTATCATATAGTTCTTAGGTTTTATTTTATTTTATTTAATACATATTGATCTATTACACTATTTTATTTAAGTTATTAGGCCATTTCTTAATAAAAGAATAATATAACAAATTTCCTTTATTCACTTAAAATCATTGTGCTAAATTAATTAGTCCTTTTAAAATAGCATGTTATTAGATAATTTGTTCATTCATAAAAAAATAAAACTTTTATAATTTATATTTTATTACCATTTTGCATAATTAATATTTAAAACTTTTCTTAAGAGTACAATAAAACAACTTTTTTTATAATTAACTCTTTTCACGCTAGATTCATTTTTTTTTAATATATTATTTCACCTAAGTTCTATATAACCAGTAAATCATTATAACGTCTTATCCCATCTAAAATCTTAACCTCACCTAAAATCAATCCATCCTAAAATCAAGCCGTTTAAAATCGACCAATTAAAATCAAATCAACAGCGCAAAACTCAAGCTAATCGTGCACCTTACACATTCACAATTCACACTCACCTACACCTTAGCGCTTTCATGCGTGTGTATGGTTTTACTTTTTGCAATTTATTTTACAGCTTTTACATTACTGCAATTTATATTTCCGCCTTGCATTCCGGCCAAAGGAAAAACCTACACATGATTCAACAATTGTGTGTAGTGCATCATTTATATCATAATCCCCTTGATCCTTGATCCCATTCAAGTCGATCTTTTTAGGATAGATCCTACCCCATAGGAAGGACTGTCATCCTTTTACAACATAGAAACAAACATTCAACTCAATACAAAATATTCAAACACATCAGAAAAAGATGCCAAATCATCTTAAGCGAGATAGAACCTCCACCCCACATCAATACAATCAATATCGTAGGAACTTTGTCTTAAGAGAAATAGAGGCGTACCTCGTCGATCCCTATCCGAGTACTTGAACCCTTCACTTAAGATGATGCAAAGACTATTTTTCTACAACTTGTGGCGGTTAAATCTCCCTTAAAATGACAATGCACCTCTTCTCCTAAAATCAATCAATCAACTACCCTAAAACCCGTAGGAACTTTGACCACAGTCAAAGAACTCCTCTAACCCTTTAGGGGAACTACAAATACTCTGATTCCACTCCCGCAAGGATATGTAGGCATAAGATGCGACATCTTATCGAGTATACTTAGAAATAAACCACTAGGGTCTTTCAACCATTAAGCAGATAAACACTTAGCAATCAACAACATAAAAACAAGAGGTTCCTGTAGAGTACTACAGAAACTTAGGATGCTAACACCTTCCCTAAGTTTAACCAACCCCCGAACCTATAACTCTCTAAACCTTGCATTTGCATTGCATTGTGGGAATTTCGATCTTTATCCCTTCCTTTGGACAAATCAAAGTTCGGTTGCAAATGAATAAGATTCAAACTAATCAATAGTTTGGTATCCAAATTTCACCGCGACAGGTCCTAAAAGACAAAGCTTGGGGATCTCGAAGTTTATGTAAAAGTATCATTCTTCTAATTGAACCTCTATAGTAAAATCATAAATCCAACTTATGATCCTTGAGAGAACATTGTACTTGTAAGGTAAATTTGTATTGAATTGTTAATTGACATGGAATCCTTTGAGTAAGTTTTAAATAACGAACATTCCATTTGTGAAAGAGTTTGCATTGAAACCTTAAAGCATGAACCCCCCTTTAAACCCTTGATGAAAATAAGGATGGATCTTGAGAATCATGAATCATGAATTTGGTTCTTATGCGATTCCCTTTTGCGTAGCCTGCATCTTTATTTCAAGATTTGTGACAACTTAGTAGTATGATTTTAATCATGAGCTTGAATATGATGAACTCCCCATAAGATCCAACTCTTTACACATAAATCTAGACTACCTTTAATTTCAGAGCCAGATAAAAGCCATTGAGTTCAAATCAGCTTGCGAACTTGTTGTAAACTTTGATAAAATTGGTTCAAGATTGGATAAACCACATGAGAATTTTCTTGAACCTGCCACCGGTTGGTTAATACACCTGCACGAGCTGGTTAGCCATAATAAACATACGTACAACAGTAAAAGAAAATACACAAAAAAACGCACGATGAAGGTGGGATCTTAAGGTCAAAAATTAGGGTGTGACATTTTCCATTTTATTGATTTCTTTTAATTTTGCATTTTGAGCTTGTTATCTTCTGATTTTTGTATGTAAGTTTAGTGTGGAATTTGGACTTAATTCTTAGCTGGTTTGTTATAGACATATTGAGGTACTTTCTTAATTTTTAGGGTAATTTTTAGGTAGCTCTAAGTTCTGTTTTGAACTAGACTTTTAGGAGCTTCCCCATTTGACCTCCCTTTGAACACTTTGTGATTTAGGATTTCTTTAGTGATTCTCCCTTTAGATTCAGTCCCTGACTTTTCTACCATAGGTCTCTAACCCTCTTAGGATCCCTTAGAAAATTCCCTAGAATTTTAGGACCTGATTTCATATTTTTCTTAGAATTAATAATTGGACTAGTTTTATGATGCTTATAACATGACCTTTCCTTTAGAATGACCTCAATGGTGACCCATAGCATGAAATAAATTTCCCATTCCTTTTGGATAGTGCTTTAGACTTGTTAGAGCTTATGTATGCTTAATTGTAAGACTTGGTTTTGGTGTTTTGGTTCCCTTTGAGTAGCTTTCTTTAAGCTTGTAGGATTAGGGTTTTGTAGAGCCTTAGAAGTTGTTTTCTTCTTCCCAAACATGGTTTGCTTTGTGTGCATTCCATTCCCATCCTATGATGTGATAACACGAAATCATATAGATATTTTCATGCATAATTCAACTAAAGTCTAACCGTTTTCGATCCGATTTGGGGTTATTTCCGTATATTTGTCTGATGTTTTGCAGGTATTCAACGATCACGTCTAAACAAGGCAACATGAAGAAAAGAAGCAACCCCAGATGAAATATGGACGAAAAAGGAGTGAAAACACAATGAAAAGCGCAGCAAGCTGTTTTTGCTGATGTGACGACCGTCACAGCTTCATGACGACCGTCACACGGGTGACGACCGTCACACCTTGTGACGACCGTCATGCAGGCAAAAACGCCCCACTCAGATTACACGTCAAAGAAACAGTTCCAATTCCCACAGAGTGGACCACTACTCCCTAAATTATCTGCCTCAAGGTCCATCATCTTCAGAGATAACCGTTGGGATTCCACTTCTATAAAAAGGGAAGCAGGGGACTTCAGAAAGTGTGTTGCATTCATACCACAAAGTGCTGCCGAATTTACTTTCCAGAGCATTATTTCTCAGTTTTATTCTTATTTGTTTCTCTTTACCTTTCCTGTATTGCTTTTTCCATTCTTCCAAAATTTCTATTTCATTGTACGATCACTTTGGCATTAAAGACCAAAATCCTGCCAACATCTGTGGAGGATCTGCCCAAAGGCCAATTGGAATATTTACAGGTTTTCATTTTGATCGACTTCAGTTTTATTATAATGCAAATTATTATTTATTATTCTTATTTATATTTTATCTTTCCCAAATCCATGTCTAGCTAAACTTAGGTAATCGATATGTAGTAATAATTCGAACGGGATTTGATAACAACTGGTTGAAAAACTTTCTTTTCACAAAAGTAATCTATGGTCTGAGTGTTTAAAATTGATTCACTGAATAAACTTCGTCGCGAAAGCGAGAACTTATTTAAAAGTAGTTTTGCCACGAAAGTGGGAAATTAATTAAGATACGAACCAACAAGCGAAAGCTGCGGTAAAGTCAGATAGTAAACACTAGGCATTTGTTTTAATAACAGCGAAAGCACTTTAAAATGAACTAGAACTTAGAGATTTCTAAAAAATAATTTTAACCCCGAACGGAATACGAAAGTGTACGTTTGGCCCTTAGGATTATGATTAGCGTCAATAACCATCGTGAGGCGAGAGTTTTCAAATCTCCATTTTCTGCTTGAATAAACTTTGAAAATTATTTCATACACCATAACTTATCAAATCCCTGAAGAACATAATTACTACGTATCGATTCAATCAATTATAATTTAAATAGTATTCTTAGTTCCCTTTTAGTGACAATCTTATTCCCTTAAACATATTCTACCTAGCTAAACATAGTAACTCCCGAGAACACTAGTTTGATTACGAGTCCCTGTGGGATCGATATCTATTATTACTACGCGATAGACTGTGCACTTGCAGTTAGGTTGTATTAGACATAGAAAGTCGCGATCAAGTTTTTGGCGCCGTTGCCGGGGACCCGTTTAGTCAATAGTGTAACCTTCTGTTACGCCGTATAGACTAGGTTAACAATTTTCATTTTTCCTTTACTAGTTCTGTCGATTGTATGCCAAGAAATCGCCCGCAAAGCGATATCGTAAAACCTTCAGTCGCAGAACTAGAACGCTTCTTACATCTAAGAAGTAGAATCATTGAGTACCAACTCAAACAACTCAAACATAACACTCCCGAACCTCTCACTCCCATTCCCAAATCAGAAGAAGAAGAACCAGAGATGGCTGAAGGACCTCCGAACAAACCGCTGAAGGCATACGCTACACCATCTCAGATGGAGCCTAGAAGTAGCATTGCTGCCCCAGCTATTACCCGAAACGATTTTGAGCTGAAACCATCATTGTTGTCGGCTGTACAACAAAACCAATTCTCAGGAAATGCAACTGAGGATCCGAACGAACATCTAACAAAGTTTGTACAATACGCGGACACAGTGAAAGCAAATGGAGTAACTCCAGACGCGATAAGACTTTGTCTTTTCCCATTCTCTCTTAGAGACAGAGCGTGGACATGGTTACAATCGTTACCATCCAACTCCGTTACGACGTGGGAGCAATTGAAGAACGTCTTCTTAGCGAGATATTTTCCGCCAAGCAAAACTGCTATGCTTAGAGCTCAAATCAACGGATTTCGACAGAAAGATACTGAATCTCTTTACGAAGCATGGGAACGATTCAAAGATATGATGAGAACATGTCCTCACCACGGTCTAGAAGACTGGGTGACAATCCATACTTTTTATAATGGGCTTCTATACAATACTAGATTGACAATAGACGTTGCTGCGGGCGGTGAACTTATGGATAAGCCATACGATGAAGCCTATCAATTAATAGAAAACATGTCACAAAACCATTGCCAATGGGGAGGTGAACGCACTCCAACTGAGAAAACCACAGCGAAAGGTGGGATGTACGAAATCAGCAGCCTTGAAAAGTTCAATGCTAAAGTAGATGCTCTAGCACAGAAAATCGATAGTCTGACCGTTAACCCCACTGCAACTGTCGCTGCAGTAACTCCAAATTGCGAGTTATGCGGAAGCACCACTCATAATGCACCCGAATGCCCATTGCTAGCCGGAATCCCACCAGACCAGGTAAATTATGCTCAAGGAAATCCCTACGCAAATACCTACAACCCAGGTTGGCGAAATCATCCAAACTTTTCTTACAAAAGCGAAAATGCATTGCAAATGCCTACTGCTCCGCCAGGATATCAGAAACCAGCTGCTCAGAATGCACCTAGGAAATTGAACCTCGAATTGATGATGGAAAAGTTCATAGCCACTCAAGCTCAAACAAACAAAGAATTCCTGAATCAAAATATACACACTAGCGAGCAAATTAAACAGTTGACAGGAAAAGTAGACGCTTTAGCCACCCACAACAAAATGTTAGAAACACAGATATCACAAGTGGCTCAACAACAAGCCTCTGCTGCCGCGCCTGCTGGCACATTTCCTGGACAACCCGAACAGAATCCAAAAGGCCAAGCAAATGCTGTAATACTAAGAAGTGGAAAAGAATTGGACGAACCGATCGATCCGAGGACCGAAAACTCAGCCATGCAACAAAAACTAACTGAACAAGCAGAAAAGGAATCCGAGTTAGAGAAGAAGGAGGACAACGAGAAGGAGGATACCGCAAGTGAAAAAACTCAAGCACCTCCAGCGCCATATAAACCACCTATCCCTTATCCGCAAAGACTAATAAACTCCAAAACTTCAGGACAGTTTAAGAAATTTGTAGAGCTCCTTAAACAGCTGAATATTACTATTCCTTTTACAGAAGCGATAACTCAAATGCCGTCATACGCTAAATTTCTCAAAGAGATCCTGTCGAATAAGAGAAAGATCGAGGATAATGAAACAGTTACACTTACTGCAGAGTGTAGCGCCATTATTCAAAACCGCATGCCTCCTAAATTAAAAGACCCAGGTAGTTTCTCCATACCCTGCGTCATAGGAAAGTTCGTAATAGACAAAGCTCTATGCGATTTAGGAGCCAGTATCAGTGTTATGCCCTTATCTATATGCAAAAAGCTGAATATGGGAGACCTCAGACCAACCAAAATGTCCGTACAATTAGCTGACAGATCAGTGAAATACCCAGTCGGAATACTGGAAAATGTTCCAGTACGCATAGGACAATTCTATATTCCAACCGACTTCATAATCATGGACATCTAGGAGGACACTGTAACCCCAATTATCCTAGGAAGACCATTCCTAGCTACAGCCGGAGCGATTATAGACGTGAAGAAAGGAAGGCTAACATTAGAAGTAGGAGAAGAAAAGATAGAGTTCATTCTCACCAAGTTCTTACAAGCACCAGCAATAGACGATACCTGCTATTTAGTAGACGAAATCGACGAATGCATAAGAGAACTTGAAAATGAAGAGACCACGTATTCAGAAATAATAAAGATTCAAATACCCGATATTTCTGAAGACGATAATTGGCGTAAACCGTATAAAGAAGACAGCCTAAGCGAAAGCTTAGCACTGACCCCAAACCATATGCCAGGTCCAAAGAACCCATCTTTAGAACTCAAAACACTACCCAAAAACCTCAGATATGAATTTTTAGACGATGAACTAAAAAGACCAGTGATAGTCAACACCGACTTAGGACAACCCGAAACCGAAAAGCTATTAGAAGTCCTAAAGAAGTACCCCACCGCGTTAGGCTATAACATAAGCAATCTAAAAGGTATAAGCCCTTCGATCTGTATGCATCGAATTACAATAGAGGAAGACTCTAAAACCTCTCGAGAGCATCAGAGAAGACTGAACCCCATCCTGAGCACGGTAGTCAGAGGTGAAGTAAAGAAATTGCTAGATGCAGGAATCATCTATCCGATCTCCGATAGTGAATGGGTTAGCCCAGTTCACGTCGTACCAAAGAAAGGAGGAGTCACAGTAGTTAAAAACGAAAAAGGCGAATCAATAACAAAAAGAGTCGTGACTGGAAGCAGGATGTGCATTGACTATAGAAAGCTTAACAAGGCTACGCGCAAAGATCACTTCCCGTTACCCTTCATAGACCAAATGTTGGAAAGACTAGCCAAACATTCATATTTCTGCTATCTAGATGGTTACTCAGGATTCTTCCAAATTCCCATCCATCCTAATGACCAAGAAAAGACTACATTCACCTGTCCTTATGGCACTTTTGCTTACCGCCGAATGCCGTTCGGACTCTGTAACGCTCCAGCAACCTTCCAAAGATGCATGATGGCAATCTTTGCAGATTTCATAGACGACATTATGGAAGTGTTTATGGACGATTTCTCGGTATGTGGACAAAGTTTCGAAGGATGCCTACAAAACTTAGAAATGGTACTAGAACGTTGCGTAAAAGTAAACCTCGTCCTAAATTGGGAGAAATGCCATTTTATGGTCCGACAAGGAATAGTTCTAGGACACGTCATATCAGATAGAGGGATTGAGGTAGACAAAGCTAAAATAGAGATTATAAAAGATCTCCAACCTCCAAAATCCGTACGAGAAATACGGAGTTTTCTAGGACATGCCGGTTTCTACAGAAGATTTATAAAAGATTTTTCGAAAATCACAAAACCTCTGACCGGCCTGTTGATGAAAGATGCTGAGTTCGTCTTCGACGACGACTGTTTAAAAGCATTCGAAACATTGAAATCAGCCCTTATCACCGCACCAATCATGCAACCACCCGATTGGCGACTACCGTTCGAAATCATGTGCGACGCGAGTGATTACGCTGTAGGCGCAGTTCTAGGATAAAGGAAGGACAAGAAACTCCATGCTATCTACTATGCCAGTAGAACCTTAGATCCTGCCCAAATGAACTACGCTACCACAGAAAAGGAACTTCTAGCAGTTATATTTGCGCTTGACAAATTCCGTTCTTACTTAGTAGGAGCAAAAATTATCATATACACAGACCACGCTGCCATAAGGTACCTAATAAGCAAAAAGGATGTCAAACCAAGACTATTGAGATGGATCATGTTATTACAAGAGTTTGACTTAGAAATCAAAGATAAGAAAGGAACCGAGAACGTTGTTGCGGATCACTTATCCCGAATAGAAGGCATCAAACATGAACCAGTACCGATAAATGACGATTTCCCGTACGAACGTCTGATAGCCAAATTAGAAAGTGACACACGCAATTCAATCTCGGAAGATCCAGAATTCGAAAAAGCCGTAGAAGCCGTCTATGCCCAAGTCACATTACCTTGGTATGCCGACATCGTTAATTACCTCGCTGCGGGCGTGCTTCCACCGGATCTTACTTATCAGCAAAAGAAGAAATTCTTCCACGATCTGAAACACTATTATTGGGACGAACCCCTACTCTTCAAGGGAGGGGCCGACAACATATATCGTCGCTGTGTCTCAGAGGAAGAAATAGAAAATATCATTTCCCAATGCCACTCAGCACCATACGGTGGTCATGCTAGTACATCCAAGACGTGCGCTAAGATTCTCCAAGCCGGCTTATTCTGGCCTAATCTCTGGAAAGACGTTCACATTGCTGTGCAAAAGTGCGATCGATGCCAACGAACTGGCAACATCTCACGACGCGATGAAATGCCTCAGAAAGGAATCTTAGAGGTAGAAATCTTCGACGTCTGGGGAATAGATTTCATGGGACCATTCCCACCTTCTTTTGGAAATAACTACATACTCGTCGCTGTCGATTACGTGTCTAAATGGATAGAAGCCATAGCTGCCCCAACAAACGACGCACGAGTAGTAATCAAACTCTTCAAAAACACAATCTTTCCTAGATTCGGTGTACCGAGACTCGTCATTAGTGACGGAGGATCTCACTTCATATCATGAATAATAAACTTCTCTCTAGATATGGAGTCCGGCACCGAGTAGCTACACCCTATCATCCGCAAACTAGCGGACAAGTAGAGGTCTCGAACAGAGAAATAAAACAGATCTTGGAAAAGACTGTCGCTACCTCAAGGAAAGATTGGTCGTCGAAGCTACAAGAAGCTTTATGGGCTTATAGGACCACTTTTAAGACACCAATAGGTACTACCCCCTATAAATTGGTTTACGGTAAATCCTGCCATCTCCCTGTAGAGTTAGAGCATAAGGCCTTTTGGGCCATTAAGACACTCAACTTAAACTACACCGAGGCAGGAGAAAAGCGAATCTTGAACCTACACGAGTTAGAAGAACTTCGATTAGACGCTTACGAAAATGCCCGTATCTACAAAGAACGAACTAAAAGGTGGCATGATAAACGTTCAATCAGGAAACAATTCAGTGTGGGAGACATCGTATTGCTCTTTAATTCACGATTAAAACTCTTCCCAGGTAAACTAAAATCTAGGTGGTCTGGACCCTATGAAGTGACTAAAGTACTTCAGAGTGGAGCTGTTGAAATTACTGATAAGACAAATGCACCATTTATCGTAAACGGGCAACGTCTAAAACATTACAATAAGAACGACAACAGTCCTCAAGTAAGCAATATAACATTGCTTGAGCTTCCAGCTCATACACCCGAATAGCTTCTCACCAAGCTATCGTCAGGCTTTAGACGTTAAAAACAGCGCTTACTGGGAGGCAACCCAAATTTCCCTCGTTATTGCATTTCATTTTTCCTTAAAATTCTACTTTGAAAAATCCAACAAAAATTCTAAAATTACTACTACTTTCTACTTTCGTTCATTTTCGTACTTTTATTCTTATTTTATTTTCTCTCTTTTGTCTTTTGTTTCTACCGCTTTTCGTTTCTAAAAATCCTGACTTCAATTTCCTGTTTCAAACTTTTCAGGATTTTTAAAGTCTTCAAAACATTCCTTCTGTTTTCTCCGAATCACCTGCGAGTATGGCTGAATACGACTTCACAAAGGTTCACTTCCGAGGACTCGCTCAAAAAGCAAGATTTGCAGCACTGACCGAAAGAGAATTCGCCTTAACGATGTATTATGATAAGGCTACTATGGATAAACTAGGGACCACAGATAGCATTCAATACTTGTTTAATCAACTAGGTTAGGAGAACACTGCTCTGAAAACACGTTTCGCTACCTACAAGGATCTTACCTATGAATTCCTTAGTTCTTTCAGATACACACCCAACTATGGCTTTGGATCCAACACAGAGTTGATTACCTTCCGATTGTTTGGAATGGACCAAACCCATAGTCGGATGTCACTAGCTAACCTCCTAGGATTCCCTAGCGGACCGCATGTGTTCATCAGTGCAGAAGATGACGATATTGATTTGCAACTCGATCAATTCTGGGGTAGAATCATAGGCGACTATCACCCTAAACCAGACAGAATGCACAATGATGACATACACAACCCAGCCATCAGATACTTCCATAAGATACTAGCCCACACCTTGTTTGGAAAAGAAGAAAATATTACTGCAGTATCTAAGGAGGAGTTATTCATCATGTTCTGTGCCTCTCAGGGACGGACAGTAAATGCAGTGCCTTTCATGATGAGATCTTTCAAACGCCTCACGCAGGAACCTCAGACACCTATCCTTATAGGAGGCCTAGTAACAATGATTGCCCACGAGCTTGGCCTTAGATTCCATTTAAATGCCAGCACTCGTTTTGGCACCATCCGACCATGAACATACAATTCTGCTTTAACAGGCGCATTTTAGGAACTATGGGACCTGGACCGTATGAGTACCTTATTAACGAAAAACCAATACAGCTATTCACACTGCCTGATCATCTGATGACAAGCATCCACAACAAGGATAACTGGTTCTACGAATTGGATGAGCCTATGGGACCTCCTTCACCACAGTCAACACCACAGAACTATATGTATGACAGTGACCACATCTCTGAGGCACACGACTATATGTACTATGAGGACGCTGCATCTGAAACTGAAGTAGACCCTACGACTCCTCCACACTATAATACTTATCCTGAGCCTATCCCTGAGGAGACCACCGACAAAATGGATGTCGTGTTACTCAGATTGGACGACGTTGATAAAGCTCTGACTAATGTAAAAGCTGACATCGCAGGCATGCACAGCGAACTGGTAGGATTCATGGATCTAGTCTGCGACCAACTCGACTACTATTCACAGAAATTCGATGAGTTGAAGGCACGAAAAGATTAGTTATTAGTTCTTAGCAGTAATTTCAGTTTAGTTTAGTCTAGTTTAGTTTCATT
Organism: Lathyrus sativus; assembly: GCA_963859935.3. Taxonomy (NCBI): domain Eukaryota; kingdom Viridiplantae; phylum Streptophyta; class Magnoliopsida; order Fabales; family Fabaceae; genus Lathyrus; species Lathyrus sativus. Next base: position 478,655,911 of record OZ012737.1, on the reverse strand, counting down.
TAATCATTTGGATTCTTCGCATTGTTAGTTTTCTTTATGTACTACATACAATTGTTTCAATTCTATGTTATTTCAATTCTAGTTTTTATTCAATTATTCTGTTTTCGCATTATTTGTTGTTTGTTGGCTGTTATATTACATCACCGTATCAATACTAAGCCTTAAAGTCACTACGAGTACGCCCTCAGAGCAAAATTCTGCGTTCTGCAGATTTTGCTGCTGTGACGACCGTCACAGCCACATGACGAGCGTCACGCGGGTGACGACCGTCACACCTATGTGACGACCGTCACGCAGTCCAAAACTGATATCTGATAAAACAGGGTTCGTGTTCTCTTCCACTCCCCCCATTATGACTTTCAATCATCCTAACTCCTACCCCACTACGAATTTTCGTCCTCCCCACATTAAACTATAAATTTCAACTCCAAATTCAACCTCCAAACCACCGTTCTGTCATTTTTCCCTCTCTGCAGAAAAACCCCAAACCTCAAAAACCTCTCCATCTTCCAACAATGGCAAGGAATGCAGAAACCCCAGATGTCAGCAACATTACCTTCAGTGAAGGAGACTTAGGCGAAAGACAACGAGCAAATTACATCGCATTTCATCAGAGGTCGCTCCAGCCGACTCATTATCCGCACCTTCCATCGCTTATGGAGCTCGGACTCCTTGAAGGTGTAACCTGGATGCTTCAAAGAGCAGGCATCTGGCACCTCTGCACTAACCCACATCCAACATACGAACAACTCACTCTTGAGTTCTTGAGTTTGTTCACTTACGTCACAAGCAGCGGCGAACTTAACCAGCATTCAGGTGCCGCTTGCTTCCGGATGTTTGGCGTCAACTACCAGATGCACCAAAATCAGATTGCCAGCATTCTACAGCTACCTCGCGGCGACAACGCTCATCGCCGCATCACTGATCAGTTCCAGCACGAAGCTTTCGCACTGTGGTATCAGTTGACCGGCCTCAATGCCGATGGTTGGGACTCCCTGCACGCCACTCATATCCATAACCCAACCATCAAGTACTTTCACAAAGCGTTGAGTAACACTATCTTCGCCAGAGACAGCAACCACAAAGTGAACTCCAAAGAGCTCTTCTTTCTTCATTGCATCTTCAACAATGAACCTGTCAACGTTGCCCCGTTTCTGCTGGCCCATATTCAGGCTAACTGCAACCGTGGCTCGAAACCTTTCTACTTTGGCGGGATTGTCACCGCTATTGCACTTGGGCTGAACCTTGGCGACCGCCTCCAGCACCTCCATTCCATCCCCTCGGTGTTCCTTGACACCGACCACTGCAGAGCCTCTCATCTCATCCGCTCCCGAGCTGACGGCAAATACCATCCGGTTGTGCGTGGCAAGACCGTCCGAAGCATCATCCTTCCGTCCCGCACCCGCATCCATCCAGAGGACCGTACCAACTGGTTGTTCGACCTCACTGCCCCTCCTGCTACCGCTGTTCCCACTCAGGACCACACTCACGGTTCCGACGATGAAATCCAAGCTGAGTTGGACAGGTCCGAGCAGCCAGAGGCATCGCAGCCTCTTCCTCCCGTAGGTACATCTTCTCGCTGCCGCCGCCATCATCCCGTGCCAGACTACACAGAAGAGGACCTCCGCCGCTCCCTAGACCAGCAGGCACAGATACTCACGATGCTGCAGTAGCAGAATCAGCGAGGTGACCAGTTCGAAGCTTGGCACCGGACTCAAATGCAACAACTTCACACCGGCCAAGCTACGATCACTGAGAGCCTAGCGAATCTGACCTTGCAGGTCGAAGGACTCCGAGACACCGTCTACCACACCGGAGCTATGAGCTATGAGGACAGAGTAGCCCTTGCCAGAGCCAGAGGACGCCAGCGCGGACGTGACAGAGGCCGTGACTAGATTTCCATTTTTCCTTCATTGTTTACTATATTTCAGTTATTTGTATTTTCATTTTCAGTTGTATCTCCCTCTCGCATGCTTCAAGAATCAGTGAGGACACTGATCGAGATAGTGTGGGAGCGGAGCCTTATTTCCATTCCACTGTACTCTGAATTTCCTCTATTTCCTTTATTTCCATTTCACTGCACTTTGAATTTTCGTAATTTCTATTTTAAAACTTTCTATTTCTAGAAAATAAAGCTCGTCTATATTTTTTTCACGTTACGCAAACAACCCCCACATTATTCAACGTAACCAAAAATTTTCGTTCGTTCCTCAAAAGCAAAAGCATCACGAGAATGCACCTGAGTTCAAAACAAGTTTTGAAACTCCGAGGAAACGACAGTTCTAACAAAACCAGTATCGTTCAGACACCTTAGATCTCTAGTTTAGGCGAGTCGGTTTCACCAGCTACGTGTACCAAAGTCTCAAGTGTCTACGCAAACCCAACCCCAAGTAGTTTATACTAGCAGTCAGCACCATCCTAAAAACACTTCTAAGCGAGCGACCGATGCAAATAAGTGTATGATCTCCAAAAAGATGAAAAATCATGAAAAGAGAGCTAAAAAGCCCAAGAATATAAGATACGTTTCCTTCTAAGTTAGGTGCTCCTCACCCGAGCATTTAGCCCAACGGCACGAAAAAACTCATTGAAAAATCAATGACATAAACTTATGATCAATGAAGAAGATCAAAAACAAAAATGAGATCATATTCACTAACAGGTCGACTTGCCATGAAAGTGTACGGACAACGGGCTTAATGTGATTGCGCTAGAACAAACAGGGTGAACTTGCCGCGAGAACCTTGACACCAACCTACAGTAGCATGACTGAGACCGATTTGCATAAAAAGGAGACCTCCGAAGACTTGTAGTCCAGTGTCGTCATGATACTCATCTTGTTCCTACCAAGAATCCCGGGTTTTCCAAACTCTGCGAACGAAGAAGCTGCCTCGTGCTTGCCGACTTTTCCATGTTTTACTTGAGGACAAGCAAAGATTCAAGCTTAGGGGAGTTTGATAACACGAAATCATATAGATATTTTCATGAATAATTCAACTAAAGTCTAACCGTTTTCGATCCGATTTCGGGTTATTTTCGTATATTTGTCTGATGTTTTGCAGGTATTCAACGATCACGTCTAAACAAGGCAACATGAAGAAAAGAAGCAATCCCAGATGAAATATGGACGAAAAAGGAGTGAAAACACAATGAAAAGCGCAGCAAGCTGTTTTTGCTGATGTGATGACCGTCACAGCTTCATGACGACCGTCACACCTTGTGACGACCGTCATGCAGGCAAAAACGCCCCACTTAGATTACACGTCAAAGAAACAGTTCCAATTCCCACAGAGTGGACCACTACTCCCTAAATTATCTGCCTCAAGGTCCATCATCTTCAGAGATAACCGTTGGGATTCCACTTCTATAAAAAGGGAAGCAGGGGACTTCAGAAAGTGTGCTGCATTCATACCACGAAGTGCTGCCGAATTTACTTTCCAGAGCATTATTTCTCAGTTTTATTCTTATTTGTTTCTCTTTACCTTTCCTGTATTGCTTTTTCCATTCTTCCAAAATTTCTATTTCATTGTACGATCACTTTGGCATTAAAGACCAGAATCCTGCCAACATCTGTGGAGGATCTTCCCAAAGGCCAATTGGAATATTTACAGGTTTTCATTTTGATCGACTTCAATTTTATTATAATGCAAATTATTATTTATTATTCTTATTTATATTTTATCTTTCCCAAATCCATGTCTAGCTAAACTTAGGTAATCGATATGTAGTAATAATTCGAACGGGATTTGATAACAACTAGTTGAAAAACTTTCTTTTCACAAAAGTAATCTATGGTCTGAGTGTTTAAAATTGATTCACTGAATAAACTTCGTCGCGAAAGCGAGAACTTATTTAAAAGTAGTTTTGCCATGAAAGTGGGAAATTAATTAAGATACGAACCAACAAGCGAAAGCTGCGGTAAGGTCAGATAGTAAACACTAGGCATTTGTTTTAATAACAGCGAAAGCACTTTAAAATGAATTAGAACTTAGAGATTTCCAAAAAATAATTTTAACCCCGAACGGAATACGAAAGTGTACGTTTGGCCCTTAGGATTATGATTAGCGTCAATAACCATCGTGAGGCGAGAGTTTTCAAATCTCCATTTTCTGCTTGAATAAACTTTGAAAATTATTTCATACACCATAACTTATCAAATCCCTGAAGAACATAATTACTACGTATCGATTCAATCAATTATAATTTAAATAGTATTCTTAGTTCCCTTTTAGTGACAATCTTATTCCCTTAAACATATTCTACCTAGCTAAACATAGTAACTCCCGAGAACACTAGTTTGATTACGAGTCCCTGTGGGATCGATATCGATTATTACTACGCGATAGACTGTGCACTTGCAGTTAGGTTGTATTAGACATAGAAAGTCGCGATCATGATGCAAGGTCCCTATGTGGAAGCTTCATCCCTCCTTTGGAAGGATGTGTGGCATACCACAAAAGGTAGAACCTTTAAGGATGCCTATCTTAGATGTATGGTTGAGTGCCATGATGGATTCCATTGGTTTCCATCATGCTTCCCGTCATCATGCATTGATCTTGATGTTGATTCTCATCTCTCTTGGTGGATCATTTGAAGCTTGAAGATGAAGTCTTCTCTTGAAGATAGCTTGGGCATGGAGATCAAACTACAGACTGTTGGGCTGTTTTCCTAATAGAAGACTGCTTTCCTGTTGAGCTGCTGGTTTGCTGTTTTGTTTGTTGTGTTTTTTGATTGATTGTGTGTTGCATTAGAATAGGCTTTCATGTAGTTGATTTAGGCCTAAGTGCATTGAAGGGTTGAGCTTGGCTCCCTTTTCTTGTTTGCATCAGAGGTTGAGTCTGTCTCCCTCTGCTTGTCTGTTACTGTTTGGCTTTGCTTGTTGGCTGAAGGTTGAGTTTGTCTCCCTTGCATGTGTTTTGTGTTGTTCTTGCATGTTTGCTCTAGAAGTTGAGTTTGTCTCCTTCTGCTTGTATTGCTACATTACATGCATTTTACTTACAGTTATTTCTTTCAGTTTATTTCTGTTGCTGTTGCTTTCCTTTGCCATGTCCCCCTAGGAACTCTGACTTCTCTTGTTCAAGAGAAGTTATGACAGACATTAGGGTTCTAACCATGCATGATAACATTAGGTAGTTCCCTCCTAACCTCAATCATAGGATCAACTTTGCATGACGACTTTAGGATTGGATTAGTCCCCTTTAGTGCGTCCTTTCTCTTCTCATCTTCAAACAAATCAAGATACAGTAATAAAGGTTAATTGATGTTGTACGCTTCGAGCCTTAAGCTACTTGGGAAAGAGTTGTTGGAGAGTTTTTTCAACAGCTTGAGTGTTTAGTATGGTACCCTTTGGGTGACATGCGACGCATTCACTCCCAGGTCATAGTCTCTAGTGCGATATTAGTTGCAAACATCCATAAAAAACATTTCTTCCGTAAAAGACAGAAAACAAAGATCAAACTTTCTTTTCTCCTCTTGGACCTTTAATCCTTGGAAACCATTTTCATAAGGAGAGTTTTGTTAACTCTCGGTTCTACCGCAAACGGTAAATGCCTAAGTCTCCGACGAGCGAGCTGCATACACCAACTGCTGGAACCGTCTGTTAACCCTACTCGGGTAAAACATTCCGAACAAACCTGTGGTCTTGAGAGCCTGAACTACGTTTGCTCTGATCTTTCACGCCGTGTGAAAGTACGTAGGCACGAGTGTCGCTACCGCGAAAATAAGGTGCCAGCAAAACAGAAGAGTTGCCACCTTTCGTTATTTATCCCTCAGAACGGGAAAGGAAACGATCGGAAAAACCTGACAAAAAGGTATAAGACAAGGTCATCGCAACCAATGTCTGGATTTGGGAGTCGGTTACGCAAGGGGAAGGTATTAGCACCCCTCACGTCCATCGTACTCGATGGGATCCATGCTTGTTGTGTTTATCTGACGGTTTGGTTTAACTATCTACCTATCAAGGCTGGTCTGAAAAGAAAAGAAAATGACTCGGCAAAGCGTCACACTTTATGCCTACGTATTCTCATCAGAGAATGAGAAATCAGAGTCAACGTATTTTTTCTAACTACGGGTTACGGGGAAGGTGGCTCGCCAATACGTCAGTATTGTGCCTACGTACACTCAACGGATATGAGAGATCAGAGCTTACGTAGTTTGGGATAATACGGATTACGGGAGATTTAGATTCATCTGTTTTTCGAGTAGGGTTAACAAACAGTTCCAGCAGTTTGGCGTACGCAGCTCGACCCTTGGAGACTTAGGCGTTACCGTTTGCGGTAGAACTGGGAGTTAACGACACTCTTTTCTTTAGAAACGCTTGCCTTGAATTATGGGCCCACGGGGCAAAAGGTTTGAAGTTTGTTTTCTGTCTTTTACGAAAGAACTGTTTTTTATGGTCGTCTGTAGTTTGTGAAGGTGAGAAAATACTTAGAAAGGGGGTTGAATAAGTATGAAGATTAAAACTTAGAAATAAAAACACAAGTATTTTTATCCTGGCTCGTTGAACTCAACTACTCCAGTCCACCCTTCCTATAGTGATTTTCCTTTCTCAATCAAGGACTTAATCCACTATTTAATCAACTAATTACAATAGTAAGCACTAAGAACGACTGTTCAAAGTCTTCTCAAGAACTACTGATCCTAACTGGATCTTCTTAAGGTTTACAATCAAATGTAATACAAATACAAGTGTTTAAGATTTGCTTCTATAAAGCTTTATCACAACTGTGATTTTAACTTAACTATTAAGAACAAAGAAATGAATTCTTAGAAAGAATATGAAATAGTATGAGAGCTTGAATGTTGATTTCTTTTCAATAATACGTCAACTGAAGAAATTGGTGAAGTCTTGCTTTTATAGGCAGCTGATCCAAGGTGAGCTTCACGTTGAGAAAAGTGTCCAAAAGGTCTGAGCCTTTTTGTCTTCACATCAAGTGACCTTTCCTAGAAGAAGAAAGCACAAAAAATCCTTTTTTGTCTGTGTTCTTATGTCTAGCATAAATAAGGAAAGAGACGTTTGGTTCACTCCAACGGATATAAACTTTGAATAATTCTTCTTCAGTTTTTAGCAAATGCATCAGAGTCTAAATAGATCAGAGTCTTGCTGAATCAAAGTCTTCTGCAGCAAGTGTGCTTTCAGCGTGTTTAAGATCAGAGCATATTTGAGACAGAACTTCAGTACTGGCAGCTTTAGTACTTTAAGAATCTTCTGTAGAAATTATGCTTTGAAAAACTCTTCATACAGAATTCTTCTTTTGTTCAGATGTTTCTGACTTGCTTCAGATTCTTTTGGAGCTTCTGCTTCAGATCTTCTTGGAGCTTCTGCTTCAAATCCTTCTGGAGCTTCTGCTTCAGAATCTTTTGGAGGCTACGCTCAGGATCTCTGTTGGCAGCAATCAGAATCCTCTAATATATGCATCTGGCGCTTCAGAGTCTAGGAAATTTCTTATGTTCAATTCTGATTTACTTCTGGAGTGTTGATTCCTTTACTATCTGCAGTAAAAACTCTCAAGCAAATTTTAGAGTATATAATTCTTAAATACAAAATTTCATATTAGTTATCATCAAAACATAGAGATATTATTAAGAACCAATCTGTGTTCTAACAATCTCCCCCTTTTTGATGATGACAAAAACATCAGAAATTTTGTTTAATTGAAAATATAATAATTATAGCTCCCCTTGAGATGATGAATCTCCCCCTGAATTAAATACAAATAAGGAATAGAAACTTCCCTTTTGTCTTGAGTAATTTTCAGAGTTAGATCTTGATTGTTCTTTTAACATTTGAGAGTCAGAGTGTCTTGCAAATTTCAGAGTCAGAGTTTGATAATTGTCAAGTGATCTGAGAGTCTCAGAGTTTCTTTTACAGAGTGTACTTATCAAATGTTCTAAAATACCAGATTAAATGTTAGATAGAATAGATGTGTCTGAAGTTTCATTCTAGTGAAGTTTAATTAAACAGATCAGATCTATATTTTCTCCCCCTTTTTTGTCATAAGCAAAAAGTGAAAACTTTAAAAAGACAAATAAAAGGAAACAGTAAAGAAGATAAATCATGTGGAGAAAACTTTGAGATTTCATTCAAAATGGTTCAGAGCCAAAGTACATGCATCAGAAGATATTCAAAAAAATACATAAGCAAACATCAGATGCAAAAACATCAGAATGAAAAAAAATGAAAAACTAAGAGTGTTTTGACAAAAGCATCTTCAACAGATCCGTGATCTCAGAGGAGGACTGTTCTTGCTTTGACATCCACTTAGCCATTGTTTCATTCTTCTGATCATGTTTTGACATCCACTATGTCATGTCTTCAGACTTTTTATCTTGTTTGGCCATCCAAGACTTGATCTCTGATTGACCAGCTTCTAGAGCAGCAATTTTATCCTCAAAATCTGGATGTTCTTTCTTAATCTCAGATGAAGAAGGTTGAACATTTTATGGAGCTTGAACAGAGTCAATTTCCATAGGGTCTGTAGAGCTTAGAGCATTAGATCCAGAAGGAAGTTCTACCAGAGTCATGGCCAAAGGGTTGTCTTCAGATGCAGACTCAGTAGTTTCTTCTGATGATGGAGGAGCATCTGTAAGAAGTAGTCGTTCAGATCTCTTGACAGTCCAGAATAAATTTCTTGCAGCTTCAGCAAATCTGAGCTTCGCATCATCAGAACATATGTTCTTCAGATTTGATGCTACAGTGTTGAATCTGCTGATGAATCCATTCCAGATGACATTAGATTCTTGGGCATCCATTGTTGCTGAACACTTCCTCTGTACAGTACCTAAATACAACTGTATTTCTTGCAAAAAAGATTGAAATAAATTATTAACATTAAGTCTAGGTTTGGGATGTAACAGAGTCTCCAAAGTTATTGGTTTTGGTTGGGGAGTAGGTGTAAAAATGGACTTCTGAATGGAGATCAGAGGAGGAGGGTAGTATGGTATGAAAGGAATTTTAGGGGCTTTTTCTGGTTTGGATCTGTTTAAAGCATTTAACAGATTTGGTTTTGCTCTGGTGTGATAGGGAACCACATCAAAAGGTTTATTTGAGTAAGGTTGGAAAGCAGATTTTGCAGGTTCATCAGAAGCAGCAATTTTATCAGATGAAACTGGTGTAGCTGATGTAACAGCTTTGGCAGATTTAGCAGAATATGATATTGTTGCTAATGAACCTACATCTGACATGGATTGAATATAGGTGAGAAGCACAGATGGTAGGGTCATTGTAAGTTTGGGTTTCAAGGGATTGATAGGGTCAGATGGTTCAACTCTGTCATAGAAATATTTGAGTTTGAAACCATAAGCAAGATTGTGAAACAGAGATGAGACTTGTGCACATGAAATAGATGTTCTTGGAGTAGATGTTGGGTTAGGATTTGGGATGAGAATTTCAGATGCTGGATTAGGTGTGGGAGTAGGATCTGGAATAGGAACTTTGGATGATACAGGAGGTTCTGGTTGGTTTACCTCAGAGTCTCTGTGAGAAGGAGAGATTAGAAAATCTGGGTGAATGTCAGATTCTGAGGAGTTTGATGAAGTTATTGGTGTGCAAGAAGTAGAAGACACTTGAAAAACAGTTTTCAGAGGTGTGACATCAAGAACTTTTGTTTCAGGGATGTTGGTTTCAGAAGGATTGGTTGATTCTGAAGGTTTTTTAGAGGGTTTTGATGGGGGTTCTGAAGTGGGTGGATCAGATGAAATTTTTATTGGTTCAGATGAAACTGGAACAGATTTAGTGGGTTCAGATGATTTGGATGGTGGGTTATCTGATGGTGGTTGTTTCTCTTGTTGTTGTGTTTGAGGTGCAGATGATTTTTGTGGTTGATGTTCAGAGTCTTTTTCTGGTTGAGGTTCAAATTGTTTTTCTGGTTGTTTTTCTTGTGGTTGCTTTTGTTGTTCAGATGGTTTTGTTGTTTGTTGTTTTTCTGTGGGTTGTTTTTCTGATGGTTGTTTTTGTAGTGCAGATGGTTTGGTTGGAACTTCTGGTTGTGGAGTCTGAATTTTTGTTGTTGTTGGTGTTGGAACAGATGATTGTTTTTGTGGTGAGATGGAAATTGGGGTAGAAGATTTTTGTGGAGATGGAGTAGAAACATGAGGTGGAGCAGTAACAGATTTATTTTGTGTAGAGGGAGGTGTTGGAATAGACTTAACATTAGAATCATTTATAACAATAGGATTTGCAGAAGATACAGAAATTTTAGTACCTTTAATCTTGATTCTTTTAGCTGGTATAAAAGGAGTGTCTCCAGATTCTTTCCTCTTTAGCAGCTTCTGTGGCTTCTCAGCAATCTTGATCTTCTTCTGAACAGGTGCAGCTACTGCTTCTGGTTGAGTCCTCTTTCTTGGTGGTTCTTCCTCTTCTGCAACAGGCAATGGTTGTCTTGCTCTCTTTATAATGTCTGCAGGAATAGGCTTTCCTTCTTTCATGCACTCATCAATATACATAACAACAATTTCCCTTGGTTCTTCAGCATAGAACAGAGGGTAATCATCTATAGGAGTTCTCTTCTGACTCAGTTCAGAAATGTTTAGCTTCTTGGGAGCTATTGTGAGTTCTTCCACTATTTTAAGTCTCTGAAGACTTTTGGCATTTAGAGGCTTTCCCAAAATAAATTCCAATTCCTCTGTGACTCCAGCAGCGTACAGAGCAGTTACAAGTCCATTCTTAGTTAGAAGATCTGAGATTAACCTTCCAAATGGAATCCAGGTTCTGATCTTCTGACCTTTTTCTTTCACATATTCTCTAGAGGCATTTATATGATTCCAAAGATGCATAAAGAGAATATATGGAAGATCTACCTTGGTGCTCTGACTGAGGCAATACATAAAATAGAGCTGTTCATTATTGACATAGTCTGGAGAATTGGTTGACTTCCTGTGATGAATGCATCCCATGAAGATCTTAGCCCAGATCTTGTAGTCAGGCTTCAGATCCTTGAACTTATTAGAAGCTTGTCCAACAGTCATCACTTCTTCATACACTTCATCCATATCCACACGCCCAGCTGGCAAGTGTGATACTCCATCTGTTTCCTCATAGCCAATGAGTTTTCTAATCAGATCTTCTGTTATAATTATCTCTTTGCCCAGAACAGAAGATAAAATAAACTTGGGGTAAACAGAAGCATGGATCCAGAACTATTTCACAAGAAGGGGGTAAACTGGTCCAAAAAGTCTATCAAAATACTTCACCCATCCTTGAGCACCTATAATGGAACGAAACTCAAATCCATTCTCAGCAAGTGAATCAAATTCCACCATTGATTCACACAGAACTTCCAGCTTTTCAACAGGTGTGAGCAAAGTCCTTTTTGGTGGAGAATAAGGAGTTACACCCATGTTAGCAGAGGTATCTGCAGCCATTGTAGATTGAAATTGTGCAGCAGTTGATGATGAAGTTGCCATTGAAGATGGTTTTGTCACACGCTTAGGGTTTTTATGCAGTGAGAAGAGAAGATGGAAATGCATAAAATGTCTGAGATGTGAAAAGTGTGAATGTGAAGAGAAGAGATGTATTTATACTAAAACATGTAGGCATACAAACAGTCAGAATTTGGCACGTTTGAACAAAGCATTAAATGAAAAGAATAAAAATCATTTCAAGCATTTATTGCTTCTGACAAATTATGGGGAAAATCAAGATTTTCACTATTCAAACTTCACCTCAAACGTCTCTTCAGTAGTGTACACGCCACCTTTGCAGATTTGGAGTGACACGTGTTTGCTTGCATGTGTTCTGAATTCTCTTGAGAAATGAAACGTTAACCAACGTTCAGATCCTCTAAGAATTGTTAGTTCAGAGTTTCACAAAAAAAATATAAAGAAAATAAATAAGCAATCAAAAGAAATACTTCAGAGCATTAGGCATTTTTGCATCTGTAAAATTTTCTTCTGACAAATATCATTCTGGACAAAAATCCATACCAATATTTTTCAGAATAAATTTGAATCTATCTTCAACAAGGGGTTTTGTAAAAATATCTGCCCATTGATGATCTGTATCAACAAAGGCTAAATTTATGATTCCCTTCTGAACATAGTCTCTGATGAAATGATGCTTAATTTCTATATGTTTTGCCTTAGAATGTAAAATGGGGTTTTTAGACAAACATATAGCAGAAGTATTATCACAGAAGATAGAAATGTTACTTTCAAATATTTGATAATCTTCTAGCTGACTTTTCATCCAGAGCATCTGCGTGCTACATCTAGCAGCAGCAATATATTCTGCCTCTGTGGTTGAAAGTGCAATTGTGGGTTGCTTCTTGTTGTACCAAGAGATTAGATTTCTTCCTAGAAATTGACAACTTCCAGAAGTACTTTTTCTTTCTACTCTGTCTCCAGCGTAGTCAGCATCACAGAATCCAACTAATTTGAAATTATCAGATTTTCTGTAACACAAACCCACATTAGAAGTACCTTTTAGATACCTTAGAATCCTCTTGACAGCTGTCGAGTGTGATTCTCTAGGATCTGATTGGAATCTAGCACACAAGCATACACTGAACAATATGTCAGGTCTAGAAGCAGTTAAATAAAGAAGAGATCCTATCATACCTCTGTAGAGCTTCTGATCTACTTTGTTACTTACCTCTTCCTTGCCAAGTGAGCTAGTTGGATGCATGGGAGTCTTTGCCAGCTTACTATCAGTCATTTTAAATTTCTTCAGAAGCTCTTTAACATATTTGGTCTGATGTATGTAAGTGCACTCTGGAGTTTGATTGACCTGGATTCCTAGAAAGAATCTGAGTTCTCCCATCATGCTCATTTCAAATTCAGCCTGCAAACATGTAGCAAACTCCTCTCCCAGCATAGTATTGGTAGATCCAAATATTATATCATCCACATAAATTTGACAAATTAGAAGATCTTTCTTAATTGATTTACAAAAGAGTGTTGTGTCCACTTTGCCTCTGATGAAATTTTTCTCCAGAAGAAAATTGCTCAATCTCTCATACCAAGCTCTGGGAGCTTGTTTTAAACCATACAGAGATTTCTTTAATTTGAAAACATGATCTGGAAATTTTTCATTTTCAAAACCAGGAGGTTGGTGGACATAAACTTCTTCTTCTATAATACCATTTAGAAAGGCACTTTTAACATCCATCTGATACAGAGTGATGTTATTTTGTGCAGCAAATGAAATAAGAAGGCGTATAGATTCTAACCTTGCCACTGGAGCATAAGTTTCAGTGTAATCAATACCTTCTTGTTGATTGTACCCTTGAGCAACAAGCCTTGCCTTATTTCTTTCAACTTCTCCTTTCTCATTTAGCTTATTTCTGAAGACCCATTTTGTTCCAATTATATTGAATCCTTGTGGTCTTTGAACTAAATCCCACACATCATTTCTGGTGAATTGATTTAACTCTTCTTGCATGGCAATAATCCAATCATTGTCTTGCAGAGCTTCATCTACAGAAGATGGTTCAATTTCTGACACCAGTCCAAATAATGATGCTTCTGATGATCTTAGAAAGGATCTTGTTTTGATGGGATCATCCTTCTTTCCAATAATGACATTCTCTGGATGAGAAGTTTTAATTCTGGATGATGATCCTCTAACATTTGATTCTTCAGAAATGTTTAGATTGTTCATCTGAGAAGTTAAAGGAATAGCATCTGGCGTTTCTTCTGGTTCCTTCACTTGAGCTTTGTCTGCCTCTGGGACTTCAGTGTCTGTAAAGACTACTTCTCTATCTGCAGAGTTTTCAGACTGCTTTGGCTTTTTATTGCCAAGCTTATCATCAAATCTAACATGAATAGATTCTTCAACAATCTGTGTCTCAGTGTTGTATACTCTGTAGCCTTTAGAGCGTTCAGAATATCCAAGCATGAAACACTTCTGTGCTTTGGAATTAAACTTGTTCAGATTTTCTTTAGTATTTAACATATAACAAATACATCCAAAAGGATGAAAATATGAAATGTTGGGCTTTTTGTTCTTCCACAGTTCATATGGAGTCTTCTCCAGAAGAGGTCTTACAGACACTCTGTTCTGAATGTAACAGGCTGTGTTGATGGCTTCTGCCCAAAAGTGTTTTGCCAGATTTGTCTCATTGATCATGGTTCTGGCCATTTCTTGCAGAGTTCTGTTTTTCCTCTCTACAACCCCATTTTATTGTGGAGTTTTAGGACAGGAAAAATCATGAGCAATACCATTTTCATTAAAATATTTTTCAAAATATTTATTTTCAAATTCACCACCATGATCACTTCTGACTTTTATAATTTTGAAATCTTTTTCATTCTGGACTTGCTTGCAGAAGGCAAAGAACACAGAATGTGACTCATCCTTGTGTTTTAAGAACTTTACCCATGTCCATCTACTATGGTCATCAACAATGACTAATCCATATTTCTTGCCTCTAATGGATGCAGTTTTCACTGGTCCAAACAGATCAATATGAAGTAATTCTAGTGGTTTGGAAGTAGAAACAACATTTTTTGATTTAAAAGATGATTTTGAAAACTTCCCTTTTTGGCATGCTTCACAAAGAGCATCTGAGGTGAACTTCAGATTAGGAAGTCCTCTGACAAGATTAAGTTTATTAATCTGAGATATACGTCTCATATTAATATGCCCCAATCTTTTGTGCCAGACCCATTGCTCTTCATTAACAGACAAGAGGCATTTAACATTCTGAACTTTAAGTTCTGAAAGATTTATTTTATAAATGTTGTTTTTCCTCTTACCACTAAATAGGATAGAGCCATCCTTTTGACTAATAGCTTTACAACATTTTTTATTAAAGGTAATATCATAACCATTGTCACTTAATTGACTTATGGATAATAAGTTATTCTTTAACCCTTCAACAAGTAAAACATTAGTAATAGAGGGAAGTTTACCATTTCCAATGGTGCCAGATCCAATGATCTTGCCCTTCTGGTTCCCTCCAAATTTCACATCACCTCCAGATCTAAGCTCCAGGCTTTGGAATATAGACTTTTCTCCTATCATGTGTCATGAGCATCCAGAGTCCAGGTACCATGATTGGTGTCCTGACCTTGCTGCTAAGAACATCTGCAACAGGAATTATTTTACTTTTAGGTACCCAGATCTCCTTGTGTCCTTTAGGGTTAGTGGTTCTGAAGGTTTGTTTAAACTTCTGTTTTTCAACATAAGGTTTATTCTGACTAGCCTTAGATTTAAACACATGAATATTCTTTTCAAAGCGTGTTTGTTCAATATCATTCAAGTGACCAAATTTAAAGTGTGAATATAAAGGAGTTTTCTTGATGATAATCTTATCAACAGGTTTTGGATTTAAATCCTTTCCAGAGGAGGATTCATATCCAATTCCTTTTCTGTTATTTCTGCTAACCCCATAGATCATAGAAGCCATTTTGCTTCTGTTATGCTTTTAGCAAGAAACTTCTGAAAGCTATAATCATATTTTTCCAAAATATTTTTGCATTCAGATTCAGTTTCAGAATCAGAGTTTTGTTGAGCTAATTCAGAATCATTTTTCAATTTTATGTTCTTTTTATTTAGCTCAGCTACTTCTGATTTGAGAATATTATTCTCAAATACAAGATTGCTTTGACGCTTCTTGTATTTGAGCTTAATATTGTTATAGCTTTTCAGAACTTCTGATAACACTTTGATAAGTTCTTCTTTAGTAAGTTTAGCCATTACCTCTTCAGCGTCAGAGTCAGATTCAGATCCTGAAGTTTCTTCCTCCTGATCTTCTATGTCTGCCATCAAAGCTACAATGGCACATTCTTCTTCTGACTCAGATTCAGATTCAGATGTATCTGAATCATCCCAGGTGGCCATCAAAACCTTTTTCTTCTTATCAAATTTTCTTTTAGGCTTTTCTTTCAGTACCTTTGGACATTCATTTTTGTAATGTCCAGGTTCTTTACATTCATAACAGACAACCTCCTTTTTGCCAGATCTTATGTGTCCAGAAGATTCTTTTCTTTGGTCAGGCTTTTTGAAGTTTCTTAACTTCTTTCCTTTATGCTTCCAGAGTTTGTTTATTCTTCTGGACAGCATGGATAGTTCATCTTCATCTTCAGATGAGGATTCTTCAGAGCTTTCCTCTATTACCTGCAATGCTTTAGCAGATTTATTAGATTTTAAAGCTACAGATTTACCTTTCTTTTGAGGTTCATCTTCCTCAAGTTCTATTTCATGACTTCTTAGTGAACTGATCAATTCCTCCAAGGAGATCTTGTTCAGATCTTTAGCCATCTTCAGCGCTGTCACCATAGGTCTCCATCTGGTGGGTAAGCTTCTGATGATCTTTTTCACATGATCAGCAGTAGAGTATCCTTTTTCCAGAACCTTTAGTCCAGCTGTAAGTATTTGAAATCTGGAGAACATAGCTTCAACAGATTCAGAGTCTTCCATCTTGAAGGCTTCATACTTATGGATCAGAGCCAGAGCCTTTGTTTCCTTGACTTGAGAGTTTCCCTCATGAGTCATCTTTAAGGATTCAAACATGTCAAATGCAGTTTCCCTGTTTGTAATTTTTTCATACTCATTATGAGATATTGCATTCAACAATATTGTTCTGGCCTTGTGATGATTTCTAAAATCTTTCTTCTGAGCATCTGTCATAGATTTTCTGTCTATCTTCTTGCCATTCCCATCTGTGGGATGAACATATCCATCTATGACTAGATCCCATAAATCAGCATCATATCCAAGGAAAAAACTTTCAATCATGTCTTTCCAATAATCAAATTTCTCCCCATCAAACATAGGGGGTTTGGTGCTGATTCTGTCCCTTTCTTCATATTTGTTGTTAATGTTAGACATTGTATAATCAGCCATAGTAACAACCAAATATATATTAAAGTATTTCTCTCTAGATCTTTACTGTCACTGTTAAGTGGTAGCACACACAGAACCGAAGCTCTGATACAAACTGAAGGTGAGAAAATACTTAGAAGGGGGGTTGAATAAGTATGAAGATTAAAACTTAGAAATAAAACCTCAAGTATTTTTATCCTGGTTCGTTGAACTCAACTACTCCAGTCCACCCTTCCTAGAGTGATTTGCCTTTCTCAATCAAGGACTTAATCCACTATTTAATCAACTAATTACAATAGTAAGCACTAAGAACAACTGTTCAAAGTCTTCTCAAGAACTACTGATCCTAACTGGATCTTCTTAAGGTTTACAATCAAATGTAATACAAATACAAGTGTTTAAGATTTGCTTCTATAAAGCTTTATCACAACTGTGATTTTACACTTAACTATTAAGAACAAAGAAATGAATTCTTAGAAAGAATATGAAATAGTATGAGAGCTTGAATGTTGATTTCTTTTCAATAATACGTCAACTGAAGAAATTGGTGAAGTCTTGCTTTTATAGGCAGCTGATCCAAGGTGAGCTTCACGTTGAGAAGAGTGTCCAAAAGGTCTGAGCCTTTTGTCTTCACATCAAGTGACCTTTCCTAGAAGAAGAAAGCACAGAAAAACCCTTTTTGTCTGTGTTCTTGTGTCTAGCATAAATAAGGAAAGAGACGTTTGGTTCACTCCAACGGATATAAACTTTGAATAATTCTTCTTCAGTTTTCAGCATATGCATCAGAGTCTAAATAGATCAGAGTCTTGCTGAATCAGAGTCTTCTGTAGCAGGTGTGCTTTCAGCGTGTTTAAGATTAGAGCATATTTGAGACAGAACTTCAGTACTGGCAGCTTTAGTACTTTCAGAATCTTCTGTAGTAACTATGCTTTGAAAAACTCTTCATATAGAATTCTTCTTTTGTTCAGATGCTTATGACTTGCTTCAGATTCTTCTGGAGCGTCTGCTTCAGATCTTCCTGTAGCTTCTGCTTCAGATCCTTCTGGAGCTTCTGCTTCAGAATCTTCTGGAGGCTATGCTCAGGATCTTCTGTTGGCAGCAATCAGAATCTTCTAATATATGCATCTGGCACTTCAGAGTTTAGGAAATTTCTTATGTTCAATTCTGATTTGCTTCTGGAGTGTTGATTCCTTTACTATCTGCAGTAAAAACTCTCAAGCAAATTTTAAAGTATATAATTCTTAAATACAAAATTTCACATTAGTTATCATCAAAATATAGAGATATTATTAAAAACCAATTTGTGTTCTAACAGTTTGTACAACACTAGAGACTATGACTTAGGAGCGAATGCGTCACATATCGTTCAAAGCACATATACTAAACATCCTAGATGATTGAGAGGAGGCCGCTCAATCATTACTTCTCAAGTAGCTTAAGGCTCGTAACACGCTTATACTAACTTGCCTTTATTACGTTTTTTACCGTTGTTTTGAGATGAGAAGAGAACGAACTATATGGGGAGACTGTCAAGTCCTAATGTTGTGATGCCAAGGATTCATCCTATGGTTGAGGTTTGAAACAGGGATCTCCTAGAAGTTATCATGCATAGGTATCAACCTAAAGTTCTAATCATCACTTCCTTATCAAAGGAAGTGAGATTCCTAGGGGATCATGTCAATGGTATACAAAAACAGATAAAGCATCAGCTCAAACATCAGTAAACAGATAAACAGATAAACAGTAAAGATGCACGTGCAATGCAGCAATACAAGCAGAGGGAGACTCACTCAACCTCTTAGAAATCAAGCAAAGGAAAAAAAAAGTCAAAACAGACAAGCAGAGGGCGCTCACTCAACCTCTATTATGCAAGTACGTCAATTAGAAAAAGAAAAACAACACACAAACAAGGGGAGGATAACCTCAACCCTTAAGGCAAACAAGCAGAGGGAGACTCACTCAACCTCTTAATGCAGTCATGCACCTATGCTTAAATTGTTCTAATCATGAACTATCCTAATGCAACACACCACTCAATCATGAATGCGGAAAAGGACTTATGGCAAATAAGGAATTCAATCCACAAGTAGTCATACAAGGCTTTTATCCTAAGGAAAGAAATTGGGTGCTGGGAGGCAAGGGTAAGGTCCACAGGAACTTATCCCAGGCACTCAACCAACTAACAGAGATTTGGGGGAGTCCTAAAGGTTTGGCTCCTTCAAGAGATGTGCAAAATTCCCCCCACAAGAGGGACTATGCTACCCCAAGAAGGTTCCTAAAAAGAAATGAATGAGAGAATATTAGGAGAATGGAGATGAGAAGCAAGGTAAGTTCCACACGAACTTACCACAGGCACTCAACCAACTCCACTTCCTTAGAGAGAGCTTTCATAGACTCAAATCCCTTATGATAATGCAATGTATTCCTCCACAGGAGGGAACATGCTCACAGGGAGGATTCCAATCAAGCAGGGAAAATTGAAGAGGAAACTACCCCTATAGGAAGAATCATCCACCTATTGTAACTTCTAAAGAACCTCAAAGATCTCCTTCTAAGGATCACCTATACTAAAGATTCAAGGGCTCTAAAGAGGTATCTATCTAATTACCAATCTATCAAGAAAGGAAATGGGACCTAGAATCATCTAATGGTCATTTACAAGACTAATCCATGCACTTAACCTAGTTAGGATCACCTAAACTAAGTCCAATTTGTAAAATGGGGAACTAATAGAAAATCAATCCTAAAATTCTAAGGAAAATACTATATTATCCTAAATGTATCAACATGCTATGGTACAAAAATCAGGGGCTAAACCTAAATCAAAAGGCTCAAATTAAATCTAAAACCTCAAGGGTACACTAAAGGGATCCAATAATGAACACTCCTAAACAACTATCCTAAAATCCTATTTAGAATCATCTAAAAAATCACAATAAAAATAGCATAACATCATCAACATGTCTACAACCAGCCTACAAAATTTCAATATCAAACTCAAAAGCATGAATGAGAAATAAAATCATCAAGCTCATCATACAATTTCTCAATTATTAAAAACATACTAAAATAGAAAATATGCCATTAATTGAAAATGCATGAAAATAGAAATTAAAAAAAATGAGAAAATTCTAAACATCTCAAAGTATTCACATGATTTATTTCAGGAATTATTAACAACAATTGCTATTTTTCCATGAATTAAAACTAACAAGTATCAACTAAAAAAATAAAAGAAAGAAAAAAAGAAATTAAATGGAACAGGTGGTGTTACTAGCAATATTTCACGTGTTATTGGCTAATGGGCCTTGCGCTAGGGGGTGCAGACAGCGCTTCATACTAAGCCCAACTGAGTTATTAAACTCAACTTATTAATCACTAAACGAAACAGGCCAGGGGGTGCGTGGAGTAACAATTTCATGTGTTAACTGCAATGGGCCTATGCGCGTGGGGGGGGGGGGGGTGAATAGCAAATCACTTAAGCCCAACTGAACTACTAATTGATACGCTCCAATTTGAGGGAATAGTGAGGTGGCGCGCTGATACTCATTGGATTGGAGTACTCGGTCCACGTTTTTAATAAGATCCAAAGGCTCTCGTGTGTCTTCTCCGTTTGAACTCAGTTTGGGAGGGAAGAACCACGGCGGCTCCTGTGGCGAAACCACCTTCTTCTCCAGAGAAGGGGGAAGTTACAAGTCATCAAACCTCACTAAAATCTACACGGTTCTCTTCGTTTTTCCACAAGGATCTCAAATATGCTAACCAATTTCACTAACTCTCCACACACAGTCATATTCAAAGCCAAACATAAAACGGTGTCATCCAAGAATAGACCTAAATCGTGCAAAATTCTACCCTAAAATCATCTACGGTTCAAGGTGATCCTAACCACATGTCACTATGGTGTTAAATGCGTATAATTTAAGAGGAATTTTGAGAGGAAGAAACTTGGTTTGGAGCTTCACGTATGGGGTTCTTCAGGCCACAATTCTCTTCCAAAAGGTGCAGAATCTTCCACTGAATGATGATGAAGAGTTCTGGATGTTCAATTTCCTCTGAAACCTTCTCAATCTCCAAACTCGAAAATCCAACTTCAAGCTTCTTCCACAAACTGCTCTAACTGATTCTCAACAGAAAATGGCACTAGAAGCCTCTGAAAATGATCCAAAATCTATTTACAATCTGTTTTGATCCATTGGGGGCCCATTCCTGGCCCAATTTATGATTTTCAACTTTTAACTTTTCTTCTAAAATTTTACTTATGGTAGCCACGGATTTGCCTTTCTCTTTCTCTTAGTCCACTTCAGATCACTTACTTGAGAGTTATGGAGTGTAAATGAATGAGTTCCCTCCTTTGATTTCAACCAAAGATGGATGTTTGAAGTGTTACTTCATCATGAAGCAATCCACCAAAATGCCATGAAATGAGTCTCAAATCAAAATTCTAACAATGAAAAAGTGTTTAGAATATCATTTCCAATCAAAATGAGTACTAACTTGGCTTGAAATCATTCAATTACCAATTGTTTTGAATTTTTTCCTTTTTATTCATTAAAATGGCCTTTTTGAGAAATTCCTTCAACCAATGCTTGCTCTAATCCACATCAATGGACTCTTGATACTTGGTTGAGCTAAAAACATCATTTTGAACAACTTTCAAGTTAAACAAAATTTCATTTGAGGCTTGCAAGATATTGAAATGGACCCATAATTCAAAATGACCTATAATGTTCAAATACCCAAAATACCCTTGACTTGTCAAAGCCATAACTTGAGTTCTATAAATCCAATCATGGACTTCTAGTACTCTCTAGAAAGATAAGAGAATAAGGAACAACATTCATGTTGACAAAAAGTTCATAGGAATCATCCTTCTAGGGAAAAAGTCCCATGCAAGTTGGGTAACTTTCAAGCTCCAAATTCACATGCCTCAGATGACTTGTAACTTGTCTGGCTCATAACTTGAGTTCTATAAATCCTATCAAAGACTTCTAGTACTCAAATTAAATCTAAGATCATGCCCTACAAAAATTATGTGTGGGTCAAGATGAGATGAAAATTATATCTTGAGTTAAGTGGTCTTGAAGTCAGGGGTTAAGCTAGGGGATTTTACACTGTCAAGCCTTAGAAACCCTAGCCTAAAACTTCTCAAACTCTTCAATCATGATGAGTTAACATTGGAATCATCCTTAGAACATCTGAAGTTATTAATCCATGATCATATGGCTCTTGGATTAGGTTTCAACGTTCTTCAAATCATCAGTTGACTTAGGGTTGACCCAGTTAAACCCTAGCTGCTCCAATCATGGCTGAGGCTTCTTAATCTTGCATAAGGACTTGTCTGAGCTCCCAAATGAACTTCAACATTTCTCATGAGTTTTATCAAGACCTCAAGTCCAACTTCATGGCTTCAGAATCATCTGATGATCTTCTCACAACTCTCAAGTTAGGAGACCTACACACATGGCTTCAACCCTTTCTCTGAGGATCTTTTAACTTCTCTGACAAGGATATCAACCCTTGAACACTTGAATAACCTTCTTAGCTAGCTTCATAGTCTTGTATAGCTCTTGATTGGTAATCATGCCTCTTGATCTCCTGCACACATGTCAATGAAATGCAAATGATAATGCTAACATGAATGCAATGAAACACAAGCTAGGTAAAGAAAGGTTGGGCAAATTTTGGGGTGTAACAGCTGCCCCTATTCAAACGGCTTGAACCTGACTGGGTGAGAAGCGAACGACTCTCAAAAAATTAAGGTAAAAGATGGTTGAATACCAACAAACTCAAAAATTTGCCAACTGCACAAGTACACGGTACTCTGATGGGGACAAATCTTCAGAAACTGAAATAGCAGTTGCACGGAAACTAGCTGGAGAATACTGATCTGAATCTCCGTCAGGATGGTTCTTTGATTTCAATGTAACTCTCCGTCCTCAAATCATCTAGGGATCACCGATTACACGGTAATTGGTGAAGGATTAATCTCAAATCTCCGTCAGGATGATCATCTATGTCCTCAAATCATCAAGGGATCACCGGTTACACGGTAACTGGAGATCTACCAACCGCACAGGTAAACGATACCCTGATTGGTAGGAACATCTTCAAAACTGAAAATGACAGTTGCGCAGCAACCTGCTGGGGAATCGGTTACACGGTAACCGGAAATTTTCCAACCTTACAAGTAAACGATACCTCGGTGGGCAGGACACTCTCTGAAGTCTGAAACAGCCGTTGCACGGCAACTGGCCCAAATCTCCGTCAGGATGATCATCAGATTTCACTGCAGCTTCTCCCTCAAATCATCAAGGGATCACCAGTTACACGGTAATTGGTGAAGAGTTTAATCTCAAATCTCCGTCAGGATGATCATCTGATTTTGCTGTAGATATTCGTCCTCAAGTCATCAAGGGAGCACTGGTTACACGGTAACTGGTGAAGGATAGCTGGATTCCATATCGTCGCCTATGGACTCATTATGTCGCTAGGAACGTCGATAATATCTTTGTCAGACTTCATCAGTAAGTCAACAAGGGATCACCAGTTACTTGGTAACTGGTGAATGATGGCTGATTATGTCGTCGGGCATTCTGCACCACTGCAGAACAATTCCTTATCGTCGCCTATGGACTCATCATGTCGCTAGGAACGTCGACAACATCTTTGTCGGACTTCATCAGTAAGTCAATAAGGGATCACCGGTTACTCGGTAACTGGTGAAGGGCTACTCTCAAATCTCCGTCAGGATGATTATCAAATTTCTCTGCAGCTTCTTCCTCAAGTCATCAAGGGCTCACTGGTCACTCGGTAACTGGTGACACATAGCTGATATTACCGTCAGACATTCTGCGGCCCGGCAACAGAAGAATTCCTCGAGACTCATCAGGTCATTTAGGACCTTTTGACAATCTCTATAATTATGACATCGGGCATTCAAAGAAATTCTCGGGCGTCAGCCGGACTTCATCAGTAAGTTAGAAATAAAATCCTCAGTCAATCATGAACCAATAGGGATATCTAATCTTCTGCCGTCAGGCACCCCGCGTCAGCTAGGAGAACTACTTCGACCTCGTAGTTGGACTTCATTAGTAAGTCAGGAAATGGAATCCTTAATCCATCATGGACCAATAAGGATATACATTCTTTTGCCGTCAGGAACTCCGCGCCAGCTGGGAGAACTGCTTTGACATCGCAGTTAGACTTCATCAGTAAGTCAGGGGTTTTGGCACCGCTGTCAGACTTCAATCATCAAGTCTTCAAGGAAATTTCAACTTCTCTGTTCAAAAACCTGCTGGGGATGACACATCTCCACTGGGGATTCTGGAGAACTATCAAGTAACTCTGCTTCAGGGATCCATAAATCATTCTGGATGAATCAACTCTGCTGAGGACTTAAAGAATCATCTTGGACAAATAACTCTGTCGGGGACTTCAAGAATCATCCTGAACCAATAACTCTGCTGGAGATTTCAAGAATCATCCTGAGCAAACACTCTGGCAACTTCCCTAGGGATTTTAAGAATCATCTTAAGCAATAAACTTTGCTGGGGATTCAAGAATCATCTTGAGCAAACCATTATGTGGAGGAACACCTGCAAAACAAGAATGGTAACTACCTAGCTCATGTTTCATATGCATATGATCGTCAATGGCGTAATGCTCCACACGGTGGAAATGCTACGCATTTTTAGGGTAAATGCTATGCAATCATGCAAAATGCTACGACCCCATCAGCAAAATAAATGCTGAAGGGAAAAGCCTCCTGTCAAGGAGAAGGAACCACTCTGGTGGAAGAAAGAATCATCCTGCCGAGGAGGAGAAGTCACACCAATCTCAATTGGATTAAACCTGGGGATACGAACTCTAGAATACTGCTGCAGGGGAACAAAGTTCTACGAGAACATGAACCTGCTCAACTAGGTACACGAACCACAAACTGCTGAGGATAAACGATGTCAGTCGCAGAAATAAACTGCAAGGCCTTCGCAGCTAAAAAATTTCCTGGGGATAACGACTCTGATGGGGGAAATACAACATCAGCTATTCAGTACTCTCTACTGGGGAAAACCAATCATGGCCTGAACGGCTTCCACGAACTCGGCTCTCTTGGGGAACTGAAAACTCGGCTAAGGATAGGCAACCAGACGCTGGAATCACTCCTACCTGCCGGGGAGAGTACGACTCTGTGGGGACTTTCAATTCCGCTGGAGACTTCAGTCTGGAACTATCGGAAGCTGATCATTGGCAAATAGTTTTCTACGAGAAAACTGCATATTGATCCAGTGTTGGGAATGAACATACGCTTCAGCGCATAACTCAGTTGGGGAGATGATGATCCTTCCTCAAGATGCATCAGGTTGGGGAGAATCTATCTCTTCTCAGGGAGACATATCAATGCTCGCGGTCCCATGTTCAGACTCCGTGGGGAGACGCTGCTGAACTTGCTGGGGAAGAAGGAATCATCCGGCTTGGAAAATATGCCATGAAACGAACTCGAGATGGCTTGCCCCAGAATCTTTTCACAAACTCTGACAATCTCTGACAATCTATGCCAACACGGGGAGGAACGGCCCATTTGCCTTCAGCTTTTGCCCCATCCTGGTGGGATCTCTTTGGGGATGTTCCTCGAAAGGAAATCTGCAATCTCTGCACCCAGATCTGCCTCAGCATCTTGAACCTCGTAACGGTGCTTCAAGTTAATAACCTTCAGGATAAGGATGGCTTCGACGCTCTCGGGGTGACCTACCCCCGTCTCGTCATGACTTTGCCCCTCATGGGCTGATCTGTGGGAGTAATACTCTTGGCTGCGAGAGATTCATCGAATCTCGACCTGATTGTGTCGCTTGCGCGAAAATAAGGTGCCGGCCCAACAGAAGAGTCGCCACCTTTCGTTATTTATCCCTCAGAGCGGGAAAGGAAACGATCGGAAAAACCTGACGGAAAAGGGTAAGACAAGGTCGTCGCAACCGTTGTCTGGATTCGGGAGTTGGTTACGCAAGGGGAAGGTATTAGCACCCCTCACGTCCGTCGTACTCGACTGGATCCTCGCTTGTTGTGTTTACTTGGACGGGTTGGTTTTATTCTATCTACCTATCAAGGCTGGCTGAAAAAGAAAAGAAAAATGACTCGGCAAAGCGTCGCGCTCTATGCCTACGTATTCTCATCAGAGAATGAGAAATCAGAGTCAACGTAGTTCGGCCTACGAAGGGTTATGGGGGAAGGTAGCTCGCCAAGACATCGCCATCTTGTGCCTACGTACTCTCAACAGGCATGAGAGATCAGAGCTCACGTAGTTCGGGAAACTACGGTTTATTTCCTGTCTTTTACGAAAGAAGTGTTTTTTATTGTGTTTGCGATTTCAATCGCACTAGAGACTATGACCTGAGAGTGAATGCGTCGCATGTCACCCAAAGGGTACCATACTAAACATCCAGACTGTGGAAAAGAAACTCTCCCACAATCCTTTCTCAGATAGCTTAAGGCTCGTAACGTACGAAAGAAATCATTCATGATTACTGTATCTTAAACTATTTTGAGATGAGAAGAAAACAGGCCCAAACTAGGAGGGAGACTATCAAGTCCTACTGTTATCATGCCATGGATTCATCCTATGGTTGAGGTTTGAACAGGGAACTCCTAGAAGTTGTCATGCATAGGTTTCAACCTAAAATTCTATCATCAAATCCTTATCAAAGGAAATGAGAGTCCTAAGGGATCATGTCAATGATACACCAAAACAGACAAAGCATCAGCTTAACAGTAAAATGCATGCAATGCAAGTGAGGGAGGAAATGTGTGTGGGGCTTCAGCCTCCACAAGCTCATCTCAACCTCAAGCCAGAATGAAATAACAGTAATCATACTGAAATATAAACAACATGCTATCAAGCAATAAACAGTAAACTGCAATCATACAGATAAAATGAAATGAAATGCCATCAGGCAAACAAACCACATGGGCAAGGGAGCTGGGCTCTACCGAATACCCGCAAGCAAAGCCACACAGTAACAATACAAGCAGAGGGAGCAACTCAACCTCTAGTGCAATCATGCTCCTAGATTCTACCTATTCTAGATATGCACTTATTCTAATGCATCAAACAAGTCAAACAAAACACATCAATACAGAAAAGAAAAAGAGAAGAAAGCATATCAATCCCTCTCTCAACTCCAAGCCTCAGCTCTTCCAACAGCAACTCAGTCTTCAGACTTCCAATTACTCTTGACAAACATCAGTTGTCTTTTCCAGGTTTCAACCCTACAATCATAAGTTTCAACTTATCTTCTCCTTTAAGCTTCAGCTTCTTTGATCAGCTCCACCTTCAGGCTTCACCTAATCTTCAGGGATCTTCAAGTATCAACTTGCTCTTTCTGTTCTTCAAGCTTCAGCTGGAATGACAATGCTCAAGGATTAATCCTCTTCAACACTCTTCAATGAAGTCTTCATCTTCAAGCTCAGGCTCAACATCTCTCAAGACAATCAAACCAGAGAAAATCACTTACTAGATAAGCTGGGGGATATTGAACTGCTTATTTGACCACCAAAGGTGACCTATAAGGGTTCAACATCAAAGGAATGGTTCCCTCAAAAGTTCTACTTCCTAGGTACATCACTTATCCCTCCAAAGGAGAGAGGTGTATACCATGGAAGGACTTTGAATCATAGGGAGGAATGGAGGTGAATGATACCATCCATGTTTGAGAAAGAAGTTAATCTAAGTCTAAACTCTTCCTAATCCTTAACCCTAAAACAACAAAAAAAGAAAAGGAAACAAGCTCTCAAGCTCCTCAATCCATCTTCAAGTCTTCTATCATGCTCCTCAATGCTCCTTAGAACAAGATCAAGCTCTCCAAGCCCACAAATCAAAGCAACTAAAGCAAACATGCCCTAAAGGCAACACAAACAATCAACCAATACAAAAATCAACTAAAAATAGCATAGTATTATATTAAATCCTAATATAATTTCTAAGGGATCCTACATACCTACCCTTAATACCCATATACGCCCCATAGTCTAAATTGTCCTAAAAACCCAAAATCTAAAGTCATTATGGACCTATGTTGAAGTTTTAACCTAATTCTACACAACCTAATAGCATCTGATCAAAACTATCCTAAAAATCATCACAAAAATATGGAATTAATCCAGGGGGAACCTAAAACATATATCTAACTAACCTAAAAAGATTGACCTAAAATTATTAAGGGAGCTACCTAAACTAAATTCTACAAATTAAGGTATCAACTTAAAAGAATTAAAAAGCAATAAAAGAAGAAAATATACCAAAAACATTAAAATGCATGATATGAAAAATATTTTTATTTTATATTTTTCTAGACAAGAATATGAAAAGGGAGAAAAAAACCCCATTAAAAAATATTGAATTTTCAATTTATTATGGTTTTTCTAAAGTATGACATAAAATGGAAAGAAATAAAATGATTAATATGAACATGGGTGCAGATAGTAACAATATCCAATGCAATATATTGATGGGCCCAGATAGGGGGTGGCAATAACAAAGCGCCTAAGCCCAGCATTAAATCAGAAAAACAATAAAATGGAAAGAAAAATAACAAAACAGCGGTGCGAATAGAAGAGGATTTCAGTTAACAATGCAATTGGGCTTGAAAAGGGGGTTCAGATATCAATATTCATCTAAGCCCAGAATCACCTTTAAATGAAACGCGGTGTTTCATCCTATTTATGATTCCCTCCAAAAACTGAATTGAATCTTGGCCATTGGATTCGCTCGTGGTCAATAAGTCTTGCTTTCATCCAACGCATGTGGAGTCGTCTCTAACCTTGAGACTAGGGTTTGCAGAAACACAATTAAAATTCAGAGTTCATGCACCAACTTCCTCTCACTCGTGTTCCTTCGTTTCTCCATCAATTTCCAAAATATAAAACACAAAGTTGCTCAGAATTTCACCCTGATCACGCCTATGGTCTTGGTTTTCATTGAAAGATCCTCCATCATCAAACCCGAAGGTGCAACTCCATGAATCTCAAAATATCATCAATCTTCGACCTCAACCAAACTTAGATTCCTCTATATCAAAATGATCCTTGCACTACCCTAATCAAAACCAGCTAATAATCTTGCATTATAACTCATTATACCACTAGTTCTTACTCCATCAAGAAATGGCATCCATGAATGAAACTTCACCAATCACTCCTAAACTCATCAGAAATGATCACCTAATTGTCTCTAACAATTCTAAACTAATAAATTAACCTAACCATGCCTAGATTATGAGGTGGAAGGGATTTTGCAAACCTGGCTTCTTGATATGGTAGGTGATGAAACCCTTGCTTTCAAGGCTTGAAACTCTTCAAGAATAATCCCTGGATGATGAATCTTCTTCTGTTTGCAAAAGATTGGAGGGAGAGAGATTGTATCCTTGAATTCGAATGTGATTTGCTTTCTTGCAATTTCCAATGGCAACCTTCAAATCTTCATGGATGGAGCTTCAAACCAGTATGCACACACTCAGAAAGATCTATGGAGAAGGTTTGTGAAGAAAAATGGGATGGCAATGAAGAAGAATGAAGAGCTTGAATGTGATTTGCAATGGAGGAATTTGGATCTCACTCTCTCTTCTCTACACCAATTAACACCAACCTTGCATCTGAGCAAGTTAGAAACATCTTATAGAGAGGTTTAGAATCATCTAGAACCCCCTAGAACAATCCAATGAGAAATTCATCTTTTCATGCAATGGTATTTTGAATTCTCATTCTCCTTACATGGTATCTCATGCCAAGCATCATGTAACTTCTCATTCTGACTTGAATTTATCCCCACATGAGATTTAGGGTTAGTTACAATGCATATCTTCCTTGTTTATTGAGTTTTGTGGAGTTTTGGTTTGGTACCTTAAGATGCAAGTAATCAAATTCCAAAGCATCCCTATGATGCAAGCCTCAAATAAAAATTGTGGATGAACCATTGTTCTTATAGTGTCATTTGGAGTCAAAATGACCTATTACATGACATGGTTTGGACTTATAACTTGGGATTTCCATTTTTCAAATTCACTTGAATTAACTTATGCCTCATTTTTAGGCCATTTTTATCACTTTTTGATATGAGCCTTTTCAACATCTCATGACCTCCCTACTAGCCTTAAAACATCATTCTAAGCAAGTTTTATGTTTAAGATGTTTCCATTTGAAGCTTGGAAGTAGGAGATATGGCCTTATGCTTGAAATGACCTATAACTTCCAAATGACCAAAATGCCCTTGGCTTGTCAAAGCCATAAGTTGAGTTCTACAAATCCTATCAATGACTTCTAGTACTCTCTAGAAATCTAAGAAGATGCTCTTCAACATTCATGTTGACCAAGAGTTCATAGGAATCATCCTACTAGGGCAAAAGTTGTCTGCAAGTTGGGTGACTTTCAAGGGCCCAGATTCACATACCTCAGATGACCTGTAATTTGTCAAAACCATAACTTGAGCTCCACAAATCCTATCAAGGACTTCTACTACTCAAATTAAAGCTAAGAACAAGCTTTACAACATTCATGTTGTGGGGAAGATGAGATGACAATCACATCTTGAGCTAAACTGCCTTGAAGATAGGGATCAAACTAGGGGATTTTACACTGTCAATCCTTAGAAACCCTAGCTTAAAACTTCTCAAACTCCTCAATCATGATGAGTTGTTCTAGGAATCATCCTTATAGTATCTCAATACATCATTCCATGATCACATGGCTCTTGGATTAGGTCTCAACCCTCTCCAAATCATCAATTGACCTAGGGTTGACCCAGTCAAACCATATTTCTACCACTCATGGTTGAATCTTCTGAATTCTTGTATAATGACCTCTCTGGGCTTCATGATGGCTTTCAAGACATCTCATAAGCTTTCTCAAGGCTTCAAGTCCATCCTCATAGTCTCAGAGTCATCTGAGGAGCTCCCACAACTCTCAAGTTATGAGACACACAACCTTGGTTTCAACCAATTCCTCTGAGGATCTCTTGAGTTCTCTGATAAAGGTATCAACCTTTAAACATTGAAATAACTTTATTGGCTAGCTTCATAGTCTCATACAACTCTTGATGGTTAAATAAATGTTGGTCAAATTTTGGGGTGCAACAGCTGTCCCTATTCAAACGGCTTGAACCTGACTGGGTGAGAAGCGAACGACTCTCAGCCAATCGAGGTGCGAGACGGTTGAATACCGATAAACCCGGAAATTTGCCAACTGCACGAGCACATAATACTCTGAGGGGAACAAATCTCCAAAAACTGGAACAGTAGCTGCACGGCAACTAGCTGGAGAAATACTGATCTGACATCGCCGTCAGTTATCCACATTAAATTCCTCTGACATTGTCATCAGACAACCAAAACACCCAACATCGCCGCTGGAAGACTAAATCACCCGACGTCGCCGCCAGAAACAAACATACCCAACATCGCCGCAGGAAACAAACAGCCAACATCGCCGCTGGAGAGCTACAAAATCTGAGAAACACCCAACATCGCCGCTGGAAAACTAAATCACCTGACATCGCCGCCAGAAACAAACAAGATACCCAACATCGCCGCTGGAAAACTAAAGAATCTGAGGAACACCCAACATCGCCGCTGGAACACTAGATCAACCGACATCGCCGCCAGAAACAAACATTCAACATTTCAACTGGAGAAATAGGGGATCCGCCATCGCCGTCAGAAACAAACATGATCTGACCTCGCCGTCAAACACAAATATCCAACATCGCCGCTGGAAACAAACATCCAACATCGCCGCCGGAGAAACGAAATAATCTGACCTCGCCGTCAAAAACAAACATCCAACATCGCCGCCGGAGAACTAAAGAACCTGACATCGCCGTCGGGAACAATCACAACTCTGAGAAACACCCAACATCGCCGCTGGAAAACTAAATCACCTGACATCGCCGCCAGAACCAAACAGATATCCAACATCGCCGCTGGAAACAAACAGATATCCAACATCACCGCTGGAGAACTAAATCATCTGACATCGCCGCCAGAACCAAACAGATATCCAACATCGCCGCTGGAAACAAACAGATATCCAACATCGCCGCTTGAGATCTAAATCATCTGACATCGCCGCCAGACCACTAGAACATCCAACATCGCCGCTGGAAACAAACAGATATCCAACATCGCCGCTGGAAAACTAAATCATCTGACATCGCCGCCAGACCACTAGAACATCCAACATCGCCGCTGGAAACAAATAGATATCCAACATCGCCGCTGGAAAATTAAATCATCTGACATCGCCGCCAGAACCAAACAGATATCCAACATCGCAGCTGGAAACAAACAGATATCCAACATCGCCGCTAGAGAACTAAATCATCTGACATCGCCGCCAGAACCAAACAGATATCCAACATCGCCGCTGGAAACAAACAGATATCCAACATCGCCGCTGGAGATCTAAATCATCTGACATCACCGCCAGACCACTAGAACATCCAACATCGCCGCTGGAAACAAACAGATATCCAACATCGCCGCTGGAAAACTAAATCATCTGACATCGCCGCCAGACCACTAGAATATCCAACATCGCCGCTGGAGAACAAACTATCTGGGAAACGCCCAACATCGCCGTCGAGTACTCAACATAATCTGACCTCGCCGTCGAACAACCAAAATACCCAACATCGCCGCTGGAAAGATAAAGAGTCTGACAAAAGCACCCAACATCGCCGCTGGAACACTAAATCAACTGACATCGCCGCCAGACACAAACAAAATACCCAACATCGCCGCTGGAAACGAACATCCAACATCGCCGCTGGAGAGCCAGATCAACTTGACATCGCCGCCAAGAACAAAACATCCAACATCGCCGCTGGAGAACTAAATCAACTTGACATCACCATCAAAACCTAACCCTGGGAAACACTCGACATCACCGTCAAGTACTCAACATAATCTGACTTCGCCGTCAGAAACAGATATCCAACCTCGCCGCTGGAAAACAAACACCTGACATCGTCGCCAGCAACAAACATACTCTGGTAAATACTCGACATTGTCGTCAAGTATTCAACAACCATCCAACATCGCCGCTGGAAACAAGCATTTATATGACCTCACCGTCAAAAAACAAACATCCAACATCGCCGCCGGAAACAAACATGATATGACCTCGCCGTCAAAAAACAAACATCCAACATCGCCGCTGGAGGCAAACATAATCTGACCTCGCCGTCACAACAAACATCCAACATCGCCACTGGAAACACACATAATCTGACCTCGCCGCCACAACAAACATCCAACATCGCCGCTGGAAACACACATAATCTGACCTCGCCGTCAGGGTGAAGAAACTTAATTGGGGAATTGGTCACACGGTAACCGGTAATACATAGTCGATCATGCCATCAGGCATTCAGAGAACATTGTCGGGCATCAGCCAGACTTCAACCATCAGGTTGATCATGCCATCAGGCATTCAAAGGAATTGTCGGGCTTCCGCCGGACTTCAACCATCAGGTTGATCATGCCATCAGGCATTCCGCATTAGCTGGGATAACTGCTTCATTAACACGGTAGGACTTCAATCATGGAGTCTTCAAGGGAGGTTTCAACTTCGCCGTTGAAAAACCTGCTGGGGAGGACGATTTGCCGCTGGGGAATCTGGAGAACTATCAAGCAACTCCGCTCCGGGGGTCCAGAAATCATTCTGGATAAATCAACTCTGCTGAGGACTTCAAGAATCATCTTGAACAAATAACTCCGTCGGGGACCTTCAAGAATCATCTTGAACCGATAACCATTCTGAGCAAACACTCTGTTGGGGTTTCCGGAATCATCCGGGGCAACTCTTGTCGGGGACAAACCAATCATTGCTTGAGCAGCTTCCAAGGATTCAGCTCTCTTGGAGCTTCGGGAATCATCCTGGGCAACCTTTACTGGGGACTGCGCTGGGGAGCTTAAGAATCATCTTAAGCGAATGGCCCTGCTGAGGAATTCAAGAATCATCTTGAGCCGAAGGCTTTGCTGAGGATCTCAAGAATCATCTTGAGCACGCGACTTCGTTGGGGAGAATGTCAGGAATCGTCCTGAGCAACTGATCCTTCGGCGGAACCCCTGCAAAACAAGAACGGTAGCAACCTAGATCGTGTTTATTATGCATATGCTTTGGCGCCATGCTCCACATGGTGGAAATGCTATGTGTTTATGCTAAATGCTATGCAATCATGCACAATGATGCGATCCCGTCAGCAAAATAAATGTCGAGGGGGAAATCCTCCTGTCAAGGAGAAAGAACTACTCAGATAGAGGAATCATCCTGCTCAGGAGAACATGGCCACGCCAATATCAATTGGACTCCGCAGGGGACACAACTTCAGTTGACTGCTGCGGGGGAAACAACTTCAGTTGACTACTGCATGGGGACGAAGCTCTACGAGAACCTGGACCTGCTGTAGGAAAGCGATATCGATCGCTGGAATAAGCTGCGTGGCTGCCATGGCTACTCTTCTGGGGATAATAACTCTATGGGGAAACAACTTCAGTTGATCAACACTCCGCTGGGGAAAACCAATCATGGTCTGATCAACTTCCAAGGATTCGGCTCTCTTGGGGAATCTGCAAACTCGGCTGAGGAAGGAGAAATCATTCTGCTTCGCTGGAGAGAGTACGACTCTGGGGGGAGAAATACATCATCAGTTGTTTAACGCTCTGCTGGGGAGAACCAATCATGGTCCCAACTGCTTCAATGGAGAGGGTACGGCTCTGATGAGGAATTTCAATTCCGCAGGGGAAGAAGGAATCATCCGACTTCGGGGGGGAGTACAACTCTGGTGGGGAATCTCAATTCCGCTGGAGACTTCAGTCTAGCACCATCAGTTGCTGCATACTTCGGCGTACGAACAGTTTCCTACGAAACCTGCACTTGTGACCCGGTGCCGGGGAAGTCTTCATGCTTCGGCGCTTGACTCAGCTGGGGAGATGGTGATCCTTCAAGATGCGTCTGCTCGGGGAAAGAGAATCATCTCTGCCTGGGGAGACATATCAATGCTCATTATTTCGCGTTCAGACTCTGCGGGGAGAGGCCACTGAACTCTGCTGGAGAAGGAGGAATCATCCTGCTTCAGGGTGCGCACGGCGCACTGTCTGGAATATGCTACACCTGTAACAACACAAACAAACAGACAAGATACCCTTCTTAAAGGGACCTATCAAGGTTATTATCTCGTGACAATATTCAAGTACTTAATTGTTTCAACAATCAGTGGCCTAGGCCAGTAAGTTTATGTATGCGCATTTTATCAAAACATCGGCGTTCTTTTTCACAAACAAAATAGATAAATGCTAAACAGGCAAACAGAATTGCTGAATAGTATGCATTTTATTGATAACGAACCCCTGAATGGGTAAAAATGTTTTACAACAGATGCAAGCTCCTGGAATGAGGAAGCCGCGCAAAAATAAAACATAGATATACATCAGTATATACAAATGTCGGCAACGAGGCATAGACGAACACCATGAGTTGATCCCCCTATGACCCACTCGACTTCGATACTTCTCCGACGCTTCAGCTTCGGAAGAGATTGATTTAGATAAACGGCCCTCAGGTCCTCCAAACCACTAAACAATGAAAGTCCACACGCGGAACGCAGTCATTTGCTTATTCAAATCCCTAACTTTTGCGTGAACCGCCCTTTGCGGGTTTTCAGTTCACCGGGATACCCTTTTTTGCCGAAGCCGCCCAGTGTAGGTTTTCGACTTCGCGGGTGTACATTTTTTTCAATATATCCCTAATTTTTGCCCGAACCTTTTATTCTGTTTTTGGTTCGCCTGGATGCCCCTTTTTTGCCTGGACTCTTTCTTTTTTTTTGTCCAGCGGGTCGCTTTCAAGCAAAGTATTTTTTAACTGCGTCCGCGTTCACCGGGGATGCAAAATCTTCACCATCCATCGTGGATAACAACAGAGCTCCTCCCGAGAAGACCTTGCTGACGACGTACGGACCTTCGTAATTCGGAGTCCACTTTCCCTGGTGATCGGGGTGTGGCGGAAGAATCTTCTTCAGGACGAGATCACCCGTCTGAAAGCTTCTAGGACGCACCTTCTTATCATAAGCTTTCTTCATTCGGCTTTGGTACAGACGACCAAATGCAATCGATGCCTACCTCTTCTCGTCCATCAGGCTGAGTTGGTTCAGACGATTCATAATCCATTCTGCCTCGTCGAGTTTCACATCAACCAAAACTCACAAAGAAGGGATCTCCACTTCTAACGGTAGGACAACTTCCATACCATACACTAAGGAGAAAGGAGTTGCCCCGGTCGACGTACGTACCGTCGTACGATAACCATGCAATGCAAATGGCAGCATCTCATGCCAATCTTTGTACGTCACAACCATCTTCTGAACAATCTTCTTTATGTTCTTGTTGGCTGCTTCAACGGCGCCATTCATCTTCGGCCGGTAAGGAGATGAGTTGTGGTGTTCAATCTTGAAGCTCTGGCACAGCTCCTTCATCATCTTGTTATTCAGATTCGAACCATTATCAGTAATGATCCGCTCGGGAATTCTGTAACGACAGATGATGTCCCTCTTTATGAATTTAGCCACTACCTACTTGGTCACATTAGCATACGAGGCTGCCTCCACCCACTTGGTGAAGTAGTCGATAGCTACCAGAATGAAACGATGACCATTAGATGCAGTGGGCTCGATCTTGCCTATCATGTCGATGCCCCACATGGAGAACAGCCACGGGGAGGACATGACATTCAACAGGCACGGCGGCACATGAACTTTATCAGCATAAATCTGGCATTTATGACATCTCTTTGCAAATCTGAAGCAATCCGACTCCATCGTCAGCCAGTAGTATCCTGCTCTCAGGATCTTTCTCGTCATAGCATGCCCGCCGGCGTGCGTACCAAATGTGCCTTCATGGACTTCTTCCATGAGCATACTCGCCTCTTTCTCATCTACACATCTGAGTAGCACGAGATCGTGGTTTCTCTTATACAACACTCCATCAGGATTGAGATAAAAGTTTCTAGACAGCCTCCTCAGAGTCTTCTTATCCTGGGTTGACGCACCTGCAGAATACTCCTTAGTCATAAGGAAAGTCTGGATGTCGTGGAACCATGGCTTGCCGTCGGCGGCTTCCTCGATTGCAAAGACAAATGCCAGTCTATCAAGACACGAAAGCACAATTCTTGGAGCCTCATTCCAAAAATTGACTTTATACATTGAAGCCAACGTGGCTAAGGCATCAGCCATCTGATTTTCAGCTCTGGGCACATGATGGAGTTCCACTCGATCAAAGAACGGAAGCAGCCTCCTGGCATAATTCATGTACGGTACCAAATTCGATTGACGAGTCTCCCACTCCCCTTTAATTTGGTTGATCACAAGCGCTGAGTCACCATATACGTCTAGATTCTTGATTCTCAAATCAATTGCCTCTTCTAGACCCATGATGCATGCTTCGTACTCTGCCTTATTATTGGTGACTGGAAACGTCAGTCTCGCAGTAAACGGGATATGGGATCCGTGGGGAGTCGTGATGATCGCCCCGATGCCACTTCCATAGGAATTAACCGCTCCGTCGAATATTAACTTCCACTGGGATTTCCTATCTGGCCCCTCGTCGGGCAACGGCTCATCGCAATCCTTCGCTTTGAGAAACATAATATCCTCGTCAGGGAATTCGAACTTCATCGGCTGGTAGTCCTCGATCGGCTGCTCGGCAAGGTAATCAGACAATACGCTTCCCTTGATGGCCTTCTGGGAGACGTATTGAATGTCATATTCCGTTAGCACCATTTGCCATCTGGCAATCCTGCCCGAAAGAGCCTGCTTCTCGAAGACGTACTTGATCGGATCCATCTTCGAAATTAGCATAGTGGTGTGATTGAGCATGTACTGTCGTAAACGTTTGGCAGCCCAAGCTAGTGCACAACACGTCTTCTCCAGCATCGAGTATCGAGATTCACAGTCAGTGAACTTTTTACTCAGGTAGTAAATGGCATGCTCTTTTCTGCCCGTCTCGTCGTGCTGACCGAGAACACACCCCATACTATTCTCCAGAACCGTCAGGTACATGATTAAAGGTCGTCCAGCCACTGGGGGTGTCAAGATTTGAGGTTCTTGAAGATACTGCTTTATCTTATCGAATGCCTTCTGGCAATCCTCATTCCAAGTAATCGCCTGATCTTTCTTTAAAAGCTTGAACATCGGTTCACAAGTGGCCGTGAGCTGAGAGATAAACCTTGCAATGTAGTTTATTCTGCCCAAGAAACCACGAACTTCTTTTTCTGTTTTCGGTGCTGGCATTTCTTGAATGGCTTTTATTTTCGCAGGATCAACCTCGATACCTCGTTCGCTAACGATAAACCCCAATAACTTTCTGGACCGCACTCCGAAAGTGCATTTGTTAGGATTCAGCCTCAACCTGAACTTCCTAAGCCTCTCAAAAAGCTTCAATAAGTTGACCAGATGCTCTTCCTCCGTTTGGGACTTCACAATCATGTCATCAACATAGACCTCGATCTCATGATGAATCATATCATGAAACAAAGTTACCATTGCTCGCTGGTAAGTGGCCCCTGCGTTCTTCAGACCGAAGGGCATTACCTTATAGCAAAATGTTCCCCAGGGGGTGATAAACGTCGTTTTCTCCATGTCCTCCGGCGCCATCTTGATCTGGTTGTAACTGGAGAAGTCATCCATGAACGAAAACACGGAGAACTGGGCTGTGTTGTCGACCAACACATCGATATGAGGCAACGGGAAATCATCTTTAGGGCTCGCCCTATTCAAATCCCGATAATCGACGCACATGCGTACCTTACCGTCCTTCTTCGGTACAGGCACTATGTTGGCGACCCACGGAGGGTAAGTGGTGACCGCTAAGAAGCCAGCATCAAGCTATTTCTGCACTTCTTCTTTGATCTTAACGACCATGTCTGGTCTCGTCCTCCTAAGCTTCTGCTTGACGGGAGGGCAATCTTCTCGTAGCGGCAAGTGGTGGACCACGATGTCCGTGTCAAGTCCGGGCATATCTTCGTATGACCAAGCAAAGACGTCACTATACTCTCGAAGCATCTCGACTAATCTCTGCTTGACATCACTCTGCAGCGCAGCCCCTATTCTGACGTTTCTGACAAGCTCTTCAGAACCCAGATTTACGATCTCAATTTCCTCCTCATGAGGCAGAATAACCTTTTCCTCTTGTTTCAACAAGCGGGCCAACTCTTCAGGAAGGTCTTCGTCCTCATCAATCTCCTCCTCGGCTTGATATATCGGGCAATCGAAGTCGAAGTGAGCCGTAGAAGGTCCAGAGTCGATGTCATCTGTTATGTGGATCCTGCAATAATAAGGGTTAAGTTTAAAACAAGAATATGCAGGTTAGCACAAACCCCGTTGCCATTTTACTGTTTTTCAAAACAAATATAAAACAGGAATAACAGAGATCACAATATTTGAATACGAAGAAAACGCCTTTGATTTATTAACAAAATGCATGTACATAATCCAACAAGGCCCTGACAATAAAATCGCTATGCCCCGGGTAGGACATAGGGTTGTACAATGATTGAAGAAAGTAAATCATTACTCTTCACTTGTCAGCTGGATGATATCCTTGATGGTCCAATTGTTGAGGTGCTCGCCTGGCTTGCTTGGCTGAATCCAAGAGTCGAGATCACAATCGTTATCCCCGTTGTCTTCAGACGCCGTATTGATGATTTCGAAGATCACTCCGTAACTGGTAAATAGGATCGGCCCCTTACCCCGTGACGTGCTGCTAGACGAAGAAGAAGAAGCTTCAGCTTCAGGAGAATACCCCAACCCAAACTTATCCTGCTTGTTCGGTATCTCCAAAATATGCCCCCAACCTGGGGTAGATCCGGCTTCGACAACGGCCCGAGCTTCTTTGAATGAGGAGAGATTCATCTCTGGCTTTTCTTTGACCACAGGAGCTACCTCTTTCACTTTGACGGCTTTAAATGCTTGGCAGAGAGTTTCATGGATTTCGCCATCCATTTCAACATACTTAAAGGATGACAAATGGCTCACCATTATGTCCTCTTCACCGCACACGGTTACTATGCTTCCTTCGACAGCATATTTGAGCTTTTGATGCAACGTGGAGGTCACGGCACCAGCAGCATGGATCCATGGCCGGCCCAAGAGGCAACTGTAGGCAGGCATGATGTCCATAATATAAAAGACCGTGTCGAACGTTTCCGGACCAACTTGGATCGGCAGGGTCAACTATCCGAAAACGTGGCGCTTAGTTCTGTCAAATGCTTTCACCACCAGATCACTGGGTGTGCAAAGCAATCCGCGAGTGTCCAATTTCATTAATGCCTTCTTCGGAAGCACATTAAGCGACGAACCCGTGTCCACCAGGACATGCGACATGATTGTGCCTCTGCACTCTATCGAGATGTGCAAGGCGCTGTTGTGATCTCTCCCTTTAGGTGTCAGCTCTAAATCTGTGAAACCTAGCCCGTTGCCAGCATTAACATGGGCTACCACCTCTTCTAGCTGATTCACGGATATCTCTTGCGGTACGTAGGCAGCGTTCAATACCTTCAATAGCGCGTTGCGGTGCGCTTCAGAACACAACAACAAGTTGAGAATAGAAATCTTCGAAGGCGTCTGATGGAGATGGTCTACAATCTTGTAGTCGCTCTTTTTGATTAACCGCATAAACTCCTCGGCATCTTTGACA
Source organism: Lathyrus sativus (assembly GCA_963859935.3). NCBI lineage: Eukaryota > Viridiplantae > Streptophyta > Magnoliopsida > Fabales > Fabaceae > Lathyrus > Lathyrus sativus. The sequence continues at coordinate 478,615,417 of OZ012737.1, read as the reverse complement.
AGCAAATCTTTCTCTACCCCACCTGGGGCCTCTTCGACGACTTTGCTTTTACCCTTATCAGCCGCATCAGCTCTGACCGCTTTATCTGCCACGACCTCTGGCGGTGCAAACACTCTTCCGCTACGGGTAATACCACTGATTCCCGCGAGATTCTCTACAGTCGACCCATACGGCTCTAGCTCCAACCTTTGACTGTTGCAATAGACTTCAGCCCCATAATGCCACGGCACAGCGTTAGTGCTCTCGAATGGTATCGGCCCAGCTTTGGTAATAGTGATCGTAGGCGGTCTGGGCGCAGAGATGGTTATTGGTTAGCGAGGAATGGTGATGGTGGCGACTTCATCGGCCTGCTTCAACACTACCTCTCCTGATACACTTTCAGCCCTCCGGCTGAACTGCAAAATACCCTCAGTCATCAGACTTTGGATTCCTTCTACCAGCTGCTCACACCCATCAGAATGTGTAGCACAGTCCATGCATAACTCTCCGCATCCTGGAAAGAACCCTTTCTTCAACAACTTAGCTTTGACGAAACTAAGCGGCGTCTTTAAGTCTTTGACATCAGTCAACAGATCTGCACTCTCTTCTTCGATAATGGCATTCACTCCGCCTCCCCTATGATTCGGCATAGGGTTTTTCGTGACATTGGGCACATTATCGGAGAAGTTGATAATTTTGGCATCTACCAGGTCCTGCACCTTGTGCTTAAAGGCTTTGCAGTTCTCGATTGTGTGGCCTGGTGCCCCTGTATGGAAATCGCAAGTGGCATTTGCGTCGTACCCTGGTGGAGGTGCCCCTGTCAAGGGAGTCATCGTCCTCTTCTGAACCAACTGAAGCTGAAGCAAAGTCTACAAGAGTTGCGCGTACGACATGGGCGGTGCCTCGAAGTGACGGTTTGTCATAGGTGCCCGATTCTGGTACTTTCTATATCCCTGCTGATTCGGTTGCTGCTGCTGCTGCTGCGGAGCTGCTGGGATATTTATACTGGCTATCTGCTGTTGAGGGCCCTTGCCCTTTCTCCGAGCGTTAGTCACAGCGCTCGCATCTCCTTCTCGTCGTTTACCAGTATAAGGTTTCTTTCCACCTCCTCCAGCTGAGGATGATTCACCTTGGATTTTCCTGATCTTGATACCATTCTCGACGTGCTCGCCCATGGTAATGAGAGCTGAGAACGTTCCAGACATACCGCTGACTAACTTTTCATAGTAGATCCCAGGGAGGGTAGCTACAAACATTTGCACGAGCTCGCGCTCAACCATCGGCGGTTGAACCCGAGCAGCCAACTCACGCCACCGCTGGGCGTACTCCTTAAATCCTTCATTATTCCTCTGCGAAAGGTTCTGGAGCTGGACTCGGTTCGGGGCCAGGTGGCTATTGTACTGATAGTGGAGGACAAACGCTTCTGCGAGATCCTTCCATGTGCGCACGCTAGTAGGCTCCAGGCCCATGTACCACTCGAGGGATGGCCCAGAAAGACTATCTTGGAAGAAGTGCATCAGCAACTTCTCATCTTCGGAATAGGCAGACATCTTTCTATAGTACGATCGCAGGTGGACACGAGGGCAAGTGGTGCCCTTATATTTCTCAAAGACAGGCACCTTGAACTTAGGAGGTACCTTGAAATCAGCAATTAACCCCAGCTTTGACATATCGACGCCCAAAGTATTCTGATATCTCTCATTTTATCTTCAAGTGCTTTGAATCTGAGCCGCGCTTCAGCATTCAGCTCCGCTTCCGCACCTCTTTGAGAGAAGACATCATCTTGATGATCCTCAAGCCATGGTTGAGGCACCAACAGATTCCCGACACCAGCATTGCTGTTGACCGACCCGATGTTGACCTTAGCTCCCAGACTCCCATTATCGACGCCCGTCATATTGAGTCTGATGTTGGCCATCACATTGCCATTAGCACTGCCGTTGCCCCCGGCCCCGGGGACACCATTCTGCGGAGTATCCACTGGTGGAGGTGTAGGCACATCCTCGCCATGAAGTATGCCGTTGCTATCAACCCTGGAGATCAAAGGCTGAACCAAAGTTCAGAGCTGGTTCTGACCATTGGCGACCACCTGCATAAGTTCCATAAAGCGATCCATCCTTTCGCGGAGCTCCTAGACATCTGTCTGCACTTGATCCATGATCCTGGTCTGATTAGCTCGAGTTGGATAACAGTGAATTAGCCTCTGATCAATCCTGGAATCACCAGAAACAGCCTGGAACCTGTAAACCTGAAAAAACCTGCAAACACTAAAGGTTAGGAAAAACAACAAAATGTACGCCATGCAAATGCTTCATGCAGATGCATGCATGTGTCTGTGTGCTTGGGAGATTTCCCCCGATCCTAGTGCCAGTGCTGATAATAATAATAAGAAGAAGTCCGAGCCCAATCATGGAAACATCAATCTCATATATAAAGGAAAGCCTATCAAGGCAGTACATAGCATCAGCGAGTGTTGCACCCCAAAATTTGCCCTCACAATACAAGACTTTATGTTCTAAGAAGGTTCACAAGGTTCACAAGTTCTCCAACAACTTGCATAACCTTTCATGAAGTTCATAAAGTCCACAAGCTACTTTATGAAGGTTCACAAGGTTCACAAGTCCCACAGTGCTTTCAATACCTTTCATGAGGTTCATGAAGTCCATAGGTTGCTTCTTGAAGGTTCACAAGGTTCACAAACTTCTCAACATCTACAAGACCTTTCATGAGGTTCATGAAGTCCATAGGTTGCTTCTTGAAGGTTCACAAGGTTCACAAGATTCACAATGTTTACAAAGCTTTCCTAAGGGTCATGAGGTCTACAAAGCCACTTCATGATATTCACAAGGTTCACAAGCTTCACAATACCTCCCATGAGTATCACAAGATATCTTATGAAGATTCACAAGGTTCACAAAATTCACAATTGGTCGGAAGAGTTGACAATTCCCTCAGACAATGCACCTCCTAAGCAGTGCATCCAAAACTAGGGTTTTGACTTTAATCAGGCTAAATGGACTTCCAAGACTTCAAGTGAGCTTCATAACATCTTATATGTGTATAAGAACCCCCATGTCAAGTTTCAAGACTTTTCTCAAAAGTTTGCTCAGTCAGATGATCAGATAAGTCAAAAGCAGTCAATGCAGTTAAAAAGTCAAACTGAGGTCAACTGTGGTCAAACCAAAGTCAAACTTCATGATTTTTTTTTGCCAACATCAAAGAGAGGTTGGATTTGGTCCCAAGGGTATTTTGGTCATTTTACACAAATTCCTTGAAGACGGGCTGTTATTAAAATTCTGAGGCATTTGTCAATCACCAGTTCTGATCATATTGAGATTTGGCATTTGGTCAGTGGAGTTTAATTACGATTAATTTTGCTGTTGATGCTGAAAATGTTGTGACCATGGTGCCCATATGAGTTTGGTTATGAAACAATTGGTTAACATTTTAATCGGATGATGAGATTAGGATCACAAATACCACTTGGAAATATTTATGTTTTATGCCTATGTTAATGAATTAAATACTTGTGGATTTATTCACATTTGTTTATATTTTTTAACTAAGAATAGAATATAAATAAATTCAAAACTTTGAGAATTTTATTTCATAAATAATGCTATCATACAAGAATGGGGATGTTGCTTCATATTTTACAAAGTACTGTTACAAGGAAGTACATTAAAATTCTCAAATCCTAAGGGATTACATTAAAGCATCTATCCTAAATCCTAAAAGTATCTAAAGGTCTTCATGTTCGTATTTGAACTTCTCCATGAATCCTCAGCTAACCTGCACATCAAAAGAGAACAGACAGTACAGAAAATGTTAGAATTTTTTTCGACACTCTCAGAACAATGTCATCATCGAGTGCCGGGAGTGGCACAACCGAAGCTGCGTCCTACCCCCGTTACCGATCCGCGCCATTGGCGTCAGATCAGGTGATCCCTGTTCTTATCATACGGGACAACCGAGAAAGATGAAGAAGTAAGAGAAGTTCGGGCCGATAAATGATTAACTGAAAAGGGTCTATGCCATCATCGAATAAATCCCATTTGGTTTCCAAACTGATACAAGGGTAAAGCAGCACAATCAATTTGGTCATAAACCCGGATGCCGACGGGTATGAGCCACTTTGTGTTCAAAGTTTGTCAACACCTGAAATTCACCAAAACAGCATCAGTACAAAAGTTCATAACAGAACTCAACACCAAAACAGTTCGTAAGTTGCACCTAAATTGCATAAAACAATTCACAGGATGCTCAAATTGAACGAAATTTCAATTCACAAGCCGCTGAACCAGCTCGAAAAATAGAATGGTAAGTACATCAAAGGAATCAATTTCAAAGGCTGTCTAAAAATTACATGCAAATCATTATTCACAACCACAGAACAACAGAACGGTCCCGGAAACAAGTCTAGTTCTTACCACAGAAGAAATACTCAGCAAAATCGAAAAGCATACGGCCAATTCAAAGAACCAGTTCAGCAATGTAAACTATGCTGGATTATTAGAATCAAACCACAGCAGGAAGTGCCCAACTCAGTTCGTGCCAGGTCACATTGGAAAATCAAAATGCAAAGCCTAAGGCTTAGTGATGAACATCATAGCCCAAATTCGCAGCCACCTATCAATTCAGGAAAAAAGAGAAGTGAATTTCAGTTCAGACAAAGAAGAATCGAGATGTCAAAGACAGTCGAAGCTGCCTCAAAAAAGGTTTCATGAGCATCATATAAACTCATTAAGTTTCATGTTCGACAAACAACAAAACAAGCCAACAGCGGGTAGCAGAAAGTCCGCCGCGTATCAGAGAGTTTAATCCCAGTGAATCTATATCAAAAAAAAAGACAAATCAGTTCATCATAAGCAATTCACTAAAAGCCACTAAAATAAAGGAATCAACATGGATTCAGCCCTCAGTTTAACCATCATTGGGCGTGAGAATTCGAGTGGCTGGGAGAGCCACGGCCGAAGCCGTTACCAACTCCCTACCGAACGTCGAACTACAAGCATTGGTAATTTCGTGCAAGCTATCAACTCAAAATATCAGCTCAGACCCAAAGGTCATCATCGCTAAGGCAACGCAACCAAAACCAAATGGCAATAGCATCCCTCAAAGGTTCAGACCAATGGTCATCATCACCATATGACCATTCTCGGTAGCATTGATCCGTCAGTAACCACACCATCAGTTGCCCTCTGAAAGAAGAAAAAAAGAGTCAGTGAATTTGTATCAGGAAAACCAGAAAGTTGAACTGAAACATGATTCAGTTAGTCCATCAGTTCACAAATCCAAGTGAACAAGCGTATCAGTTCAAAGAAAAAGCAGACAAAGTTCACAAAGCCATATCAATTCACAAACTGTATCCAAGACCGAAGCAAGTTTGGTTGGACCCAAAATGAATTGAATACGAGCAGGGCTCAAGGATATCCGCACCATGAACCGGTTTGGTCAAAACCACACATGCAAAAATCCAGAAGATATCAAAAGGTGTATCCCAAATCGAATCAGTAAACCATCATAAAACAAAATCCAATCAGTATCAGAAAAGGAAAGATAACATTCACCATATCCAGATCAATGTCAAAGCATATCAGATAGAAGCACAACCAAATCCAATCATCGTAAAAGCGAATCAAATCAAGTCAGATGGGAAAGCAAAATTTCGAATGTGGATCAAATAAAACGTAAGCACAAAGGCCCATTCGAAAATCAGAAAGAGATATATAAAGAGAACGACATCACCTGAGGGGGGGGCCGAAAAATCACTGAGCAAAAAAACCCTAGAGGGAGAACACGGGGGACGAAAGAGAGAATAAGACGGCCACGAAGGAATACGAACGAAACCCTAAAGGTCCATAACTACCGGCGCCGTTTCTTGAGCAAGTAAAGCGTTAACCCGACTGACGAAGCCTCAGGAAAGCAATTCCATCGCCGAAAAGACCGCCTCCGTCTGGTGACGGGCAATCAATCTCCAGATCGTGTTGCTTCATCATCGGCGTGTCGTCAAAGAGATGTAAGCGAGGAACACCAGATATTTTTTGTTCCTAACATTGTTTCATTCAATTTCAGGTTTCTTTAACACAGAGATGACGAGGAAAAGGTCATAGGTGAACGTCGGAGAAGACGGAACTACAAGGGAAAGAAAAACGGCGCAGCTGAAGTTGTGAAACCCTAGGACGGGATTGGGTGTTTGTTGATGTGTGTACGTTGGGTCGGGCTAATACAACCACCGGCCCAACCCCTTCTTTTTCTTTTTTAAACAAATTTTTTCTTATTATTTTGAATTTTTTTTTAACTATTTTATTCTATAATGTAAAAACTGTTTTTGTGAAAATATTATAAAATTTAAAAAAAAAAAACTTTTAAATAAGGATAATTAAAATAAACACGTCACACACGTAAGTCGATTTTAATCGCCGTCTCACTTCCTAAGGATATCCCTCAAGTTGCCTACGAATAATGGTTAAGTGGGGTGTATAAAGCAAGTCCCTCAAATAGAAAAAATCATCAAAGTCCCTTATGGTTGCCTTTACGAATCGAGTCCCTTTCGAAAAATGATGATGGTCCCTTATATGTGCTTATTACATCCCACAATGGCCTTCAAAGTCAAATTGTCCCTCACATGTCCCTTAACATCCAAAGTAAGGACTACCTACTCCATTATAGTAGGGATAGTCTTACTAAAGGAAAGAATGAAGAATAAGAAAGACCTTTAAACATTAGGGTAGGTTACTCCTAGGTGCTTGCTCACTTCAAAACTGTTTCGCACTTAAACAAATTTTCAACAAGTTTTCAAACAAGTTCTTAACACATCCTTACATGGATTATTTATTAACTATTCTGAAAATTTTCTATTCACACACTACAATTTCAAAACAATTCAAAAGTGAGCTTAAGTACCTAAGAGCCCATGGATAACCATGGATGAAAAGGATGCTAATACCTTCCCTTTTCATAACCTACCCCCCGGACCCAAAATATTCTCTAAGGTCTTTCCTGTTCTTTTATAACCTTTCCTTATGGATAAAATAAAAGTCGGTGGAGACTCTTGCTATCCGCAACATTGTTTAAAGTCAGTTCACCGGGTTACAGAACTGGCGACTCTGCTGGGGATCTATTTAAGAGGGGTACCCTTAGGAATTAAGATCACTTTAAATTGTTTGCCTTGTTTGCTTTATTATTATATTGTTGGGGTGCTCTTATGTGTGAAAGGTCCTAACCCGGATCTAGTGTACCTTAGGTAAATGGCAATAGACCAAGGAAACTGTACGACGTATATCGATACGGTTGATCTGGTGGCCATAGTTAGTGCGACTTCTTGGTTGGTGCTTATATTCCTTAAGTCAAGTTGAGGATAATATCGAGGCTGCCATATGTTGTCAATGCACTAACTGACTTTTAGAACCCTAGTTAACTCATCTTGGCCTTTAGAAAGTAGTGAGGTAACCGGCTTTGGTGCAGACTGAAGTTGGTTGACACTCGATACTACGCTCATTGAGATCTTAAACTTGGAGGGTTTTGGTTGGCAAGTAAGTTGCCTTCTGAACAACCACCCTTGTGAAGGATCAATGATATTGAGATCCCTTAGAACCTGGTTACTTTTGTAGGACAGGATGAACCATCTAACTTCAGGGGAGGGTACTTGCCTTCGAACCTCATGCAAGCCTTTAAACCTAGGGCTATGGTGTGACTTGTTTGTGTGTGCCACATGTTTGTGATTGAGCATGACATCATGACATCATCATGCATCATAAGCATATCATTTTCCCTAACCATTTCAAGGACCAAAGGATTTATCTTTGTTCTTTGTTGCAGGTCATGGCTTCTGCTCGTAGAAACACCATCAGGATCAACTTTGTAGGGATACCTGCTAAGCTCAAGAAGTTGGTTTCCCTAGTGCCTGATCATTCCCAGTTCAACAAGAGACATGGTCACTTATTGGACCTAGTTACTTCAGGGTTCAGTGAAGACATGATGAGTGTGCTGTTTCAGTTCTTTGACCCTAAGCACCATTGCTTTACATTTCCTGATTATCAGCTGGTTCCAACCATGGAGGAGTTCTCTAAACTTCTGGGTATACCTGTTCTTGATCAGAAGCCATTCACAGGCTTAGAGAAGGAGCTTAAACCAGAAGTTATTGCTGCAGCTCTACATCTGAAGAAGTCTGACATTGTTCTAGAGACGAGAAGTGGAGTTAAAGGTATTCTTGCCAAGGTATTAGTGGATAAAGCTCAAATGTTCTTGAAGGCTATGAGCTACGATGCTGTTGAGGAGATCTTAGCCTTATTGATTTATGGCTTAGTGTTGTTCCCCAATCCTGATCAGTTCATAGACGTTCATGCCATCAACATATTCCTGAGTCACAATCCAGTGCCTACCTTACTTGGAGACATCCTACATTCTCTTCACACCCGTACTACAAGGGCAAGAGGAACTTTGATGTGCTGCATACCTTTACTTTCTAGGTGGTTTATTTCTCACCTTCCTCGCTCAGTAATGAAGAATGAGCAAGGGTTCAGATGGTCCAAGAGGATCATGTCACTTTCTCACTCAGACATCCATTGGTGCTCCAGATCTATGGAGAATGTCACCATCATTGACCATTGTGGGGAGTTTCCTAATGTGCCACTTCTAGGCATAAGAGGAGGCATCACCTACAACCCATCTCTAGCTTTACGACAGTTTGGTTACGCCCGGAGCGATGGTCCACATGACATGTTGATTCAGGGCATTGTGTTTGATTACGACAACGATCTTCAGGGTTACCGTCAGAGATTCATCCGAGCTTGGGGAAAGGTAAACAGGATTGACAGCAAGACACTGGAGCCTAAGTACACTATTCCTATGGAGGCTTATCTCAGATGGGTACGATCTCGTGCTCAGACACTCATGATGCCATATCCTGCCGTCCTACCAGTTACCATGGAACCTGTTGCTGAAGGAGACACAGCTTATACCATCCTTCACCCAGACATGCCTACTGATATGGAAGACTTGCAGAGATCATGGATCCAACTGAAAGAGCAAAGGGATACTTTCGAGGCTCATTACAAAGCAAGCCAAGCAAGGATCCTAGAGCTAACAAAGCTACTTCATGAGGAATGAAACCTCAACTCATACCTCAACACAAAGAGGAAACGTCCATGGGAGACTTAAAACCCCATCTTTTGTACTTATTTCGTTTTCATTTTTTGTAAGCCTAAAAGGCAAAACAAGTTATTACTAATAAAAGGTTACTTTCTTGTTTGTTTAAGCAAATTTAAATCCCGCGGTCCTTGAAAACATTGCATATGCATTCCCATATCATTGCATCACAGGTTTATAATTATGCACAGGTTTCTCATCTTCTCGCTGTTTATTTCAGCAATGGCTCTCGAACAATCAGTTAAGGATCTCCAGGCACAGAATGCACAGTTCCAAGAGCTGATCCTGAACCTATCCAAGGGGCAGGATGAATTGAAGACACTGCTGGCCAAGAAGACTAAGAAGGCTAGAAGGTCTGCTGGGTTGCTCAACATGGGAAGAAGGTTCAAAGGTCCTGTCAAGACCAAGGAACATGTTGAAGACTATGAATCTGAAGAATCTGAGCAGGAGAGAGGCAGTCTCCACAACACTATGGGGGACTCTGATTCTGAGGCTAACTACTACCATGAGCCTAACGAAGACAAATTCAAGATGCTGGTGGATAGAATGGATGCTATGGAATTACAGAAATCATCTGGGCTGGATTTTGAGGATTTGAGCTTGATATCTAGGGTGGTCATACCCATTGGGTTCAAAGTTCCTACATTTGTTGTCTATGATGGGGTCTCTTGTCCCAAATTGCATCTGAGGTCTTATGTCAGAAGAATGCAACCCCACACTACTGATAAAAAGTTGTGGATCCATTTCTTTCAAGAGAGTTTATCTGGAGCTCAGCTAGAGTGGTATTATCAATTGGAGAGTGTCAACATCAGAGATTGGAATGACCTTGCTGAAGCTTTCTACAAGCAGTATCAATACAATGCTGACTTAGCCCCCACTCGCATGCAGCTTCAAAGCATGTCTATGGGTGCCAAAGAAAGCTTTAAGGAGTATGCTCAGAAGTGGAGAGACTTAGCTGGAAGAGTTCAACCCCCTTTGACTGATAGGGAGTTGGTTGATATGTTCATGTGTACGCTGAATGGTCCGTTTTACAGTCATCTCATTGGAAGCTCATCATCTGGCTTCACTGAGTTGATCATGACAGGAGAGCGAGTAGAGAATGGTATCAAGAGTGGTAAAATCCAAGTGGGCACTTCTTCATCAGGTGCTGCAAAGAAGCCTCCCACTGGGAAGAAAGAATCTAATGATGTGTATGGTCAGCCAGATCGTAACAGAAGGCATCAGTCTGTTAGTGCAGTTCATATTTCAAATCCAACTCCTGCAACAACAGAGCAGCCTCAAGGCAACCAACAGAGGGCTAGAAGACAGTTCACGAAGATCAACATGCCAATGGCTCAGGCATTACAACATTTGTTGAAGGCTGAACTTATTACCCTGAGGGAGGCTCCTCAGAATCCCAATGTTACATCTCCCAAGTACAATCCCAATGCACGATGTGCATATCATTCAAACTGTCCAGGACATGATACTAATAACTGCTGGGTCTTGAAGAACAAAATTCAAGATATGATCGATGCTGGAGAAATTGAGTTTGATCCACCAGGTACTCCAAATGTGATTACAGCTCCAATGCCAAATCACGAGAAGACTGTCAACGCCATTGATGAAGATATTGATGAAGATCTGCATGTCTATTCGGTTATGGAGTTGAGCACACTATTGTCTGTTATCAAAAAGAGGTTAGTACAAGCTGGGATCTTTCCAGGTTGTCGCGAAGATTGTTTGTATTGTACCTATAAGCCGGATAGTTGCTTCATTTTGAGAGATGGGATTCAACGTCTCATGGATAAGTATACTATAGTGTTTGAAAGAAGACCAGCATCTGTAGAAAGTATGGTAGATCATCTGACTCAGGGTAAGAAGATTGAAGAGGTTGATATGGTTGACAAAGTACCACTAAGAATCACTTCAAAGGGTCCCATTAAAATCACTCATCAGGGCCCAATCAAGATTACTGCTGAAGGTCCTGTGAAAGTTGTCGCTGAAGCCAGAGTAGCTCCTCTGATCATTACCACTCCTGGTCCTATTCCTTATACATCTGACAAAGCTGTGCCTTGGCACTATGGGTCTGATGTTTACATCCATGGTGTCAAACAGGAGCCTTTACCTGATATGCCTGTTGACATTGATAATATTGCCGGATCTAGCAAGATCACTCGTAGTGGAAGAGTCTTCTCTCCTCCAGTTGCTTCTAAGAGTGCAGTTACTCCTGCTGTTACTTCCACCACTGATGCTCGGGGCAAGGGTCCTGTTATTGAGCCTGTATCTACTGATGTGCCAGCTGCTGATGACCTCTCTAAGCAGATGGAAGAAGTATTGAAAATCATTCGCAAGAGTGATTATGATATTGTTGATCAGCTGGGGCATACTCCCTCAAAGATTTCTATGCTCTCCCTGTTATTATGTTCTGAGGCTCATGCCAAGTCATTGATCAAGTTTCTAAAGATGGCTCATGTACCCAGTGCAATTTCTGTGGACCAGTTTGAGAATTGTGTTGCTCACCTGACCTATGACAACGGGTTAGGATTTTCTGATGCTGACTTGACCCCTGCCAAGAGGGATCATAACAGGGCCTTGCATATTTCAATTGAATGCAGGGGCACTACCCTGTCTCATGTGCTGATAGACAATGGTTCCTCTCTGAATGTGTTGCCTAAGGAAGTCCTGAACAAGCTGAGTCCTAAAGATACGGTATTGAAGCCCAGTAATATTGTGGTAAAGGCTTTTGATGGTTCTAGAAGAGTAGTGCATGGGGAAATTGATCTTCCAATCAAGGTTGGCTCTCAGGTGTTTACCGCTACATTCTATGTGATGGATATTCGTCCATCGTACTCATGTCTGCTTGGTCGTCCCTGGATCCATGGGGCAGGTGCTGTGACCTCCACATTACATCAAAAGTTGAGATATCCGGTGGATGGAAAAGTTGTTACTGTCTTTGGAGAGGAAGAATACTTTGTCAGCCATGTAAACACTTTCAAGTATCTGGAAGTAGAAGGTGAATACATTGAAACTCCATGTCAGTCATTTGAAGTGGTTCCCTGGGCTGTTAAGGATTGTGTGACTCCTCCTGCTGTGAAGAAAGTTCATGTGGTCATCAGAAACCCTCCAACAATGGCAATGGCCTCCCTCAATGATGCAAAAGCTGTGGCGGAAGAAGGTGGTTGTACTATTTGGGGTCAGCTTCCTGATATTCCATACAAGTCTGACAAGTTTGGTTTGGGTTTCACTGCAGAGTCCCAGAAGGCTGTTCGTCGTGCTCGTGCTGTTCGTATCACCAATCAAGGGGTTATCAATGCTGTGGGAGATCAAGATGAAGACTACAACTTGGAGGCATGGATTTTTCCTACCGTGGGTGCTGGACTCAATAATTGGAAAGCTGAAGATGTTATCCCTATCTCCTTTAGTCAGGAGTAAATACTATTACTGTGTTATGTTTTTAAATTTGTAATTTCTGGAACAATTAAAACTTTCAAGCCATGTGCCTTACCCGGGGCACAATGGTGTGCTTGTTACGGGTTGTCATTTCATTTGCATACTTCATTCAATAAAATCAGTGGATGTTTCGTTTTCGTAAATATTGTGTTCCTTGTCTTTCTTTTTCTTTTATTTTTGCTTTATCAGCTATGTGTTCTTACACACACCCACGTCACTAAAATGCAGATCCTCATCCACTCTGGATCCAGTTGATAACAGTTCTACTATTGCCAATTACAATTTCAAGAATCCGATCTATCAAACTGAAGACGGAAACGAGGACGATTGTGAAATACCTGTAGAGCTTGCTAGGTTGTTACAACAAGAAGAGAAATCTATACAGCCACATGAAGAGCCAGTCGAAGTTGTGAATCTGGGAACTGAAGAAAACAGAAAAGAGGTCAAAATAGGGGCTGATTTAGAGGACAGTGTCAAGAGCAGGTTGATTCAGATGCTACGTGACTATGTGGAGATCTTTGCTTGGTCTTATGAAGATATGCCAGGGTTGGATACAGACATTGTGGTTCACCGTTTGCCAGTGAAAGAAGATTGTCGTCCAAAGAAGCAGAAGGTTCGTCGTATGCGTCCTGAAATGTCAGAAAAGATCAAAGCAGAGGTAATGAAACAGTTCAATGCAGGGTTCTTGGCCGTAACTTCTTATCCTCAGTGGGTTGCAAATGTGGTACCGGTTCCTAAGAAAGATGGTAAGGTACGTATGTGTGTAGACTACAGAGATCTGAACAAGGCTAGCCCTAAAGATGACTTTCCACTTCCTCATATTGATATCCTGGTAGACAACACTGCTCAGCATAAGGTATTCTCTTTTATGGATGGTTTCTCTGGCTACAATCAAATCAAGATGGCACCTGAAGATATGGAGAAGACTACATTTGTGACACAGTGGGGCACCTTTTGCTATAAGGTAATGCCATTTGGTTTGAAGAATGCAGGGGCAACATATCAGCGTGCCATGGTGGCTTTGTTTCATGATATGATTCATCATGAGATAGAGGTATATGTGGATGATATGATAGCCAGGTCTCGGAATGAAGAACAACATCTTGATCATCTGCACAAGTTGTTTGAGAGGTTGAAGAAATACGGGTTGAGATTAAATCCAAACAAGTGTACTTTTGGAGTTAGATCTGGAAAGCTCCTGGGTTTCATTGTCAGTGGAAAAGGCATTGAAGTGGATCCTGCAAAAGTGAAAGCTATACGAGAGATGCCAGCTCCCCGTACTGAGAAGGAGGTTAGAGGTTTCTTGGGCCGATTGAACTACATTGCAAGATTTATTTCCCAATTAACTACCATCTGTGAGCCAATCTTCAAGTTGTTGAAGAAAGATCAGGTGATGGAATGGAATGATGAGTGCCAGACTGCCTTTGATGAAATCAAGAGATATTTGCTAGAACCTCCAATTTTAATGCCACCAGTTGATGGAAGACCCTTGATTATGTATTTAACAGTATTAGACAACTCAATGGGGTGTGTATTGGGGCAACATGACGAGTCTGGTCGAAAAGAGCAGGCAATATACTACCTTAGCAAAAAGTTTACCGACTGGGAAACAAGATACTCACTGCTCGAGAAAACTTGCTGCGCTTTGGCATGGGCTGCTCGCCGACTAAGACAGTATATGTTGACCCATACTACCTTGTTGATTTCGAAGATGGATCCAATCAAGTACATATTTGAGAAACCTGCTCTCTCCGGAAGAATTGCAAGATGGAAAATGATCTTGACGGAATATGATATACAGTATACTACTCAGAAGGCCATTAAGGGGAGTGTTGTTGCTGATCATTTGGCTCATCAAGCAGTAGGTGATTACCAGTCAATGAATTTTGAGTTCCCTGATGAAGACATTATGTCTGTTACCAAAGAACCTGGACAATATGACGGACCTGAACAAGGATCCCGATGGACTATGGTTTTTGATGGTGCCTCCAATGCACATGGTAATGGTGTTGGTGTTGTGATTAGTTCCCCTGAAGGTTGTCATACCCCGATTACTGCCAGACTTTGTTTCTATTATACCAATAACATGGCTGAGTATGAGGCATGTATCATGGGTATGCAAGTTGCTATTGATATGAAGATTCAGTTCCTGGAGGTGTATGGAGATTCAGCTCTGGTAGTAAGTCAGATTAAAGGAGATTGGGATACAAAGCATGATAATCTCATTCCTTACAGAGAACATGTGTTGTCTTTGATCCCACATTTCAAAGAGATTACTTTTGGACATATTCCACGAAGAGAGAATCAGTTGGCAGACGCATTGGCCACCATGGCATCTATGTTTGAGATCAGCTGGGATGATGAAGCTCCCAAGATTACCATTGATAGATTTGAGAAGCCTGCATACTGCAATGGGATTGACACTGAAGGGGCAGAGGAGAAGCCTTGGTTCTATGAAGTGAAAAACTATCTTGAAGCTCAGGAGTTCCCTAAAGGGGCATCTGTCAAAGATAGGAAGTTCCTGAGAAGGTTTTCTGCTAAGTTCTTTCTGAGTAATGGCATTCTGTATAAGTGTAATCATGATTCAACTATGCTTCGTTGTGTGGATAAGAAGGAAGCTACAGAAATTATGGAAGAGATGCATGATGGGACCTTTGGCACTCATTCTAGTGGTCATACCATGGCAAAGAAGATTTTGAGAGCAGGTTACTATTGGTCTACCATGGAAGCTGATTGCTATCAACACTCCAGAACATGTCACAAATGTCAAATCTATGCTGATAAAGTACATGTACCTCCATCTCTATTGAATGTGTTGACTGCTCCTTGGCCCTTTGCCATGTGGGGCATTGATATGATTGGTGAGATCAAGCCTATTGCTTCTAATGGGCATCGTTTCATCCTGGTTGCTATTGATTACTTCACGAAGTGGGTAGAGGCAGCTTCATTTGCATCTGTGACTAAGAATGTTGTGGCTCGGTTCATTAAGAATAATCTCATATGTAGGTATGGTATCCCTGAAAGGATTATCACTGACAATGGCTCTAATCTGAACAACACTATGATTACTGATCTCTGTACGCAGTTCAAGATTAAGCATCACAACTCTTCTCCGTATCGTCCAAAGATGAATGGGGAAGTTGAAGCTGCTAATAAGAACATTAAGAAGATTGTACAGAAGATGACTGTTACTTACAAGGATTGGCATGAGATGTTACCATTTGCTCTGCATGGCTATCGTACTACAATACGTTCTTCAACAGGGGCAACCCCATTCTCCTTAGTCTATGGTATGGAAGCAGTTCTGCCTATCCAAGTTCAGATCCCCTCCTTGAGAATTATGAGGGATGCAGGCTTGGATGAAGACGAGTGGATTCAGACTCGACTTGACCAGATAAATTTGATTGATGAGAAAAGGTTAGCAGCAGTTTGTCATGGCCAGATGTACCAGAAACGGATGATCAAAGCTTTTAACAAGAAGGTTAAGCCAAAGGTATATCAGGATGGTGACTTGGTAATCAAGCGTATCATATTACCACAGGGTGATCCTAGGGGCAAGTGGACTCCAACATATGAGGGACCATTTGTAGTCAAGACAGTGTTCTCAGGAGGTGCCATGATACTGACTACAATGGATGGTGAAGACTTCCCACAACCTGTAAACGCAGACATAGTTAAAAAATACTACGCATAAAAAGAGACCCGCTAGGTTGACAGGCCTAGGCAAAAATAAGGGCATCCCGGCAAACCAAAAGGGTTTGGGCAAAAATTAGGGATATATATATAAAAAGATGTACACCCGGCAAGTCGAAAACCTGAAAAGGCGGCTTGGGCAAAAAAGGGTATCCCGGTGGATTGAAAACCTGAAAGGGCAATCCAGGCAAAAGTTAGGGATTAAAGCGTATGACTATGTCTCGTTTGGATCACTCATGAAACTGCAACCAGTTGTACTACTTACTCAAGCTCAAACAGATGAAGCTCAATCCAATCGTTTCCGTCTCAACAGCAAGAAGATGAGATACTTGAGTGGCAATAGTAGAATTGAAACTCAATAGGATTATTTCCCACATAGCTGATTCTTTTTGTAAAACTTCATGACAAAATTCTCTTACTAGGGTTTATGTCTCCTTGTACAAACTTACCCGTGTATGGGTCACTTTTGATATAAATAAACTCCATCTTTTGAATCCAGATTTACTTTTACCCTATTTACATAAGCGAAACGTCCATTGGTTGTGTTTGAATGTATGTATGCCTTTGAATATGATTGATGTTTACCAGAAACGCATGTATGCTTTTAATATGATTGATGTTTACCAGAAATGCATGTATGCTTTTAATATGATTGATGTTTACCAGAAATGCATGAAAATGCAGTAATAGTATTTACTAAGGACGAACGAGGGAAGGATTTCAACGAAGCTTCGCCGGTTCATCTTTACAAGACAGTTACAAACCATCAGTAGGACTAATCCATTTTCACAAAGTCTAATCTCCCCTGGAATTTATATCCATCTCTTTTATCCTCATACGGATATACGGGAAATTACTTTCCAATAAGGGCACGATGAACGAAGACGGGATGTTATACTTATCCTACTATCAAACGAAAACGAAGGTTATCTATACCCTACTATCCCCAACAACGGGAGGTTATCTATACCTTGTTATCCCCAGCAGACGGAGGGTTATATATTCTTCAACAACGAATCGGGATTTATTTTCCTTGGCCAGCAGTTGTTATACAAGGATATCCTGACACTTCCAGCAGTGTCATAGCATACATACATCATTTACATCATACCATAACATATATGTCTATAGTACATTACCTAAGTGCATCATGTCATACATGCATACATAAAGCATAAACTAATGTTGTTATACAGAATGCTACCTTGTTTTCAGGTTAATTATCCAACAAACAAGCTTATGATCTTTGGGACTGCTTTATTGTAACCTCAGGGTTACTTTATCCTCCTGATGAGCTTCTTATTACTTTGGGACTGCTTTATTGTAACCTCAGGGTTATTTTATCCTCCTGATAGACTCTCATGACTTCAAGACTGCTTTAGAGCTACTGATTGCTCTATCCTCCTGAAATCATCCTATTACTTCAAGACTGCTTTAGAGCTATTCATTGCTCTATCCTCATGAGGTCATATTACTACTTCAAGACTGCTTTAGAGCTATTCATTGCTCTATCCCCCTGAAGCCATCTAATTATTTCAAGACTGCTTTAGAGTTATCCATTGCTCTATCCTCCTGAAATTACATTATTATTTCAAGACTGCTTTAGAGCTATCCATTGCTCTATCCTCCTGAAATCATTACTTCAAGACTGCTTTAGAGCTATTGATTGCTCTATCCTCCTGAAGACATATCACATTATTACTTCAAGACTGCTTTAGAGCTATTGATTGCTCTATCCTCCTGAAGACATATCACATTATTATTTCAAGACTGCTTTAGAGCCATTCATTGTTCTATCCTCCTGAAATCATATCATTGCTCCAAGACTGCTTTAAGGTTATCACTATTGATTGCTCTATCCTCATGAAGACATGCTGCTACATCATTATTATTCCAGACTCCTGACAGCTTTCATCATACACCCATATTTTGAACTGCTCCCCCCCTAGTGGCATCTTTAAGCCCACTCAATCATATTCAACTAGCCATCTGTACCACTCTAGTGCACTGGTGAGTGCAAATTTTTGGGCTTTTGTGTTCAATCCCCTTCAACCTTCCAGGTTACGACTGGCAAATATACCAATCTAACCCCTCAGGTTTCAGAAAATTGAACAGGGGCAGCTGTTGCACCCCAAAATTTGCCCTCACAATACAAGACTTTGTGTTCTAAGAAGGTTCACAAGGTTCACAAGTTCTCCAACAACTTGCATAACCTTTCATGAAGTTCATAAAGTCCACAAGCTACTTTATGAAGGTTCACAAGGTTCACAAGTCCCACAGTGCTTTCAATACCTTTCATGAGGTTCATGAAGTCCATAGGTTGCTTCTTGAAGGTTCACAAGGTTCACAAACTTCTCAACATCTACAAGACCTTTCATGAGGTTCATGAAGTCCATAGGTTGCTTCTTGAAGGTTCACAAGGTTCACAAGATTCACAATGTTTACAAAGCTTTCCTAAGGGTCATGAGGTCTACAAAGCCACTTCATGATGTTCACAAGGTTCACAAGCTTCACAATACCTCCCATGAGTATCACAAGATATCTTATGAAGATTCACAAGGTTCACAAAATTCACAATTGGTCGGAAGAGTTGACAATTCCCTCAGACAATGCACCTCCTAAGCAGTGCATCCAAAACTAGGGTTTTGACTTTAATCAGGCTAAATGGACTTCCAAGACTTCAAGTGAGCTTCATAACATCTTATATGTGTATAAGAACCCCCATGTCAAGTTTCAAGACTTTTCTCAAAAGTTTGCTCAGTCAGATGATCAGATAAGTCAAAAGCAGTCAATGCAGTTAAAAAGTCAAACTGAGGTCAACTGTGGTCAAACCAAAGTCAAACTTCATGATTTTTTTTTGCCAACATCAAAGAGAGGTTGGATTTGGTCCCAAGGGTATTTTGGTCATTTTACACAAATTCCTTGAAGACGGGCTGTTATTAAAATTCTGAGGCATTTGTCAATCACCAGTTCTGATCATATTGAGATTTGGCATTTGGTCAGTGGAGTTTAATTACGATTAATTTTGCTGTTGATGCTGAAAATGTTGTGACCATGGTGCCCATATGAGTTTGGTTATGAAACAATTGGTTAACATTTTAATCGGATGATGAGATTAGGATCACAAATACCACTTGGAAATATTTATGTTTTATGCCTATGTTAATGAATTAAATACTTGTGGATTTATTCACATTTGTTTATATTTTTTAACTAAGAATAGAATATAAATAAATTCAAAACTTTGAGAATTTTATTTCATAAATAATGCTATCATACAAGAATGGGGATGTTGCTTCATATTTTACAAAGTACTGTTACAAGGAAGTACATTAAAATTCTCAAATCCTAAGGGATTACATTAAAGCATCTATCCTAAATCCTAAAAGTATCTAAAGGTCTTCATGTTCGTATTTGAACTTCTCCATGAATCCTCAGCTAACCTGCACATCAAAAGAGAACAGACAGTACAGAAAATGTTAGAATTTTTTTCGACACTCTCAGAACAATGTCATCATCGAGTGCCGGGAGTGGCACAACCGAAGCTGCGTCCTACCCCCGTTACCGATCCGCGCCATTGGCGTCAGATCAGGTGATCCCTGTTCTTATCATACGGGACAACCGAGAAAGATGAAGAAGTAAGAGAAGTTCGGGCCGATAAATGATTAACTGAAAAGGGTCTATGCCATCATCGAATAAATCCCATTTGGTTTCCAAACTGATACAAGGGTAAAGCAGCACAATCAATTTGGTCATAAACCCGGATGCCGACGGGTATGAGCCACTTTGTGTTCAAAGTTTGTCAACACCTGAAATTCACCAAAACAGCATCAGTACAAAAGTTCATAACAGAACTCAACACCAAAACAGTTCGTAAGTTGCACCTAAATTGCATAAAACAATTCACAGGATGCTCAAATTGAACGAAATTTCAATTCACAAGCCGCTGAACCAGCTCGAAAAATAGAATGGTAAGTACATCAAAGGAATCAATTTCAAAGGCTGTCTAAAAATTACATGCAAATCATTATTCACAACCACAGAACAACAGAACGGTCCCGGAAACAAGTCTAGTTCTTACCACAGAAGAAATACTCAGCAAAATCGAAAAGCATACGGCCAATTCAAAGAACCAGTTCAGCAATGTAAACTATGCTGGATTATTAGAATCAAACCACAGCAGGAAATGCCCAACTCAGTTCGTGCCAGGTCACATTGGAAAATCAAAATGCAAAGCCTAAGGCTTAGTGATGAACATCATAGCCCAAATTCGCAGCCACCTATCAATTCAGGAAAAAAGAGAAGTGAATTTCAGTTCAGACAAAGAAGAATCGAGATGTCAAAGACAGTCGAAGCTGCCTCAAAAAAGGTTTCATGAGCATCATATAAACTCATTAAGTTTCATGTTCGACAAACAACAAAACAAGCCAACAGCGGGTAGCAGAAAGTCCGCCGCGTATCAGAGAGTTTAATCCCAGTGAATCTATATCAAAAAAAAAGACAAATCAGTTCATCATAAGCAATTCACTAAAAGCCACAGAAATAAAGGAATCAACATGGATTCAGCCCTCAGTTTAACCATCATTGGGCGTGAGAATTCGAGTGGCTGGGAGAGCCACGGCCGAAGCCGTTACCAACTCCCTACCGAACGTCGAACTACAAGCATTGGTAATTTCGTGCAAGCTATCAACTCAAAATATCAGCTCAGACCCAAAGGTCATCATCGCTAAGGCAACGCAACCAAAACCAAATGGCAATAGCATCCCTCAAAGGTTCAGACCAATGGTCATCATCACCATATGACCATTCTCGGTAGCATTGATCCGTCAGTAACCACACCATCAGTTGCCCTCTGAAAGAAGAAAAAAAGAGTCAGTGAATTTGTATCAGGAAAACCAGAAAGTTGAACTGAAACATGATTCAGTTAGTCCATCAGTTCACAAATCCAAGTGAACAAGCGTATCAGTTCAAAGAAAAAGCAGACAAAGTTCACAAAGCCATATCAATTCACAAACTGTATCCAAGACCGAAGCAAGTTTGGTTGGACCCAAAATGAATTGAATACGAGCAGGGCTCAAGGATATCCGCACCATGAACCGGTTTGGTCAAAACCACACATGCAAAAATCCAGAAGATATCAAAAGGTGTATCCCAAATCGAATCAGTAAACCATCATAAAAAAAAATCCAATCAGTATCAGAAAAGGAAAGATAACATTCACCATATCCAGATCAATGTCAAAGCATATCAGATAGAAGCACAACCAAATCCAATCATCGTAAAAGCGAATCAAATCAAGTCAGATGGGAAAGCAAAATTTCGAATGTGGATCAAATAAAACGTAAGCACAAAGGCCCATTCGAAAATCAGAAAGAGATATATAAAGAGAACGACATCACCTGAGGGGGGGGCCAAAAAATCACTGAGCAAAAAAACCCTAGAGGGAGAACACGGGGGACGAAAGAGAGAATAAGACGGCCACGAAGGAATACGAACGAAACCCTAAAGGTCCATAACTACCGGCGCCGTTTCTTGAGCAAGTAAAGCGTTAACCCGACTGACGAAGCCTCAGGAAAGCAATTCCATCACCGAAAAGACCGCCTCCGTCTGGTGACGGGCAATCAATCTCCAGATCGTGTTGCTTCATCATCGGCGTGTCGTCAAAGAGATGTAAGCGAGGAACACCAGATATTTTTTGTTCCTAACATTGTTTCATTCAATTTCAGGTTTCTTTAACACAGAGATGACGAGGAAAAGGTCATAGGTGAACGTCGGAGAAGACGGAACTACAAGGGAAAGAAAAACGGCGCAGCTGAAGTTGTGAAACCCTAGGACGGGATTGGGTGTTTGTTGATGTGTGTACGTTGGGTCGGGCTAATACAACCACCGGCCCAACCCCTTCTTTTTCTTTTTTAAACAAATTTTTTCTTATTATTTTGAATTTTTTTTTAACTATTTTATTCTATAATGTAAAAACTGTTTTTGTGAAAATATTATAAAATTTAAAAAAAAAAAAACTTTTAAATAAGGATAATTAAAATAAACACGTCACACACGTAAGTCGATTTTAATCGCCGTCTCACTTCCTAAGGATATCCCTCAAGTTGCCTACGAATAATGGTTAAGTGGGGTGTATAAAGCAAGTCCCTCAAATAGAAAAAATCATCAAATTCCCTTATGGTTGCCTTTACGAATCGAGTCCCTTTCGAAAAATGATGATGGTCCCTTATATGTGCTTATTACATCCCACAATGGCCTTCAAAGTCAAATTGTCCCTCACATGTCCCTTAACATCCAAAGTAAGGACTACCTACTCCATTATAGTAGGGATAGTCTTACTAAAGGAAAGAATGAAGAATAAGAAAGACCTTTAAACATTAGGGTAGGTTACTCCTAGGTGCTTGCTCACTTCAAAACTGTTTCGCACTTAAACAAATTTTCAACAAGTTTTCAAACAAGTTCTTAACACATCCTTACATGGATTATTTATTAACTATTCTGAAAATTTTCTATTCACACACTACAATTTCAAAACAATTCAAAAGTGAGCTTAAGTACCTAAGAGCCCATGGATAACCATGGATGAAAAGGATGCTAATACCTTCCCTTTTCATAACCTACCCCCCGGACCCAAAATATTCTCTAAGGTCTTTCCTGTTCTTTTATAACCTTTCCTTATGGATAAAATAAAAGTCGGTGGAGACTCTTGCTATCCGCAACATTGTTTAAAGTCAGTTCACCGGGTTACAGCGAGTACAAGACAAATCAACAGCGTGACCTCAGCCAACAAGCCTGGTGATGGTCAGCATACAACAAATATCAAAGCAAAAGGAATACAACTAGTCAAGTACGGCCACGGGCGCGATACTCTGCTAATAACTCCTTCGTCTCTGGATGATCTGGCAAAGTGAGCAACCCCTCGATGAGTAGTTCCCTCTGCACAATGGTATACTGAAGTCCCTGAACTGAACTTTCCCATGCTCCTTCGCCGAAGCAATCTTCTAATTTCCACTTCTTTGACTCAAACGTCAGCTTGTGCTCCTTCAGGTTAGCAAGAGCTTTGTTGAGCTGGCCTTCGGCGGCGTACCTGCGGGCGGTTTCTTCATCAAACCTCTATTCACTGTCCTTCACGTCGGCTTCCAGCTTGGAGATCTGCAGCATCAGCTTATCCTCCTGCTCCTTCCTGGTGGCCAGGGAAGCCTTCCAGTGCTGGTTGAACTTGGATATCCTCCGATATGCCTCGTCTAAATGCTGCTTCTTCGTAGCTAGTACGTCGTTGACAACCCTGAAGTCTTGACCCATGCGCTCACGCTCGACTATCTGCTTTGTCAGGTATGTACCCAGCTGGTTTACCAACTCTATTTGTCTTTTGAAAGAATGAACGGCCTCGTTCCTTTCACTTCGAAGCTGAGCTAACTCCTTCTCCAGTTCTACGTTCGCCCGCTTCAATTCATCCCGCTCAGCTAATACCTGGTTATGCTGATGAATGGGCACAGTAGTAGGCTCTTCGATCATCGGAGGACTTTCTGGCTTGGCCTGAGGAAATGGCATCCCTATAGCATTGGCTCTGGCTCTGATCCATGTCAAGTACGGAGGGTAGGCTTGATTGATGCTTTTTCCCAACAAAGGCTTCCCTCGCTTACTGATACTATTCCACGCACGCTGAAGCTTGGACAACAGATCCCCTTCTAGAGTACCGGTGAGGTACAGAGATTCCTGTACCTCTTCCTCCTTCGGCGGAGTTCTCAAAGCATACGCGAACTGGCGGACCAACAACGACGGATTGTAGTTTATGCAACCCTTCCTACCTATCAGAGGTACATTAGGAAACCCGCTGCAACTGAAGATCACCTCAGTAGCCAACCTGTCTCTGTCGAACTAATCAATATCCTCTGCAGATAAACTCATCAGACGCTCAGGCCACTTAGCTGTGGCTGCAGACAAGACAAAAGGACCCCCTTTGGGCAGATGGCTATCAAGCCATTTATACAGCAAGGGTACGCAGCAAGAGACATTCTTCCCTCTCCGGTTCTCATTCTTGTAGTGGATTGAGTGATAGACATCTCCTATCAAAGTAGGGACTGGATTCCCTGAAGCGAAGATGTGAAACGCATCAAAGTCTACAAAATCCGGCATGTTGGGGAACAGGACGATGCCATATATGCATAGAGCGGGGATGGCATTGAACGCGTCCCAACATCCGTCCTTGGCACACTGCTGAGCCTTAACCACCAGAAACTGCAAGGAGAACCCCGGAACCTTGTTCCAACTAGTCAATACTAACTCAGAGGCGTCCAAATGAAGTGAAGAAGCTAAACCAGCCAGATCAGGCTCAACATCCATGTGGACAAAAGGCATCTGCCTTTTGATAGGCACACCTATCAAATCAGCATACTCTTCCAGCGTCGGCGCGAGAACGAAGTCCTGAAAAGTGAAACATCTCAGCGGAGGGTCGTAGAACTGCAGCAGAGCGTGCAATCCATTCAGCTCGAACACAGAAGGCTTACAAACCAAACTGAGCAACCTGTCATAAGATTTCCTGAACTCATCCTTCACAGAATCACCTGCTAGAGCTATCAAACCAGTCAACTTAACCACATCAGGGGTAGGGAACTTGTAAGCCACGGTCTTCTTGAGAGAGCCCATAACAATACAATAGGAGGCGAGAAATCCTGGATCGGGGAAACGGTACCGCAACACAGACACACGTTAATGGAATGCAAATGAATATACAAACTAATGCAAAATGCAGTCATGCAATAATATATCCAGGCAACTGCTGTTGTGGAGATTTTGTATCAACAAAACCACGACCACTGATGAGAAGAAAACCCCGGTGTAAGACCACAGATCTGATCTGCCAAGAACAACCATCTGATAGGACCATATACACAGGATCAGAATTCTGCTCTGTCAAGAACAAATGTCTGATAATAAGGACCTCTGATGTAGAATCAAGAAATATCTGCTGATGAGGTCTTCAGACCCCAAATCAAAAAATCTGCTCTATCAAGAACAAACATACAGCTGCTGATGAGATCTTCAGACCCCACTCAAAAATCTGCTCTATCAAGAACAAACAACATCTGCTGATGAGATCTTCAGACCCCACTCAAAATCTGCTCTATCAAGAACAAAACTTCTACCCCATCAAGAACAGACATACACTTGATGATAAGATACTCTGATCAAAACCTGCTCTATCAAGAACAGACATACACCTGATGATAAGATCCTCTGATCAAAACCTGCTCTATCAAGAACAGACAAATCTGCAACTGAGAAACCCTGGTACCAACAAAACTGATTCACTGTCAAGAAAACCAGGTAGTCTGAAGGTCTAAGTTTCCTGCAATAAACCCAGCCCCACTCACAGGTATGGACCTAAACTGACTCAAGGTACGGCATCCTATGTGTTCATCAGCGTCACAGACTTTCAAGAGGGGTGATACGATACCCAGAAGGTGTGGCATCACCAGCTCACGAAGCGGCCTCACTTAGCTGAATCACAAATGATCGGTCCCCAGAGTCGACAATCCACCAAACCAGCAACCGTCTCAACCCAAAGGGTTGAAAGTGAAGCCAACCGGATGAACCTCGTCTGAGCATGGATTTCATGAGACACTAGTGCCTGCAAAGCAAGCACGCGCCCACTAATTTCCACTCTAAGTCTATAGTGCACTCAAGCCTGGGTCTGGCTTCTCACTCATCGGAACTCCCATCCCACAACAGCACAAATAATCATATTATACTGAATATAAAATGCGGGAAATAAAGTGCGAGAAGTAAAATGCGATAAATAAACGCAACCCAGCAGGTAAACATACAAGCGTTAGGATTTACTCGCATAGGGAACCGGAGAACCAGAGATTCTGGGTTCGGTCCCCAGCAGAGTCGCCAGCTGTCGCTTGAGCAAAAATAAGGTGTCGGCCCAACAGAAGAGTCGCCACCTTTCGTTATTTATCCCTCAGAGCGGGAAAGGAAACAATCGGAAAAACCTGACGGAAAAGGGTAAGATAAGGTCGTCGCAACCGTTGTCTGGATTCGGGAGTCGGTTACGCAAGGGGAAGGTATTAGCACCCCTCACGTCCGTCGTACTCGACGGGATCCTCGGTTGTTGTGTTTACTTGGACGGGTTGGTTTTATTATATCTACCTATCAAGGCTGGCTGAAAAAGAAAAGAAAAATGACTCGGCAAAGCGTCGCGCTCTATGCCTACGTATTCTCATCAGAGAATGAGAAATCAGAGTCAACGTAGTTCGGCCTACGAAGGGTTATGGGGGAAGGTAGCTCACCAAGACATCACCATCTTGTGCCTACGTACTCTCAACAGGCATGAGAGATCAGAGCTCACGTAGTTCGGGAAACTACGGTTTATTTCCTGTCTTTTACGAAAGAAGTGTTTTTTATTGTGTTTGTGATTTCAATCGCACTAGAGACTATGACCTGAGAGTGAATGCGTCGCATGTCACCCAAAGGGTACCATACTAAACATCCAGACTGTGGAAAAGAAACTCTCCCACAATCCTTTCTCAGATAGCTTAAGGCTCGTAACGTACGAAAGAAATCATTCATAATTACTGTATCTTAAACTATTTTGAGATGAGAAGAGAACAGGCCCAAACTAGGAGGGAGACTATCAAGTCCTACTGTTATCATGCCATGGATTCATCCTATGGTTGAGGTTTGAACAGGTAACTCCTAGAAGTTGTCATGCATAGGTTTCAACCTAAAATTCTATCATCAAATCCTTATCAAAGGAAATGAGAGTCCTAAGGGATCATGTCAATGATACACCAAAACAGACAAAGCATCAGCTTAATAGTAAAATGCATGCAATGCAAGTGAGGGAGGAAATGTGTGTGGGGCTTCAGCCTCCACAAGCTCATCTCAACCTTAAGCCAGAATGAAATAACAGTAATCATACTGAAATTTAAACAACATGCTATCAAGCAATAAACAGTAAACTGCAATCATACAGATAAAATGAAATGAAATGCCATCAGGTAAACAAACCACATGGGCAAGGGAGCTGGGCTCTACCGAATACCCGCAAGCAAAGCCACACAGTAACAATACAAGCAGAGGGAGCAACTCAACCTCTAGTGCAATCATGCTCCTAGATTCTACCTATTCTAGATATGGACTTATTCTAATGCATCAAACAAGTCAAACAAAACACAGCAATACAGAAAAGAAAAAGAGAAGAAAGCAGATCAATCCCTCTCTCAACTCCAAGCCTCAGCTCTTCTAACAGCAACTCAGTCTTCAGACTTCCAATTACTCTTGACAAACATCAGTTGTCTTTTCCAGGTTTCAACCCTATAAGTTTCAACTTATCTTCTCCTTTAAGCTTCAGCTTCTTTGATCAGCTCCACCTTCAGGCTTCACCTAATCTTCAGGGATCTTCAAGTATCAACTTGCTCTTTCTGCTCTTCAAGCTTCAGCTGGAATGACAATGCTCAAGGATTCATCCTCTTCAACACTCTTCAATGAAGTCTTCATCTTCAAGCTCAGGCTCAACATCTCTCAAGACAATCAAACCAGAGAAAATCACTTACTAGATAAGCTGGGGGATATTGAACTGCTTATTTGACCACCAAAGGTGACCTATAAGGGTTCAACATCAAAGGAATGGTTCCCTCAAAAGTTCTACTTCCTAGGTACATCACTTATCCCTCCAAAGGAGATAGGTGTATACCATGGAAGGACTTTGAATCATAAGGAGGAATGGAGGTGAATGATACCATCCATGTTTGAGAAAGAAGTTAATCTAAGTCTAAACTCTTCCTAATCCTTAACCCTAAAACAACAAAAAAAGAAAAGGAAACAAGCTCTCAAGCTCCTCAATCCATCTTCAAGTATTCTATCATGCTCCTCAATGCTCCTTAGAACAAGATCAAGCTCTCCAAGCCCACAAAGCAAAGCAACTAAAGCAAACATGCCCTAAAGGCAACACAAATAATCAACCAATACAAAAATCAACTAAAAATAGCATAGTATTATATTAAATCCTAATATAATTTCTAAGGGATCCTACATACCTACCCTTAATACCCATATATGCCCCATAGTCTAAATTGTCCTAAAAACCCAAAATCTAAAGTCATTATGGACCTATGTTGAAGTTTTAACCTAATTCTACACAACCTAATAGCATCTAATCAAAACTATCCTAAAAATCATCACAAAAATATGGAATTAATCCAGGGGGAACCTAAAACATATATCTAACTATCCTAAAAAGATTGACCTAAATATATTAAGGGAGCTACCTAAACTAAATTCTACAAATTAAGGTATCAACTTAAAAGAATTAAAGCAATAAAAGAAGAAAATATACCAAAAACATTAAAATGCATGATATGAAAAATATTTTTATTTTATATTTTTCTAGACAAGAATATGAAAAGGGAGAAAAAACTCCCATTAAAAAATATTGAATTTTCAATTTATTATGGTTTTTCTAAAGTATGACATAAAATGGAAAGAAATAAAATGATTAATATGAACATGGGTGCAGATAGTAACAATATCCAATGCAATATATTGATGGGCCCAAATAGGGGGGTGGCAATAACAAAGCGCCTAAGCCCAGCATTAAATCAGAAAAACAATAAAATGGAAAGAAAAATAACAAAACAGCGGTGCGAATAGAAGAGGATTTCAGTAAACAATGCAATTGGGCTTGAAAAGGGGGTTCAGATAGCAATATTCATCTAAGCCCAGAATCACCTTTAAATGAAACGCGGCGTTTCATCCTGTTTATGATTCCCTCCAAAAACTGAATTGAATCTTGGCCATTGGATTCGCTCGTGGTCAATAAGTCTTGCTTTCATCCAACGCATGTGGAGTCGTCTCTAACCTTGAGACTAGGGTTTGCAGAAACACCATTAAAATTCAGAGTTCATGCACCAACTTCCTCTCACTCGTGTTCCTTCGTTTCTCCATCAATTTCCAAAATATAAAACACAAAGTTGCTCAGAATTTCACCCTGATCACGCCTATGGTCTTGGTTTTCATTGAAAGATCCTCCATCATCAAACCCGAAGGTGAAACTCCATGAATCTCAAAATATCATCAATCTTCGACCTCAACCAAACTTAGATTCCTCTATATCAAAATGATCCTTGCACTACCCTAATCAAAACCAACTAATAATCTTGCATTATAACTCATTATACCACTAGTTCTTACTCCATCAAGAAATGGCATCCATGAATGAAACTTCACCAATCACTCCTAAACTCATCAGAAATGATCACCTAATTGTCTCTAACAATTCTAAACTAATAAATTAACCTAACCATGCCTAGATTATGAGGTGGAAGGGATTTTGCAAACCTGGCTTCTTGATATGGTAGGTGATGAAACCCTTGCTTTCAAGGCTTGAAACTCTTCAAGAATAATCCCTGGATGATGAATCTTCTTCTGTTTGCAAAAGATTGGAGGGAGAGAGCTTGTATCCTTGAATTCGAATGTGATTTGCTTTCTTGCAATTTCCAATGGCAACCTTCAAATCTTCATGGATGGAGCTTCAAACCAGTATGCACACACTCAGAAAGATCTATGGAGAAGGTTTGTGAAGAAAAATGGGATGGCAATGAAGAAGAATGAAGAGCTTGAATGTGATTTGCAATGGAGGAATTTGGATCTCACTCTCTCTTCTCTACACCAATTAACACCAACCTTGCATCTGAGCAAGTTAGAAACATCTTATAAAGAGGTTTAGAATCATCTAGAACCCCCTAGAACAATCCAATGAGAAATTCATCTTTTCATGCAATGGTATTTTGAATTCTCATTCTCCTTACATGGTATCTCATGCCAAGCATCATGTAACTTCCCATTCTGACTTGAATTTATCCCCACATGAGATTTAGGGTTAGTTACAATGCATATCTTCCTTGTTTATTGAGTTTTGTGGAGTTTTGGTTTGGTACCTTAAGATGCAAGTAATCAAATTCCAAAGCAGCCCTATGATGCAAGCCTCAAATCAAAATTTTGGCTGAACCATTGTTCTTAGAATGTCATTTGGAGTCAAAATAACCTATTACATGACATGGTTTGGACTTATAACTTGGGATTTCTATTTTTCAAATTCACTTGAATTAACTTATGCCTCATTTTTAGGCCATTTTTATCACTTTTTGATATGAGCCTTTTCAACATCTCATGACCTCCTTACTAGCCTTAAAACATCATTCTAAGCAAGTTTCATGTTGAATATTTTTCCATTTGAAGCTTGGAAGTAGGAGATATGGCCTTATGCTTGAAATGACCTATAACTTCCAAATGACCAAAATGCCCTTGGCTTGTCAAAGCCATAAGTTGAGTTCTACAAATCCTATCAAGGACTTCTAGTACTCTCTAGAAATCTAAGAAGATTCTATTCAACATTCATGTTGACCAAGAGTTCATAGGAATCATCCTACTAGGGCAAAAGTTGTCTGCAAGTTGGGTGACTTTCAAGGGCCCAGATTCACATACCTCAGATGACCTGTAATTTGTCAAAACCATAACTTGAGCTCTACAAATCCTATCAAGGACTTCTACTACTCAAATTAAAGCTAAGAAGAAGCTCTACAATATTCATGTTGTGGGGAAGATGATATGACAATCACATCTTGAGCTAAACTGCCTTGAAGATAGGGATCAAACTAGGGGATTTTACACTGTCAATCCTTAGAAACCATAGCTTAAAACTTTTCAAACTCCTCAATCATGATGAGTTGGTCTAGGAATCATCCTTATAGTATCTCAATACATCATTCCATGATCACATGGCTCTTGGATTAGGTCTCAACCCTCTCCAAGTCATCAGTTGACCTAGGGTTGACCCAGTCAAACCCTAATTCTACCACTCATGGTTGAATCTTCTGAATTCTTGTATAATGACCTCTCTGGGCTTCATGATGGCTTTCAAGACATCTCATAAGCTTTCTCAAGGCTTCAAGTCCATCCTCATAGTCTCAGAATCATCTGAGGAGCTCCCACAACTCTCAAGTTATGAGACACACAACCTTGGTTTCAACCAATTCCTCTGAGGATCTCTTGAGTTCTCTGATAAAGGTATCAACCTTTGAACATTGAAATAACTTTCTTGGCTAGCTTCATAGTCTCATACAACTCTTGATGGTTAAATAAATGTTGGTCAAATTTTGGGGTGTAACAGATTGCCCCGGATTAACTATTTCTTGATGGCTGACTCCCATGTTACGATCATTGCCATAGCTTTCCCCGGTTCACCGGAATACTCTGGCGTTATGCATTCTGCCCTGATCAAATCCTTCCATCATGGGAACTTTTCTGCTGTCAAGCGCTTACTCGCTAGTAAAACAAACTGTTCTGCATAAAAGACATATCAAATGCAATGCATATGACAGTTTTCGAAATCCATTCCTGTTCACTGGAAAAAAAATTTATGACATAAAATATATGAAATCATTCATCTACATGTCAATATTAACGCAACACTGCAATGAGAATCCTTTCTAGGAGTCAGTTCTGATGCGATCTTTACCGAAGTATGCTCTCGAAACGAACCTATTTCAATTAGGAATTTTAAAGGTTGTAACGTGGTTAGGTTCACGGTTCAAGAAGGAAAGGATAAAGGCTCAAAATTCATTTTAACCCACCCATTCTCCGTGATGTTCTCCAATCCTACATTCAGCTAATTTGACCTTAGCGTTCACCTTTCAAAGGCTGAGTGACAATTCAAGAAATCATTCTTTTTCGAAGTGACAGTCACTCTCTTTTTGTTTTTCTTTGGGCACCGATAGCCACACAATTTCGTTTTTGTTTAAGGATTTTCTTTCGTAATCCTTTTTCGCTTTCCGTTTTTCGTTTTTCTTTTTTTCATTTTTTGTTTTTTTTCGTTTTCCCCTAACTTTTGCTTGGACTAACTCTCTTGAGTTTCTTCAATTTTGAAGTCCAGCGGGGTACCCTAATTTTTGCCTAAGTTGCTTGCTTTCAAGATTCGGCTTAGCGGGCTTTTTCTTTCGATTCTTTTCTTTCTCTCTTTTTTTTGGAACAAATCGTATGGCGTCGGCTCGTATGACTTGTTAAAGAGATTGTGACTGTTTCACTCCTGATCCGCCAGGTTTAACCATCATGGTTTTTTAGGTACGACCTATCCTGGTCAAATTAACTGACACCTACCCTGCCCCGGGTTAAGATTGAGGGTTTTTTATCTTCAGAAAGAAACTCCTACAACTAGGCTCAAAGGGGTTAACAAGGGATTCTCTTCCTTATATCTCCGGTGTTTGGGAATTGAAACAATGCTTGTACATCATCAACAGGTTTTTTATTCAACAGCATAGCATCGGAAGCTTACGCATCAATGGATTTCGTCATCCTCCCTGGATTCCACTTAAACAAGCATTTGAAAATAAAAAAGGCAATAGAGTGAACACGAATAGATTAGTTCAAAACATGCATATTTATTTCGTTATCAATATTAATTGAAAAGCAACGTGCTTTACAAACGAAATTTGCAATCCTACAGGAAAGAAACTACAAAGGTAAAGAAATGACATGATAAAATGAAGAGTGCCAGCTTTTGGGGAACTGGGATTTCACACTTATTTGCTGCTGAGGGGAGCGACCCTTTGAAGTCTTCAGAATCAATCAGAAAAACGAATGCTGTGAGGTCGACTCTGATTCGGGCTCCGATAGTTTCACTGCAGCGGAGCGAGAGGTTGCCGATTCTGCATGGCAGAAACAATCCGGAGACGAGATTTGACCTAGTGAGGATCCTCTCTGTTCAGGGGCTTTCATCCTTGAGCTCGACCCAGGAACATGGAAAAGTTGCGGGTCAGGAGATTCAAACCTCAAACACCACGAGATATATTCTTGATCTTTCTCATCTTCAGATGAGATCATGGGAACACCCATCTCTTTTGCATGATAAGGGATGAATATGCCTGATGCTTTCATGCCGCCCGACACGAATTCAATTGTTCTTGACTCAATCATGTCTTGAACCTTATGCTTAAGAGCTCTACAGTTTATTACATCGTGCCCCGGTGCTCCAGAGTGGAATTCGCAACGGGTGTTCACGTCGTAGTCGGGTGGCCACTGTCCAGTCATTGGAGCCAACGTTCGAGGTTTAACCAACTGGAGTTGGAGCAGGAGTTGCAACAACTGGTCATAATCCATCGGGATTGGATCGAGGATTCTGTCAGATAGTCTCCTCTTTTGACCTTGTCTTCTGGGGTTGTCTTGCAGAACCGGACGTGGCCGCTGACGGGAAACGTTCTGAGCTTCAAGCTGAGCAGAGGGTTTTTTAGGCTTATCATGCCTAGGTGTGGGTTCTTTAGATACCCGTGGAGCAAGTATGCCGGCTGCAGCCTCGGGCTTCTGCTTACATTCTCTTCGGAGTATGTTCTTTAGTACCTCTGCCATCAGGCCCACCTGATTCTTCAGCTGGTCATTCTCCTCTTTGAGCGCCTGCTGGTCCCTCATAACCTGCCTCAGTTGGCCTCGGACCTCTCTCAGCTCTGCTTGAACCTGTTCCATTGCTCGGATCAACCTGAGACAAACCTGACACAACCTGTATCAACAGAGGGTTAGAAAAACGGCAAGGCACCTGTCATGCAAATGCAAACACGTATCCATGCATTAGGAGGAAGTCCCCCTCGATTCTAGCTTCCGAGACAAATAAAGTCTACCGTCCAATCATGGAAAGAAAACCCTTATATATATATATATATATATATATATATATATATATATATATATATATATATATATATATATATATATATATATATATATATATATATATATATATATATATATATATATATATATATATATATATATATCAGAGAAAACCCACGAGGGTGGCGTACAACAGTAATTGAATACAACTGAAGCAACAATCGTGACCCCAACCAACAGGCCTGGTGGGATCAGCATATCAATGCATAAAACGTACAAAAGAAATACAAAGAAATCAAGTGCGGCCACGAGCACGGAAATCCTCTAGTAACTTCTTCGTAGCGGGATGATCAGGCTGGGTGAGCAGACCCTGGATCAGCAGGTCCCTCTGCCTAATGGACTCTGGGAGGTTCTCGGCAATGCTCCTGGAAACACCTTCTTTAGAACGGTTCTCCACCCTACTCCTCTTAGCATCAGCCCGGAATTGACAATCCATCAGGTTTTCCTTGGTCTCAACCAACTTATACTGGACATCTCGTCATAGTGAGGCTTCAGCCTCTATCTTCTTGTCTTTGGCCTCAATCTGAGCTTCCAACTGGGCTATCTGTAGCTTCAGTTTTTCTTCCCGCTCTTTGTGGCTAGTCAAAGTGTTGTTCCACAACTTCTCGTACCGGGTCAACTTTCGATACGCCTTATCCAACTCTTGCTTTTTGGTGGTCAATACCCCGTGCACTGCCTTCAGGTCCAACCCAAGACGCTCTCTAGAATCAGTCTCTTTGGTCAAATTAGCGCCCAGGTGATTGATCAACTCTGTCTGCTTCTTGCAGGTGTGCACAACTTCGTTCTTTTCTCTCCGCAGTTGAGCAATCTCTTTCTCCAACTCTTCGTTGGCTTTGATTAGCTCTTCATTCTTAGCTCGAAGCTGCTCATACTTCTGGATTTCAATCATGGTAGGCTCTGCTGGGCAGTCCTGCTTGACAGGAGGAAAAGGCATCAACACTTTTTCTACTCTGCTATGAATCCAGTCCACATAAGGAGGATAAGCCTGATTATTGCTCTTCCCCAACGAGGTATTTCCTTTTCGGTGAACTTTGTTCCAGGCATGTTCAAATCTAACCAAATCATCTCCTTCCAGTGCGCCAGTGAGGTACAGTAATTCCTGTACCTCTTCGTCCTTAAGAGGGCCCCTCAAGGCATACCCGAACTGTCTGATAGCGATAGACGGATTGTAATTGATGCAGCCTTTCCTACCCACCAGAGGGACATTAGGAAAGTTCCCACAACTGTAAATGATTTCACTCCCCAGGCGATCTCTATCAAACCAATCAATATCTTCGGCAGACAAACCCATCAGTCGCTCAGACCACTCCTTCGTCTCTGCAGTGAAGCACAGCAGGATACACTTTTGCCTCTTCTATTCTCGTTCTTATAGTGCACCGAATGATACACATCTCCGAGCAAGGTAGGGATGAGGTTCCTTGAAACGAAAATATGAAGAGCGTCCACATCCAAAAAATCTAGAATATTGGGGAATAACATGATAGCATATATGCACAATGCCAAAATAGCTTTGAATGCCACCCAACATTCCTTCTTGCGAAGTGTCGGGCTTTCTCACCTAAAAAAGGTAATGGGAATGCCCAGGCTCCATTTCTCCTAACTGTCTTTCCTTTCAATTCAGAAACCTCAATATGCAGAGCGGTAGCAATACTAGCCAGATCTGGCTCCTGATCAATAGGCTAAAAGGGTACCTGAGCAAGAATGGGTATTTCCAATATGACAGAAAACTCTTCTAAGGTAGGGGCCAACACATAGCTTGGAAATGTGAAGCAACACAACGGAGGATCATAAAACTGAAGTAGAGTCTGGAGTCCGTTCAATTCATACACAGATGGCTTGCACACAACACTGAGCAGCTTCCCTTAGGTTCCTCTGAAGTCTCTCATCGCTTCCTTACTAGGCAAAGAAATCAAACCCCTCAGAGTAGTAATGTCTGGAGTAGGGAACTTATAGGCCAAAGTTCTTCTCACATTGGGCTCCATGATGGACAAAGAACGAACAAGATTGCTAGAATCGAGAGAGAACTGCACACCTGTAACACAGATACGGGTTAAATGCCATGCAGTACGAAAATGTAAATGCAAATGCAAAATGCAGCAGGAGATCAAGAGTGTTGTATGGTGCAGTGTTGTGCTGTGAAGTGGCAGGCCATAATTTTGCTTCAGCAAGAATATACCAAAATAAAGACCTATTGAAACCCACAATACTGATTCACTGTCAAGAAAACCAGGTTGTCTGAAGGTTACGGTTTTCTGCAATAACCCGACCCCGCTCACAGGTATGGACCCAATCACTGACAAGGTACGGAATTTTATGCGTTCATCAGCGTCACAGACATTCAAGAAACGATGATACGATACCCAGAAGGTGTGGCATCATCATCTCTTGAAGTGGCCTCACTCAGCTGAATCACAAATGATCGGTTCCTAGAGTCGACAATCCTTAGATCTGAAATCCTTTCGACGGCCCACTGGGCTGGAAATGGAAATCATTTTAGAGGATCTCATCTGAGTGCAGATTGCGTGGGAACTAGTGTATGCCTAACATGCAGGTTCACCACTAATCTGCTTCTAAAACTATGTACATACTCAAGCCTGGGTCTGGCTTACCACTCATCAGAGCCCCTCCCACAACAGCACAGATAATCATATCATACTGAAAATAAAATGTGGGAAGTAAAATGCGATAAACACAACCCAATAGGTAAACACGCAAGCGCTGGGATTGACTCGCACAGGGGACGTTGGGTCCCCAGCAGAGTCGCCAGCTGTCGCTACCGCGAAAATAAGGTGCCGGCAAAACAGAAGAGTCGCCACCTTTCGTTATTTATCCCTCAGAACGGGAAAGGAAACGATCGGAAAAACCTGACGAAAAGGTATAAGACAAGGTCATCGCAACCAATGTCTGGATTCGGGAGTCGGTTACGCAAGGGGAAGGTATTAGCACCCCTCACGTCCATCGTACTCAATGGGATCCATGCTTGTTGTGTTTATTTGATGGGTTGGTTTAACTATCTACCTATCAAGGCTGGTCTAAAAAGAAAAGAAAATGACTCAGCAAAGCGTCGCACTTTATGCCTATGTATTCTCATCAGAGAATGAGAAATCAGAGTCAACGTATTTCTTCTAACTACGGGTTACGGGGAAGGTGGCTCGCCAATACGTCAGTATTGTGCCTACGTACTCTCAACGGATATGAGAGATCAGAGCTTACGTAGTTCGGGATAATACAGATTACGGGAGATTCAGATTCATCTGTTTTTCGAGTAGGGTTAACAAACAGTTCCAGCAGTTTGGCGTACACAGCTCTACCCTTGGAGACTTAGGCGTTACCGTTTATGGTAGAACTGGGAGTTAATGACACTCTTTTCTTCAGAAAAGCTTGCCTTGAATTATGGGCCCACGGGGCAAAAGGTTTGAAGTTTGTTTTCTGTCTTTTACGGAAGAACTATTTTTTATGATCGTCTGTAGTTTGTACAGCACTAGAGACTATGACTTAAGAGCAAATGCGTCACATATCGTCCAAAGGACATATACTAAAGATCCTAGATGATTGAGAGGATGCCACTAAATCATCACTTCCCAAGTAGCTTAAGGCTCGTAACACGCTTATACTAACTTGCCTTTATTACGTTTTTTACTGTTGTTTTGAGATGAGAAGAGAACGGACTCTCTGGGGAGACTGTCAAGTCCTAATGTTGTCATGCCAAGGATTCATCCTATGGTTGAGGTTTGAAACAGGGATCTCCTAGAAGTTATCATGCATAGGTATCAACCTAAAGTTCTAATCA
The DNA here is from genome assembly GCA_963859935.3 of Lathyrus sativus. Classification (NCBI taxonomy): domain Eukaryota; kingdom Viridiplantae; phylum Streptophyta; class Magnoliopsida; order Fabales; family Fabaceae; genus Lathyrus; species Lathyrus sativus. The sequence goes on along the minus strand of OZ012737.1, from coordinate 478,577,649 downwards.
TCACTTCCTTATCAAAGGAAGTGAGATTCCTAGGGGATCATGTCAATGGTATACAGAAACAAATAAAGCATCAACTCAAACATCAGTAAACAGATAAACAGTAAATATGCACATGCAATGCAGCAATACAAGTAGAGGGAGACTCACTCAACCTCTTAGCAATCAAGCAAAGGAAAAAAACAGTCAAAACAGACAAGCAAAGGACGCTCACTCAACCTCTATTATGCAAGTACGTCAATTAGAAAAAGAAAAACAACACACAAGCAAGGGGAGGATCACCTTAACCCTTAAGGAAAACAAGCAGAGGGAGACTCACTCAACCTCTTAATGCAGTCATGCACCTATGCTTAAACTGTTCTAATCATGAACTATCCTAATGCAACACACCACTCAATCATGAATGAGGAAAAGGACTTATGGAAAATAAGGAATTCAATCCACAAGTAGTCATACAAGGCCTAAGGAAAGAAATTGGGTGCTGGGAGGCAAGGGTAAGGTCCACAGGAACTTATCCCAGGCACTTAACCAACTAAAAGAGATTTGGGGGAGTCCTAAAGGTTTGGCTCCTTCAATAGATGTGCAAAATTCCCCCCACAGGAGGGACTATGCTACCCCATGAAGGTTCCTAAAAAGAAATGAATGAGAGAATATTAGGAGAATGGAGATGAGAAGCAAGGTAAGTTCCACAGGAACTTACCACAGGCACTCAACCAACTCCACTTCCTTAGAGAGAGCTTTCATAGATTCAACTCCCTTATGATAATGCAATGTATTCCTCCACAGGAGGAAACATGCTTACAGGGAGGATTCCAATCAAGCAAGGAAAATTGAAGAGGAAACTACCCCTATAGGAAGAATCATCCACCTACTGGAACTTCTAAAGAACCTCAAAGATCTCCTTCTAAGGATCACCTATACTAAAGATTCAAGGGCTCTAAAGAGGTATCTATCTAATTACCAATCTACCAAGAAAGGAAATGGGACCTAGAATCATCTAATGGTCATTTACAAGACTAATCCATGCATTTAACCTAGTTAGGATCACCTAAACTAAGTCCAATTTGTAAAATGGGGAACTAATAGAAAATCAATCCTAAAAATTCTAAGGAAAATACTATATTATCCTACATGTATCAACATGCTATGGTACAAAAATCAAGGGCTAAACCTAAATCAAAAGGCTCAAACTAAATCTAAAACCTCAAGGGTACACTAAAGGGATCCAATAATGAACACTCCTAAATAACTATCCTAAAATCCTATTTAGAATCATCTAAAAAATCACAACAAAAATACCATAACATCATCAACATGTCTACAACCAGCCTACAAAATTTCAATATCAAACTCAAAAGCATGAATGAGAAATAATATCATCAAGCTCATCATACAATTTCTCAATTATTAAAAACATACTAAAATAGAAAATATGCCATTAATTGAAAATGCATGAAAATAGAAATGAAAAAAAATGAGAAAATTATAAACATCTAAAAGTATTCACATGATTTATTTCAGGAATTATTAACAACAATTGCTATTTTTCCATGAATTAAAACTAACAAGTATCAACTAAAAAAGAAAAAAGAAAGAAAAAAGAAATTAAATGGAACAGGTGGTGTAACTAGCAATATTTCACGTGTTATTAGCTAATGGGCCTTGCGCTGGGGGGTGCAGACAACGCTTCATACTATGCCCAACTGAGTTATTAAACTCAGCTTATTAATCACTAAATGAAACAGGCCAGGGGGGTGCGTGGAGTAACAATTTCATGTGTTAACTGCAATGGGCCTATGCGCGTGGGGGGGGGGGGGGGGGGAGAATAGCAAATCACTTAAGCCCAACTGAACTACTAATTGATACTCTGTGTTTTGAGGGAATAGTGAGGTGGCGCGCTGATGCTTGTTGGATTGGAGTACTCGGTCCATGTTTTTAATACGATCCAAAGGCTCCCGTGTGTCTTCTCCGTTTAAACTCAGTTTAGGAGGGAAGAACCACGGCGGCTCCGGTGGCGAAATCACCTTCTTCTCCGGCAAAGGGGGGAAGTTACATGTCATAAAACCTCACTAAAATCTACACGGTTCTCTTCGCTTTTCCACAAGGATCTCAAATATGCTAACCAATTTCACTAACTCTCCACACACAGTCATATTCGAAGCCAAACAGAAAACGATGTCATCCAAGAATAGACCTAAATCGTGCAAAATTCTACCCTAAAATCATCTAGGGTTCAAGGTGATCCTAACCATATGTCACTATGGTGTTAAATGCGCATAATTTAAGAGGAATTTTGAGAGGAAGAAACCTGGTTTGGAGCTTCACGTATGGTGTTCTTCAGGCCACAATTCTCTTCCAAAAGGTGCAGAATCTTCCAATGAATGATGATGAAGAGTTCTGGATGTTCAATTTCCTCTAAAACCTTCTCAATCTCCAAACTCGAAAATCCAACTTCAAGCTTCTTCCACAAACTGCTCTAACTGATTCTCAACAGAAAATGGCACTAGTAGCCTCTGAAAATGATCCAAAATCTATTTATAATCTATTTTGATCCATTGGGGGCCCATTCCTGGCCCAATTTATGATTTTCAACTTTTAACTTTTCTTCCAAAATTTCACTTATGGCAGCCACGAATTTTCCTTGCTCTTGCTCTTAATCCACTTCAGATCACTTACTTGAGAGTTATGGAGTGTAAATGAATGAGTTCCCTCCTTTGATTTCAACCAAAGATGGATGTTTGAAGTGTTACTTCATCATGAAGCAATCCACCAAAATGCCATGAAATGAGTCTCAACTCAAAATTCTAACAATTCAAAAGTGTTTAGAATATCATTTCCAATCAAAATGAGTACTAACTTGGCTTGAAATCATTCAATTACCAATTGTTTTGAATTTTTCCCTTTTAATTCATTAAAATGGCCTTTTTGAGAAATTCCTTCAACCAATGCTTGCTCTAATCCACATCAATGGACTCTTGATACTTGGTTGAGCTAAAACCATCATTTTGAACAACTTTCAAGTTGAACAAAATTCCATTTGAGGCTTGCAAGATATTGAAATGGACCCATAATTCAAAATGACCTATAATGTCCAAATACCCAAAATACCCTTGACTTGTCAAAGCCATAACTTGAGTTCTATAAATCCAATCATGGACTTCTAGTACTATCTAGAAAGCTAAGAGAATAAGGAACAACATTCATGTTGATCAAAAGTTCATAGGGATCATTCTTCTATGGAAAAAGTCCCATGCAAGTTGGGTAACTTTCAAGCTCCAAATTCACATGCCTCAGATGACTTGTAACTTGTCTGGCTCATAACTTGAGTCCTATAAATCCTATCAAGGACTTCTAGTACTCAAATTAAAGCTAAGATCATGCCTAACAACAGTCTTGTTGGGGTCAAGATGAGATGAAAATTATATCTTGAGTTAAGTGGTCTTGATGTCAGGGGTCAAGCTAGGGGATTTTACACTGTCAAGCCTTAGAAACCCTAGCCTAAAACTTCTCAAACTCTTCAATCATGATGAGTTGACATTGGAATCATCCTTAGAAAATTTCAAGGTATCAATCCATGATCACATGGCTCTTGGATTAGGTCTCAACCTTCTTCAAATCATCAGTTGACTTAGGGTTGACCCAGTCAAACCCTAGCTGCACCAATCATGGCTGAGGCTTCTTAATCTTGCATAAGGACTTGTCTGAGCTCCCAAATGAACTTCAACATTTCTCATGAGTTTTATCAAGACCTCAAGTCCAACTTCATGGCTTCAGAATCATCTGATGATCTTCCCACAACTCTCAAGTTAGGAGACCTACACACTTGGCTTCAACCCTTTCTTTGAGGATCTTTTAACTTCTTTGACAAGGAAATCAACCCTTGAACACTTGAATAACCTTCTTAGCTAGCTTCATAGTCTTGTATAGCTCTTGATTGGTAATCATGCCTCTTGATCTCCTTCACACATGTCAATGAAATGCAAATGATAATGCTAACATGAATGCAATGAAACACAAGCTAAGTAAAGAAAGGCTGGGCAAATTTTGGGGTGCAACAACGAGATGCGATATCTCGGCGAGCAACCTTCCCCTCTTTTTCACCCATAATTAGGCGAGCTACGTTGACTCTGATTTCTCGTTCCAGATGGGAATACGTAGGCATAGAATTGTTGTGTTTTGCCGAGTCATTTTCTTTTCTTTTCAGACCAGACTTTTAGCGTAGATAGATAACCAACCCGTCAGATAAACACAACAAGTGTGGATCCCATCGAGTACGATGGACGTGAGGGGTGCTAATACCTTCCCCTTGCGTAACCGACTCCCGAATCCAGACATGGTTGCGATGAACTTGTCTTATACCTTTTCGTCAGGTTTTTTCGATCGTTTCCTTTCCCTTTCTGTGGGATAAATAACGAAAGGTGGCGACTCTTCTATTTTGCCGGAACCTTATTTTCGCGGTAGCGACAATGATGTCCTGACATATGTTTAAAGAACTTTCAGTTAGAATGTTATGTTTTGTCTGTTGCATTTTTCTGCAATCTTTTGTGTGCCTTTGTTAAGTGATTGCTTGCGCAAATCAAGGCGTGGCATTATTTGAAGCAAGTATATTATGTTTCCTTTTGAAGAATGGTTTGTTGCTATTTTTGTGCAAAAAGATATGGAGAATAATTAGCATTAATTATGGATTACTTTTTCCCAATCCCATGAAGAATGAGTTCTATTTAAAGACGTGCTAACCCTATTTGCAATGGGAGAGAGAAGATTTTGAGAAAGCTGCATTTTGTCTTTTGTTAGGGTTTGAGTCTTTTGTTAGCTGTTTTCTTGTGAGCCATTCATTCATCACTTTGATGTGTGAATTGGACCGAGTTCTTTGAGTTGTAAGTTGTCCATTCTAAACTTTTAAGCACAAATGCATTGTTCTTGATTGAAGCTTTTAAGAAAGATCAAGTGTTGTCCTTGAAGTGTGTCTTCTACTTTTTTATCTTCTATTGTAAATCACTGCATGTGATTGAGGGGGAGTGAGAGGTGTCTCATATCTGAGAGTGTCTTAGATAAAAGTTACACGGGTAGAGATTAGGTGCGAAGATTGTAAACTAGAGAGAGTTTGCTGAGAGTCTTCAAACTAATTCTGTTTAGTGGATTTTCTTCCTGGCTTGGTAGCCCCCAGACGTAGGTGTGTTTGCACCGAACTGGGTTAACAATTGCTTGTGTCTCTTTACAATTGTTAACTGCATTTTATCTTGTTCATATATTAACAATTGTTCAGATATTAGTGTCGTGACATCTCATATCTGATACCAGAATTTCACTTTCCTACTCAGATTTCATGAATCCAAGACTTCCTTTCTTAGACCTTCAATTCAAGACTTTATTCTTAATCAACAATATGATCAAGACTACAATGCTCAAACACATAGCAAGATACCTTGATGCTCAAGCACATAGCAAAATACTTTCTTTCTAAACTAGTAAACAACCTATTTAGTAGAATAGACAACAAGGTGTTCTTAATATATAATTAGAGGTACATGGAAATAACCATAACAAAGATTATAACTCTTAAGATTTCTAAGATATTCAATGTTTAAGAAATCTTAAGACTTTTTACAATTTACAGCTTATAACAGAAATTCTACATACTCGATGGTGCTGCTATTATAAATCTTGTTATTGTTCTATTCTGATAGAAGAGTGAAACACTTCTTTTCTTCATGGATCACTTTCATTACTTACTTGTTGTTGATTCCAGATCGAATCTTCAAATACTTATATAGCAATTACAGAAGAATAGTCATTGGAAGAGATAATTTGTATAAGTGACTTCGTTACTCCAGAGTACAAGAGACATTGAAGATAGATACACAAAAAGATATTTATCCATTGTGTAACTCTTTTAACCATAGTGTCTTCCTTGTGATCGTGAACTATAGATCCGTTGAGAGTAGATATCCATAAAGCATGCCAACTCTTCTTGAGCCATGTAAACTCAAACTCTAGTTGACAAACTGGTTTGACATTGTAGCTTGCTTTATGAAGTACAGATTGCTTAGCTTTGTCTATGGTTATGAGTGATCATCAGAAGTTGATACATTCAATAAGTGTAGAGATAATATATTGCTCGTCTGATTCTGATACATTCAGCTTCAGAGTCATAAAAAACCTAGCTATATCATCAGACTTTACTTAATAATGTGCAACAGTTATGAATCATCAGAAGCCAATAACCCAGCTTCTCTCAAATGCGTTCTTTTATCAGATTTTGAATAGTTTCTTCTTAAGCTTTGGAGCCTGCATACATAGAACAAACATTAGATAACACAATTATTCTTTCAATACTTTGTTATCATCAAAACCAAAAGGATATATGTCATGAACAAATCTTGTTCTAACAGGCTACAAACACAAACACACGCACACGCGCACACGCACGCACACACACACACACACACACACACACACACACACGCGCACACGCGCACACGCACGCACACACGCACACACGCACACACACACACACACACACACACACACACACACACACACACACACACACACACACACACACACACACACACACACACACACACACACACACACACACACACACACACACACACACACACACACACACACACACACACACACACACACACACACACACACACACACACACACACACACACACACACACACACACACACACACACACACACACACACACACACACACACACACACACACACACACACACACACACACACACACACACACACACACACACACACACACACACACACACACACACACACACACACACACACACACACACACACACACACACACACACACACACACACACACACACACACACACACACACACACACACACACACACACACACACACACACACACACACACACACACACACACACACACACACACACACACACACACACACACACACACACACACACACACACACACACACACACACACACACACACACACACACACACACACACACACACACACACACACACACACACACACACACACACACACACACACACACACACACACACACACACACACACACACACACACACACACACACACACACACACACACACACACACACACACACACACACACACACACACACACACACACACACACACACACACACACACACACACACACACACACACACACACACACACACACACACACACACACTTGATCACTGAATACATGAGGATAGCATAATGAAATCTAACCCCAATCATCTCAATTTCATCTATTAAACTATGTTGTTATTCATTGTTACTTTAACTTAGTTATCGATCAAACAATTTTTTCAAATACTTTGTTTAAAATGATAGAAACAAATAATTACGTTTGTTACTACTTAACAATTATATATTTAATTATAAGAAACTTTTGTCTCGACTTTATTTAATATTAAAATTATAATTAAATATAAGATATTAAAAATTTAATTATTAATTATAATAGAATTCTTTTTAGTTTTATATTAGTTAATAAAATAGTTTTTAAAAATCTAATTAACAAATAGATTTTTCATTTTCCCGTTTAAACAATTTTTAAAAATTAGTTTCCCAAATAAATATTTTTATTTTCTCATTTTTAAAACAGTTTTAAAAAGATAGGTTACTGAACCAATTTTTTAATTGTTCTTTTTTAAAAACATTTTTCTAAAACAATTCTACAAGTCATATTTTAAAAAATAAAAAATAAATATTTGATGAAATAGTTTTTATTTTTTTAATTTTCAAAATTCAAGTTTCAAACTCAACTAATCTGATATTTTCTTCAACGAATAAAAAAATAATTAATAATTAATATTTTTCGTCTTTCGTAAATCTAGTAGGTATCTTAGTTTTTGTCCTAGTGGATATTTATAGAGATTTCGATACGTGTAAAACTCCTCACACAATAAATGTTAAGCATTGGAATAAAAGAAGAATCTTCTATAAATAGCCCATATATACACCATAACACTCATCACCTCCATACTCACTAACACAAATGGCTAACTCAATGTTTATCAATATTACAACAAGATGTTTTTTAATCTTATTTAAAAGTTGTTGAACGTTTTTCAGATTTGCAAACTAATAATTATAGAATCACATAAGCTACCATAAATAAATACAACACTTTAAAGATATATCATGAACCATTGAAAAAGCTAAAGTGATATTATGAATCTTATCTCATGTGTCACTCAAATCTGGGTTAAAATTTATCTCACCTCTCAAAACACTCAATATCCATCACACAAAAATATATATTGACAAATATACATGTTAAGCAAATATTCACAAATATAGCATGTAATCATACAAAATAGGCTAAACCCTCAAGTTTAAGTCAAGTATTTCCTCAGTGAAGTCGTCATTTCTGTTGCGGTGAGAATCGTGATATCAAGCTATTGATTAACTTGAATCTTAATTCTTAAAATTCACAACCGGATTTTGATTTATCCAAAGGAAAGGTTAAAGAAAGAAAAACCCTTTTGCGCGATGTAACAACAACGCTAAGAGATTCGGGGATCGGGGGTTAGTTATGCCTAGGGTAGGTATTTCACATCCTAAACATCTGTAGTACTCTACAAGAACCTTTTGTATGTTTGTATGCTATACTTGCTAAATGTTTGCTATGGTTTGGGATTGGGTATAAGGTTAAGGGTGTAGGTAAAGACCTAAGGATAGTTTCTAAGTTTGCTCACAAAGATATCGCATCCTCTGCCTACGTATCATGACTAGGATAGAATCAGAGCAATTGTAGTTCACCTCACTGAGGATCAAAAAGTACTTGACTATGGTCAAGACTCTAAGGGAACAAACATAACAATGCTTGTGTAAAGTTTAACCAAACTCTCTATTCTAAGTTGAAACACTCAAGAAAGTTGACTTTTACAAAAGTCAAAAGGGGAGTAAGTAATCATCACCATGATTCTTACATAGAGTTGACAAACTCTATCTTAAAGTTCTAGTTGAAAGATACTCCTAACAATGGATAAGTCTTTTAGACTTAAAGCAAAGTCTAATGGATATGGGTTCAAACATAACTAAGTTATGGTTCAAAATGACTTGACAAAGTCAGAGGTTGGGTAATTAGCTATCTATGACCCAAGGGTCAATAGAGAGACTTTCCTTTGGAATGGGAAAGGATGAGGAAACTGGATGAGAACTAGGAAGTTCCATCACTTGGGGAAAAAACTTAACAAATCATAAACATTCAAACATGATGAATACAAGAGACATGGTTACAACCAAGAGCATGCTAGCATATAACAATATTAAGAAAAGATTATAAGCAAGGTAAATGGTTACCACCAATGATTCACAAAGACATTACAATATCTAAAGAGAAGTTCTAAAAAGACTTAATACAAGAGGTGAAAACCAATAACATATCTTGACAAAGATGGCGGGTATATCTTAACAAAGATGATGGTCTATCTTAACAGAGATATAGGTTTTTAAGGTTAAAGGATGCCATATGTAACTACATAAGCAAACACCATACATTTGATGACAATCAACCATAGATAATCAAACAATGTCACAACAATGTAAGCAAAAGGTTAAGAACTTTTTGGGGATTATCAAAAGTTTAAGAAATAAATCACTTAGATGCTTACAAGCAAAAGTTTTGAAATTCAAACTCCAATACACAAGGAAGCTAACCAGCCAACCCTATATCAATTTCGACTTAAACTAAAATGAAATAAAATCAAAGTTTGAAATGAAGGATGAGAGATAGGAGGGATGAAAACCCTAAAACGAATTACAATTCTCTCACAATTTAAAGTGTTTTTAAAATAGAAATTTTAGAATTATTTAATCATCCTGTGAAAATATACATTGATACAAGAATTTAGCAAAAAGAATCATTTAAAAATGATTAAAAATGGGAAAGTTATGCTAATTTGAAAATTAAATAAAAATCAAATAAACTAATTATTAAAAAGAAGGAAATGTCTCACCCAAGTCTTGAACTCAAGACCTTGGGGTCATGGACTCAAAATAAGGTCATCTCTACCACCTCATGCGTGTGAAAAATAATGGAAATGGAAGAAGAAAAGGTAAAAACCATGAAAAATCATAAAAATGACAAAAAGTGCATGAAAAATCATAAAAATGACAAAAGTGCCCTCGCAGAGGGTCGAACTCGGTTCACTAGGCATTACAAAGTACTTAAAGGCAAGGCAATAACCACTGGGGTGGCGATACATCCATTGTATCAAGCCACCCCAGTTGAATATATACCAAAATAGGCGTATTTTCTAGGCAAGCTTCAAGGCAAGTTCAAGTGAAAACTTGAAAAAACGATTTGATTCTAACTCCTTCAATTCTCAACTAAAATTGATGAAATTTGAGTCAAACATGCTTGATTTTCATGAGGAAGAGAATGGTACCAACCATTTTATGGAATAATAATCACAACACAAAACACGATGGCATGTGCAAGATGAGGTTTTGACATGCATTTTAAAGTTTCAGGATCAAAGTAGAAGCAAGCAGGCTGAGTTTTAAATACATACTGATTTCAAACATGTACTAGATCAAATTTCAACAGAAATCTGAATCAAAATACATTATGACAAAAAATTGGCATATGAAAGGCAATTATGGGCACAATTTGAGCATACTAAAAAACAGAATGATTAAAACAACAAACCAAACAAAATCAAACATGTCAAAGGGTCATACTTAAATTGAATCCAAATCTTAATGGCCTCTTGATCAACTGTTAGTTTGCAGATTTGAAAATTTAAAGGGCTGCCAAATCATAGTTGTGGTCCAGAATATGATTACCAAGTTGTGTTAGTGACATGCTGTTTTAAGTGGATTATATTCAAACAAAAATAGATGACCTAGGACAAACAAACTTCTATCAAACCACATTGTAACAGATCATGAATTCTCACACACGAAATGCAATGGTTAAAATGAAGTTTAATGACAACAAGAGTTCACAAACCTTAAGACAAAAACTCACAGTGCATAATCGAAGTAACAACTTAATCAAAATTAGCTTTATAGACATACCAAGTAACAATAGGAAGTCTTACATGTAACTACCTTAACCAAGATCTAAAATAATTCTAAATAGGTTCTAAACAGAATGGAGGTAAACCTGATGAGAAACCAAATAAAAGTGCTCTAACAGCAAAACTAGACAACAGGTACAGTGTCAAACAAAACTACACTATGTCCACCAAAATTGACATTCCAATCTATCATGAATTCTAACAAAACTATGGTGACAACCTCTAAACAATAAAACATACCAGTAGGGAAAGCTTATTAAGTCTTACCAATCTAGACTCAAACATGCTACTTAGAACACCAACAGGCCCCTAATGATTAATAGCAACAAAAAATTTCACATAATCCAATCAAACTTAAACTAAACAGCCAAATAAAACAAACTGCCTCCAAAGATCTAAACTGAACTGAGGCTCACCACAGTCCTAAACCCTTATGACAGTTAACTCTTGGTTATCCCCTCATTCTAAACAAGCACCGTTAGACAGAAACTACAACAATGATCAACCCTCCTAACATAAGAAGCTAAAACTCATACCAATCAGACCTGAGTTGACAAACTCAGCTCCTTATGACTAGATATTGACAGCAAATCAACATATCCTGAATAAAAAAAACCAACCCAAACCAAAGAACTAACAACCTAATGCCACAACTCAAGGGTGTAGGACAAGCACTAAGCAAAACAAGACCCTGACATTACAATGCCAAGCCTAAGTGAATGCAAACTAAACACAAAGAGTCACCAACTCTGAGCATTCAACAAGAGTTAACAGATCCAATCCTAACACAAACTCTGAAAACAACTCTACTCTAATGACAGTCCTATGCACATTACTAAATTCTAGACTAATCCAAGTATGCACTAAGTGAAAAATCACAAACAACAAACATGACCAGGTTTAAGTTTGAACCAACTAAATCTAGACCTAAACAGAATCATGAAATTGACATTACAATGCCAAGTCTATAAGAAATGCAGACTAAAATGAAGAGTTAACAACTCTAAGCATCAACATGCTTGATAGATCTAAAACAAACTCCAACAGCAGATTGAAACATTGGCCTCAATCCCACTTAGAAGCAAGCTACACACGAGTGGAACAAAAGTCTCCATGCCAAAAAAGAACTGACAGCATCATTGTAAGCTATGGTATCTAAAATAAACAAACTGGTCAAAAACCTATATGATATGGTAGTTGTTCTTCCAACAACAAGCTAGTAAGGGTACTAAGTTGACAGCAACAACAGAGGCTCAACATAACAATGTTAGCCTCAAACCACCCTATGCTAAACAGATCCAAACTATGAACTAAGTTAAAGTTTGCAAATAATCAACATGACAATGTTAAGAATAAACCATTAAAACTAGGCCTTGACAACTTTCAAAATGGTTTGGTGTTCAACCTATCCTCATCATATATTCAATAGCAAACTTTCACAAAAATAGTAACATATTAACTAAACTAAATGACATTCCAACAGCAACCATACATGGTATTCACACATACTTGACAGCATAATTAACAAACTATTTCAAAGTGATAATGTACAAGCTAAATCAATCAAAAGACAATCAACACATGATGATGCATATTAGTGAATGAGCTTAAGATAACATAACTCTTATAGTCTTCCCTTACTATGCTAGCTGCAAGAATTAAGAGTTCCTTCCTTTGAGAAAACTTGTGAGTGTTACTTCCTCTTGAAGAAAGAATGCAACTTTATGGACAGTTGGACCAAATGAAACTCCAACTATGGTTTGAGGTTTTATACAGCTAGAATATCATGAATATGAGGTGTTCCAAGTGTTATGATGATGGAAAAAGATTTGTGTAGTGATTTAGTGTGAAATATGCACAAAAGTCAAAGTGAGGTGGTATGAAGGTTGTGTGAGGGCAAAGCCTCAGATACTTGTTATGCGTGTTTTGATGATGTCAAAATCGAGCCGCATGGAAGAATAGTCATTTGGCGTTATCACCATGATGCATAAGCATACCTTATTTCTCATGTTTATTTGCTTGCATTAAATATCTCGAGTACTGTATTTAGAACTGTCAAAATATGCGTCGTACGAGTCAAACTCAATTGGTCTATCATAGCTTCATCTAAGAGAATCAAAAATATGAATTTAGGCATTTTTTGATGTTTCAGGTCTTTGAGTCGACCGGAAATGCATTTTCCTCGGGTTAGCTATGGTCGACCTACCGATCGACACATACTGCTATCATGTGCATTTGTCAAACAATTCAGGTTTTGCATCGACGCATGCCTTGCTCTGGTCGATGCATAGCTGTGTGTTTTGCATAATAGTTTGCATCGGGTTAGCTCAGGTCGACCCTACACACTGCATGGGTCGACCGCTCGCTGTTTGCTGCATTATTTTTGAGTTGTCTATTATTTTTGAAAGTTGGTTTTATCAGATATAACAGTTTTGTCTGATATAAATATTCAGTTGCTCTATTCATTTCATATCAATTGAATCAATTACAAAAACAAGAAAAGTGAAAGAGGTGTCAATTCAAGTTCTCATCATCTTCATCTTCTACATTTCATATCACAACAATCACACACAATAATCTTTGTTGTGCATTATGGATTGTCTAAGGTGATAACGTTCGAAGCCGTGATTGGGTAATTCGGTTCGGGTTGAGGAATTGACAGGTTTTCCTTGAATAAAACCTCTAGGGTTTTATCCTCCAAGATTCTCGGAATTTGGGGGTTTTTGGACGAGTCCTCTCAGCATATATTCGGCCGAGTGAAGGTGATCGAGGAGCGGTGGATTCCGTCGATCTAGTAGCGGTAATCGGCGAATTATGAAGGAGAAGTTCGGGTTCGACACACAAGTGTTTGAGATCATCCGGGCTGGGGTTTGAAGACAAAAGGTTGTTCAAACATAGAGCTGTAATCGGAGGTTCATACACAAGCTGTCGAAGGACTTGATTCGACTCGAATCAAGGGACAAAAGGAGAGAGCTTCTACAATAACAAGGGAGTTCGTTTGTTTGATTGCTATTTCATTATTGTATATACGATTCTACAACAGGTTAAATTTATATTATAAGAGCTCAATTCTATTGTTAGAATTGAGAGCAGACGTACCCCAAAGCAAGGATGACGGGGGAACTGCCTCAACAAATACTTGTGCCTTTTACCTTTCGTTTTTAAATTGCTTAATATTTGTATGTTTTTATTACAAATAATTATATCAAATTTAGGACTGTTTTGAGTAAGTGATGGATTGTTTTTACTCTAGTACAATCGTTGATTGTACAAGGAAATTAGAGCAAATTACTCAAAGCTGAACTCACTTGTAGTGCTATGCACTCCAAGTGTTTGATAAATTGTCTGAACGAAAAGCCTTGTGTGTTGTCCATTTATTGTGGTAATATTTTAAGGCATTGGAACTAGTCATACCACTTTGTGAGCTAAATCAAATTGAGAGTGTGACTAGCGTAGTGATTCTCATTACTCGTTATCCGATTCCATCGGCTAAAACGCATATCCGGTTTTCTAGTAACCGTTTGTTATAGACGGTAATTTTCTACGGTTGCTTCCGCAAATTAAACAAATTTTTTAAAACCATTTTATTGGCAGCGCCGACTCATTTTTTAACAAGGGATCTATTCAACCTCCCTTCTAGATCCGTGCCATCGTCTAGCAGGTTGACTTTTTGTTCTAGGTTTATTTTGATGAAAGTAATGGTGGGAACAACTTAAAATGACCATTTTGAGTGTGTGTGTGTGTGTGTGTGTGTGTGTGTGTGTGTATGTGTGTGTGTGTGTGTGTGTGTGTGTCTGTGGTTTTTGAAGTGGTTTTATGTTTGGAAATGTGACTGGTGTAAAAATTGCAAAGGGACACTTTTGGTGGTTTTTGAGAATTTCTTCACTTACAAGCAAAGAGGGTGGGAAGGAGAGCTATGTGTTTCTTGTGTTTTGGATAGCTCTGGTGTGTGGAGAATAGTGGAATGAACACTCTATTTATAGGCCAAGTGAAGGTTGGGACAGAATTGTCATTTACAATGCAAACTTGCATTTTGGTGAAAAAAAACCTTGGCATTTCAAATGAGATTCCACACCTGCTAGTTTTATCTTCATAACAACAGTCATTAACCTCACTAAACAGCTGCCTTTGTGCGGGTATGTAGGGGTTGCAGAGGTGTTAAGGCAAGCTAGCAAAGCCAACACTCTCTCTCATGTACACTTTTGTACTTTTTATATTAAACAAATGGATTATGGATGGATTCTTGGCTTTGCTTTAATTCCTGCAGATTTGGTTCAAGAATCTCTCTAATCATATCACATCAGATGCTTTCTCATGGTTAGAAATGAAGTACATAGTTGAAAACCAAGTCTATGTTGAGTTTTGATAAGATGACAAACTAGTGCTCAGGCCCAACTTGCTCAATTCAAAACTCTCAGCTCACAAGGGCTATGGAGGAGTTCTAGTACGTTTTGGAAAGCCCTCATGGAGCTATACAACTTTCATGTTTACTAAATTTTCAAATTCCAAGTGGAACTAGGTCAAAAAACCCCTCAAAGTTAGCTGAAAACATGCTTAAAAATGCCACAAACTTAGAATATTTCGAAGTGTCTTCTCCCTCTTGTGATGATTTTGACTATAACTCCAAATCTATGCATTTTTGCCCATAGGCCAGTTTTACACTTTTGTAGGGCTTGCCAAGACCTTTCCAACAAGCTTTGAACCACCTCATTTAGATGTGTGGTTGGGAAGTTATGGTCTTGCCCCTTTCAAAATCCTAATTCCCGAATATTTTGATTACTGCTCAATCCTTGATCCAATGGTCACAAAACTTCATGACTAGATACAATATGTCATTAGGAACATGTTTGCTTCATTTTTTGAGGTCAAATTCCTTATGGTCAAAGAGTTAACTTTTCAGTCAAACGAACCGATCGATCGATAACTACCGGATCGATTGTTGATGTTCTGGGTCTTCTGAGGTCTTGAAACTTCTTGAGTGGATTTCAATAAGCCATATGAGCTTCATGGACCATGGTTCCATCATTGGAACACCTTTTAAATCAAAAGGTAAACTACAATTGACGTTTCTTGGTCAAAAACCCTAATCGGGTGTCTTGAATTGCACGGTTCTTGATCTTTGGATGACAACCTCAAATTGGATTCATACGTGACCCAATGTAGTATCCTTGATGATGTAGAGACTTGTTTCATGGATAATCAATCCGAGACATTGACTGAACAAACCATCAAAACCTCGATTCTTGACTGTACGGAACTCTAATTCATCTGTAACTCGACAAAGACAATCTTGGAGTAGGTTATAGTTAGATAGACAAATGAAGATGATCCTAGAATGATGATGAAGATCTAATGGTCAAAAATTGGGGTGTAACACTCATTTAGCTAGCTATACACCATAACACTCATCGCCTACATACTCACTAACACAAATGGCTAGCTCAATGTTTATCAATATATTACAACAAGATGTTTTTTAATCTTATTTAAAAGTTCTTGAACTTTTTTCAGATTTGCAAACTAATAATTATAGAATCATATAAGCTACCATAAATAAATATAAAACTTTAAAGAGATATCACGAACCATTGAAAAGCTAAAAAGTTACACTGATTTGTGAAAAAAGTCTATTCCAACAAGATGTATCGATTATAAGCACGTGATAATCAATTATATGCTTTTAATGTAAGAAAAAAATACACGTCCAACATCATGCAGCCGATTGCACGTATATAGTAATCCACTACCACTATCTTTTTACCTCTTTTATGTTGAAAACAAGTTGCAAAAGATTCAACTTCCATTAACTTTTATCCAGGTGACAACAAAGGAAGTTGGAATGACAGTAAAGGCAGAGGAGACAACAACAACTCAACTGGTCGAAATGAGTAAGAAGGAAATTGATCGAATCAGAGAAAACCCTAGAACCAAGGTAACAAAGAGGTGGTACGGTAGATAGATGAAGAGGCGGTGGTCAAAAACCTGACAAAAGTCACATTCAGTGTTACAATTGTTAGAAGTATGGTAACTATTTTAGTGATTGTCCAGAAAAGAAGAAGAATCAAGAAACTGATGCAAAGCTGGCGAAACATGAAGAAGAAAAGATGTTGCTGATGGTCACAACAAGAGATGAAGAAAGATTCCAGGACCAATGGTACTTGGACTCAATATGCTCATCACACATGACTTGTAGAATATATTGGTTTGTCAACATAAAGTCCTCAATGAAGAACATGTTGAAATTAGTAAATAACAGTACTCTAACAGCTGAAGGTATTAGTGATGTTCTGATTATAAGAAAAGATGACAAGAGGTCAGCATAAGGCAACTGGTTAAAAAGAACTACAAGGTGTCGATTAAAGACAAGATGATGAGAGTTCTCGACTCAGGTGGTAGGTTAATCTTGAAGGCACCAATATCTTAGAATAGAACCTTTAAGATTGAACTTAATGTGATGGAGAATAAGTGCCTTGCAAATGCAGCCAACAGAGATGAATGGGTATGACATTATAGACTTGGTCATCTCATTTTTAAAGACGTCAGAGATTTGAAGAGAAGAAATATGGTTTCAGGATTACTAAAAATCGATATTCCAAGTGAAGTGTGTGAAGAATGTGCTCATGCGAAGCAAAACAAGAACAACTTCAACAAGGATGCAGGAAGCAACTCGAAGGCAATTCTTGAAGTCATATTCTCTAATGTATGTGGTCCTATCCAGGTGGATTCGATTGGAGGTAACATATACTTTGTCACGTTCATAGATGATTTCAGTAAACAATTATGGACTTACATGATCAAGAAGAAAAATGAAGTGATCGAGGTATTTTCCAAATTAAAATCTATGGTCGAAAGATAAAGAGGTCGAAAGCTAAACATTCTGAGGACTAATGGTGGTGTAGAGTATGTATTGAAAGATTTCGATGCATTATATGAGAAAGAAGGAATTATGCATGAGTTGGTGCCACCCTACACTCCACAGCAAAAAGGAAGAATAAAACCATCATGAATATGTTAAGTATGTTGAAAGGCAAGCATCTACCAAAAGAATTATAGGGAGAAGCTGTGTTGACTGTAACATACATCTTGAACAGAAGTCCAGCTAGAAGGAATTACGCCAGAAGAATGTTGGTCTGGTGTTAAGCCTAACCTAAGTCATTTGTGTCGAAATTAGCCTAGTGCGTGCGTGTTTGACGAGTTATGTTAGATGTGGAAGTGTCGAAGCAAATTGCTGGACACAAGATTTCGACTTAGACCAAAATAGAAATTTTGACCTTTTGTAATTTTGAGCTTTATCTTAGGGAGTAAGATAGTTCAATTATAAATAGAGGGAATAACTCCTATTTTGAGTAAGAAGAATAGAAAATAATATTGTAACACACAACAGAAAGTGTAGTTGTACAATTGAATAATATTTTTTATCGGTTTAAAAGCAGAGAGTTACTCTGCTGAAACCATTCTTCTCTTCCTTTATTTTATTAAACCCTAATCTTCTTTCTTATTCAGTTTTCTTTCTTTCTTCTTCCATTAAAAATTGCTGCACAAAATCATTCTTTCAACAAATGTGTGATTGATTCACTCAAGTGAAGAGTGAATAATGAAAAATTTAGATCAGATTGATTGAATCTTATTCATCAAGAATAATTCGAAATTTTCAAAATTTTAGATTAATTCTAACATGAGTGAGATTGAAATGATAATTGTTTAACTTGAATGTTTAACTTTTATCATTAAAAAAAAACTCAAATGGAGTGTTTAACTTGCAATTTAAAACTCCTCCCTCATTTTCGATGAGGTGCATATTGAGTAAATAATTATTCATTTTGATGAAATAGTTTTTGTTATCTAATTTTCATAATTCAAGTTTCAAACTCCAAACTAATCTGAATTTTTCTTCAACGAATAAAAAAAAAATTAAAATAATATTTTTCATCTTTCATAAATCAAGTAGGTCTCTAAGTTTTTGTACTAATGGATATTTATAGAGATTTTGTTACGTCTAAAACTCCTCACAAAATAAATGTTAAGCATTGAATAAAACAAGAATCTCTATAAATAGCTAGCACCATAACACTCATCATTTCCACACTCACTCACACAAATGACTAACTCAATGTTTATCAATGTTACTTCCTTGGCTATGATATGCTTGGTTTTGGGTATTCCCTTAGCCAATGCTGCCCAAACATGTGATGAAATAAAAACCTCCCTATCACCATGCCTTGGGTACCTTAGGCACCAAGAACCAACTGTCCCTGTAATATGTTGCAATGGTGTTAGAACTGTTACTGACCAGGCCAAAACCGTTCCTGAACGTAAAGATGGTTGTGAGTGCATAAAATCGTCTTTAACCAACATACCTGGACTCGATGTTGGTGCCGCTCAGGGTGTCCTTAACAACTGTGGTGTCAAACCGTCTTTTCCAATTGGTGCCGACGTCGACTGTAGCAAGTACATCTCTATAAATTAACACTCTTCTTAATTTCACTACTTTTTTTTTTATCTTTGTTTCTTGAAAAACCTAATATATACTTTATTTTACTCATTGCAGGATAACAGTTGAGCTCTGAGCTTGCATTGGATGAATAAGCAATAAACTTGATTTTGTAATAAGAGGATAGAATAAAGATGTTTTGGTTTCTCGAATTGTAACTGAATTCCTACTAGGGATCACTATATATGAGTTTACTTAATAATTGAAATAAAATCTTCTCAGTTTAGTCTCAAAATATACGTTAAATGCTACTTGTGTTGTATGTTATGATTTAAATTAGCGTTGTTTAAATAAAAATTATATGTTTAATGTGTGAGGTAAAAATTATAGGAAAAAAATATTTAAATTTCTAAATAGCGCTGTTATTTTACTTAACAATAGTGTTGTTCCAGCTTATAGAATGTCGCTAATTCTTTGACAAAATGTTTGAATAGCATCGTTATGCTTTCGTAGTGCTGTTCTGACCATTTTCATTTGGATAATGCTGCTATGAGGTATATGCATGCTAGTCTTGAGTGTCTTTTGCAATTCTTTTATGTTATCTTTATGTTATTGATGTGTTAGTCCTCTCTTTGATTCCTCATCGTAATTTTCATAAGAAAATATTATGAAGTTAGACTAGTCTCGACTTTGTTTGATCTTTTTCAGGAATCTTCAAAATCTATTAAAAACCTACAAAAATATAAATGATTTAATAGTAAATTTATTTAAATTTAAATGAATTAACTACTTAAAACATCATATGATTTAATAGTAAATTTATTCATACATCATATCTATTCAACTTTTGCGCTATTCTCACAAATTCACTTAAATGAAAAAAATATTCACTGAATTTATAAGTATATATCATTTAGCCACATGCTTGAACAATATTTAAATTGTTTCTGTAATCATTGTCATACACACACTTTTAAGGTTTTAAGAGTGAAATAATTTAGGCAAAGTGAGCTAATTCTTGGAGTTACACACTAAATTTCTCAATTCATTCTCTTTAAGAGAATTATCTTAAATAATCTAAGACTTACTTTTATTTTGGTTTCTCATCCGTATTATTTTCTTCTGACTTCTTTGAGCAAGTTACTTCAAACACAAGAAGGAGATGAATTATAATAAAAATATTTTTAAAATATTTAAGAAAAATATTGACTTTACTTAATTGACTTTAAGAAAAGAGATGAAATCAATATTATCTCTAGAATAATAAATAAATAAAAATAAAAGAGATAAGGAAAAGGTCATAACACCCTACAACTTTTACTAGTTCAGCTATAAACCACGTGACTTACTTTAGACCCAAAAAGTTTCACCTGAGAGTTCTATTAATAATAAAGCTTTTATATCACGATCAAATTCACAAACTTCTCATACCAAGTTTTTTTTGCACGGTCTTCTTAAAAACTTTATAGTTATATCACAAATACAAAATAAAAGTGCTATCTTGATTTATAATTATAGCTTAGTATGATTTAATCGACAACTACATAGACACAACTCTTAATAAACGTTGTGCTTCGTCATACAAAATAGTTATAAGTTATATTAAGACCCGCACGATGCGTGTGTTAAGATGAGTTATTTAAGTAGTATTTAATTAGATAACTTTTAGTTTTTTTAGTATAAAATTAAAATTAAAATTGAAAACGTGAGATAAGTGTATAAAATTCTAGTACTTATTTTATGAAACACTTTTCCTTTTTCCAACATCTCTGAGTAGTTTTCTCCCTTACTCATTCTCTTTATTATATCCATACCATATGCACCTATCCTTTCTATTGAGGCTATGATACTACACTGTCCGGGAGCCTCATATATCATGAATCCAGTCATAACTGTATCATTAACAAATAGTCAACCATATGCATAACACAGACTAACAATTAAAACTAACACTCCATATAAGCGAGGACCTTAGTATGGATTGGTGTTCAGATGTTTTTTGATACACAAGATCCTCATTTTGAGGCAAGTGTATAACATACGTGCATCTATGGAAAAATTATGATATGAATATAATAACTAAAGCTTTTAGGGAAAAAAAATATTTTTAGAACATGTTTTTTCTTAAGAAAACAGGAAGATTTATTTGTGATTACTTGTGAGAAATATGTTACAAGAAATCTCCTTTTAAAGGCAAGGAGGTACATATAAGAAAACACAATACTATTTACAAGCATGGCAATTTTAATACTATAGGAATGCCATTTTTTCAAAAGTCTGACACACTTATCACTAATGAATACATTATTGTAGTAGTATTCTATAAAAAGATGAAAGTCATTTTTCATAAACATGTCTGTGACATATAAGGAAAATTTGCTCAATTAGTCTTTGAAGATGGGTCATGAGATGGGGACACATTCTAATCGGATAGGTTTTCTTCAAAAAAGTAGTCTCCAAAACGAGATGGCTCATGTTGCCATATATCATTCATCATGTAAGTCACATCCACTAATTTTCTATTAGCTTTTTCCACTTTTCCTTCTAAGAATTTAGCTTCTATTGGAGAATATGGTTTCTGTTGTGTGGCCTGAGTTGAGCTTTCTCCAACTTATAATCTTTTGAACTTTTCATGACTTATGCAAGTTATACTATCATTGATGTTATTTGGATTATGGAGATTGATGAAGTTAACATAATCCATTAATTCCTTTGTGATTTTTATACTAGGAGGATAATCATCAATGGTTTTCCATTGATGAACATGACTCTTACAATCAAGTAGCTTAGTTGCAGGATCTATATGATAGGCCCTGGGTAGAAAGAAAACATTCTTGAGTTTTCTAATAGATTCTAAGGCTATTATTCGCTCTTTAACCTCGTCTATGACTGGTTTTAATTGATTTCCACGCCATTGTAATGGAGAGTACCATTCAAGAATAGTCCAAATAAAGGACTTGTGGTTATAGGGATCAATTATGTGTTTATACAAGGCTTCGATGGGAATTAGAACAAACATAAAATACAAACTGGTGGCACACCAGATATACCATAAATGGTCTTTGTGAATTTAACATTTGGGTTTATCAAAATTAGTAGAAGAAAAGCTGTGTATGGAAAATAAAGAGTATGATTCGGGAGTTTATTTCTTATGATTTTTGTCATATAATAAAAGAGATTGTTCCTAAAATACTGCTTGTGCTGGGACGATGACGAGGAAACATTTATTCATGAAGGAAGATTATTAGTTTTGGATGCATGGGCTGGTAGTGGTTTGACCATAAGAATCAAAGGGAAAGTGTGCTTGGATGTGATAATGTGTATAGGTTTTTAGGTCGGGATAGTAGATCTGGGATCACATTTTGAGTTCTTTTGATATGTTTTATAGAGAAATCATATTTAGAAAACCAATATTTGATCCTAAGAGTTTGATAATCAAGCGACATATTAGTTTTGAATTCGAGGATTTTAGGAATGGGCATTAGGAACGCAAAATGTCATTTTGTAACGATCCTCAGAGTCGATACTTAATTGCCAAAATTATGACTTAAAATCAAACTTGGAATAAATTTTGGCATCTTTGATGAAAACATTTAAGGTCGATGCCTTTGGAATGGGAAATTTATCAATGTTGAGAAAATGATATAGGGGTTTGTAATCAATTACTAGCCTCTTTTATCCTCTCATTTTTTCATATCGCTTTTCCACATTAAATGCTTGTAAGCCCATTCTGATTTGGTGGGTTCTATCAGACCTTGTTTAAGCAGCTGGGTGCATTCTTCCCTAGCTAATGTATAATCTGATGGACTCATCCCTGAGTGAGTGGCCTTGGTTCGATCAACTTCTTCATTGAGCTTGAAAGGAAGTAGAACAAAAAATGTCTTTATTTTTCCATAGTGGTTTTGGATGGCAGAATTTTTCATGGTTGTCTGCATAGAGTTTGAGCAGGTTGACTTTATTCTTCATAGCCAACATGAATTTTAGAATGTTTATATAGTTTCAATATTCTAGAATAAGGTTTGAATTCCATTTTGAATTTGATTCGTGTGGGGAGAATTTGAAGTCTATTTGTTGTTGAATAGACATTCGTTCCTACTAAAATATCTTTGTTTGGAAGATTACTGCTGATAATCCTAGTCCAAAGTATGCAGTATGGGAGGTATCTAATTCCTCTATTCTCCTTGGTAATTAAATTTGTCCTGAAAACCTTTCCTTCTGCTGCTACAAATTATGTAGCATGAGTCACCCATGATTCTAATGGGAGAATGATAGGATTCATCATTCTAATTTGGGCCCTAGTGTTCATATAAGCTATAACTTTTTTCGAACGGGAAAACTTTGTTGCTAGGACATGAGCTTCAACACAAGGTCTAGGTGGAGTAGGATGAACTTATTTTTTTGGCAACGATTGTTAATTGTGCCATTAACTGCTTTTGGGGACGATTTTAAAGCGTTAATATATTATTTCTTTAGCAATGTTTGATAATTGTCCCCTAAAATAGTTTTGGAAACATTTTTAGATCGTTACATTAGTTTTAATAAAAGGCTACATTTCTTCAATGTTGCATAAAATTTTAGCATCATCAAATTTTTGGTGACAATCTTCCCTCCAAAACTTATACACTAAAAACAAATATTTTTCTCTAAAATTTATTTAAAATATATATATTAAAAATCTTCTAACACATAATAAAATAATATTTAATTATAATAATATATAACTATAATAATATATAACTATGAAATAGGCATTTATCTAAAATAAAAAATTCAAAATAATTAAAATCTTATACATTTCAAAATATTAAGTAAAACTGATCCTCACTCCTCTCAATCTCACACTTTAGAATAAAATTTAAAAAAAAATAGAAAAAAGAAAAAAACTGAAAAGGAAAACAAGGTTTTCCATCTTCTAGCATCCAATCGTCGAATCTCCTCCTAAATAATTCCGCCGTCTTCTCTTACAAGTCGATTCTTTTGGTGTTTACAATTGAATTCCCATTGCTTTCTCTCTCTAACAACCTTCAATCGACACTTCACCCAATTTGCCCTTCCGATATCACCGGTTTGTAATCCAATCCCTTCTCCTTAAAAGTTCACAACTTTTTTCATTTCTCTATTTTGGGATTAATTCAATTTTCAAAATTTTCTCTTAATTTTCATGTTTTACTCCTATTAGCTAATTGTTGCAAAATGTTGCTATGAAATTAGGTTTACTGAAGTTCTTTGCTTGTTTTTTGATGATAAACTATGGCTCACAATCATCAACATGAGTTTTAGTGAGTAATGGATTGTATCAATATTGTGTGATGTGTAGGTTCTCATGCGTCTTTCCACCTTTCCGCATCGTAAGCGCTTAGTTAAGCCCTATTCATCGTGCCACTTTTGAGCCCATCAACATCATCGTATAGGCAACATTTGTGTTTTCATTTTCTCATTTTCTGATTATTTCTCTCTAGATCGTTCGTGCGAGCAACATCTTCGTTTTCTCGGTTAAACCTTAATTAGGTATTTCATCGATTTCAACATTGTTTAGGAAAGAAACGTCATCGTTATTGACTAGCTTTGTTGTTGTTGTTGCAGTAAAGGAAGTTGTGTTGAAATTGAAGTCACTTTTAACTAAGGACAAACTTTTGGTTAATCAGTTTATGTGAATGCTCAAATTGTATTCCAAATGAAGCAAAAATTGATGAGAATGTCACCTCATTTTCTTACAGTATTGCTATGTGTCCTTACTATTTTGATTTTGGTAGAAGCTCAGGATCAATCAGGTTTATTTGTTTATCAATTTCCAACATATTTGTTACTATTATAATTATTATAGTTGAAGTTATCTTAATTTTCTCTTATATATATCTTAGGATTCGTCAGCATAGATTATGGTCTCCCTGAAAAATAAAGCTATGCTGAGACAACCACAAGCATAAACTACATTTCAGATGCAAAATTCATAGATACTGGTGTTTCCATCAGGATACCCCCTGTGGGCGACACTGTCCTATAACAACTAGAACATGTGAGAAGCTTTCCTAGTGGAGTGAGAAACTGTTACAAAATAGATGTAACAAATGGTAATAAATACTTAATCAAAGCCTCATTCTACTATGGAAACTATGATGATCAAAATGATCCACCACAATTTGATCTTCATTTTGGACCCAATATGTGGGATACAGTGAAATTCACCAACTTATCACGCATCACATCCAGTGAGATCATTTACACTCCTTCGCTAGATTACATACAACCATGTCTTGTTAACACAGGCAAAGGAACTCCTTTCATTTCAGTTATAGAATTGAGAACTTTGAACAAAGAAGCTTATGTCACTTACTCGACTAAATCAGTGTTATCGAGTTTCTTCCGATTTGATTTAGGTTCCATCACAAACTTGGAATATAGGTAACGGTTATATATAACTTATCTGATATGCACTAGAACATGTCATACAGGTGTCAGACACTAGAAATATCTGATAATTTTTTTGGTCATGTACAAACAGACGACATGTACAAAGACGATGATTATGACCGAGTCAGGTTTCCGTTTAAATGGGATGAGATGAAAAAACTAAGCAGCAATGAAGATATATTAACTCAGAATATTTATAAACCACCAGGAGTTGTTATGAGCACTTCTGTTACACCATTTAATGAAAGTGCTCCTATACAACTTAATTGGAATTCAGATAATCTAAATGACCAATACTACTCATATTTGCACTTCACTGAGGTTGAGAAGCTGGCTGAAAATGAAACTAGAGCATTCAATATCACTGTGAATGGAGTACTTATGTATGGACCTGAGATACCTGCATACAAATCAGTAGATACCATATTTAGTACAGTAACTTTGATTGGAGCCAGAAAGTATATATTTTCACTTACTAAGACACAAAATTCAACTCTTCCACCTATCATCAATGCCTTTGAGGTTTATAAACTAATAGACTTCTCACTATCAGAAACAAACCAGGATGATGGTATGTTAGTCATTTAAATTTTCATGTGATTCTGTGTCATTTTGAAATTGGTTTGAAATCCTTTTGAATATCAAAGACTAATTGATACTATCACAAGCATCAAGAAAGCTTATGGGGTGGCTAGAAATTTGGAAGGAGATCCATGTGGTCCTGTGAAGTATATGCGGGAAGGTCTAAACTGTAGTATTGGTGATAGCAATAACCCTCCAAGAATCACATCTTTGTAAGTTTTCAATCCATTAAATAAACTATACGCATATATTGAAAAACTTTGATTTTCCACTGAAATTATGTTTGGAAATGTGATCAGGAATTTGTCTTCAAGTGGATTGACAGGGCAGATAGTATCTTCTATATCAAAGCTCTCTATGTTACAAAATTTGTGAGTTCATAACCTTTTCCTCATCTCACTAAAGAGGATATAGCAATCTCACTAAAGAGGATATAGCAATCTCTTTTACTTATAATTTTATATCAAGCCAAACATCTTTAGCACATTCTGCAGATATTAAATCCAAATCCATTTATTTCCTCTGCTGTGAATAAAATCTCTGCCATAGTTCCATTTCTTGAGTTTGATACTCCATACTGCACATGAATATATTTCCTCTGCACATGAATAAAATCTCTTCCCCTTTTTACCTTTCCTACTACGTAGTTCTATCACATATCTTTTGAATGTAATTGTCATAACTTCTCTATAGAATTCAAATAGTAGTACTGTTGAAACCCTTTTGTCTTAAAACAAATTCAAATAGTATTAATGCTGCAAGTGAGCTAATAAAATTCATGTAGAAAGCTATTTGTCATATTGGATGTAGGTGCAGTATGTGAGAAAGCTATTTTGACATCCTTTTAAGCTATTGATAAATTATCAAATATATTGATGCTTGTCTTAAATACTCTATCTGGTTTTTCTAATATATCTTGTGTACTTCCAAGAGTATGTTCTGTTATACTTTTATACTTTATCCCATTTTAAACCTACCTTATTTCTCTATTCCATAATATGAGATATTCTGTGTATTTTTAGTCTTAAATATGTGTATAGTTAATTTCTTGAAAGCATGATAGAGATAGTTCAGTGGCACATTTTTTATTTATATGTCTTAATTGTTTGTATCTTTGTATGGAAATGTCACTTTTAAAATGACTAGTTCTTAGTAAGCCTCTTTCTTCATTAAAGAGTGCTTGAAGATTATTGTAACTGTTCTCTCCAACAGTTTCTAAACTTTGAAGATTATTTTTCAGTGTAGAAACCTCGATGCAAAATATATATATATATATATATATATATATATTTATATTGTTATAAATTGATATAGATTTGTTTATATTAATATTTGTTATATAGAAAGGGCTGATTTGGGCTGCTGAAAGTTCTGTATTTTGTTAGTTTTGAGATTTGACAATTGATAAGGCTAACATTAACAGTAGAGTTTAAATATAGTCATGGTTGTAGCATTGATACTTTTGATTGGCGGAGTTCACGAATTTGTTGTTAAGGGTTTGTTAATGCATAATTAAGTGTGTTTTGCTGGTGTTTTAGTTTTATTTGTGCAAGGTTTAATTCTTGTTGATGTCTTAATTTTCCATTGGACTAAAAATATTTATGGTTGATGTATTTTTGTTTTATTTTTTTATGCAGCAAGGTATCAATGAAGATATTGAAAATGACGATATAAATGATGAAATTCAAGAGGACGACATAGATGATGGATTTCCAGAGGACGTCATAGGTGGCGAATTCCAAGAGGACGATATAGATCTTGAAGATGAATTTCAAGAGGACAATATATGTGGTGAATTTCAAGAGGACGACGTAGTTGAAGAATTTATGGAGGACAACATATGTGATGAATTTCAAGAGGACGATCTGGATGATGAATTCCAAGAAGACCAACTTGATTAAGTTGGATGATGTCTTTTTTTACTTGTAGTTGAAAGCATTAAACTTATACTATGTTTTTTGTTTTTTTGCGGAACTATGTTTTTTGTTATTTTACTAGGATCATACTTCAAAGTATAAAACTTACTATTATAATTAATGTTACCTTAGGCATTTTGTTTACCCGGTACTATCTTGAATTAATGTTTGAACTCAATTTTATTATAATATTACAAATTTTATGGATGTACGGTTCAATTTGATCTTGTTTAAGTTACAATCGACATTTTTTTAAAGCCAATCATCATCGACTATATTATTTAGAAAATAATTGCGAAATTGTATATTTTATGGGGACACCAAAAGAACAACCTATAAGCTATGGCTACACTTTAAAAACGATCCTCCTGATTCAGATTTAAGGCAACAATTATTAATTGTAGCCGTATATGACAAGGCTTAAAAACCGTCGCCTCAGAGGCCACAAATAATCGTCCCCTATTCTTTTTGTTTAGGCAACGTTTTTAAAAAGTGTGCCCGTAGAACATGAAAAAACGTCTCCTCAGACTATAGGCAACGCTCGCATAAGAGATACCTAGAAAACGTCCTCTATTCTTTTAGGCAACGATTTTCAGAGTTCTGACAACGTTTTTCAAGTGTTGCCAGAGACAACAAATGTTAATAAAATTCAATCTGACAATTCATCGAAGACTTCCCTAAATAACAAAGAACAAGTTTTGCTAGGGATTAATCCATCAAATACATATTAATACAACGTACATGTAAAGAGTAGGTCTTCCTTGCATATGTTATATATATTTCTAAATAAATATTAGCGATGTCATACATTGGCATAGTCCCAAAAATCATAAGAGCATTCTAATTATTGACAATATTACATGCCTTTGTAGAATGTTCATTTGTAAAATGGATTAATGACATTACTGAAGAAACACTTACGCTATTATTATGCTTTCACCGTATTAGATTGATGACGTTCACCGTATTTGATTGATGACAGCAAATACGTAAAAAAGATTAGAATTCCATTTTTTAAATAGAATTATTCTTTGGAAATTCATTGAAGATTTATCAAAATGATAAAAAATTAAATAAAAATCCATAATTCAATCTGACAATTCATCGAAGACTTCCCTAAATAACAAAGAACAAGTTTTGCTAGGGATTAATCCATCAAATACATATTAATACAACGTACATGTAAAGAGTAGGTCTTCCTTGCATATGTTGTATATATTTCTAAATAAATATTAGCGATGTCATACATCGGCATAGTCTCAAAAATCATAAAAGCATTCTAGTTATTGACAACATTACATGCCTTTGTAGAATGTTCATTTGTAAAATGGATTAATGACATTTTTGAATAAATACTTACGCTATTATTATGCATTCACCGTATTAGATTGATGACGTTCACCGTATTAGATTTATGACAGCAAATACGTAAAAAAGATTAGAATTGCATTTTTTAAATAGAATTATTCTTTGGAAATTCATTGAAGATTTATCAAAATGATAAAAAATTAAATAAAAATCCATAATTCGATCTGACAATTCATCGAAGACTTCCCTAAATAACAAAGAACAAGTTTTGCTAGGGATTAATCCATCAAATACATATTAATACAACGTACATGTAAAGAGTAGGTCTTCCTTGCATATGTTGTATATATTTCTAAATAAATATTAGCAAGGTCATACATTGGCATAGTCCCAAAAATCATAAAAGCATTCTAATTATTGACAATATTATATGCCTTTGTAGAATGTTCATTTGTAAAATGGATTAATGACATTACTGAAGAAACACTTACGCTATTATTATGCTTTCACCGTATTAGATTGATGATGTTCACCGTATTTGATTGATGACAGCAAATACGTAAAAAAGATTAGAATTCCATTTTTTAAATAGAATTATTCTTTGGAAATTCATTGAAGATTTATCAAAATGATAAAAAATTAAATAAAAATCCATAATTCAATCTGACAATTCATTGAAGACTTCCCTAAATAACAAAGAACAAAGTTTGCTAGGGATTAATCCATCAAATACATATTAATAAAACGTACATGTAGAGATTAGGTCTTTCTTGCATATGTCGAATATATTTCTAAATAAATATTAGTGATGTCATACATCGGCATAGTCTCAAAAATCATAAAAGCATTCTAGTTATTGAAAACATTACATACATTTGTAGAATGTTCATTTGTAAAATGGATTAATGACATTTTTGAAGAAACACTTACGCTTATTATTATGCGTTCACTGTATTAGATTGATGACGTTCACCGTATTAGATTGATGACAGCAAACACATAAAAAAGATTAGAATTCCATTTTTTTAATAGAATTATTATTTGGAAATTCATTGAACATTTATCAAAATGACAAAAAATAAAATAAAAATCCATAATTCAATCTGACAATTCATCAAAGACTTCCCTAAAAAACAAAGAACAAGTTTTGCTAGGGATTAATCCATCAAATACATATTAATAAAACGTACATGTAAAGAGTAGGTCTTTCTTGCATATGTTGTATATATTTCTAAATAAATATTAGCGATGTCATACATCGGCATAGTCCCAAAATGCATAAAAGAATTCTAATTATTGACAATATTACATGCCTTTGTAGAATGTTCATTTGTAAAATGGATTAATGACATTACTGAAGAAACACTTACACTATTATTATGCTTTCACCGTATTAGATTGATGACGTTCACCGTATTTGATCGGTGACAGCAAATACGTAAAAAAGTTTAGAATTCCATTTTTTAAATAGAATTATTCTTTGGAAATTTATTGAAGATTTATCAAAATGATAAATAATTAAACAAAAATCCATAATTCAATCTGACAATTCATCGAAGACTTCCCTAAATAACAAAGAACAAGTTTTGCTAGGGATAAATCCATCAAATACATATTAATAAAACGTACATATAGAGATTAGGTCTTCCTTGCATATGTTGTATATATTTCTAAATAAATATTAGCGATGTCATACATAGGCATAGTCTCAAAAATCATAAAAGCATTCTAGTTATTGACAACATTACATACATTTGTAGAATGTTCATTTCTAAAATGGATTAATGACATTTTTGAAGAAACACTTACACTTATTATTATGCGTTCACCGTATTAGATTGATGACGTTCACCGTATTAGATTTATGACAGCAAACACATAAAAAAGATTAGAATTCCAGTTTTTTAATAGAATTATTCTTTGGAAATTCATTGAAGATTTATCAAAATGACAAAAAATAAAATAAAAATCCATAATTCAATCTGACAATTCATCGAAGACTTCCCTAAATAACAAAGAACAAGTTTTGCTAGGGATTAATCCATCAAATACATATTAATACAACATACATGTAAAGAGTAGGTCTTCCTTGCATATGTTGTATATATTTCTAAATAAATATTAGCGATGCCATACATCGGCATAGTCTCAAAAATCATAAAAGCATTCTAGTTATTGACAACATTACATACATTTGTAGAATGTTCATTTGTAAAATGGATTAATGACATTTTTGAAGAAACACTTACGCTTATTATTATGCTTTCACCGTATTAGATTAATGACGTTCACCGTATTAGATTGATGACAACAAACACATAAAAAAGATTAGAATTCCATTTTTTTAATAGAATTATTCTTTGGAAATTCATTGAAGATTTATCAAAATGACAAAAAATAAAATAAAAATCCTTAATTCAAATTATGACAATTCATCGAAGACTTCCCTAAATAACAAAGAACAAGTTTTGCTAGGGATTAATCCATCAAATACATATTAATACAACGTACATGTAAAGAGTAGGTCTTCCTTGCATATGTTGTTTATATTTCTAAATAAATATTAGCGATGCCATACATCGGCATAGTCTCAAAAATCATAAAAGCATTCTAGTTATTGACAACATTACATACATTTGTAGAATGATCATTTGTAAAATGGATTAATGACATTTTTGAAGAAACACTTACGCTTATTATTATGCGTTCACCGTATTAGATTGATGACGTTCACCGTATTAGATTGATGACAGCAACACGTAAAAAAGATTAGAATTCCATTTTTTTAATAGAATTATTCTTTGGAAATTCATTGAACATTTATCAAAAAGAAAAAAAATAAAATAAAAATCCATAATTCAATCTGACAATTCATTTAAGACTTCCATAAATAACAAAGAACAAGTTTTGCTAGGGATTAATCCATCAAATACATATTAATAAAACGTACATGTAGAGAGTAGGTCTTCCTTGCATATGTTGTATATATTTCTAAATAAATATTAGCGATGTCATACATCTGCATAGTCTCAAAAATCATAAAAGCATTCAAGTTATTGACAACATTACATACATTTGTAGAATGTTCATTTGTAAAATGGATTAATGACATTTTTGAAGAAACACTTACGCTTATTAATATGCGTTCACGGTATTAGATTGATGACGTTCACCGTATTAGATTGTTGACAGCAAACACATAAAAAAGATTAGAATTCCATTTTTTTAATAGAATTATTCTTTGGAAATTCATTGAACATTTATCAAAATGACAAAAAATAAAATAAAAATCCATAATTCAATCTGACAATTCATCGAAGACTTCCCTAAATAACAAAGAACAAGTTTTGCTAGGGATTAATCCATCAAATACATATTAATACAACGTACATGTAAAGAGTAGGTCTTCCTTGCATATGTTATATATATTTCTAAATAAATATTAGCGATGTCATACATTGGCATAGTCCCAAAAATCATAAAAGCATTCTAATTATTGACAATATTACATGCCTTTGTAGAATGTTCATTTGTAAAATGGATTAATGACATTACTGAAGAAACACTTACGCTATTATTATGCTTTCACTGTATTAGATTGATGACGTTCACCGTATTTGATTGATGACAGCCAATACGTAAAAAAGATTAGAATTCCATTTTTTAAATAGAATTATTCTTTGGAAATTCATTGAAGATTTATCAAAACGGTAAAAAATTAAATAAAAATCCATAATTCAATCTGACAATTCATCGAAGACTTCCCTAAATAACAAAGAACAAGTTTTGCTAGGGATTAATCCATCAAATACATATTAATAAAATGTACATGTAGAGATTAGGTCTTCCTTGCATATGTTGTATATATTTCTAAATAAATATTAGCGATCTCATACATAGGCATAGTCTCAAAAATCATAAAAGCATTCTAGTTGTTGACAACATTACATACATTTGTAGAATGTTCATTTGTAAAATGGATTAATGACATTTTTGAAGAAACACTTACGCTTATTATTATGCGTTCACCGTATTAGATTGATGACGTTCACCGTATTAGATTGATGACAGCAAACACATAAAAAAGATTAGAATTCCCTTTTTTTAATAGAAATATTCTTTGGAAATTCATTGAACATTTATCAAAAAGAAAAAAAATAAAATAAAAATCCATAATTCAATCTGACAATTCATCGAAGACTTCCCTAAATAACAAAGAACAAGTTTTGCTAGGGATTAATCCATCAAATACATATTAATAAAACGTACATGTAGAGATTAGGTCTTCCTTGCATATGTTGTATATATTTCTAAATAAATATTAGCGATGTCATACATCTGCATAGTCTCAAAAATCATAAAAGCATTCAAGTTATTGACAACATTACATACATTTGTAGAATGTTCATTTGTAAAATGGATTAATGACATTTTTGAAGAAACACTTACGCTTATTATTATGCGTTCACGGTATTAGATTGATGACAACAAACACATAAAAAAGATTAGAATTCCATTTTTTTAATAGAATTATTCTTTGGATATTCATTGAACATTTATAAAAATGACAAAAAATAAAATAAAAATCCATAATTCAATCTGACAATTCATCGAAGACTTCCCTAAATAACAAAGAACAAGTTTTGCTAGGGATTAATCCATCAAATACATATTAATACAACGTACATGTAAAGAGTAGGTCTTCCTTGCATATGTTATATATATTTCTAAATAAATATTAGCGATGTCATACATTGGCATAGTCCCAAAAATCATAAGAGCATTCTAATTATTGACAATATTACATGCCTTTGTAGAATGTTCATTTGTAAAATGGATTAATGACATTACTGAAGAAACACTTACGCTATTATTATGCTTTCACCGTATTAGATTGATGAAGTTCACCGTATTTGATTGATGAAAGCAAATATGTAAAAAAGATTAGAATTCCATTTTTTAAATAGAATTATTCTTTGGAAATTCATTGAAGATTTATCAAAATGATAAAAAATTAAATAAAAATCCATAATTCAATCTGACAATTCATCGAAGACTTCCCTAAATAACAAAGAACAAGTTTTAATAGGGATTAATCCATCAAATACATATTAATAAAACGTACATGTAGAGATTAGGTCTTCCTTGAATATGTTGTATATATTTCTAAATAAATATTAGCGATCTCATTCATATGCATAGTCTCAAAAATCATAAAAGCATTCTAGTTGTTGACAACATTACATACATTTGTAGAATGTTCATTTGTAAAATGGATTAATGACATTTTTGAAGAAACACTTACGCTTATTATTATGCGTTCACCGTATTAGATTGATGACGTTCACCGTATTAGATTGATGACAGCAAACACATAAAAAAGATTAGAATTCCCTTTTTTTAATAGAAATATTCTTTGGAAATTCATTGAACATTTATCAAAAAGAAAAAAAATAAAATCAAAATCCATAATTCAATCTGACAATTCATCGAAGACTTCCCTAAATAACAAAGAACAAGTTTTGCTAGGGATTAATCCATCAAATACATATTAATAAAACGTACATGTGGAGATTAGGTCTTCCTTGCATATGTTGTATATATTTCTAAATAAATATTAGCGATGTCACACATCTGCATAGTCTCAAAAATCATAAAAGCATTCAAGTTATTGACAACATTACATACATTTGTAGAATGTTCATTTGTAAAACGGATTAATGACATTTTTGAAGAAACACTTACGCTTATTATTATGCGTTCACGGTATTAGATTGATGACAACAAACACATAAAAAAGATTAGAATTCCATTTTTTTAAAAGAATTATTCTTTAGATATTCATTGAACATTTATCAAAATGACAAAAAATTAAATAAAAATCCATAATTCAATCTGACAATTCATCGAAGACTTCCCTAAATAACAAAGAACAAGTTTTGCTAGGGATTAATCCATCAAATACATATTAATACAACGTACATTTAAAGAGTAGGTCTTCCTTGCATATGTTATATATATTTCTAAATAAATATTAGCGATGTCATACAATGGCATAGTCCCAAAAATCATAAGAGCATTCTAATTATTGACAATATTACATGCCTTTGTAGATTGTTCATTTGTAAAATGGATTAATGACATTACTGAAGAAACACTTACGCTATTATTATGCTTTCACCGTATTAGATTGATGATGTTCACCGTATTTGATTGATGACAGCAAATACGTAAAAAAGATTAGAATTCCATTTTTTAAATAGAATTATTCTTTGGAAATTCATTGAAGATTTATCAAAATGATAAAAAATTAAATAAAAATCCATAA
This sequence comes from Lathyrus sativus, assembly GCA_963859935.3. Classification (NCBI taxonomy): domain Eukaryota; kingdom Viridiplantae; phylum Streptophyta; class Magnoliopsida; order Fabales; family Fabaceae; genus Lathyrus; species Lathyrus sativus. Next base: position 478,541,592 of record OZ012737.1, on the reverse strand, counting down.
TTCAATCTGACAATTCATCGAAGACTTCCCTAAATAACAAAGAACAAGTTTTGCTAGGGATTAATCCATCAAATACATATTAATAAAACGTACATGTAGAGATTAGGTCTTCCTTGCATATGTTGTATATATTTCTAAATAAATATTAGCGATGTCATACATAGGCATAGTCTCAAAAATCATAAAAGCATTCTAGTTATTGACAACATTACATACATTTGTAGAATGTTCATTTGTAAAATGGATTAATGACATTTTTGAAGAAACACTTACGCTTATTATTATGCGTTTACCGTATTAGATTGATGACGTTCACCGTATTAGATTGATGACAGCAAACACATAAAAAAAATTAGAATTCCAGTTTTTTAATAGAATTATTCTTTGGAAATTCATTGAAGATTTATCAAAATGACAAAAAATAAAATAAAAATCCATAATTCAATCTGACAATACATCGAAGACTTCCCTAAATAACAGAGAACATGTTTTGCTAGGGATTAATCCATCAAATACATATTAATACAACATACACGTAAAGAGTAGTTCTTCCTTGCATATGTTGTATATATTTCTAAATAAATATTAGCGATCTCATACATAGGCATAGTCTCAAAAATCATAAAAGCATTCTAGTTGTTGACAACATTACATACATTTGTAGAATGTTCATTTGTAAAATGGATTAATGACATTTTTGAAGAAACACTTACGCTTATTATTATGCATTCACCGTATTAGATTGATGACGTTCACCATATTAGATTAATGACAACAAACACAGAAAAAAGATTAGAATTCCATTTTTTTTAATAGAATTATTCTTTGGAAATTCATTGAACATTTATCAAAAAGAAAAAAATAAAATAAAAATCCATAATTCAATCTGACAATTCATCGAAGACTTCCTTAAATAACAAAGAACAAGTTTTGCTAGGGATTAATCCATCAAATACATATTAATAAAACGTACATGTAGAGATTAGGTCTTCCTTGCATATGTTGTATATATTTCTAAATAAATATTAGCGATGTCATACATCTGCATAGTCTCAAAAATCATAAAAGCATTCAAGTTATTGACAACATTACATACATTTGTAGAATGTTCATTTGTAAAATGGATTAATGACATTTTTGAAGAAACACTTACGCTTATTATTATGCGTTCACGATATTAGATTGATGACGTTCACCGTATTAGATTGATGACAGCAAACTCATAAAAAAGATTAGAATTCCATTTTTTTAATAGAATTATTCTTCGGAAATTCATTGAGGATTTATAAAAATGACAAAAAATAAAATAAAAATCCATAATTCAATCTGACAATTTATCGAAGACTTCCCTAAATAACAAAGAACAAGTTTTGCTAGGGATTAATCCATCAAATACATATTAATACAACGTACATGTAAAGAGTAGGTCTTCCTTGCATATGTTATATATATTTCTAAATAAATATTAGAGATGTCATACATTGGCATAGTCCCAAAAATCATAAGAGCATTCTAATTATTGACAATATTACATGCCTTTGTAGAATGTTCATTTGTAAAATGGATTAATGACATTACTGAAGAAACACTTACGCTATTATTATGCTTTCACCGTATTAGATTGATGACGTTCACCGTATTTGATTGATGACAACAAATACGTAAAAAAAATTAGAATTCCATTTTTTAAATAGAATTATTCTTTGGAAATTCATTGAAGATTTATCAAAATGATAAAAAATTAAATAAAAATCCATAATTCAATCTGACAATTCATCGAAGACTTCCCTAAATAACAAAGAACAAGTTTTGCTAGGGATTAATCCATCAAATACATATTAATAAAACGTACATGTAGAGATTAGGTCTTTCTTGCATATGTTGTATTTATTTCTAAATAAATATTAGCGATCTCATACATAGGCATAGTTTCAAAAATCATAAAAGCATTCTAGTTGTTGACAACATTACATACATTTGTAGAATGTTCATTTGTAAAATGGATTAATGACATTTTTGAAGAAACACTTACGCTTATTAGTATGCGTTCACCGTATTAGATTGATGACGTTCACCGTATTAGATTGATGACAGCAAACACATAAAAAAGATTAGAATTCCATTTTTTTAATAGAATTATTCTTTGGAAATTCATTGAACATTTATCAAAAAGAAAAAAAATAAAATAAAAATCCATAATTCAATCTGACAATTCATCGAAGACTTCCCTAAATAACAAAGAACAAGTTTTGCTAGGGATTAATCCATCAAATACATATTAATAAAACGTACATGTAGAGATTAGGTCTTCCTTGCATATGTTGTATATATTTCTAAATAAATATTAGCGATGTCATACATCTGCATAGTCTCAAAAATCATAAAAGCATTCAAGTTATTGACAACATTACATACATTTGTAGAATGTTCATTTGTAAAATGGATTAATGACATTTTTGAAGAAACACTTACGCTTATTATTATGCGTTCACCGTATTAGATTGATGACAACAAACACATAAAAAAAGATTAGAATTCCATTTTTTTAATAGAATTATTCTTTGGATATTCATTGAACATTTATCAAAATGACAAAAAATAAAATAAAAATCCATAATTCAATCTGACAATTCATCGAAGACTTCCCTAAATAACAAAGAACAAGTTTTGCTAGGGATTAATCCATCAAATACATATTAATACAACGTACATGTAAAGAGTAGGGCTTCCTTGCATATGTTATATATATTTCTAAATAAATATTAGCGATGTCATACATTGGCATAGTCCCAAAAATCATAAGAGCATTCTAATTATTGACAATTTACATGCCTTTGTAGAATGTTCATTTGTAAAATGGATTAATGACATTACTGAAGAAACACTTACGCTATTATTATGCTTTCACCGTATTAGATTGATGACGTTCACCGTATTTGATTGATGACAGCAAATACGTAAAAAAGATTAGAATTCCATTTTTTAAATAGAATTATTCTTTGGAAATTCATTGAAGATTTATCAAAATGATAAAAAATTAAATAAAAATCCATAATTCAATCTGACAATTCATCGAAGACTTCCCTAAATAACAAAGAACAAGTTTTGCTAGGGATTAATCCATCAAATACATATTAATAAAACGTACATGTAGAGATTAGGTCTTCCTTGCATATGTTGTATATATTTCTAAATAAATATTAGCGATGTCATACATAGGCATAGTCTCAAAAATCATAAAAGCATTCTAGTTATTGACAACATTACATACATTTGTAGAATGTTCATTTGTAAAATGGATTAATGACATTTTTGAAGAAACACTTACGCTTATTATTATGCGTTTACCGTATTAGATTGATGACGTTCACCGTATTAGATTGATGACAGCAAACACATAAAAAAGATTAGAATTCCAGTTTTTTAATAGAATTATTCTTTGGAAATTCATTGAAGATTTATCAAAATGACAAAAAATAAAATAAAAATCCATAATTCAATCTGACAATTCATCGAAGACTTCCCTAAATAACAGAGAACAAGTTTTGCTAGGGATTAATCCATCAAATACATATTAATACAACATACATGTAAAGAGTAGTTCTTCCTTGCATATGTTGTATATATTTCTAAATAAATATTAGCGATCTCATACATAGGCATAGTCTCAAAAATAATAAAAGCATTCTAGTTGTTGACAACATTACATACATTTGTAGAATGTTCATTTGTAAAATGGATTAATGACATTTTTGAAGAAACACTTACGCTTATTATTATGCATTCACCGTATTAGATTGATGACGTTCACCGTATTAGATTGATGACAACAAACACATAAAAAAGATTAGAATTCCATTTTTTTAATAGAATTATTCTTTGGAAATTCATTGAACATTTATCAAAAAGAAAAAAATAAAATAAAAATCCATAATTCAATCTGACAATTCATCGAAGACTTCCCTAAATAACAAAGAACAAGTTTTGCTAGGGATTAATCCATCAAATACATATTAATAAAACGTACATGTAGAGATTAGGTCTTCCTTGCATATGTTGTATATATTTCTAAATAAATATTAGCGATGTCATACATCTGCATAGTCTCAAAAATCATAAAAGCATTCAAGTTATTGACAACATTACATACATTTGTAGAATGTTCATTTGTAAAATGGATTAATGACATTTTTGAAGAAACACTTACGCTTATTATTATGCGTTCACGGTATTAGATTGATGACGTTCACCGTATTAGATTGATGACAGCAAACACATAAAAAAGATTAGAATTCCATTTTTTTAATAGAATTATTCTTTGGAAATTCATTGAACATTTATCAAAATGACAAAAAATAAAATAAAAATCCATAATTCAATCTGACAATTCATCGAAGACTTCCCTAAATAACAAAGAACAAGTTTTGCTAGGGATTAATCCATCAAATACATATTAATACAACGTACATGTAAAGAGTAGGTCTTCCTTGCATATGTTATATATATTTCTAAATAAATATTAGAGATGTCATACATTGGCATAGTCCCAAAAATCATAAGAGCATTCTAATTATTGACAATATTACATGCCTTTGTAGAATGTTCATTTGTAAAATGGATTAATGACAATACTGAAGAAACACTTACGCTATTATTATGCTTTCACCGTATTAGATTGATGACGTTCACCGTATTTGATTGATGACAACAAATACGTAAAAAAGATTAGAATTCCATTTTTTAAATAGAATTATTCTTTGGAAATTCATTGAAGATTTATCAAAATGATAAAAAATTAAATAAAAATCCATAATTCAATCTGACAATTCATCGAAGACTTCCCTAAATAACAAAGAACAAGTTTTGCTAGGGATTAATCCATCAAATACATATTAATAAAACGTACATGTAGAGATTAGGTCTTCCTTGCATATGTTGTATATATTTCTAAATAAATATTAGCGATCTCATACATAGGCATAGTTTCAAAAATCATAAAAGCATTCTAGTTGTTGACAACATTACATACATTTGTAGAATGTTTATTTGTAAAATGGATTAATGACATTTTTGAAGAAACACTTACGCTTATTAGTATGCGTTCACCGTATTAGATTGATGACGTTCACCGTATTAGATTGATGACAGCAAACACATAAAAAAGATTAGAATTCCATTTTTTTAATAGAATTATTCTTTGGAAATTCATTGAACATTTATCAAAAAGAAAAAAAATAAAATAAAAATCCATAATTCAATCTGACAATTCATCGAAGACTTCCCTAAATAACAAAGAACAAGTTTTGCTAGGGATTAATCCATCAAATACATATTAATAAAACGTACATGTAGAGATTAGGTCTTCCTTGCATATGTTGTATATATTTCTAAATAAATATTAGCGATGTCATACATCTGCATAGTCTCAAAAATCATAAAAGCATTCAAGTTATTGACAACATTACATACATTTGTAGAATGTTCATTTGTAAAATGGATTAATGACATTTTTGAAGAAACACTTACGCTTATTATTATGCGTTCACCGTATTAGATTGATGACAACAAACACATAAAAAAGATTAGAATTCCATTTTTTTAATAGAATTATTCTTTGGATATTCATTGAACATTTATCAAAATGACAAAAAATAAAATAAAAATCCATAATTCAATCTGACAATTCATCGAAGACTTCCCTAAATAACAAAGAACAAGTTTTGCTAGGGATTAATCCATCAAATACATATTAATACAACGTACATGTAAAGAGTAGGTCTTCCTTGCATATGTTATATATATTTCTAAATAAATATTAGCGATGTCATACATTGGCATAGTCCCAAAAATCATAAGAGCATTCTAATTATTGACAATATTACATGCCTTTGTAGAATGTTCATTTGTAAAATGGATTAATGACATTACTGAAGAAACACTTACGCTATTATTATGCTTTCACCGTATTAGATTGATGACGTTCACCGTATTTGATTGATGACAGCAAATACGTAAAAAAGATTAGAATTCCATTTTTTAAATAGAATTATTCTTTGGAAATTCATTGAAGATTTATCAAAATGATAAAAAATTAAATAAAAATCCATAATTCAATCTGACAATTCATCGAAGACTTCCCTAAATAACAAAGAACAAGTTTTGCTAGGGATTAATCCATCAAATACATATTAATAAAACGTACATGTAGAGATTAGGTCTTCCTTGCATATGTTGTATATATTTCTAAATAAATATTAGCGATGTCATACATAGGCATAGTCTCAAAAATCATAAAAGCATTCTAGTTATTGACAACATTACATACATTTATAGAATGTTCATTTGTAAAATGGATTAATGACATTTTTGAAGAAACACTTACGCTTATTATTATGCGTTTACCGTATTAGATTGATGACGTTCATCGTATTAGATTGATGACATCAAACACATAAAAAGATTAGAATTCCAGTTTTTTAATAGAATTATTCTTTGGAAATTCATTGAAGATTTATCAAAATGACAAAAAATAAAATAAAAATCCATAATTCAATCTGACAATTCATCGAAGACTTCCCTAAATAACAGAGAACAAGTTTTGCTAGGGATTAATCCATCAAATACATATTAATACAACATACATGTAAAGAGTAGTTCTTCCTTGCATATGTTGTATATATTTCTAAATAAATATTAGCGATCTCATACATAGGCATAGTCTCAAAAATCATAAAAGCATTCTAGTTGTTGACAACATTACATACATTTGTAGAATGTTCATTTGTAAAATGGATTAATGACATTTTTGAAGAAACACTTACGCTTATTATTATGCATTCACCGTATTAGATTGATGACGTTCACCGTATTAGATTGATGACAACAAACACATAAAAAAGATTAGAATTCCATTTTTTTAATAGAATTATTCTTTGGAAATTCATTGAACATTTATCAAAAAGAAAAAAATAAAATAAAAATCCATAATTCAATCTGACAATTCATCGAAGACTTCCCTAAATAACAAAGAACAAGTTTTGCTAGGGATTAATCCATCAAATACATATTAATAAAACGTACATGTAGAGATTAGGTCTTCCTTGCATATGTTGTATATATTTCTAAATAAATATTAGCGATGTCATACATCTGCATAGTCTCAAAAATCATAAAAGCATTCAAGTTATTGACAACATTACATACATTTGTAGAATGTTCATTTGTAAAATGGATTAATGACATTTTTGAAGAAACACTTACGCTTATTATTATGCGTTCACGGTATTAGATTGATGACGTTCACCGTATTAGATTGATGACAGCAAACACATAAAAAAGATTAGAATTCCATTTTTTTAATAGAATTATTCTTTGGAAATTCATTGAACATTTATCAAAATGACAAAAAATAAAATAAAAATCCATAATTCAATCTGACAATTCATCGAAGACTTCCCTAAATAACAAAGAACAAGTTTTGCTACGGATTAATCCATCAAATACATATTAATACAACGTACATGTAAAGAGTAGGTCTTCCTTGCATATGTTATATATATTTCTAAATAAATATTAGAGATGTCATACATTGGCATAGTCCCAAAAATCATAAGAGCATTCTAATTATTGACAATATTACATGCCTTTGTAGAATGTTCATTTGTAAAATGGATTAATGACAATACTGAAGAAACACTTACGCTATTATTATGCTTTCACCGTATTAGATTGATGACGTTCACCGTATTTGATTGATGACAACAAATACGTAAAAAAGATTAGAATTCCATTTTTTAAATAGAATTATTCTTTGGAAATTCATTGAAGATTTATCAAAATGATAAAAAATTAAATAAAAATCCATAATTCAATCTGACAATTCATCGAAGACTTCCCTAAATAACAAAGAACAAGTTTTGCTAGGGATTAATCCATCAAATACATATTAATAAAACGTACATGTAGAGATTAGGTCTTTCTTGCATATGTTGTATTTATTTCTAAATAAATATTAGCGATCTCATACATAGGCATAGTTTCAAAAATCATAAAAGCATTCTAGTTGTTGACAACATTACATACATTTGTAGAATGTTCATTTGTAAAATGGATTAATGACATTTTTGAAGAAACACTTACGCTTATTAGTATGCGTTCACCGTATTAGATTGATGACGTTCACCGTATTAGATTGATGACAGCAAACACATAAAAAAGATTAGAATTCCATTTTTTTAATAGAATTATTCTTTGGAAATTCATTGAACATTTATCAAAATGACAAAAAATAAAATAAAAATCCATAATTCAATCTGACAATTCATCGAAGACTTCCCTAAATAACAAAGAACAAGTTTTGCTACGGATTAATCCATCAAATACATATTAATACAACGTACATGTAAAGAGTAGGTCTTCCTTGCATATGTTATATATATTTCTAAATAAATATTAGCGATGTCATACATTGGCATAGTCCCAAAAATCATAAAAGCATTCTAATTATTGACAATATTATATGCCTTTGTAGAATGTTCATTTGTAAAATGGATTAATGACATTACTGAAGAAACACTTACGCTATTATTATGCTTTCACCGTATTAGATTGATGACGTTCACCGTATTTGATTGATGACAGCAAATACGTAAAAAAGATTAGAATTCCATTTTTTAAATAGAATTATTCTTTGCAAATTCATTGAAGATTTATCAAAATGATAAAAAATTAAATAAAAATCCAGAATTCAATGTGACAATTCATCGAAGACTTCCCTAAATAACAAAGAACAAGTTTTGCTAGGGATTAATCCATCAAATACATATTAATACAACATACATGTAAATAGTAGGTCTTCCTTGCATATGTTGTATATATTTCTAAACAAATATTAGCGATGCCATACATCGACATAGTCTTAAAAATCATAAAGGCATTCTAGTTATTGACAATATTACATACATTTGTAGAATGTTCATTTGTAAAATGGATTAATGACATTTTTGAAGAAACACTTACACTTATTATTATGCGTTCACCGTATTAGATTGAAGACAGCAAACACATAAAAAAGGTTAGAATTCCTTTTTTTTAATAGAATTATTCTTTGGAAATTCATTGAAGATTTATCAAAATGACAAAAAATAAAATAAAAATCCTTAATTCAAAATATGACAATTCATCGAAGACTTCCCTAAATAATAAAGAACAAGTTTTGCTAGGGATTAATCCATCAAATACATATTAATACAACGTACATGTAAAGAGTAGGTCTTCCTTGCATATGTTGTATATATTTCTAAATAAATATTAGCGATGCCATACATCGGCATAGTCTCAAAAATCATAAAAGCATTCTAATTATTGACAACATTACATACATTTGTAGAATGTTCATTTGTAAAATGGATTAATGACATTTTTGAAGAAACACTTACGCTTATTATTATGCGTTCACCGTATTAGATTGATGACATCAAACACATAAAAAAGATTAGAATTCCAGTTTTTTAATAGAATTATTCTTTGGAAATTCATTGAAGATTTATCAAAATGACAAAAAATAAAATAAAAATCCATAATTCAATCTGACAATTCATCGAAGACGTCCCTAAATAACAAAGAACATGTTTTGCTAGGTATTAATCCATCAAATACATATTAATAAAACGTACATGTAAAGAGTAGTTCTTCCTTGCATATGTTGTATATATTTCTAAATAAATATTAGCGATCTCATACATAGGCATAGTCTCAAAAATCATAAAAGCATTCTAGTTGTTGACAACATTACATACATTTGTAGAATGTTCATTTGTAAAATGGATTAATGACATTTTTGAAGAAACACTTACGCTTATTATTATGCATTCACCGTATTAGATTGATGACGTTCACCGTATTAGATTGATGACAACAAACACATAAAAAAGATTAGAATTCCATTTTTTTAATAGAATTATTCTTTGGAAATTCATTGAACATTTATCAAAAAGAAAAAAATAAAATAAAAATCCATAATTCAATCTGACAATTCATCGAAGACTTCCCTAAATAACAAAGAACAAGTTTTGCTAGGGATTAATCCATCAAATACATATTAATAAAACGTACATGTAGAGATTAGGTCTTCCTTGCATATGTTGTATATATTTCTAAATAAATATTAGCGATGTCATACATCTGCATAGTCTCAAAAATCATAAAAGCATTCAAGTTATTGACAACATTACATACATTTGTAGAATGTTCATTTGTAAAATGGATTAATGACATTTTTGAAGAAACACTTACGCTTATTATTATGCATTCACGGTATTAGATTGATGACGTTCACCGTATTAGATTGATGACAGCAAACACATAAAAAAGATTAGAATTCCATTTTTTTAATAGAATTATTCTTTGGAAATTCATTGAACATTTATCAAAATGACAAAAAATAAAATAAAAATCCATAATTCAATCTGACAATTCATCGAAGACTTCCCTAAATAACAAAGAACAAGTTTTGCTACGGATTAATCCATCAAATACATATTAATACAACGTACATGTAAAGAGTAGGTCTTCCTTGCATATGTTATATATATTTCTAAATAAATATTAGAGATGTCATACATTGGCATAGTCCCAAAAATCATAAGAGCATTCTAATTATTGACAATATTACATGCCTTTGTAGAATGTTCATTTGTAAAATGGATTAATGACAATACTGAAGAAACACTTACGCTATTATTATGCTTTCACCGTATTAGATTGATGACGTTCACCGTATTTGATTGATGACAACAAATACGTAAAAAAGATTAGAATTCCATTTTTGAAATAGAATTATTCTTTGGAAATTCATTGAAGATTTATCAAAATGATAAAAAATTAAATAAAAATCCATAATTCAATCTGACAATTCATCGAAGACTTCCCTAAATAACAAAGAACAAGTTTTGCTAGGGATTAATCCATCAAATACATATTAATAAAACGTACATGTAGAGATTAGGTCTTCCTTGCATATGTTGTATATATTTCTAAATAAATATTAGCGATCTCATACATAGGCATAGTTTCAAAAATCATAAAAGCATTCTAGTTGTTGACAACATTACATACATTTGTAGAATGTTCATTTGTAAAATGGATTAATGACATTTTTGAAGAAACACTTACGCTTATTAGTATGCGTTCACCGTATTAGATTGATGACGTTCACCGTATTAGATTGATGACAGCAAACACATAAAAAAGATTAGAATTCCATTTTTTTAATAGAATTATTCTTTGGAAATTCATTGAACATTTATCAAAATGACAAAAAATAAAATAAAAATCCATAATTCAATCTGACAATTCATCGAAGACTTCCCTAAATAACAAAGAACAAGTTTTGCTACGGATTAATCCATCAAATACATATTAATACAACGTACATGTAAAGAGTAGGTCTTCCTTGCATATGTTATATATATTTCTAAATAAATATTAGCGATGTCATACATTGGCATAGTCCCAAAAATCATAAAAGCATTCTAATTATTGACAATATTATATGCCTTTGTAGAATGTTCATTTGTAAAATGGATTAATGACATTACTGAAGAAACACTTACGCTATTATTATGCTTTCACCGTATTAGATTGATGACGTTCACCGTATTTGATTGATGACAGCAAATACGTAAAAAAGATTAGAATTCCATTTTTTAAATAGAATTATTCTTTGCAAATTCATTGAAGATTTATCAAAATGATAAAAAATTAAATAAAAATCCAGAATTCAATGTGACAATTCATCGAAGACTTCCCTAAATAACAAAGAACAAGTTTTGCTAGGGATTAATCCATCAAATACATATTAATACAACATACATGTAAATAGTAGGTCTTCCTTGCATATGTTGTATATATTTCTAAACAAATATTAGCGATGCCATACATCGGCATAGTCTTAAAAATCATAAAGGCATTCTAGTTATTGACAATATTACATACATTTGTAGAATGTTCATTTGTAAAATGGATTAATGACATTTTTGAAGAAACACTTACACTTATTATTATGCGTTCACCGTATTAGATTGAAGACAGCAAACACATAAAAAAGGTTAGAATTCCTTTTTTTTAATAGAATTATTCTTTGGAAATTCATTGAAGATTTATCAAAATGACAAAAAATAAAATAAAAATCCTTAATTCAAAATATGACAATTCATCGAAGACTTCCCTAAATAATAAAGAACAAGTTTTGCTAGGGATTAATCCATCAAATACATATTAATACAACGTACATGTAAAGAGTAGGTCTTCCTTGCATATGTTGTATATATTTCTAAATAAATATTAGCGATGCCATACATCGGCATAGTCTCAAAAATCATAAAAGCATTCTAATTATTGACAACATTACATACATTTGTAGAATGTTCATTTGTAAAATGGATTAATGACATTTTTGAAGAAACACTTACGCTTATTATTATGCGTTCACCGTATTAGATTGATGACATCAAACACATAAAAAAGATTAGAATTCCATTTTTTTAATAGAATTATTCTTTGGAAATTTATTGAAGATTTATCAAAATGACAAAAAATAAAATAAAAATCCATAATTCAATCTGACAATTCATCGAAGACGTCCCTAAATAACAAAGAACATGTTTTGCTAGGTATTAATCCATCAAATACATATTAATAAAACGTACATGTAAAGTGTAGGTCTTCCTTGCATATGTTGTATATATTTCTACATAAATATTAGCGATGTCATACATCGGCATAGTCTCAAAAATCATAAAAGCATTCTAGTTATTGACAACATTACATGCATTTGTAGAATGTTCATTTGTAAAATTGATTAATGAGATTACTGAAGAAACACTTACGCTTATTATTATGCGTTCACCGTATTACATTTTTGAAGAAACACAACTGAAGGTATTAGTGATGTTCTGATTATAAGGAAAGATGACAAGAGGTCAGCATAAGGCATCTGGTTAAAAAGAACTACAAGATGTCGATTGAAGACAAGATGATGAGAGTTCTCGACTCAGGTGGTAGGTTAATTTTGAAGGCACCAATATCTTAGAATAGAACCTTCAAGATTGAACTTAATGTGATGTAGCATAAGTGCCTTGCAAATGCAGCCAATAGAGATGAATGGGTATGGCATTATAGACTTGGTCATCTCATTTTCAAAGACGTCAGAGATTTGAAGAGAAGAAATATGGTTTCAGGATTACCAGAAATCGATATTCCAAGTGAAGTGTGTGAAGATTGTGTTCATGCGAAGCAGCACAAGAACAACTTTAACAAGGATGTAGGAAGCAACTTGAAGGCAATTCTAGAAGTCATATTCTCTGATGTATGTGGTCCTATCCAGGTGGATTTGATTGGAGGTAACATATACTGTCACGTTCATAGATAATTTCAGTCAAAATTTATGGACTTACATGATCAAGAAGAAAAATGAAGTGATCGAGGTATTTTTCAAATTAAAATCTATGGTCGAAAGACAAAGCGGTCGAAAGCTAAACATTCTGAGGACTGATGGTTGTGAAGAGTATGTATTGAAAGATTTCGATGCATTATATGAGAAAGAAGGAATTATGCATGAGTTGGTGCCACCCTACACTCCACAGCAAAAAGGAAGAATAAAACCATCATGAATATGTTAAGTATGTTGAAAGGCAAGCATCTACCAAAAGAATTATAGGGAGAAGCTGTGTTGACTGTAACATACATCTTGAACAGAAGTCCAGCAAGAAGGAATTATGCCAGAATAATGTTGGTCTGGTGTTAAGCGTAACCTAAGTCATTTGTGTCGAAATTAGCCTAGTGCATGTGTGTGTGTGGAGTTATGTTAGATGTCGAAGTGTCGAAGCAAATTGCTTGACACGAGATTTCGACTTAGACCAAAATAGAAATTTTGACCTTTTGTAATTTTGGGCTTTATCTTAGGGAGCAAGATAGTTCAATTATAAATAGAGGGAATAACTCCTATTTTGAGTAAGAAGAATAGAAAATAATATTGTAACACACAACAGAAAGTGTAGTTGTACAATTGAATAATATTTTTTATCGGTTTAAGAGCAGAGAGTTACTCTGCTGAAACCATTCTTCTCTTCCTTTATTTTGTTAAACCCTAATCTTCTTTCTTATTCAGTTTTCTTTCTTTCTTCTTCCATTAATAATTGATGCGCAAAATCATTCTTTCAACCAATGTGTGGTTGATTCACTCAAGTGAAGAGTGAATAATAAGAAATTTAGATCAGATTGATTGAATCTTATTTATCAAGATTAATTCGAAATTTTTAAAATTTTAGGTTAATTCTAACATGAATGAGATTGAAATGATAATTGTTTAACTTGAATGTTTAACTTTTATCATTAAAAAGAAACTCAAATTGAGTGTTTAACTTGTTATTTGAGGTGCATATTGAGTAAATAGTTGTTCATTTTGTGTTAAGACTAAATATTTGATGAAATAGTTTTTGTTATCTAATTTTCATAATTCAAGTTTGAAACTCCAAACTAATCTGATTTTTTCTTCAACGAATAAAAAAAATTAATAATAATATTTTTCATCTTTCATAAAACAAGTAGGTCTCTTAGTTTTTGTACTAATGGATATTTATAGAGATTTTGTTACGTCTAAAACTCCTCACAAAATAAATGTTAAGCATTGAATAAAACAAGAATCTCTATAAATAGCTAGCACCATAACACTCATCATTTCCACACTCACTCACACAAATGACTAACTCAATGTTTATCAATGTTACTTCCTTGGCTATGATATGCTTGGTTTTGGGTATTCCCTTAGCCAATGCTGCCCAAACATGTGATGAAATAAAAACCTCCCTATCACCATGCCTTGGGTACCTTAGGCACCAAGAACCAACTGTCCCTGTAATATGTTGCAATGGTGTTAGAACTGTTACTGACCAGGCCAAAACCGTTCCTGAACGTAAAGATGGTTGTGAGTGCATAAAATCGTCTTTAACCAACATACCTGGACTCGATGTTGGTGCCGCTCAGGGTGTCCTTAACAACTGTGGTGTCAAACCGTCTTTTCCAATTGGTGCCGACGTCGACTGTAGCAAGTACATCTCTATAAATTAACACTCTTCTTAATTTCACTACTTTTTTTTTTATCTTTGTTTCTTGAAAAACCTAATATATACTTTATTTTACTCATTGCAGGATAACAGTTGAGCTCTGAGCTTGCATTGGATGAATAAGCAATAAACTTGATTTTGTAATAAGAGGATAGAATAAAGATGTTTTGATTTCTCGAATTGTAACTGAATTCCTACTAGGGATCACTATATATGAGTTTACTTAATAATTGAAATAAAATCTTCTCAGTTTAGTCTCAAAATATACGTTAAGTAAGTGCTACTTGTGTTGTATGTTATGATTTAAATTAGCGTTGTTTAAATAAAAATTATATGTTTAATGTGTAAGGTAAAAATTATAGAAAAAAAATATTTAAATTTCCAAATGGCGCTGTTATTTTACTTAATGGCGCCACTGTTTTATAATTACTCTGTCTTTGAAATTTGGCATCTTAACAATAGTGTTGTTCCAGCTTATAGAATGTCGCTAATTCTTTGACAAAATGTTTGAATAGCATCGTTATGCTTTTGTAGTGCTGTTCTGATCATTTTCATTTAGATAACGCCACTATGAAATATATGCATGCTAGTCTTGAGTGTCTTTTGCAATTGTTTTATGTTATCTTTCTGTAATTGATGTGTTAGTCCTCTCTTTGATTCCTCATCGTAATTTTCATAAGAAAATATTATGAAATTAGATTTTTGAGAAATATAAAATTTTACCTACTTCGATGATAATTTTTATAAAGACACATATCATATACTTTTGTGTTCCCGTTAATTCTCATTTTAATTTTCATACCTTAGGATAGATAAGTCAAAAGACTTTATTCATGCATCATATCTATTCAACTTTTTTGTCGCTATTCTCACAAATTCACTTAAATGAAAAAATATTCACTGAATTTATAAGTATATATCATTTAGCCACATGCTTGAACAATATTTAAATTGTTTCTGTAATCATTGTCATACACACACTTTTAAGGTTTTAAGAGTGAAATAATTTAGGCAAAGTGAGCTAATTCTTGGAGTTACACACTAAATTCCTCAATTCGTCTATTTTGACTTTTCGTTTTCACATCCGCTCTTTAAGAGAATTATCTTAAATAATCTAAGACTTACTTTTATTTTGGTTTCTCATCCGTATTATTTTCTTCTGACTTCTTTGAGCAAGTTACTTCAAACACAAGAAGGAGATGAATTATTTTTAAAATATTTAAGAAAAATATTGACTTTACTTAATTGACTTTAAGAAAAGAGATGAAATCGATATTATTTCTAGAATAATAAATAAATAAAAATAAAAGAGATAAGGAAAAGGTAATAACACCCTACAACTTTTACTAGTTCACCTTTAAATCATGTGACCTACTTTAGACCCAAAATTTTTCACTTGAGAGTTCTATTAATAATAAAGCTTTTATAACACGATCAAATTCACAAACTTCTTATACCAAGCTTTTTTGCACGGTCTTCTTAAAAACATTATAGTTATATCACAAATACAAAATAAAAGTGTTATCTTGATTTATAATTATAGCTTAATATGATTTAATCGACAACTACATAGACACAACTCTCAATAAATCTTGTGCATGGTCATACGAAATAGTTATAAGTTAGATTAAGACCCGCACGATGTGTGTGTTAAGATGAGTTATTTAAGTAGTATTTAATTAGATTAATTTTAGTTTTTTTAGTATAAAATTAAAATTAAAATTGAAAACGTGAAATAAGTTATAAAATTCTAGTACTTATTTTATGAAACACTTTTCCTTTTTCCAACATCTCTGAGTAGTTTTCTCCCTTACTCATTCTCTTTATTATATCCATACCATATGCACCTCTTCTTTCTATTGAGGCTATGATACCACACTGTCCGGGAGCCTCATATATTATGAATCCAGTCATAACTGTATCATTAACAAATAGTCAACCATATGCATAACACAGACTAACAATTCAAACTGGCATTCCATATAAGCGAGGACCTTAGTATGGATTGGTGTTCAGATGTTTTTTGATACACAAGATCCTCATTTTGAGGCAAGTGTATAATATACTTGCATCTATGGAGAAATTATGATATGAATATAATAACTAAAGCTTTTAGGGAGAAAAGAAAGATTTTTAGAACATGTTTTTTCTTAAGAAAACAGGAAGATTTATTTGTGATTACTTGTGAGAAATATGTTACAAGAATTCTCCTTTTAAAGGCAAGGAGGTACGTATAAGAAAAAATAATACTATTTACAAGCATGGCAATTTTAATACTATATGAATGCCATTTTTTCAAAAGTCTGACACACTTATCACTAATGAATACATTATTGTAGTAATATTCTATAAAAAGATGAAAGTCATTTTTCATAAACATGTCTGTGACATATAAGGAAAATTTTCTCAATTAGTCTTTGAAGATGGGTCATGAGATGGGGACATATTCTGATTGGATAAGTTTTCTTCAAAAAAGTAATCTCCAAAACGAGATGGCTCATGTTGCCATATATCATTCATCATGTAAGTCACATCCATTAATTTTCTATTAGCTTTTTCCAGTTTTCCTTTTGAGAATTTAGCTTCCATTGGAGAATATGGTTTCTGTTGTGTGGTTTGAGTTGAGCTTTCTCCAACTTATGATCTTCTGAACTTTTTCATGACTTATACAAGTTGTACTATCATTGATGTTATTTGGATTATGGAGATTGATGAAGTTAAAATACTTCATTAATTCATTTGTGATTTTTAGACTAGGAGGATAACCATCAATGGTTTTCCATTGATGAACATGACTCTTACAATCAAGTAGCTTAGTTGCAGGATCTATCTGATAGGGCCTGGGTAGAACGAAAACATTATTGAGTTTTCTGATAGATTCTAAGGCTATTATTCGCTCTTTGACCTCGTTTATGACTGGTTTTAATTGATTTTCACACCATTGTAATGGAGAGTACCATTCAAGAATTGTTCAAATAAAGGACTTGTGGTTCTAAGGATCAATTATGTGTTTATACAGGGCTTCAATGGGAATTAGAACAGACATAAAATAAAAACTAGTAGCACACCAGATATACCATAAATGATCTTTGTGAATTTAACATTTGGGTTTATCAAAATTAGTATTAGAAAAGGTGTGTCTGGGAAATAAAGAGTATGATCTGGGAGTTTATTCCTTATGATTTTTGTCATATAATAAAAGAGATTGTTCCTAGAATACTGCTTGTGCTGGGACGATGAAGAGGAAACATTTATTCATGGAGGAATATTCTTAGTTTTGGATGCATGGGCTGGTAGTGGTTTGATCATAAGAACCAGAGGGAAAGTGTGCTTGGATGTGGTGATATGGATAGGTTTTTAGGTCGGGATAGTAGATCTGGGATCACATTTTGAGTTCTTTTGATATGTTTTATAGAGAAATCATATTTGGAAAACCAATATTTAATCCTAAGAGTTTGATAATCAAGCGACATATTAGTTTTGAATTCGAGGATTTTAGGAACGGGCATTAGCAATGCAGAATGTCATTTTATAATGATCCTCAAAGTCGATACCCAATTGCCAAAATTATGACTTAAAATCAAACTTGGAATAAATTTTGGCATCTTTGATGAAAACATTTAAGGTCGAGGCCTTTGGAATGGGAAATTTATCAATGTTGAGAAAATGATATAGAGGTTTGTAATCAATTACTAGCCTCTTTTATCCTCTAATTTTTTAAGATCTCTTTTCCACATAAAATGCTTGTAAGCCCATTCTGATTTGGTGGGTTCTATCAGACCTTATTTAAGCAGCTGGTTGCGTTCTTCCCTAGCTAATGTATAATATGATGGACTCATTCCTAGATGAGTGGCCTTGTTTGTATTAACATCTTCATTGAGCTTGAAAGGAAGTTGAACAAAAAAGTCTTTATTTTTCCATAGTGGTTTTGGATGGCAGGATTTTTCATGGCTGTCTGGACAGAGTTTGAGCAGGTTGACTTTATTTTTCATAGCCAACATGAATTTTAGAATGTTTATATAGTTTCAATATTCTAGAATAAGGTTTGAATTCCATTTTGAATTTGATTCATGTGGGGAGAATTTGAAGTCTATTTGGTGTTGAATAGGCATTCATTCCTACTTAAATATCTTTGTTTGGAAGATTACTGCTGATAATCCTAGTCCAAACTATACATTATGGGAGGTATCTAATTCCTCTATTCTCCTTGGTAATTTATTTTTTGTCCTGAAAACTTTTCCTTCTACTGCTAGAAATTATGCAGCATGAGTCACCCATGATTCTACTGGGAGAATGATAGGATTCATCATTTTAATTTGGGCCCTAGTGTCCATATAAGCTATAAGTTTTTTCAAGCGGGAAAACTTTTTTGCTAGGACATGAACTTCAACATAAGGGCTGAGTGGAGTAGGATGGGGACTTCCTATCTCTTTGAAGGAGTAAATAGGGAAATATTTGTCATATTCTGACTCGAAAAATGTTGCTTCATTAGACAAAGATTCTTGGAGGTCAAAAATTATTTCTTCATCAGTATATTTTTATCCAGAATACAAAGATTCTAAGTCACCTTCTAGAGTGTAAAGAGAGTTTATCAGCTTTGCGGCTTTGTGGGTATTATTAGGACATTCTTTAGAGAAATGCCCCCTTTTCCACAAATAAAGAATCTCTGATTTTCCCTTTTTTCCTTTGAAAGGTTTTCTTCTAAAGAACTTCATAGCCTTCTTTTTCTTTTCCTTGAAGGTCATATGAGGTTTGGTGTAGTTTTTATGACAATGTTTCTCTTTTGTGGCAGATCTACACCTTTTGTCTTTAAACTAAATCTCCAAGTATGGATTTTTACATGCCATGGTGAATTTTGACTTTTGTTTTATAACTTTTGAAAATTGATGATAAAAACTGCAAAGTTTTTCAAGTGCTTCTAACGTCACCTGGTAAATCTGCCCAAGACTAATCGAGTTAATATCCTTTTGAGCTGCGCCTAACATCCTATGAATTTATGGCTGGAGTTCTTGTGGTAAAAAGCATACATATGTATTATTTAGACTAGGTCCATTGTATCCATTGAGATCATAATACCTATGTTCCATCCTATGGCAGTGTTTGTCGAGGTCCTTTGTTTTAAGGGAACAACAATTCATCTCAAATAATTCCTATCTATTTTTCCTATCAAATATATTCATATCACTGAAAAATTCACAGTGAAGCTCACAAAGAATATTAGATATAGTTTCTAGATGGGGTAACTCATCTTATTTGAAAGCACTAAGATTATGATACCATTATTTCATCGTACCTGTCATTCTGCAACAAAATTCTTCAATGCTCTTATAGCTATCTGCATTTGTTTTCATCATTTGGGTGTCAATCCAAGCTCCAAATTCGAGTATTCTCTTTCTCCAGTGGCTAGGTGCTATATAGTCAAAAGTGAACTAAGGACCACCATTTGGTTTAGTCCTTTGAGAGATTAGAGTTTCTTCAAAAAATAGATTCTTCCTCTTTTATATTTTCCATGAAGAGATTTGGGATGAAATTATCTTCCAATTATAATTTTGATGAAAAATATCTCGATGTTTCATCAGTAAATGTTTCTTGATAAGAGTTGTTGTCACCATCTGAGGAGGGACTCGTCTCCCTTTTATGCAGATGATTCAGAGTAATTTTTTTCCGGCGAGATTCATTATTTCTAGTGATTTCCATGGCTTGGAAACCTTTGTCAGGAACTTCTTCTTCCTTTTGGAATTTTGGAGGAGGTTCTTTAGGAATATCTTGAGAATCTGAGGATGAAGTGCTCAAACAGGTAACTTTCCCATTTGTCTTGGAGGTTGAAGTAGTGTAGCATTTGCAGATTTTAGTCTGTAAGTTATATGTATGTATTTGACCTGATCTGATGGTGATGAGTGTCGCTACTGCGAAAATCGGCGCCGGCTGAACAGAAGAGTCGCCACCGTGCGTTATTTATCCCACGGGAGGGAAAGGAAACGCTCAGAGTAAACCTCGCACAACACGGGAAAGGTATGGTCATCGCAACCAAAACCTGGGTTCGGGAGTCGGTTACGCAAGGGGAAGGTATTAGCACCCCTCACGTCCGTCGTACTCGACGGGATCCACGCTTGTTTTCGGGTATGGATTGTTATTCTATCTAAACTATAGGTCAAGGGTTAAAAAGAAAAATAAAATGAAAATAAAAATGACTCGGCAAAGTATCGCACTTTATGCCTACGTATTCCCGTCTGGAACGAGAAATCAGAGTCAACGTAGTTCGCCTACCTACGGGAAAGGAGGGGAAGGTTGCTCGCTAGGATATCGCATCCTATGCCTACGTACTTTCATACAGCATGAAAGATCAGAGCAAACGTAGTTCGGGCCTCGTACGACACAAGTCTGTCTTGGTTGATTTTATTCCTTCCGAAAAAGGTTTTCTGATTAACAGTCCAAGAGGACAAAAATGACGTCTTGATGAGTTCACATTCTTTTACGGAAGAAGTGTCTTTTATTGTGTTTGAAATCTTTATGTGTTTTTCTGTTTGTTTTGAGAAAGAAAGAGACAGAACTCTAACCTACGGTTGCGAAGGGAATCGAACTAACCTAATGTTATCATGCATGGGTTGAGACCTAGTGTCTATCATGCTCCTCTCTTGCGCAGAGAGAAACAGAGATCCTAAGGGATAGGCCGAAACAGAAACAATATCAGATATATACAGTAAAACAGTAAAATGCATGGATGCAGCAATACAAGCGAGGCAAGGGAGTCCCACTCAACCTCGAACCTAGAAAACAATAGGCGAAAGTGAACAGGCTTCACCTTCAACCCAACAGGGTAAACAGCAAACAATACAGTTCAGAAAACCAATCAATACATCAGCAAATGCAATACAACAGCAAAAGAAACAGCATCAGCAGCTCTGAATCAACATCTGGCTTCAAGCAATCTCCAATCAGCTACAGGCTTCAACAAGCATCAATCTCCATCTTCATGGCCTTCAGACAAGGGCTTTGATCATCAGTCTTCCATCTGCAATGGCTTTTCTTCAAGCTCAAACCTCCAGGATGAGGGATCAATCACAAGAGTGAATTGCGTGTTAAGCAACCAGCTGACTACCAAAGGTGGTGAACAGACTGCTTCTAACACAAGAGACATTTTCTCTCAAGAGTTCTATCTCATAGACACTATCACCAAGCCTTCCAAAGGAAGGGGGTGAGTGTCTTAGAGAGACTCTGAATCACAGAGAAGAATGGATGCAGACAAGGCAATCCATGTTTGAGAAATAGTCATTCTAATCTAGAGCTCTGCCTAGCTCCTAAACCCTAATCTCCTCAGCATCTGCTAGCAAGAAACTCATCCTCAACTCTGACAGTTGATCTTCAGTCTTTGAATCTCCAATAGCTTCATCTCCACAAATCTTCAGCTTCCCCAGGGCCCCAGACAAACCCAATACCCAATCAAACAATCAACAATCCCCAGAGGGCACACCACACCAGACAGCAGATATACAGATAGTAATAATATCAGTAGGGGAATCCTACCTGTTCTCTAAGGGATCTAATAGCTACCCATAGCCCCTATAGTCCCATAACTAATCTATTCAAACCCTAAGTCCTAAGGGAAATGAAATCAAACTTCTTAAATTGTCACCTAAAACCCTAGTTTTGTACATGATGTTCAAGCATCTATTAATCACCTAAAATTAACCTCTAAAAATGGGAACTAAAATATTTCTATAAGCCTAATATCTCATCTAAACAATATGAAAAGAATGATCAAAAAATATTAAAGCATGTGAGAGAACAAAAATCATAAAAATAATGCATGAAATGTAACTATTTATTATGCTATTTATTTAGAAAATATGGAAAAAATATGAAATAAAACTAAAAATGAAATTTTATTTTCCTATAATATTCTAGACATTTTAATGAAAATATGATAAAAAGAATGGATTAAAAAACATTTTTTATGAATTATTTATGAATTTTCAAAGATTAGTAAAAATTAAAATGAAATAAGAAAAATAAAATGAATTAAATGAGGGGAGGGGGGTATGAAAAGAAATTCGCTCAGTTCATTATTGGATGGGCCCTCAGACTGGGGGGTGCAGATAGCGTTTGGACAAGGCCCAGAATTCTCAGCAACAAAGGAAAATAAAAGAAGCGCCAGGGGGGGTGAGAAAAGCAACAGATACACGTTCAAATATTGGTTTGGGTCTAACTCTGGGGTGGGAATAGCAAATGAGACTGAGGCCCGCCCGTTTCAATTAATGAAACGGTGCGTTTAGAGCCAAAGTCATTCCCTCCAATTCTGAAATTAAACGCTGGCCATTGGATTGCCCTGATAGTCAAAGGTCCAACACATAGGGAGCGGTCACGATTGCATCTTCCCCAAATAACCTGCAACTAGGGTTTTATCTTCTCCATGGCAGCCATGCACGACCTACCTTCCACCTCTTCGTTCTCATCACACACGCAACTAAACCACATGCTGTAAACATGAAACCTGTTCCAAATCTCTCCCTCTACAAGCTTAGGGCATCAATTTACTTTGAAATTCACCATATCAACAAATTCGATTGAATCAACCTTCGGCCTCCATTGAAATGCACTGGTATAAACCTTCACCATTCTTCCTCAGACTTAGCCTAAATTAAACTACATCTAATGGAGACTAACACATGCTATCAAGTTGCAATTATCACACACTCATCCAAGAGATTCGAACACAAACAGATTATGGCACCTGTCACTAACCATCACTAAATCTCTCCAAATTCTTCTAACTTAATCTCCTAACCACCTAGATCAATTCTACACTAACAAAATCATGCCTAACTAACTAGATCAAGTAGTTTGATTGAAAACTTACCTTGTAAGAAATCTTGAGAAACAGCTATGGAGATGAAAGATCTGAGGCTTTCAAGTGTTGAATCCTGATCAATCCTTGAAGAACTTAATTCTGTATGCACAAACTTGGAGGTTCCTTGCTTGAATCATGCAATCCACTTGAACTTTTGATTTTGATGATCTTGAGAAAAGCACTCGAAAATGGATGATAACCACCAGAAACTTGCTTCAATTATGGTCTATGATGATGGTGGAGTGGAATTGAATTGATTATGATGAAAGTTGTTGAAGGTTTTGAGAGAATTGTAATGAAACTTTTATGGAAAAGTATGAGAGATTTTGTAGAATTCTTGGTGCAAATGAGGCCAACCCTTGATCAATGCACATCTCATGAATATATAGACCCCAAATGAACATTCTAGATCCATCTTGCACATTCCCTTGTTTTCAAATTTTGATCCATTTTGATTATGTTTCTTAAATGATAAGCAACCATGGATAACTTCATTTTTTCCTTCTAAACTCAAAAAAGTGTGTGAACCATTGTTCTTAGAATTGTTTTTCCATTCAAAATCATATATTGGAAGTCTCCATTTGGATTTGTAAATCTCCCAAACCATTTTCCAACTTGAAATTATTCACTTTATAAGCCTTTTTAGTTCATATTTTGACCAATTGTGTAATTCCATGCTATGAGCTTCTCCAATAACTTGTGACCTTCTTTCTAGACTTAAAATCCCATTTGGAGCAAGTTTGATGTTGTAAGTTTTTCCATTTGAGGCCTCCTTGTATGAGTTTTGGGTATAGGTTAAAATGACCTGTAATTCACAAATGCCCAAAATACCCTTTGCTTGTCAAGACCATAAGTTGAGTTCTCCACATCATATGAAGGCATACCATACCATTCTAGAAAGCTAAGACAATGAGGAACAATTCTTATGTTGACCAAGAATTCATTTGAAATCTCCTTGAGGGGCAAGACTAGCTTGGAAGTCAAGTCACTTTCACAGACAAAAATTCAGACACCCCAGATGACCTATAACTTGCAAGGACCATAACTTGAGTTCTATAAATCTCCTTGAGGTCTTCCACCACTCAAATTAAAGGTCTTGAGATCCTCTACAAGTTTCATGTTGGCCAAGAAGCCATTTGAAGCTAGCATTTTGACTTATCTTGCTTGGAAATTTGACCTAAACTAGGGGATTTTACAGAGAAACCCTAATTTAGTAACTCCTCTTCTCCTTGATTTCTCTTGAATTCTCCTTGTCATATCTCCATATCCTTCTTTATATGCTCAATGATGATCCCCACATCTCTCCAATAGACTTGAATGCCCTCCTAAGTCAGTCAATTGACCTAGGGTTGACCTAGGGTTGACCCAGATGAAACCCTAGTTGACTGTCTTCAACTGTAGCTCTTATGCCTTCATCAATGACTTGTTTTCTTCTCCAAATGACTTTATAAGTCTCTCAAGATGTCTAGATGCTCCCCATGCTTTCATTTCACAGCTCATAACCCTCTTGTTGATCCTCAGATACCCTCAGCTAAGAGATGGACTCCAGGCTTGATCTGCTGAACTCTTTACTTTCAAA
The DNA here is from genome assembly GCA_963859935.3 of Lathyrus sativus. Lineage (NCBI taxonomy): Eukaryota > Viridiplantae > Streptophyta > Magnoliopsida > Fabales > Fabaceae > Lathyrus > Lathyrus sativus. The sequence continues at coordinate 478,516,043 of OZ012737.1, read as the reverse complement.
TTCTTTCTTGATGACTTGAATAGGATTGAATTGGAATAATAACCTCTTGCTAGGCCTCTAGAGATGAAAATAATGATTGGTCCCCTGTTGAATGACTTGCTATGCTTATGCTATGCAGATGGTTAGTCTATGTACATGACTCTATATGCAAATGCTAATGATAATGAAGCATGAATCCAAGGAATAAGGTTGAGCAAATTTTAGGGTGCAACAGCTGCCCCTATTCAAGCGACTTGGACCCGATTGGATGAAGAGCCCGGAGCCTTCAGACATTCGCGGTACGAGACGGTTGAATACTAGTGAAACCAGAAATTTGCCAACCGCAGAAATAAACTGCGCTCCTGCTTGCGGAATGACATTCGTCAGCTGAATCTGACTGTTAGAGTAACCCACTGATCTCGCGCGACCGTGCTGGGGATTGGCTTCATCGTTCTGAAGAGGACTCTGTCATAACAGATTGCTTGCTTGTCCACATTAGGACTCTGTCTGTCGTCGATACGAAGAAATCTCAACTAAAACCTGTCCACGTTAGGACTCCACTTGCTGTTATCCCAGAAAAATCTCGGCAACTCCACTGGGGATAATTCGTCTGCATTTACATAAACCGCATCGTCCACGTTAGGAATAAAACTCTTCCACGTTAGGAGTAACCCCTGTCCACATTAGGAATCATTTTTTCTGCGTCTGTCCACGTCAGGACTAACCCTTTCATCTTTCCACGTCAGGAAACAATCTTCTTTCCGCGTTAGGAAAACTACATCAATCTATCCACGTAAGGACTCCAATACCACTTGCCATGTCCCCGTCAGGACTCCAGCCTTTCCACGTAATGAATTCACCTTTGGTTCTAAATCTGTCCACGTAAGGACTCCACTTCTCGAATCTGTCCACGTCAGGACCCCAATTTCTCCGCGTAAGGAATAAACTTCTTCTTCCACGTTAGGAATATCTTGATATGATCTGTCCGCGTCAGGACTAAACTCTCTTTCCACGTCAGGAATAATCCATTTCTTTCCACGTCAGGAATCAATCTTGATATGTCCGCGTAAGGACTCTGATCTTTCCACGTAAGGAATACCAACTATTTCTGAATTTGTCCACGTCAGGACTCATTTTTCCACGTAAGGAATGCCATCTTAGCCTGTCCACGCAAGGACTCTCTTTTTCCACGTTAGGAATACTGTCATTTCCACGTTAGGAATCACTTCTATTGATAGGTCCGCGTAAGGACTACATCTTTCCACGTTAGGAATCTCCGTCTTTCCACGTTAGGAATGATAATCTCTTCGATCTGTCCGCGTTAGGACACTGATCTCGTCTTGATTTGCCCACATTAGGACTCAGGCGTCTTCGACTCACCGAGGAAATAAGACTTGTCCACGTAAGGATTCACGCGCCTTCGATTTGCTGGGGAAATATCCGCGTTAGGACTTACACCTTGCCAACAACACGAAGAAGGATAACTTTGTCCATGTCAGGATTCTTGTTAGGACGCCCACTTCTGAAGGAATCCCGTCATTCTAGGAATAAATGGTCCACGTCAGGACTTAGTTCTTCAATGATCCTCACCCACAAACTTCTTAGCACTGACGTGACAGCGACTTTGAGGCGGACCCTACTGGGGATGTCTGAAAACCAACTATCGAACGCCTGCTCTGATAACCGGCGGTGGTCTCTGAAATTCCGATTCATGCGACCCGTTGATGACAAACAAACTCTACTTGGGGATAAGAAGACTCTTATCCTGGCCACTCTGGCTGGGGAAAATAAGATACATTTGCATGAATGACTCTGCTGGAGACAAAGAGAGTTTTATCACGATAACTCTGTGGGGGAATACCGCTGAAACTGACATTGTCATTGAATATCTCCTGCCGAGATCTTGACTGTTTAGTAATTTATTTGAGCAAGAGCTCTCTCCACCTGAACTACTAGAGTACAGAAACTGCTTCAGCAAAATAAATGCTGGAAGGATAACGCAGACTTGCCGGGGATAGCCTGACGCTACAAAATCATTCCAGCAAAATAAATGCTGATAGGATGAAGTCGACCCTGCTGGGCATTTGGGAACTCAACCCACACGTCTTGTTGAAGTAACCCCCTGCCGGGGAATATAATTCTAACCAAATACCTTGCGGAGGTAACCCCCTGCTGGGGAATATAACTCTGCTGAGGAATAGCAGATGCGCCTGATATGATTGAGCCTCTGCTAGAGAGTGAACTAATATCACCGGTATCTCTGACAAAATAAGTGACAGGAACCACCATCGACTCTGCCTGGGAGAGTCTTAGTCTTCGAGTTCCACTGGAAGGAAAGAACATTTGCTGAAAAGAGAACTCCACTGGGGATGACTGGATTCTCTTGGGGAAAATTAACTGACTCCACTGGGGGAGAGTGCATGACCCTGCGGGGGGAAATGAACCTGTCTGAATACAGCCTTACGATCGCGGAATCACCCAACTCTGCTGAGGACGAGTAACTTCTCTGGAGCACGTCCTTTGGATAAGCTATGGCTAGCTGGGGAATTCTATCCTTCTTCAGGAAAAACATGCATGACCTGCGTGGGGATCAAGCTTTTCACTATTGCAATCTTTTGATCATCTTCCTCGTACGGTTATGAAACCTGCAACAACACAAACAAGACACGACAAGCCTATGCAATCCAAATCGATTCAGGTTAGTGACGTTACACTCAGTTAATTCAAAACTTTAACAATTGTTGGCAAGGGCCAGTAATGTTATACTCATGCTAGCTTCAATAAACTTAGGCGTTTTATCATGCGCAAAAACAGTAAAGAACAGGCATCAAGTACTGAATAACACATTTTCATTGATTGGGCCCCTGAATGGGCGGAGTTTTTGTACACGGGATGTAACTCCTGAAAAGAGGAAGCTACACAAAGCAAATATACAAGTATGCAAGTATTCACAAGAAGCATAAATATTGACAAATTAAATTTTGTACACATGTCGGCAACTGATTGCAGATGAACACCACGAACTGATCCTCCCATGACTCGTCCGACTCTAATACTTTCCCGGTATCCCTACTTCTGAAGAGGTTGTATCCGATAACTGATTCCTCAAACATATTCTCCCGCATTGATGCTCATTGAAAAAATCAAATTCGGACCGCAGTCATTTGCTTTTCTCATCCCTAACTTTTGCGTGAACCGCCCTTTACGGGTTTTCAGTTCACCGGGATACCCCTTTTTGCCGAAGCCGCCCAGTGTAGGTTTTCAACTTCGCGGGTGTACATTTTTTCAATTTTATCCCTAACTTTTGCCCGAACCTTTCATTCTGTTTTTGGTTCGCCAGGATGCCCCATTTTTGCCTGGACTCTCTTTTTCTGTCCAGCGGGTCTATTTTAAGCAAAGTATTTTTTAACTGCGTCCGAATTCACAGGTGATGCAAAGTCTTCCCCGTCCATGGTGGACAACAATAAAGCTCCTCCTGAAAAGACCTTACTGACAACGTATGGCCCTTCATAATTGGGGGTCCACTTGCCCCTGTGATCTGCCTGCGGCGGGAGAATCCTTTTCAGCACAAGGTCGCCCGTCTGAAAGCTTCGCGGAAGTATCTTCTTGTCGTACGCTTTCTTCATTCGTCTTTGATACAAACGACCGTATGCCAGAGAAGCTAGCCTCTTCTCATCCATCAAACTCAGTTGGTTCAATCTATTCGTTACCCATTCTGCCTCGTCCAGCTGAACGTCTCGCAATACCCTTAGAGAAGGGATCTCAACTTCCAATGGTAATACCGCTTCCATCCCGTATACCAACGAGAACGGAGTTGCCCCGGTTGATGTGCGTACCGTCGTACGATAACCGTGCAAAGCGAAAGGTAGCATTTCATGCCAATCTTTATACGTCACCACCATTTTCTGGACGATCTTCTTGATATTCTTATTGGCCGCTTCGACAGCGCCATTCATCTTGGGTCGGTAAGGGGAGGAGTTGTGATGTTCGATCTTGAAATTCTGACAGAGCTCCTTCATCATTTTGTTGTTCAGATTAGAACCATTATCCGTGATTATCCGCTCAGGAATTCCGTATCGGCAAATGATATCTCTTTTGATGAATCTAGCCACCACTTGCTTCGTTACATTTGCGTAAGACGCCGCTTCCACCCATTTGGTGAAATAATCGATTGCTACGAGGATGAACCGATGCCCGTTAGAAGCTGTCGGCTCAATCTTTCCGATCATGTCGATTCCCCACATCGAGAATGGCCATGGAGATGACATCACATTCAAAGGACTCGGAGGCACATGTATTTTGTCAGCATAAATTTGGCACTTATGGCACTTTCTTGCAAATTTGAAACAATCAGTTTCCATCGTCAGCCAAAAATAACCTGCCCGCAGCAGTTTTCTCGTCATAGCATGTCCACCAGCATGCGTGCCAAATGCACCTTCGTGAATTTCCTCCATGAGAAGCTTTGCCTCTTTCTCGTCTACACAACGCAACAACACCAAGTCGTGGTTTCTTCTGTACAAGACGCCACCCGGGTTCAAATAGAAATTACCCGCTAATCTCCTGAGAGTCTTCTGATCTTGACTGGATGCCCCAGCCGGATACTCTTTATTCTTCAGGAAATTAAGGATATCAAAATACCACGGTTTGCCATCAGACGCTTCATCAATAGCAAATACATAAGCTGGCCTGTCTAACCGAGAGATAGTGATTTGGGGAGCTTCGTTCCAGAAATTGACCTTGTACATGGAAGACAAGGTGGCAAGGGCGTCAGCCATTTGATTTTCTGCCCGTGGCACGTGATGCAATTCAACTTTGTCGAAGAAAGGCAACAATCTCCTTGCATAATTCATATAATGTATCAAATTGGGCTGCCGTGTCTCCCATTCCCCTTTGATCTGATTCACCACCAGAGCTGAGTCTCCGTATACGTCTAAATGTTTGATTCGCAAATCAATGGCTTCTTCAAGCCCCATTATACAAGCTTCGTATTCGGCCTCATTGTTGGTAACAGCAAAGGTCAATCGGGCAGTAAACGGGATGTGCGACCCGTGTGGCGTAGTGATAATTGCCCCTATTCCGCTACCGTAAGCATTCACAGCTCCGTCAAATATCATCTGCCATTTGGACCCCGGCTCTGGTCCTTCGTCTGGTAACGGCTCTTCGCAATCCTTCATCTTGAGATACATGATATCCTCGTCAGGAAAGTCAAATCTCATCGATTGATACTCTTCAATAGGCTGCTCCGCCAGATACTCAGACAACACACTCCCCTTTATCGCCTTTTGCGAGACGTATTGAATATCATACTCAGTCAAGATCATCTGCCACCTGGCAATTCTACCTGACAACGCCTGCTTTTCGAATATATATTTGATCGGATCCATCTTCGAGATGAGCATGGTTGTATGATTCAGCATGTACTGCCTCAAACGCTTGGCGGCCCAGGCTAGCGCGCAACAAGTTTTCTCCAGCATTGAGTATCGAGATTCGCAGTCTGTAAATTTCTTACTCAGATAGTAAATTGCATGCTCTTTTCTCCCCGTCTCGTCGTGTTGACCGAGAACACAACCCATACTGTTCTCAAGAACCGTCAAATACATTATCAAGGGTCTCCCTGCCACTGGGGGTATCAAAATAGGAGGCTCCTGCAGATACTTCTTTATTTTGTCGAACGCCTTTTGACAATTTTCGTTCCACGTTACAGCTTGATCTTTCTTTAACAGCTTGAATAATGGTTCACACGTGGCCGTTAGGTGAGATATGAACCGGGCAATGTAGTTCAATCTCCCCAAAAACCCGCGCACCTCTTTCTCTGTTTTAGGCGTCGGCATTTCTTGAATCGCTTTTATTTTAGCAGGATCGACCTCTATTCCTCTTTCGCTTACTATGAACCCCAGGAGCTTACCCGATCTCACCCCGAAGGTGCATTTGTTAGGGTTCAGCCTCAGCCTGAACTTCCTAAGCCTTTTAAACAACTTCAACAGATTCACCAGATGCTCTTCCTCCGTCTGGGATTTGGCAATCATATCGTCAACATAAACTTCAATCTCTTTATGCATCATGTCATGAAAAAGAGTCGTCATCGCACGCTGATATGTTGCCCCAGCATTTTTCAAACCAAAGGGCATCACTTTATAGCAAAATGTTCCCCAAGGCGTTATGAAAGTAGTCTTCTCCATATCCTCTGGCGCCATTTTAATCTGATTATAGCCTGAAAAGCCATCCATGAAGGAGAATACAGAGTATTGAGCAGTATTGTCCACTAACACGTCAATGTGAGGAAGTGGAAAATCGTCTTTTGGGCTTGCTTTATTCAAATCTCTGTAATCCACACACATTCGAACCTTGCCATCTTTCTTTGGCACTGGTACGATGTTAGCAACCCATGAGGGATACTTCGTCACAGCCAGGAAACCAGCGTCCCACTGTTTCTGAACCTCCTCTTTGATCTTCATTGCCATATCTGGGCGAGTTCTGCGAAGTTTTTGTTTGACAGGCGGGCAGTCTTCTTTCAGTGGCAGACGATGCACAACCATATCTGTATCGAGCCCTGGCATATCTTGATACGACCAAGCGAATACATCATTATACTCTCGGAGCATTTCAACCAGTTTTCGCTTGATATCACTCTGCAGTGCGGCTCCGATACGAATATTCTTCTCAACCCCTTCCGACCCCAAATTGATAATCTCGATAACCTCGTCGTGAGGCAGAATGGCTCTTTCCTCTTGCTTCACCAACCAAGATAGTTCTTCAGGAACGTCGCTATCTTCGACAACCTCTTCTTCGGTCTGGAATACCGGGTGCTCGAAGTCGGGACGAGTCATAGGTGGTTCAAGGATGTCATCTGAAAATGGTATCCTGCAAAAGAAAGGGTTAAGTGCTTCAAAATGCGTATAAAGCGGATAACCACGTTGCCATTTTATTGAAAAATATAAAACAAGAAAGACAGGGATTACAGTATTTGCACATGAAAAAAAACGCCATTTATTTAATGATTAACGAAGCAATGTTTATAACAACACAGCCCTAAGTAAATCCTGATGCCCCGGGCAAGACATCAGATTATTCAACAATTAATAAAGCAAAGCATTACTGTTTAAAAGTCACAGGAACAAGCTCCTGAATGGACCAGTTGCACAGTCCTTGTCCTGGCGTGCTTGGCTGAATCCAGGCATCCATATCACAGTCGCTGTCCCCTTCATCGGATTCTGAAGCAGCGTTGACAGATTCATGGCATACTCCACTGGCAGAGATGGTGATTGACTTTCTGAAATGAGGGGCCCCCACAGAAGGAGTTGATGACGATGGTCGGTACCCCAGTCCGAACCGGTCCATTTTCACCGGAATGTCCAATACTTTGCCCCAGCCCGTGGCTTCTCCTGCCTTCACTAGCGCTTGAGCCTCTTTATACGAAGAAACAGCTATCTCTGGCGTTTTGCTTGGCCCGGGACTCTTGTCCTTTATGCGCAAACCTTCGAATGCTTGGCATGGCGTCTCGTGGATCTCCCCGTCGACTTCCACATATTTAAACGAAGAAAGATGGCTGACCAGGATGTCTTCTTCTCCGCACACGGTGACTACACTGTCTCCGACCATATACTTTAACTTCTGATGCAGGGTTGACGTGACAGCCCCCGCCCCATGAATCCAAGGTCTTCCCAGCAAGCAGCTGTACGCAGGCTGTATATCCATGATATAAAACTCCGTTGCAAACACTTCCGGCCCCACTTGCAGAGGCAAGGTGATCGATCCGAAGACTATTCTCCGCGTGCCGTCAAACGCTCTGACTACCAAATCACTTGGTGTGCACAAAATTCCTCGAACATCCAGCTTCATCATAGCCTTCTTAGGCAGCACATTCAAAGACGACCCGGTGTCAACCAATACGTGCGACATTGTCGACCCTCTGCACTCAACAGATACATGTAATGCCATATTATGATCCCTTCCTTTCGGAGTCAAGTCAAAATCAGTAAAGCCCAGACTGTGGCCTGCATTCACGTGTGCCAATACTCCTTCTAGCTGGTTCACGGAGACATCCTGTGGTACAAAAGAAGTGTCCAGGACTTTCAGCAAAGCATTCCTGTGGGCTTCCGAACACAACAGCAATGACAAGATAGATATTTTGGACGGCGTTTGCTGCAGATGCTCCACAATTTTATAATCACTTTTCCGAATCAAGCGCATGAATTCTTCTACATCCTTAGATGCTGCTTCTTTTTCACTTGCTTGAACCGGAACATTCTCAACCGCTTTCCCCTTTCCTTTCGCTAGCCTTTCGGCCTCTACTTCAGGTGATATAAAAATCCTGCCGCTCCTCGTCATGCCTCCTGAGCCCACAACATTATCCACAACCTCTGCTGACTGCTTGTTAACATCGATTTTAATCCCGTCACAATACACCTCTAGCCCATATGACCATGGGACCGCTTTCGTGCTCTCATACGGGATTGGCCCGGCTTTAGTTATAGTAATCGGCGGTCGCTGAGCTGGTGCTGAAATAGTGATCGTCTTCCTAGGAATTGTCACTGTGGCAACATCACTCCGATTATCCACTACTGCCCCTGCCGGCTCATCAGTTGCTGTTCTATCAAACTGCAATACACCTTCATCAATCAAGGCCTGAATGCCTTTCTTCAGATCCTCACACCCCCCAGACAGGGCCCAACAATCTAAACAGTACTCATTACAACCCGGGTAAACACCTCCTTGCAACAGTCGGCTTTTGATTTCGCTCAGCGGCGTCTTTAAATCCTCAACATTCATAATCAGATTCAGACCTTCCTCGGTTAGAACGGCGTTCGCCCCATGATTAGGCATGGGTTTCTGGACTATATTCGCACCGGTCGTTCCGAAGTTGATAGACTTGTTGTCCAAGAGATCCTGCACAACGTGCTTAAAAGCGTGACAACCTTCTATATCATGGCCCGGGGCCCCAGAATGAAACTCGCAGCGCCTATTTGCATCATAGCCGAACGGGGGAGTTCCCGTTATCGGTGCCAAGGTTCTCTTCTCCACCAGATTCAATCCCAACAAGGTCTGCAATAAATCAGCATAGTTAGAGGGAGGCTTCTCGAACACCCTTCTCGGCTTACCACCCTGGAATTTTCTCTGAGCTTGCTGTGCCCCCTGCTGAGGCTGCTGCTGCTGTGGCATTGGTTGCTGCTGAACCTGTTGTTGTTGCTGAATTGGCTGCTGTTGATAAGGAATAGTGACACTCGACACTTGCTGCTGCTGACGATATTGATTTCTTCCCCTGCCTCGGCCTCGGCCTCGGCCTCCAAATACAGCACTAGCTTCGCCCTGACGGCGCCCACCATAAGCTTTCCTATTACTGCCAGATGCAGCTGACTCGTCAACTTGGAACTTTCCTTGCTTAATGTTCCGCTCAATCTTTTCACCCATTAAAATCAGATCTGAAAAACTAGCCAGGGACGTATGAAACAACATATCATGAAACAGCCCGGTGAATGTACCAACAAACATATCGTTCATTTCTTTATCTTCCACAGGAGGACGGACCCTGGCAGCCATATCGCGCCACCTCTGCGCGTATTCTTTAAAACTCTCCCCCTTCTTCTGCGAAAGCCCGGCCAACTGGACCCGATTGGGCGCCAGGTCGCTGTTATATTTGTAATGGGCTACGAACGCCTCCGCTAATTGCTTCCAAGTCTTGATATCAGTGGGCTCCAACCCCATGTACCACTCTAAGGAAGGACCCGATAGACTATCCTGAAAGAAATGCATGAGCATTCTTTCGTCAGTGGAGTATGCAGACATCTTTCTGTAATAAGCTCGTACATGAACCTTCGGACATGTATCTCCTTTGTACTTATCGAACGCAGGCGCTTTGAATTTAATGGGCACCCTCAGCCCAGGTACCAAGCCCATTGTTGCCATGTCCAGACCCACAGCACTCTGGTTTAGGACTCCCTTCATTTGCTCTTCCAGCATTCTAATCTTTTGAGAATCATCCATCGGCCCGTCAAAACCCCCTCCAGAGAAGGCGTCTTCCTGTTGATCCTCTTGCCACATACCGTTTCCAGCCCCGTATCCATCATACGCATTATTACGTCCAGCTCTGACTTGATTCATCCCTGGAACTCGGCCTCTGTTGCCGTACCCTTGAACACCTCCAACAGGACCTCCAGCCATAAAACCAGCACCGTTTCCGTTTCCAAAACCTCCGTAGCCCTGATTGACCATACCATAACCATCTTGCCCAAAGCCTTGAGCATTAAAGCCATACTTGCCAGTATTGTCGAATCCCTGATCGTTGAATCCGAACCCAGCGTTGACAAAGCCATTGCCTCCGAGATTATCTCCCACATTGACATCACCCAGCCCAGTGTTGTGGACAGCAGTTTCATTTCCAACTCCGACGTTACCATTCACAGCAGCGGTAGCGTTGTTGACGTTAGCAGCATTCACATTGACGACAGGCGGAGCCACTGGCGTTGGAGTGCCATCTCCATGAGCAGTATCAACCCGGACAGACTGATGATCTTCGTTACCATGACCAGCGTTGCGAGCCAACAGAGGCTGGACCATGGCCTGCAAATTCTCTTGCCCTTTTGCTATAGCCTCCATGGTTTGCATGAAGAGGGCGAGCTTCTCGCGTACATCCTGCATCTCATTCTGAATCTGGTCCATGACTTTCCGACAGTTGGATCGTGTAGAATAGCGGTGCGGATGTTGATCTGGAATCCTGTTAAGTACCTGATACAGAACAAGAGATAAGACACCGTTCAAAGATTACCTGTTATGCAATATGAATATGAATGCAATGCAATGTGTCTGTGCATTAGGGAAGTTCATTCCCCCAGTTCTAGTGCGAAGGTGCCGGTGCAGTGACAATGTTGACAATAGGAATATCGGAGCTGAATCATAGAAAGCCTCGTATATTGCAGAGAGAATCAATAATCCCAGGGTACAATATCTCTGAGAGTACAAAGATGGCATGACCTCAACCAACAATCCTGGTGATGGTCAGCACTATGCAAATAAAGCATACAAATAATGGAACGATCAAATCCTCCCGAAAGTCTGGTACTCCTCTATCAACTTCTTGGTCTCCGGATGGCTTGGTCGATCAAGCAGCCCCTCAACAAGCTGGTTTCTCTTCTTAAGGACACGGCGTACGTCTTCAGCAGTTTCTTCCCATGTTGCTTCTCCGAAGCAATCTTCTAGCTTTCGCTTCTGAGATACCGCTTCATCTCTGGATTTGATTGCCTTGTTCAGTGCATGCTGGACACTATACCGGTTCATCACTTCCTCCTCACACCTCTTGATGCTAGACTTCAACTTCTCTTCGAGGTCGGAAATTTGCTGCTTCAGCTTATCTTCCCTCTTCTTGTTGTTAGTGAGTGTAGCATTCCAAGTCTTATTGCAAGAAGATATCTCTCGGTGTGCCGCGTCGAGCGCTTTCTTTTTGGCTTCCAGCATGTCATGGGAACTTCTGAACTCTTGCCCCAGACGTTCGCGCTTTTTCTTTTCCTCGGTCAACTCAGCTCCTAACCTGTTTACCAGCTCAATCTGTTGTTGGAAAGCATACACGGCCTTGTTTTTCTCACTGCGTGCCTGGGCTAACTCTTGCTCTAACCCTTCGTTAATCTTTATCAAGGCTTCTTTCTCTCTCACAACCTGTTCATAGACTTCCCTAGAAACAGTAGTCGGCTCTTCTACCGGAATAGGATCAAGAACTGGTGCCTCTGGAAACGGCATCTTCAACTGACTAGCTCTCTCCTGAATCCAAACTCTATAAGGTGCATAGGCCTGACAGTCATTCTTTCCTAACAACGGCTTCCCTTTGCGGTTAATACGCGTCCAAGCATGTCGCAACTTGGCTAATAACTCCCCCTTCACGTCACCGGTGAAGTACAGAGATTCCTGCACTTCCTCCTTCTGAGGTGGATCCTTCAGCGCATATCCGAACTGGCGAACGAATAGAGAAGGGTTGTAATTAATACACCCTTTTCTTCCAATCAATGGCACATTAGGGTAACCAGCACAGCTAAAGAGGAGCTCAGATCCCAGCAAATCTCTATCAAACCACTCCATATCCTCCGACGATAACCTCATCAAGCGTTCTGGCCAACCAACTGAAACTGTAGTCTCTGCAGCAGATCCTCTCTTAGGAAGGTGACTCTCAAACCATATACTCAACAAGGGTACACAAAGATGAACATTCTTCCCCCTTCCCTTCTCATTCTTGTAATGCAGTGAATGGTAGAGATCTCCGAGTAAGGTAGGCACAGGATTACCAGCGGCAAACAAGTAGAAAGCATCGAAATCCACAAAATCCGGTATATTGGGGAATAGCACTATGCCATAGATGCACAAGGCCAACACAGCGTTGAAAGCAACCCAGCACCCATTCTTGGCGTACTCTTGGGCTTTACCAACTAAGAACTGAAATGAGAAGCCTGGAACTCCACGGGAAACAGTAGTCACAAGTTCAGAAGCATCCACATGCAAGGCTTTGGCCAATTCCTCCGGCTTAGGTTTGGCATCATAATGAATGAATGGAACCTGGTTCTGCACAGGCAGCTCAACATACTCAGCGTATTCCTCCAAGGTTGGTCCCATAATAAAGTCAGAGAACGTGAAGCACCTCAAAGCAGGGTCGTAGAATTGCATCAAAGCATACAGCCCATCTAACTCTACCTCTGTAGGTTTGCACACCAATCTCAATAATCTACCATAGCTCATCCGGAAACTCCTACGAACACCCTCATCAGCAAGAGAGATCAACCCCAGTAAAGGAACAATATCAGGCGTAGGCAATTTGTACGCAACCGTTCTCCGTAGGCTAGTCATGATCAAATACTCAGAAGTCTGGGCACTAGAACTAGGGAAATGCAAATGCACCTGCAGCACAGACACACGTTAGTGAAATGCAAATGATAATGTATATGCAGGGATGCAATGCAAGTAACATTCAACAGGGACCAAAGCTGCAGCTGAATAGCCTAAACCCAATCAAGAAAGGTCTCAGATAGACCATCCAGAAGTCATCAAACCCTGGTCTCAGATAGACCTAAAATAAAACTTCAACACTGGTCTCTGACAGACCTCAAACCACAACTCCAACTGGTCTCTGATAGACCTCAGATCACATCCATAATTGGTCTCTGACAGACCTCAAAACACCTCTCAAATGGTCTCTGACAGACCTCAGAATACATCTCCAAATGGTCTCTGACAGACCTCAGCATAAATCTCCACATGGTCTCTGACAGACCTCAGAATAAATCTCCACATGGTCTCTGACAGACCTCAGAATAAATCTCCATAAATAACCAAGATCTCTGATCAAGAAATAGCCGGTAGTCTGGAGGTCTAGTTACCTGCATAACCCTGAATCCCCTCACAGGTAGGTGGCCCTATAACTGGCACAAGGTACGGCATCCTATGCGGTCGTCGGCGTCACAGACTTTCAGGGTTGATGATACGATTCCCAGAAGGAGTGGCATCATCAATTCCTGAAGAGGCCTCACTCAGCCAATTTCCAAATGATCGGTCCTCAGAGTCGACAATCCAACTAACCAGCAACCCACGCCAACCAAAGGAAGGGGCAGGAGGCCAACCAGAGGAACCTCGTCTGAGTGTAGATTTCATGGGACACCAAAGCAAGCAAAGCAAGCGGGCGCCCACTAATTTCTACTCTAATTCTAGGTGCACTCAAGCCCAGGTCCGGCTTATCTCTCAACATCAGAACACCCGTCACACCCCAGATACAGCAATAATAAACAATATATATAAAGCTGAAAAACACAGGGTTAGAAATATACAATAACTCCATACAAAATCCTCGACGGGAAAACAAGCGTTAGGATTGACTCTCTCAAGGGACGTTGGATCCCAAATGCATAAGAACCATCGCAGTCCTTAGCAGCCAGGGGACATTGGATCCCCAGCAGAGTCGCCAGCTGTCGCTACTGCGAAAATCGGCGCCGGCTGAACAGAAGAGTCGCCACCGTGCGTTATTTATCCCACGGGAGGGAAAGGAAACGCTCAGAGTAAACCTCGCACAACACGGGAAAGGTATGGTCATCGCAACCAAAACCTGGGTTCGGGAGTCGGTTACGCAAGGGGAAGGTATTAGCACCCCTCACGTCCGTCGTACTCGACGGGATCCACGCTTGTTTTCGGGTATGGATTGTTATTCTATCTAAACTATAGGTCAAGGGTTAAAAAGAAAAATAAAATGAAAATAAAAATGACTCGGCAAAGTATCGCACTTTATGCCTACGTATTCCCGTCTGGAACGAGAAATCAGAGTCAACGTAGTTCGCCTACCTACGGGAAAGGAGGGGAAGGTTGCTCGCTAGGATATCGCATCCTATGCCTACGTACTTTCATACAGCATGAAAGATCAGAGCAAACGTAGTTCGGGCCTCGTACGACACAAGTCTGTCTTGGTTGATTTTATTCCTTCCGAAAAAGGTTTTCTGATTAACAGTCCAAGAGGACAAAAATGACGTCTTGATGAGTTCACATTCTTTTACGGAAGAAGTGTCTTTTATTGTGTTTGAAATCTTTATGTGTTTTTCTGTTTGTTTTGAGAAAGAAAGAGACAGAACTCTAACCTACGGTTGCGAAGGGAATCGAACTAACCTAATGTTATCATGCATGGGTTGAGACCTAGTGTCTATCATGCTCCTCTCTTGCGCAGAGAGAAACAGAGATCCTAAGGGATAGGCCGAAACAGAAACAATATCAGATATATACAGTAAAACAGTAAAATGCATGGATGCAGCAATACAAGCGAGGCAAGGGAGTCCCACTCAACCTCGAACCTAGAAAACAATAGGCGAAAGTGAACAGGCTTCACCTTCAACCCAACAGGGTAAACAGCAAACAATACAGTTCAGAAAACCAATCAATACATCAGCAAATGCAATACAACAGCAAAAGAAACAGCATCAGCAGCTCTGAATCAACATCTGGCTTCAAGCAATCTCCAATCAGCTACAGGCTTCAACAAGCATCAATCTCCATCTTCATGGCCTTCAGACAAGGGCTTTGATCATCAGTCTTCCATCTGCAATGGCTTTTCTTCAAGCTCAAACCTCCAGGATGAGGGATCAATCACAAGAGTGAATTGCGTGTTAAGCAACCAGCTGACTACCAAAGGTGGTGAACAGACTGCTTCTAACACAAGAGACATTTTCTCTCAAGAGTTCTATCTCATAGACACTATCACCAAGCCTTCCAAAGGAAGGGGGTGAGTGTCTTAGAGAGACTCTGAATCACAGAGAAGAATGGATGCAGACAAGGCAATCCATGTTTGAGAAATAGTCATTCTAATCTAGAGCTCTGCCTAGCTCCTAAACCCTAATCTCCTCAGCATCTGCTAGCAAGAAACTCATCCTCAACTCTGACAGTTGATCTTCAGTCTTTGAATCTCCAATAGCTTCATCTCCACAAATCTTCAGCTTCCCCAGGGCCCCAGACAAACCCAATACCCAATCAAACAATCAACAATCCCCAGAGGGCACACCACACCAGACAGCAGATATACAGATAGTAATAATATCAGTAGGGGAATCCTACCTGTTCTCTAAGGGATCTAATAGCTACCCATAGCCCCTATAGTCCCATAACTAATCTATTCAAACCCTAAGTCCTAAGGGAAATGAAATCAAACTTCTTAAATTGTCACCTAAAACCCTAGTTTTGTACATGATGTTCAAGCATCTATTAATCACCTAAAATTAACCTCTAAAAATGGGAACTAAAATATTTCTATAAGCCTAATATCTCATCTAAACAATATGAAAAGAATGATCAAAAAATATTAAAGCATGTGAGAGAACAAAAATCATAAAAATAATGCATGAAATGTAACTATTTATTATGCTATTTATTTAGAAAATATGGAAAAAATATGAAATAAAACTAAAAATGAAATTTTATTTTCCTATAATATTCTAGACATTTTAATGAAAATATGATAAAAAGAATGGATTAAAAAACATTTTTTATGAATTATTTATGAATTTTCAAAGATTAGTAAAAATTAAAATGAAATAAGAAAAATAAAATGAATTAAATGAGGGGAGGGGGGTATGAAAAGAAATTCGCTCAGTTCATTATTGGATGGGCCCTCAGACTGGGGGGTGCAGATAGCGTTTGGACAAGGCCCAGAATTCTCAGCAACAAAGGAAAATAAAAGAAGCGCCAGGGGGGGTGAGAAAAGCAACAGATACACGTTCAAATATTGGTTTGGGTCTAACTCTGGGGTGGGAATAGCAAATGAGACTGAGGCCCGCCCGTTTCAATTAATGAAACGGTGCGTTTAGAGCCAAAGTCATTCCCTCCAATTCTGAAATTAAACGCTGGCCATTGGATTGCCCTGATAGTCAAAGGTCCAACACATAGGGAGCGGTCACGATTGCATCTTCCCCAAATAACCTGCAACTAGGGTTTTATCTTCTCCATGGCAGCCATGCACGACCTACCTTCCACCTCTTCGTTCTCATCACACACGCAACTAAACCACATGCTGTAAACATGAAACCTGTTCCAAATCTCTCCCTCTACAAGCTTAGGGCATCAATTTACTTTGAAATTCACCATATCAACAAATTCGATTGAATCAACCTTCGGCCTCCATTGAAATGCACTGGTATAAACCTTCACCATTCTTCCTCAGACTTAGCCTAAATTAAACTACATCTAATGGAGACTAACACATGCTATCAAGTTGCAATTATCACACACTCATCCAAGAGATTCGAACACAAACAGATTATGGCACCTGTCACTAACCATCACTAAATCTCTCCAAATTCTTCTAACTTAATCTCCTAACCACCTAGATCAATTCTACACTAACAAAATCATGCCTAACTAACTAGATCAAGTAGTTTGATTGAAAACTTACCTTGTAAGAAATCTTGAGAAACAGCTATGGAGATGAAAGATCTGAGGCTTTCAAGTGTTGAATCCTGATCAATCCTTGAAGAACTTAATTCTGTATGCACAAACTTGGAGGTTCCTTGCTTGAATCATGCAATCCACTTGAACTTTTGATTTTGATGATCTTGAGAAAAGCACTCGAAAATGGATGATAACCACCAGAAACTTGCTTCAATTATGGTCTATGATGATGGTGGAGTGGAATTGAATTGATTATGATGAAAGTTGTTGAAGGTTTTGAGAGAATTGTAATGAAACTTTTATGGAAAAGTATGAGAGATTTTGTAGAATTCTTGGTGCAAATGAGGCCAACCCTTGATCAATGCACATCTCATGAATATATAGACCCCAAATGAACATTCTAGATCCATCTTGCACATTCCCTTGTTTTCAAATTTTGATCCATTTTGATTATGTTTCTTAAATGATAAGCAACCATGGATAACTTCATTTTTTCCTTCTAAACTCAAAAAAGTGTGTGAACCATTGTTCTTAGAATTGTTTTTCCATTCAAAATCATATATTGGAAGTCTCCATTTGGATTTGTAAATCTCCCAAACCATTTTCCAACTTGAAATTATTCACTTTATAAGCCTTTTTAGTTCATATTTTGACCAATTGTGTAATTCCATGCTATGAGCTTCTCCAATAACTTGTGACCTTCTTTCTAGACTTAAAATCCCATTTGGAGCAAGTTTGATGTTGTAAGTTTTTCCATTTGAGGCCTCCTTGTATGAGTTTTGGGTATAGGTTAAAATGACCTGTAATTCACAAATGCCCAAAATACCCTTTGCTTGTCAAGACCATAAGTTGAGTTCTCCACATCATATGAAGGCATACCATACCATTCTAGAAAGCTAAGACAATGAGGAACAATTCTTATGTTGACCAAGAATTCATTTGAAATCTCCTTGAGGGGCAAGACTAGCTTGGAAGTCAAGTCACTTTCACAGACAAAAATTCAGACACCCCAGATGACCTATAACTTGCAAGGACCATAACTTGAGTTCTATAAATCTCCTTGAGGTCTTCCACCACTCAAATTAAAGGTCTTGAGATCCTCTACAAGTTTCATGTTGGCCAAGAAGCCATTTGAAGCTAGCATTTTGACTTATCTTGCTTGGAAATTTGACCTAAACTAGGGGATTTTACAGAGAAACCCTAATTTAGTAACTCCTCTTCTCCTTGGTTTCTCTTGAATTCTCCTTGTCATATCTCCATATCCTTCTTTATATGCTCAATGATGATCCCCACATCTCTCCAATAGACTTGAATGCCCTCCTAAGTCAGTCAATTGACCTAGGGTTGACCTAGGGTTGACCCAGATGAAACCCTAGTTGACTGTCTTCAACTGTAGCTCTTATGCCTTCATCAATGACTTGTTTTCTTCTCCAAATGACTTTATAAGTCTCTCAAGATGTCTAGATGCTCCCCATGCTTTCATTTCACAGCTCATAACCCTCTTGTTGATCCTCAGATACCCTCAGCTAAGAGATGGACTCCAGGCTTGATCTGCTGAACTCTTTACTTTCAAATTCTTTCTTGATGACTTGAATAGGATTGAATTGGAATAATAACCTCTTGCTAGGCCTCTAGAGATGAAAATAATGATTGGTCCCCTGTTGAATGACTTGCTATGCTTATGCTATGCAGATGGTTAGTCTATGTACATGACTCTATATGCAAATGCTAATGATAATGAAGCATGAATCCAAGGAATAAGGTTGAGCAAATTTTAGGGTGCAACAATGAGACATAGGATGGGTAGAAAAGATTTTTGTCAAGATTTTGGAGGACATAATTTTTAGAACTCAAGTTGGAGGATATCACGATTCATGTGTCACAAATCACGATCCATCTGTTTCATCTAATTTCTTAGCAATCTTATCCACCTTTTTGTAAATAATTTGGAGGATATCATTTTGAGAAATCATGTTTTCCAATTTCCAATTTAGAACTTTCTCATCTTGAGTTAAAGGTTTAAGTTTTCCATCAGGCTAAACTTCATTAGGGTGAATAAAGAGTTTATATGTTCTCTCTGTGATTGGATCCATTTTCCTTTCTAGAGCAGGATGTTATTGGCAATAATCTGATATTGTAGTTGAGTAATAAATCAATGGATTGGATCAACATTTTTTGGAGGATTCAAAGGTTTACATTAGTTTGTGATAACCGTGTAACAAGAGTATGGTCATCTAGTGGCAACAATTTTTCTTTCTTGAGAATTTTGAGAGCTTCCTCATAAATAGGAAGGGGTTTCTTTGGATAATGGATTCCTACCCATGGATCGTTATTAGGATCATATCTTCTTTGTGGAGGAATATATGGTTTGCACATCTCTTTGTGTTTCCTTTTTGGGAGGATAATGTCTTTGTCAAAATCATTATCGTGCATCCATCATTCATAATCTAGCTCGCATTTATTGGGATCTACGTCCCAAATAAAGTGACCTTTTATTTTTTTTCCAGTTAGATAGGTTTTCCTTTACTAGTAACATCATGAATCAGGCACTCGTCTTCTTTGAGAATCAACTGGATCATCAGGGTTTGGAAAATAGGAGAAACTGGACTCGATCCTTCATCTTGTTTTTTGAAAATCATTTTGATAGTTTTGTCAATGGATCTTCTGAAGGCATCCTCTTGAAATTGTATTTGTCTTCTATCTTGATGGATTTTTCATAACTTCTTATCCATTCAAGAAGAATTAGTTAAGTTAATTCCTCCTTTGTGACCCTTCTTGGTATCTAAACGATAGATGGTAGATCCTCTTCTCTATTAGTAACTACTAACAACGAGACAAAAGAACATCCCGTGAGAGGCAAATATATTGAATGATTTTATAAGTGATAGATTATTTCATGATGGAGAGTATCAGACATGGCTCTTGGAACTTTATCAGATCCAGTGATTTTGATTTGGAATTTTAGTCTTGTGGATAAAGTGTTTTCGTTGAGGCTTACATTATAATTTAGAAAAATAGATAGAACAATACTTCCTGCATGAAGTGTGGTTAGAAAATTTCCTACGACAAGATTTTCATAGTGGATATAATTTGAATCTAAGAGAGCTATTTTGCATATGACAGACTGATTTTTCCTTCCATGGAAAGAGAGGATGAGCCTAATCGCTCAAAAATGTATTGTTGTGCATCCTTCTAAGTTCCAGTGATTTATGAGACTTTGAGTAATCTTTAAATCTACATACTACATTTGATTTTTAATCCTCAGACTATATTGGTCTAGTCGAGATGACTATACATATTCTTTCACATCAGGGCGGTTTGTAGATATTACGTTTCTGATGGATCTTGTAATTGCTTTTTTTTTGAAGATATTAAAAGGACTTAAAAGAGGAGGTAATATTTCAGTAATTTGAGCATTTGAGCATCTTCTGGAATATAAGAATACTCAACAAGGTTTTTTATTTTGTGACATTCAATCTTTTTACAGAGTTTAGGAAGTAATATAGAATATGTGATAATAATAGGTTTAGTGTTTGATTGTGGTGTTTGAATGATTAAATAGTTTTCTTCCTTACTCACTCTCAATTATTTATGATTCAAAAAATAACATTATATGCAATGGATTACAAATTGTAGCCAGAAAATAATGATATAATTTTATGTTCGTACTTTAGTTTGTAACATGTAAGTGGAGTTACAATCAAAATTATATTTTATAAAATAATTTAAAACCGTTATTTGTCTATTTTTTATATATGTTTATTTTACGTAAATTATTTTTAATTATACAAACAAAAAAGTTAAAATTAAAGTATTATTTGACCTTTTATTTTAAGTATTATTATATGGTGATTTTGTTAAAAATATTTTTTTATACTTTTTGTGAAGTAAAATATTATATAATGTGTTTTAAGTTTTAAGGAAAGTTGACAAGCACAACAAAAATAATACTACTAACTAATTTATGTTTCATTTTTAATTCTTTTCTTGATAAATATGTGTGCAATTTTGTGTTAAAACATTTTTTATATATTTTGTGGAGTAAAATAGTATATCATGAATGGTGGAATATATAAATAGAGGAGTATTTTATGAACATTATGAATGAAACGTTACATTTTAGGATGAATTAAATATTATAAATTTTAGATTGTTAAGTTTTCAAAAATGACACATCAAACTTTAATTGATGTAGCATATTAGACGATGAGTTGTTGATAATATAATACACGACTCATCTATAACTATATATAAAGGGGATACAAGTTTTTGGTGTGACTTATTTTTGTTCCAAAATTACCCTTATTTAATTGTAATATTTCCATAATTCTCTCTGCAGTTTGTTTTAATTACAACCATGTGTGAGTAAGAATCTCAACCGCTCAACCAAAACAAAAGCTGTCGTACACAGACATTTAAGTGTGAAACAACTGCTCTTCATTTCAATAGCAAAACAAAAGTAATTACAAAACTTGGTAGAGCATCTTGAATAACAATGGAGTAGACTCTTATCGTTTTTTTTTCTTTTTTTTATCTACATATTATCCTTTCCTTTCTCCATCCCTCTAATCTATTTTTTCATGTTTTCACTTTTTAATTTTCTTTTAGATATGTTCTTAAACATGATAAGGTCAAAATATATAAATCAATTAATATTATCACTTTTGTATATGTTCATGTATGTTTTATTGGTTTATTCAATTTATTTTAATTTTGTTTTATTCTAATGTGTAGCTTTTGATTTTAGTATCTAAGTAAAAATACATTGCTCTAACTTTACAGGTTTTGATGAGATTGTCATTTTTATGTGACTAATAATTTAAGAATCATATATATTTTCATCATTTTGGTGTTAATTTAGAAATCATATATATTTTCACCATTTTAGTGTTAATTTAGGAAATCATATATATTTTCACAATTTTAGTGTTAATTTAAGAATCATACATATTTTCACCGTTTTCACAATTACTCAGTTTCTTTCTTGGTCAATCTCTACCTTTTCTCCTTCTGCATTTTTCTTTCAGTTTTCACAATTACTCAGTGTCAATCTCTGTTTTGGTTAGTTTTATGCATTTTTATTTTGTAGGATAAGCGGATAATGTCACAATAAAACCATGGCAAAGATCAAAAAGATTGATGATTAATTTTTGGACACGAGTGAAGGTGATCTTTGTTTTGGTGAACATGGTAATATATTTTGATATGTTGGCATGCATTAAATAGTATTAGAATTGACCATTAAAATCTTTTTATGCAATTGAATGCATTTTTCTAATATTTTTTTTTAAAATTTTTCTTATAAATTGTAACTACTTCTAACATTCTTAACTGTTGAAACTTAAACTAAATAACTCTACAATTTCAGGTGCCCGACATTTGTTTCCATATCTTTCATTTCCAAACCCATGATAATAGTAACTTAATGCCATTGTAAATCATTTTTAGATGTTTGGATGCTATATATTTTTTTTCAATTCCACATCAACGGAAGGCATAAATTATATATTCTGCATTGTTCAAATTATTTGTGCTTTCCTTCTCCACACATGTAAGTCATGTTTGTTTATCTATAGATTATGTGTGGTCTGTGTCAATTTGGATGCTATATTCACCGAAGTATATATGAGAGCTAACCATTTACATTGATGTCTATGAGATGAATTAAATTTAATTGAATTGCGTTGCAGAGAATAGTTTTGATTTGATATTACAGGAAGTGATTGAAGAAAAAAATTTATGAGAAATCATCTTCTGATAATATATCGATTTTTGATGAATTATTTTTGCAATGATAGTTCATGGATACCTAATTTAACCACAATACCACTGGGAAAATGTAAAAAAATGTAATATAGAGATATTTGAGTATATTTTTTGCATTAAATTATGTGCCTACAAGATACACAAAATAAAAGGAGTTGAAAAAAGAAAGTATACTTTTGTTATCCTTAATCGTAGTTATTAAGAAAAAAGGTAAGCGTTTGCTTGCTACCCTTAACAATAGTAGTAGTTGCACTGACTTCTTTCTTTTTTATTCTCTAAATTATTCTTAAATAAATTTTTTGAATAAAAAATAAGCAATAAGTATGTTTTGTATTATATAAAAAAAAACAAAGGTAAATAATCTAAGAAGAGAGCAAAAATTTAGAAAATGTTAAAAACTTTCTTATTCTTGCTCAGTAGACAATAATATTTTTATAGTTTAATTATCGTCAGTTGTCTTTATGGTATATTGTTATTAGTTTTTAAAACTTCTATTATTCTTACTGTACTTTTTATTCTATTAATTATTATTATTTTGGTTTTTTTAATTCTTTTCTATTCCCTTCTTATGTCCTTTTTTTCCTGAATTTTTAATATAGTTTAATCCTTTTTTTTTTCTTTATATGTTGTGAAGAAGTTGTTTATATTGTTGAATTCAATACTTTTTTTTTACCCTCTATCTATTTTTTTTTAAAACTTTTTTACTATTGTGTATTTCAATTCTTTTGTTTTGTCTTTTTTGTTAATTATATATTTTTATAGTTTATACAATAATGAGGAAGAGAGGGAAATTTCCAGATTCTTTAGGAATTTAAGAATTGTGATAAAATTTTCATGAAGTTGAATTTAAAATTTGAGATTTCCTTTCATTTATGAGATTAAAATTAGTTTAATTGTGTTAAAATAGAAAAAGAAGTTTAAGATATGAAGTGATCATTAGTACAAAATAATAACCATCATCATATAATAAAGATTAAAAAATAAGTCATTTATGTGTTAGTCATAACTACAAAATAATGACAATGATGTATTGAAGTAATAGTTTTTTATTATAACAATCCTTTTTTTTTCTTTAACAATTATATTAAAGTTTTTATTAAAAAGATTGAAATAGTATAAAGATAAAGACTAGGATTTTTTAACCAAATCATCCTTCACTAAAGATTGAAATAGTATATTTAATAGTGCATTGATAAAAGGATGTATGAATAATTAATTCAAATCTTTACAAGATAAAAAAATATTATATTACACTAATTACTATTAATTTCACTATTCTTTTTCTCTAAAAAAAATCTAATATGAGAGTCTTACATTTTTTATTTAAGATGCAAAACAATGGCAGGAAAAAGAAACTTCTTAAAATAAAGATTTAATGTTCGCTCTTCCTATTAAAATAATATTATTAGCATGTTTAGACAACATATTTTTTTATCTAACTTTTATTTTAATTCGGTATGATTAAAATAATAGTAGCATTAATATATAGTTAATTCACTAAAGTATTTTTAGTATATATACATTTATCATTCTGGTTTTAAGACTGCTTGAGGGTATTTAAAAACATTATTTTTAATTAATCTTAAGTATGATAAAAACTTCATACAAAATATATACACGTTTATTTTTCTATGTTGTGCGTATTAAAAAAAGCGGACAGACAGGCACGGGAGTGCCCGTCTGAACGCTAGTAATTAATAATAGATATAGATAAATCATTGATCTATAAGAAGTTTCGAAGAAGTGAGTGAGAGTAAGAGGAAGTTGGAGATTGATATTTATATTTCATGTTTGTTTCAAAGTGAACTGGAGTCTTCTTTATATAATAAAAGATTTGGTCAATAAAAAAAAATTTGTCGCATCTATATCATAATCAATTATATTGAAGTCGTAATCGTTTATAAGAAAAATAGTTAGGAAATAGTTTGCTAGATCCCATACCTATTCGATTAGAAATCTTAATCAATTATTGAGCAATTTCACTCCATAATCAATTAGACAATTGTCATAATCGATTAAAGAGTGGATTTCCCCCTCCTAACTGATTAAATAAGGTCCATAATCGATTATAACACTTTCATCAATCTACAAATTTAAATGAATCGATTAAGATGACGATTGAGAGTTAGCAATCAATTGCCCCATCCTACAATTTGCAATACAACAATTAAATTTATTTAATTAAAATTTAACACTAATTATAATATATATAGCAATGATCTAGTTATAATACTATTTTTTTTAGTATAATTTATACTATACTATAGCATTAATATAATTTACATTATGCTATAGTGTGATAGAGTTCATATGTACTCCATGTACAAGTTAATAAATTGGACTTAATAGAATGAATGTAATTAATTAACGTGTAAAAATAATTCGTCTATGTTATTTAGCAAAACTAAAAAAAGAATTTGAGAATTGACATATGACCTCATATATCAACCAATTATATAAATCAATATCAATATCAATTTATACAAATAATATATAAATTGTTCTAAAAATAAAAATATGATATTACATACAAGAAATTTTACATTTTTCTGTAATTTAGTTTTCATATGAGCTATTCTTCTACCAAGATTATAAAATTAGAATTTATAAATTTAAAAGAGAAAAAATTTTTTTGAAATTTTGAAACACCTTATCAATATAAATAAGTTTATGAGTTTCTCATTTTTCATTTATTTTGTTTTCTTTTTTTCTCTTCTTTTTAAACATATTCGTGAAAATGAAGCAGAAATTAATATTTTTCTAACTATTCACATCTAATTTAAAAAAAAAATTAATATTTCACTAGTGTCTTGTTAATATTAAAACAAAAATTAATATATTTCTAGCTAAATACACCTATGTTTAAAAATAATATGTTTTTTTAAACTATTTATATATAACATACCTATTAAAAAAATGTACTTCATAAAATATGGATCATAGAAGGATTTCTCCTAACTTTGTCCATAACCACAAATTATATATATATATATATATATATATATATATATATATATATATATATATATATATATATATATATATATATATATATATATATATATATATATATATATATATATATATATATATATATATATATATATTAAGATTTGCACTAAGTGTCAAATATAAAATATCTATATTTTAAATATTTTTTTGTATATAACAGTCGATGGTTGAATTATATTATATTATGTTAATGATCCAATTCTAAACACATTAATAAAATTTATAGTATATAACAATGATCTAGCTAATATTAACTTTTTATTAGTATAATTTATACTATAGCATTAATATAATATACATTATGATATAGTATGATAGGGTTCATATGTACTCCATGTATAAATTAATAAATTGGAATACATTTTTGACAATAAAGGTGATATTAGTTAGTCAGACTTAATAGAATAGATGTCATTAATTGAAGTGTAAAAACAATTAGTCCATGTTACTTAGGAAGAATGAAAAAAGAATTTGAGAATTGAGATATCACCTCATATATCAACCAATTGTATAAATCAATATTAATTTCAATTTATATAAATGAAATATAAATTTAAATAAATTGTTTTGAAAATAATAATATGTTGATTAAGTACAAGACATTTTCCATTTTTTTTTAATTTACTTCTCATATGTGCTATTATTCTACCAAGATTATAAAATTAGAATTTATAAACTAAAAAGAGAAAAAAAATTGTTTGAAGTTTTGAAAAAACCTTATCAGATTAATTAAGTTTATGACTTTCTCGTTTCTCATTTATTCTGTTATATTATTTTTCTCTTCTTTTATAACATATCCGTAAAAATGAAAGAAAAGAAACTTTGTGTAAACATATTAGTTTCTTTTAAATATTAAACCAAAATTAATATTTTTCTAACTATTCACACCTAATTTTGAAAATAATTAATGTTTTACTAGTATCTTGTTAATATTAAAATAAAAATTAATATATTTCAAACTAGATACACCTATGTTTAAAGAAAACAAATTTTAAACTATTTATATATACCATACGTTTAAAAAAAATGTAGTTTATAAAATGTGGATCATAGGAGGATCTCTCCTAACTTTGTTCAATTAATAAATTGGAATAAATTAAAGGTGATATTAGTTAGTTGTCGTTAATAGAATGGATGTCGTTGATTGAAGGCTAAAAACAATTAGCCAATATTATTTAGGAAGAATGAATAAAGAATTTCAGAATTAACCTATGACCTAATATATCAACCAATTGTATAAATCAATACCAATATAAATTTATACAAATAATATATAAATTTAGAAAAATTGTTTTAAAAATAAAAATATGATGATTAACTACAAGATGTTTTCCATTTTTCTGTAATTTACATCCCATATGCGCTATTTTTCTACCAAGATTATAAAATTAGAATTTATAAACTAAAAAGAGAAAAAATATAAAATTATTTGAAATTTTAAATGAACTTATCAATCTAAATAAGTTTATAAGTTTTTCATTTCTCATTTATTCTCTTTTATTTTTTTCTCTTCTTTTTAAACATATCCGTGAAAATTAAAGGAAAGACACTTTGTGTAAACATACTAGTTTCTTGTTAATATTAAACCAAAAATAATATTTTTCTAATTATTCATAAATAATTTTAAAAAAAAATTATAGTTTCACTAGTGTCTTGTTAATATTAAAACAAAAATTAATATATTTCTAACGACATACCCCTATGTTTGAAAAAAATTACATTTTTTAACTATTTATACATCCCATACATATTAAAAAAATGTACTTCATAAAATATGAATCATAGGAGGATCTCTCATAACTTTGTTCATAATCACAAAATATCTATATTTTCAATATTTCTTTGTATATATAACTGAAAACATACAAGAGTTGAATTGTATTATTTTATGATGATGATCTCATTATAAACACATTAATAAATTTTAATACTGTTATAATACTAGGTCGGGTTAAATTTTTTTG